>CM048754.1:83881631-84481631 GCA_026315105.1 Locusta migratoria | reverse complement strand
ACCATATGGTTTTAATTTTGTCCTGAGAATTACCTATTCTTTCCGCATAGCACATACTTGTTGCCTGTTTAATAACAGTTTTCAGAACCTTACAATACCGTTAGCAGTGCGCTATTGCAGCTTCATTCTGACTGCTTGTAACATTATGTTATAATTCCCGCTTCGTTTTACAAGATATTCTAACTCCTCTTGTCAGCCACGTAAACTGCTTGTTAGTGACAATACCATGTTTTGAGCGTTATAACGGAAAGCATCTTTCAAAGTGAGTAAGAGATGTGTTAAGGGAAGTATTACATTTATCGTCTATGTTACCAGCACTATAAAAACCTTGCTCATCTTTTTCCTTAATTAGGTTAAAATGCCTCTATTGCAACTGGATTACTTTTCTAAACAGTTTACATTTAACAGATTTTTTAGCACAAAACCCTCTTATAGTTAAAATTTGTGTTTCATGGTCTGAAAGACCAGTCAATTGACTGTCCGAAAATCCGATGTTGAAAGTGAGGCTATGAATGGCGATCTGTTAAGGAGAAAGCCTGAGTTTAATACCGTAATTGACGAATCAACAACGTTAAATGTTATTGACCGCCAAATAAAACTTTTGAATCTACAGTGGTAACGCACTGGACTCGCATTCGGGAGGGCGGTGGTTCAAATCCACCTCCGGCCATCCAGATTTAGGTTTTCCGTGATTTCCCTAAATCACTCCAGGCAAATGCCGGGATGGTTCCTTTCAAAGGGCACGGCCGATTTCCTTCCCCGTCCTTAACCGAAACTCCGAGCGTTAGCTCCGTCTCTAATGACCAAGCTGTCGAAGGGACGTTGAACGCTATAAGCTTCGTTCCTTTTGAATCTATGATTTTAGTCAACTTAATGTGGTAAAGTGCTGGAAAATGAAACAACATTTCAAAACATCGACATCTACTTTCAGCCGTAAATATAAACATGCCAAACAATATTTGTAACGACATAAATAGAGCCCGCAGACATTGTTAATTCCGTCGTACACAACTGAATTTTTGTCCTTCATTCGCACTGACTTTTTCATTTAAAATGTTTTTTAATGAAAATTGCGTCATCAGATTACAATCTTATTCAAATGAAGAGTTTGCTTCAGTTTCTGCTGTTACGATATTCCAAAACATAAACCACTTTTTCCGTTTCAAATATCCACCTCGCTTTTAGGACGACACTCAATTGAAATATATATATATAAGTCGTCATGAATCATTTGAAATTTACAGATAAAACAAAGTACAATAACAAAATAAATATTAATAAGACATATAATCGTCTACTACAATACGAAAATCGCGTGACAAAAATAGTTTAACTTCCCATGTCAAAGGACGACCGTTACGTCAAAACTTTCTTCCCGAGAAAGCTTGTCGTGACGGTCCGGAGACGGCCAGTGTGAATACCGCCTTTACAAATACGTTGTGGAATGTTCTGACGGAACGTGACGTGGCATGACTGACAGCGTGAATTGGCCTTTACGGCGTTCCTTGCCGCAACCTGCGTAAACTAGGTCGTCATCCTGACGATGGTCAATGTTCAAATGTTTTTTAAGCTTAAGGGACTTAACTACGGGGTCATCAGTCCCTAAACTTACAAACTCCTTATGAACTAGCTACAAGTAAGGACGGCACAAATATCCATGCCCGAGGGGGGATTCGAACCCCCGACCGTAGTGGCCGTGCAGACCGTGACTGAAGCGCCTCAGTCCCCTCGGCCACCGCGACCGGCGACGATTGTCAGTACACTTGAGAGAAGGCTGGACAGTGTGAATACAACCTGAAGTGATGGTGCCTGACGTGACGGACCTTCTGAATTGGCCTTTACTCTACACTGTTTCTCGATTTTCTTGAGTTTGCGACCGCCCTTCTCAATAATAAAATTCAGGCCACCCCTTTCCCCCACCCCGCCCTCGCCGTACTATAACAAAATAACTATCTGAATTCAAAGACAGCAAATTTTAAATTTTCTTCCGTTAATACAACATCGGTGCGCCTCAGTTGCACACTCTACGTTTACATGTAACACATCTTCCGGAAGACGAAAACCGATTTTCGTAAACCTTTTTACGCTGTCGTGTTTACATGGCACAGCCTGAATCGGATTTCCTAATCCACTTAAGATGGCGGCTGAAAAACAGCTGATTCAGTCCCCGATTTAGTCAGCATAATCGCTATTTTTCTTTACTTAAATGCACAGATTCATGATCACTCTAATATTAATACTTTTATTTCACATTAGAAAATATATCTCTGTCCATATGTGCCGAAAATTCTTACCAAAAAAAAAAAAACACAATCTGACAAGCCAAGAACACTTCAAAAACGGTTGCGTTTACATGGGCACGAAAATCGATTGTGGAACTGGAAAACCGCTTTAGAAAAGTGGATTTCCAGAATCGATTTTGGAGTGTTTACATGACCAACCAAAAGCGGAATTGGGAAACCGGTTTACGAAATCCGGTTTTGGGAGCCCGTGTAAACGGGGTGAATGTGGTAGAGTGCCAGGCTACAAATCCAAAGGTCGCGGGTTCGATCCCCGCCAGGTCCTAGGATTTTTATCTGTCACTTTCCACTTCTTTCACATCTGGCAGTGTTGTTGATGTGACAAATACCGAGTAGCACCGTGGTTCGGAACCCACGTTAAACTGTAGGTCCCCCTATAACTGGCTGGGTAAGTCAGTTCCAAGGTCGGAGGAAGGCAACAGCATACCACCTCCAAACAGGACCATGCCTGTGGTATTGAAGCCAATATTCGGCTTGTTGACTGCTTTCTTTACTTAATATAACATTCCTAGAAAAAAAAGTGCAGTATTCTACATTATAGGGTGTTCCGGACTGGAAGACATTATCCTATATTTACTCCTACGTTAATTTCGACGTAAAAAATATGCTGCATGACCAATATTTCGCGTTGCAGGGTAACTTCTAAAGTATTTTTTTCTGCTATCCATTGGTTCCTGAAAACAGTATTAAGGCTTATTATGGCTTTTCGTTTATTCATTGTTAACGCGCCGTGCTTATTGTGAAAAAAAGGCTGTTCTTTTCTAATCAGAATTGATTGATAACACGGAGTTACGTGGGGTAAGGTGGTACAATTGAGAGCATTTCGGTGAAATGTTATTGTAAATGGAAATATATTGAGAAAAGAAATAGTTTCTACTACGGCACTTGTTCTTGGATGTTGAATGTATTGTAACACAAATATCAGACAATTGAAAATGTTGGTATAAACACAAAAAAGGGATGGAGATTTGACAAAATTCGATCGTAATGTACCACTCTAGGTACAATTGTGATGACTTCCTGGTAAAATTTTGATCGCTGGCATCTTCTACATAAAAAGCACTTTTTCCCTCGGGCACCAACGCATAGTTCGTGGTACCAAACATTGCATAATATAGAAGTTGCAAGCGCGTGGAAACTAGACAATTTATAAGAGCGCGTTTGTCTAAGTAGCTTCACGTACCTCTTAACAGGAAAAAAATTTATCTCCACAAAGTGGTGTATTCTTAAAAAAAGACAGTAGGAGCTGTAGATACCTGCTACAGCACAACGCCACACAAATGCAAGTGCAAGAGTGACAATAGGCGTGAAATCTTATGTTGATCGGAATTGTACCTATACCGTATCGAATTCGTACCACCTTACCCTATTGTTATTACTATGGTCTTTAGTCCGGAGACTGGTTTAATGCAGCTCTCCACCCTACTCTAACCTAAGCAAGCCTTTTCATCTCCTCATAAGAACGGCAACCCACATCTATTCGAATCTGCTTACTATATGCGTCTCTTGGTCTCCCTCTGCGATTTCTACCCCACACACTTCCCTCCAATGCTAAATTTACGATTCCTCGATGTCTAAGAATGTGTCGTACCAAGCGATCCCTTCTTTTAGTCAAGGTATGTCGAAAATTCCTTTTCTCATCAGTTCTGTTCAGTACCTCTTCATTAGTTACCCACATAATCTTCAGCATTCTTCTGTAGCACCACATTTCAAAAGCCTCTATCCTGTTCCTGTCCGCACTGTTTATCGTCCATGTTTTACTCCCATACAAGGCAACACTCCAGATAAATGAATTCAAAAAAGACTTCCCTACACCTAAATTAATAGTCAATGTTAATAAATTTCTGTTTTAAAAAAATGCTTTTCTACCCATTGCCATACTCCATGTTATATCCTCTGTACTGCGACGGCGGCCGCGGTGGCCGAGGGGACTGAGTCGCTCCAGTCACGGTCTGCACGGCCACTACGGTCCGGGGTTCGAATCCCCCCTCGGGCATGGATATTTGTGCCATCCTAGTTCGTAAGTAGTTCATAAGTAGTTTGTAAGTTTAGGTACTGATGACCCCGTAGTTAAGTCCCATAAACTATACGAACATTTGTACTGCGACCGTCAAATGTTATTTTACTACCCAAGTAGCAAACTTCATCTACCACCTTTATACTTTCGTTACCTAATCCAATTCCTTAAAAAAAAAAAAAAAAAAAAAAAAAAAAAAAAAAAAAAAAAAAAAAAAAAAAAAAAAAAAGTTCAGTTCAAATGTTTGTATAGTCTATGGGACTTAACTACGGGGTCATCAGTCCCTAAACTTAAAAAGTACTTATGAACTAAGGACGGCACAAATATCCATGCCCGAGGGGAGATTCGAACCCTCGACCGTAGTGGCCGTGCAGACCGTGACTGAAGCGCCTCAGTCCCCTCGGCCACCGCGGCCGGCAAGTCGCCAGTTGCATATAATAACTTCTTTGATAGTCGTTTGTCGTGGAAAAACTGGCGACTTTTAACATCAAATGTTAATAATCAAATGTTTATATATATATATATATATATATATATATATATATATATATATATATATATATATACCGTGGTGTCGCACAAGTGTAAAGTGCGTGCCACCTACTTTCGCCGCGCGCCGCCATGCACGCACGGCGCGGCGTTCTTACGACGTCAGCCACGAGCGCCCTCTGCTGCTATCCCGCTCGTGGCTAACACTGAACGACATCGTTCACTTGGGACTGAGATAGGAACCAGTTAACACTTCGGAATCAGATAGGCACCAGTGAAGACTTGGCTATCGGATAGGCACTAGGCAGGCCTCTAGCTCAACTATGTATCAGCATTCTACAGAACTATGTAAAAGTTAAGTATTACTAAGTCTCTAAGAAATATATATCTCGTTCTAATTTACTCTAGTGTTTCTAGTTTCTGCTGTCCCACTGGCTGGTCACCTCCTACCTGCATCCTTTATTCCTGTGTCGGTCTTTCTACTCGGCCACCGACACCTACAACGGAAACGAGACACAAAAGTGTCGACGAGGCTGGGATATTGGTTTGTGTGTGTGTGTGTGTGTGTGTGTGTGTACATTTGAATTACAAAAAACAAATAATAAAAAAAACTTGCACACCGCGAGATTCGATCCGCCGACGTTCCGATTACGAACCCGAGCGCTTACCACTACGCCAATTCTGTGTACAATATTAGTAATCGTAGAGATGGCTTTTTTTTTTTTAACTGTCGATGTTCTCGACAACGGCTGAGAAGTGCATCTTGGTGCTTTGCCCAATTACACCTCGGGCCATGAGCTTTCATCATGCGCAGCATGAATGAGTCTGAATTTGACAATTGGCGGCCTCCCCTTGTAAGTGTACGGTTGCGGCCACCTGTTCCAGTGTGGGCCGGCGGCGGTCAGGTTGGCAGCCCTGCGGCCGCGGCCGCGATCGGAGCCGGCGATAGGCGCAGCTCGCCCCCTCCCCCGCCCCCTCCCCCGCCGCTGCCCCAGCCCCCGCGGTTGGCCGGCCCGGAACCCAGCCGCCAGCCTCCGCCCCCACGGCGGCGGACATCAAAGGGCGCCCGTAATCAGCCGGGGGCAGCGCCATTGTCTGGGCGGTAGCCGACAGTGGGAAAGCGCGCCTCTGCGTCTGCAAATCATCCTCATCACTCATCAGCTCGCTACCGACGCGGTACCAAACTCACCGAGTACGGCCGTACGTCAAGTACACCAGTCCAATGTTCAAATACGTTTGTAAAGCTACGAACGGCAGTGGTCATCAGTCCCTACACTTACAAACTATTTAACCCATGCTGATACAGAATGAAACTTTCACTCTGCAGAGGAGTGTGCACTGATATGAAACTTCCTGGCAGATTAAAATTGTGTGCCGGAACCGGGACTCGAACCTGGGACCTTTGCCTTTCACGGTCAAGCGCACTACCTACTGTGCTATCCCGACACGACTCACGATGCCGCCTCACAACTGTACTTCCGCCAGTACCTCGCCTCCTACTTTCCAAAGTTCACAGAAGCCCTCCTGCGAACCATGCAAGACTAGCACTCCTGGAAGAAAGGATATGGTGGAGACATGGCTTAGCCGCAGCCTAAGGGGTTTCCAGAATGAAACTTCACTCTGCAGCGGAGTGTGCGCAGTCGGTAGTGTGCTTGCCCGCGAAAGGCAAAGGTCCCAGGTTCGAGTCCCGGTTCCGGCACACAATTTTAATCGTCAGGAAGTTTCATATCAGGTCACACTCCGCTGCAGAGTGAAAGTTTCACTCTGGAAACATCCCTTAGGCTGTGGCTAAGCCATGACTCCACCATATCCTTTCTTCCAGGAGTGCTAGTCTTGCATGGTTCCCAGGAGAGCTTCTGTGAAGTTTGGAAAGTAGGAGGCGAGGTACTGGCGGAAGTAAAGTTGTGTGGCGACATCGTGAGTCGCGTCGGGATAGCTCAGTCGGTAGAGCGCTTGCCCGCGAAAGGCAAAGGTCCCACGTGTTTGATACAGTTTCCCACAGATGTTTAATGAACAAATTAAGACCATATGGTCTATCAGACCAATTGAATTGGCCGGTGGAGAAAGGAACTAAGTCACTTTTTGTTGATTTTCACTTTTTTACATAAATGCAATAAACAGACCAAGATACACCTTACTGTGATTGGCTTCTTCCTGTGGGAATTTTTTTTTTCTTTATTGTATTTTTTAAGCCAACTGTAAACAGTTGGCAGGCTGGCAGCAGCTGCGGTGGCTGCTCTTCAGTCATGTGACATACATGTCATGACAAGAATGGAGAAAAACAATATACAAAATAGAGGGATAAAATTGCGGAAAAAGACAATCGACACACTGAGTTTTTGACGGACTAAAACGTACATGGACAAACGGGACAAACATATATCAGAAAACGAGAAACAGACGGGTAGTAATAAAACACACATAGTTCGTAAAAACAGTTGGCCACGGCGACAATTTAAAAGTACGTCGCAGAAACACTAAGGATAAAAACGAAGATAGTGGACGGCGCACGGAATAAAACTTGGGGACGGCGATCACGGAGGCATTGATAAAAACACACGACACTGGACACACTGGCACTGTACACGTTGGTGAAAAGTCGAGACGCCCCCGCAAGGGGTTCCTGTGGGAATAACATGAGGTCGATTTTATACGTGCTCCGCCGCGCGTCGCATCCCGTCAGTAGATTTTACTGTCAGTGAGCTTTTACTACACCGGCTACATGCTAGACGGCGTTGGTCTGCGGCATGCAGGTGTAGAAAGCGCAACAAATCAGTAACTTGGGGCCAACTTCGTCAGGTGTCACGATTATTGTTCAGTGTTGTAAGTGATTCAATACCGTCTTCCTAAATGTCAAAAGGACATGTTTGGAAGAAATCCATGCATAACAAAAATTCCGGAAAATGTAATAAATTTGAATGTACCCAGGATCACATCTTTCCACTCAAAGAATCTCACTGTGCTGGGAATGAAATGAAATACCTAGATGCAAGCTTTGGATCTGAAAACCTTACACGAAATGTTCCTTAAGAAATATCCAGACGTAAATGTGAAATAAGAATTCTATAGGAAAGATTTTCATGAAAATTACAAAGTGCGAATCAATATAAGAAAAATTGAAGATATTTTCGGAAACTGATAAAACACATTCGTGGAGAAGCCACTGAGACTTTTTTTATGAAGAGATTTTTAAATGGCTAACTTCAAGTGATAACTCACTGTGATATGAACTATTCCGATGTTTGAATTCTATTAAATAGTTGTTTTCATGTTCAGCTGAAGATAATTTACCAATAAATTTGAGATTTAATACGGAAATGTATATCTCTGAATGTCTTATACTCTCGAAAAGTACTAATTCCACCCTTGACTGGAGAAAGGAACTATGTTACAAATTTCAATTTTTTTTTTTATCAGAAGATACTTTGTAGAATATATAAAATTATTTGAATTCACAGTATGTATGGTTAGAGTACAGCAAATGTCAAAAACTGCAATGCAATCTGTTATATAGTTTAACAATAAATCAGTTTTTTGTCTCTCCTGAAAAGTACAAAAAAGTGACATAGTTCCTTTCTCCACTGACCGATTCAATTGTGTGATCGGAATGTGGAGTTCGTAGATAACAGAATGCAGCGTGTCATTCTAAATGGAGAGAAGTCTTCCAGTTTACTGGGAGAATTTTGGGGAGATGTACTTCATCTGTAAAGGAAACCGCGTACAAAACGCTTGTACGACCACGTTTTGAGTACTGTTCAAGTGTTTGGGACCCGCAGCAGATCAGTTTAAAGGAAGACATAGAGGCGGTTCAGAGGCGAGCAGCTAGATTTGTTACCCGTAGGGTCGACCAATGCGCGAGTGTCACGGAAATGCTCCGGCAACTCAATTGGGGATCGCTGGAAGAAAGACGATGTTCTTTTCGTGAATTTCTACTGAGGAAATTTAGAGGGCCGGAATTTGAAGCTGAGTGTAGTACGATCTTGCTGCCGCCTACTTACATTTCGCGTAGTGATCACAAAGACAAGAGAAATTAGGACTCGTACGGAGGCATGTAGGCATTCTTTTCTTCCTCGTTCTATTTGGGAGTGGAATAGGAAAGGAAATGCCTAGCAGTGGTACAGTGTACCCTCCGCCACGCACCTTACGGTGAATTGCGGAGTATGTATGTAGAAGTAAGAGTGATGTCACGTGTGCTACAGGGGAGTGTCGTGGGTCCGTTGCTGTTCACGATATATACATATATAAATGACCTTGCGGATAACATCGGAAGTTCACTGAGGCTTTTTGCAGATGATGTTGTAGTATATAGAGAGGTTGTAACTATGGAAAATTGTATTGAAATGCAGGGGGATTTGCATCGAATTGACGCATAGTGCAGGGAATGGCAATTGAATCGCAATGCACACAACTGTAATGTGCTGCGAATACATAGAAAGATCCTGTATCATTTAGCTACACTACAGCAGGTCAGCAACTGGAAGCAGTTAATTCCATAAATTGTCTGGGAGTAGGCATTAGGAGTGATTAAAAATGGAACGACCATATAAAATCAATCGTCGGTAAAGCAGATGCCAGACTTAGATTCATTGGGATAATTCTAAGGAAATGCAGTCCGAAAACAAAGGAAGTAGGTTACTGTACACTTGTTCGCCCACAGCTTGAATACTGCTCACCGGTGTGGGATCCGTACCAGGTGGGATTGATAGAGGAAGTGGAGAAGATCCAACGGAGAGCAGCGCGCTTCGTTACAGGATCATTTGGTAATCGTGAAAGCGTTACGGAGATGATCGCTAAACTCCAGTGGAAGACTCTGCAGGAGAGACGCTCTGTCGCTCGGTACGGGCTTTTGTCGAAGTTTCGAGAACATACCTTTACCTAGGAGTCTAGCAGTATATTGCTCCCTCCTACGTATATCTTCCGAAGAGATCGTGAAGATAATATCAGAGAGATTAGAGCCCACACAGAGGCATACCGACAATCTATATTTCCGCGAACAATACGAGACTGGAATAGGGGGGAGAACCGATAGTGGTACTCAAGGTACCCTCCGACACACACCATCGGGTGGCTTGCGGAGTATGGATGTAGATGTAGATCAGTGAAGAGGAACGGAGAACGCGGTGTTCACCCACGATATCCAGAGAGCAGTAGATACAGGCCATGTTTCTCGAATTCCGCAAGGTGTTCGTACAGTTTCGCATCGACGCCTGATGAACAGAGGGAAAGCAAGTGGACCATCAGACCAAGTGTGTAACTGCACTGACGCATTTCCAGCTAACAGAAACCAGCATATCAATGTAAAAGAGGAATCTCTTCAGACGTGAAAGTGATTTCTGGCGTGTCTCGGGAGAGTGATACAGGATCGTTGCGAAAGTTTTACAAGGCTAACATTCAAGGGAAGCTCTGTAATTACTAAACCCTTTCCTGCTTCCGTCAGATTGCAGTTCGATTATTTTTTGATCTTATATACTTAATTTGACTTTTGTCAGAGCAGCAACCAAATCAAATGGTCAAATGTTTGTAGATCTTATGGGACTTAACTACGGGGTCATCAGTCCGTAAACTTACAAACTACTTATGAACTAACTACACTACAACTAAGGACGGCACAAATAACCATGCCCGAGGGGGGATTGGAACCCCTGACCGTAGTGGCCGTGCAGACTGTGACTGACACGCCGCAGACCGCTTGGCCAACGCGGCCGACGGAAACTTTTTTAATGCATAATGATCCTTACTAACTTTGACAGTGATGTTTGTCAGAATTCGTTCTCAATCAGATCACAGATCATCAATGTGCAGGGTGCGTGGTTTCACTTTTCCGTTGGGCAGAACGAATTGGTGAGTGAACGACGCCTGTTGAATATTGTACCTGTACCAGTCGTTAGATACGGAAGGACAGATTAGGCAATGCGGAAGCAAAGGGGACCATAATGCGCTGGAGTAAGGGATGTTGGATTGTTTTCAATGTTAATCAGTCTTTCCTTATCTTTGGCCACGTTCCCGCATATGCAGGGGCGGATTATTAAATCCGATTTGGCTCTGTTAATATTTACGGGTTGGCCGGATGCCCTCCCTTTCGCCACCTCACTATGCGGCAGCAAGATCGTACTGCACTGAGCTTCAAATTCCTACCCTCTGAATTTCCTCAACATAAATTCAGGAAAAGAACGTCGTCTTTCCTCCAGCGATCTCCAATTGAGTTCCGGGAGCATTTTCGTGACACTCGCGCGTAGGTCGAACCTACCAGTAACGAACCTAGCTGCTCGCATCTGAACTGCTTCTATATCTTCCTTTAAACTGATCTGCTGCGGGTCCCAAACACTTGGACAATACTCAAGACGTGGTCGTACAAGCGTTTTATACGCGGTCTCCTGTCCAGATGAAGTACATCTTCCCAAAATTCTCCCAATAAACCGAAGTCGGCTGTCCGCCTTACTCACAACTGTCCTTACATATTCGTTTCATTCCATATCGCTCTGCAATGTTACGCCTAGATATTTGAACGACGCGACTGCATCAAGAAATTCACTACTAATGCTGTAGTCGAACATTATGGGATTGTTTTTCCTACTCTTGTGCATCACCTTACATTTCTCAACATTGAGAGCTAGCTGCCATTCTTCACACCAACTAGAAATTTTGTCTGAGTCATCCTGTATGCTATTATTTAACTCCATGCAGTCTTTCTATGTTTTTAGTTAGGTAAATAATTGCACCAAACTGAAAAAGGATTGTAATTTTACCAATTACGTATTGAAAAAGTCATTTGTAACTGTAATAAGGTATGTTATTTTTCAATTACTTGTAATTGACTCCAATTACTTTTTTGAGTACTTTTCCCATCACTGATTACACATTTCGTTCTGCGACGATCAACACGAATGGTTGGTGAAATGAATGATCTCTCAGACCTCCAAACTGGCGAGACCGATGGTTCGCTCTTACAAGGGGAACACCAAGTATGGTACCAACGGAATTAGTTAGGTCGTAGGTACGTTGGAATTCATCCAGACCATCAAGCTAAAAGGATTTGTTCCAATAGGCCTAGATTTATAAGAAAATCGAAATCAAATTCGCAGCAAATTACCACGCGTAACGTGTCTACTTACAAATGGGGATTTCCGCGCAGCGAAACAGCGTGGAGTAATCGGCAAGATGCGAGGCTGCCATGCAGGCGTTCTGGGTTCAAGTCCGACATGAGTCAATTACTTTTCACACCTGTCCGATGATATTGCATAATTATGTATTTTTATAACCATTATTATGTAAACGTTTACAATAAATGGTCAGTATCAAAACAGGTAACATCGCTCAATATGTTATGTATTGCGCGGTGATTATTTTATTCATTTTGTTTTTTCGAAGCACACTTTTAAGGCGATTGAAGAATATTTCAAAATCAGTAAACAGTCTTTTGTTAATACCTACAATATTTGGGCAACATGTAATACCTACGTTTACAGTTCCTGGTCGTGCTGTTTTTATCTCCTCCTATGACGTGTGTACCCACGTGACGCGTCCCAGTGGACTGTTATGCTACGGCCAGTCGGTTAGTCATTCGTAGCATGTCGTTCATGCGTGCGGCAAGTAGTGCAACGTAGAGAACAAATGCGCTATGATAGAAGCAGGCCCATCACACGAATTATGCACAATAAAAGAAGAGAAATGAAGAAAAGTGAAAAATAAATGACCCGAAAGGTCATTTATTTTCTTGGTTTTTTTTATCGTTTGACTTTTCATTATTTTTGTTTTTCTTTCTTTATATATTTTTCTTTCCTTAATTATTTTTTAATTTTTTTAAATAAAAAATATAAATATAAAAAGTAGCAATTACAATTTTTAAAAATTGTTCTGCTGCTAGGTATGGAAACCGGGTCTTCTGCAGGTGAACCTAGCACCTTAGCGATTATATCGCTGAGCTGTAACCACCATGTATAAGTAAACACGTTACACGTGGTAATTTGCTGCGAATTTGATCTCGATTTTCTAAGAAATCAAGGCCCATTGGACTAAATCCTTTTAACTTGATGGTCTGGAGGAATTCCCTCACAACATACCTGCGACCCATCAAAATCCGTTGGTACCGTACTTCGTGTTCCCCTTGTTAGTGGGAGCATCCATGAAAACACGGCTGCGCTGTTTTAACATTCGACTACGACAGTTTCCTTGGTAACGACAACGTACACAAAACAACGTAAAACATGAAACTTCCTGGCAGATTAAAATTGTGTGCCGGAACCGGGACTCGAACCTGGGACCTTTGCCTTTCGCGGGCAAGCGCTCTACCGACTGAGCTACCCCGACACGACTCACGATGCCGCCTCACAACTTTACTTCCGCCAGTACCTCGCCTCCTACTTTCCAAACTTCACAGAAGCTCTCTTGCAAACACGCACGACTAGCACTCCTGGAAGAAAGGATATGGTGGAGACATGGCTTAGCCACAGCCTAAGGGATGTTTCCAGAATGAAACTTTCACTCTGCAGCGGAGTGTGCGCTGATATGAAACTTCCTGGCAGATTAAAATTGTGTGCCGGAACCGGGACTCGAACCTGGGACCTTTGCCTTTCGCGGGCAAGCGCTCTACCGACTGAGCTACCCCGACACGACTCACGATGCCGCCTCACAACTTTACTTCCGTGAAGTTTGGAAAGTAGGAGGCGAGGTACTGGCGGAAGTAAAGTTGTGAGGCGGCATCGTGAGTCGTGTCGGGGTAGCTCAGTCGGTAGAGCGCTTGCCCGCGAAAGGCAAAGGTCCCAGGTTCGAGTCCCGGTTCCGGCACACAATTTTAATCTGCCACGAAGTTTCATATCAGCGCACACTCCGCTGCAGAGTGAAAGTTTCATTCTGGAAACGTAAAACATCACTGCCGAAGTGGAATTGTAGGCGGACCCCCAAGTTAGCTGACTTCGGCCGACGGGCATTAAAACGATTGCACCCAGACGACATAAAACTAATACGACAAAAGCGACTGCGAAACTCAGCACTCACGTGAGTACTGCTGATGCGATAAAAGCAGGACGGCTGGAGATTACCTACCATGGAAGGGTTGCACTTGCTGAACCCTTGATAATGGAAGTCACCGCAAAGCTGCGAAGAAAGTGGTGCCACTATCCTAAAACCTGTGGTATGGTGAGGTGAATCATCGTTTACATTGCTTTTCTACAAACAAACAGGTTGACGAGGGGTGTTTGAAAAGTCGCTGCAAACTCCGAGAGATGGTAACACCGGCGGGCATCGAGATCATGTTTAGTTAGTGGCATCTTTGTAAAAAACGTATACCAAGTTTCAGCCATAATGGTCTATTTCTTTGTCTTTGGCATTCGTGTGAATCACGGAAGCCGAGTGATTGTAAAAGAATGAACGAAATCAAATGTTCAAATGTTTGTAAGTCTTATGGGACTTAACGACGGGGTCATCAGTCCCTAAACTTACAAACTACTTATGAACTACTTACGAACTAGGACGGCACAAATATCCATGCCCCAGGGGGGATTCGAACCCCCGACCGTAGTGGCCGTGCAGACCGTGACTGAAGCGCCTCAGTCCCCTTTTTTTTTCATGTATATTCTTTATTAGTATGTATAGTTCTGCATTTTTATGTAGAAAATACTGCCGTTCCACATCCGGCGTAAAAACAAAATAAAGAGGTCGTCGCATTACGACATGGTGCGTTCCAAGGAAGGTCTAGCTGCGGATTATCAATGAACGTATTCTCGATTTCTTTCGTTGCCGGTTGTAGTTCAATCAGTGCTTCTGTCGTTCTGGGGTCAACTTCTCCTTTCATCGATATTCCAGCTGCGAGGCGGGTTATGGAACGCACTCCAAAGAAAATTGGAAAAATATTCGCGGTACTTGGGGTTCCTAACTATTGCACAATGTCGCTCGTTCATATAGTTCCAAAAATCAAGTACAGTCTTCTCTCCATCGCTGAACAAATAGTGTACAGCGTGGCCACATATCCATTTAACTGAGTTAGTTTTCGCTCTCGGGTAATACGAGTCTTCTGGAAAGAGAAGCGATTTGGTAGTTATCATTTCGGGGGTTGTGCGTGTGAAGAAAGCCAGTACCTGGCGCACCAAATACCAAACATCCTTCGCCGATCCACAGTCAAGGCGATGCTCATCTGTATCCACGACTCCGCATTTGGTACACAAAGGAGAGTCCGCAAGATGAATTCGGTGGAGGCGATACTGGCACACCTGCTTCCCGTTGACTGTGATGTACCACGCAGACTGTACGTCTGTGCTGAGAGTGGGCGTGCTCACCGCCCGCCACACAACACGCCAGTTAATATGGGGGTGTTTTGATTCTATCAAATTCGGGGCTCTGCTCAGTTCCATGGTGTTGTATATTGCCCTCGCCGATATCAATTGTGTGGGCGGAAGTGCGGTGCGCATGTAGCTGAGGTCGAGGAAGAATTGCCCGAAATAAAAGAAAGGGGCTGGGATGTCGGATAGTGGTATTGGAGGGGTGAGGGAGATCGGCGTTAAGGCCTCTAGCAGCAGGCTTGTAAGACTCGTCGGACACTGTCGCCATATCTTCATGTGAGAGCTTACAAATAAGGCCCGTGCTCTGTCCGGAACGTGAAAAAGTCCTAAACCACCTCTGTTCCTCGGTAGTGTGAGGGAGTCGTAACGAATCTTGAAGAGCATACCGGTACTTACAAAAGACCCCATAGCCGCCAGCATGCTGCGGGCCAGATATGGCGGGATCGGCAGTGTCTGCGCAACATGGGGGATGCGCGACGCCAAATAGACGTTAGCATATCGCACCCGTTGCAGAATGTCTAGTGTTCTAAGACGGTGGTCGCCTATCCCTGCCCTAATCTGTTGCAATAGGCGCCTACTGTTGAGGGCAATCGTCCGCCGCAGGTCAGTTGTAAAATCAATGCCCAAACAGCGCATTGTGTCTGTTATTCTCAATGGGGCCACGCACCTATCGGGCAGCCCGTCACCTATAGATAGAGCGTGCGATTTGTGTACATTCAGTTCACTGCCCGATGCTGCGCCGTAGGTCGCCACCCACGCCAGAGCTGCGCGGACGTCGTCTTCACCACGAAGAAAGAGAACCAGATCGTCGGCATAGGCAGTGCAGCAAAAAGTATGTCCACCGAGTGTGATCCCTGTCAAGCGTTGTCGAAAGCCACAGAGCAGCGGTTCCAAACCGAGGGCGTACAATATCGTTGATAGGGGGCACCCCTGTCGCACCGATCTCTGGATGAGGATCGGCGGTGTGAGGCGTCCGTTGTACAGTACTCTTGATGTCGCACCGTGAAGGAGACGTACCAATAAGTCTACGATGGTCTCGGGATAACCCATCTGTTGCATTACGGCCTTTAAAAATGTGTGGTCGACTCTGTCAAAAGCTTGGCTGAAATCGAGGCAAGCCAAAACTCCAGGCATTTTATTTGTCTTGGCAAGTGCGATCATATCGCGATAGCGGCAGAGGGCAGTGCGAATGTTATGACTGCCACCTAAAGATGCCTGATCCTGTGAAACAACGTATCGGACCGTGTGCTTGAGTCGTGCTGCCAACAGTCGAGTGAAGACCTTCATGTTGCTATTCAGTAGGGTCAAGGGGCGGTAGTCGCTGATGTTGGTCCCACCTCGTGGTTTGTGTATAGGTATGATAAGCCCTTCGCAAAACGTCTCAGGGATCTGCACCGTGGGGGACATGAGATCGCGGCAGATTTCCGTCCAGACTGGTACTAGCAGTTGTTGAAAGGCCCTGTAGAACTCCAGAGGGAGGCCGTCAGGGCCTGGCGACTTATTGGCGGGTCCCATCTGTATCGCTTCAGTGACTTCCTCCTCTGTTATATCGGCTGTCAGTTCAGTAGCCGCAGCTTGTGGAATTTTGCCGTATGTTAGCTGGGATACCGCTTCGATTACTTCTGGGGGGTGGCGGATCTCTGAGTACAGCTGCGTATAGTGAGCGTGAAGGACATGTCCTATATCTCTCTGGGTCTCGTATCGTCCTCTATCTGTAGTCAGCACATGTATCAAGGCCCTTCGTCGACGCCGTCGTTCTCTGATGATATGGTACATGGAGGGACTCTCTTAAGCTACTCTGTCTTCAGTACGGGCTCTGACTATCGTTCCTTCAAGATGCTGGCGTGTAAGTCTGATGATTTGGGCTTTGGCGTGATTCACCGTAGTCTGCCTCGCAGGTGAATATGGCATTCTGGTACATTCCCTTAAAATATTGAAGTAAAAGTCCTTTGTTTGTCGCCTCCACGCCGCTACGTCTCTCCCGTACCCTATCAAAGTCTTCCGCAGGGCAGGCTTAGCACAGAATAACCACCAAGCAAGGGCAGACTGGTAGGCGTTGCGTCGGCGTTTGCAGTTGGTCCATGTGTTCTCTACGAGCTGCCGACATTCTGGAGAGGCGAGATGGGACACATTCAGCTTCCATGGACCACGGCTGTGCCATACTTTCTGACGTCTGAGGGTAAGGTCGCAAATATAGGCTTCGTGGTCAGAAAACGCTACAGGCCATACTTCGGCTGCTCTCGTCCCTCTGACAATGGAACACGAGATGTAAATCCTATCAATGCGGCTAGACGAATGGCTGGTAAAATGCGTAAAGCCAGGCCGGTCGCCATGAACATGTTCCCATGAGTCCACCAACCGAAGATTGTGGACGAGTGCTCCGAGTTCCATGCACGGAGAGTGACGAGGTAATTGATCCTTCGGAGCTTGAGTACAGTTGAAATCCCCTCCTACTATCAAGGCGTCTTGTTGTCCCACAAAGAGGGGTGTGATCGCTTCTGCGAAGAAGGTGGATCGTTCACGTCGGCGTCCCGATCCCGACGGCGCATAGACGTTAATTATTCGAACTCCTTGGACAGTGATAGCCATCCCTCTGGCGTCAGGAAGATACTCGACATCTTCAGCAAGAAGACCTTCACGGAGGATGATCGCCACTCCACTGCCAGTGGCAGACGCATGGGAGATGCAGGTCGTGTATCCGTAGGGTTCTGTGAAGTCTTCTACATGCACCTCTTGAAGGAGGGCAATGTCGATGTCCGCTGCATTGAGCATATCCTGTAGCATGGCCAATTTGTGGCGTGCACGTATGTTATTGATGTTAACGATAGCGAGCCGGTATGTCTGTGCGCCTAGACCTTCTATTGAGTTGTTCAGTACATCGTCAGCAGGCGGATCCGGCGGCGCCATGGAAGCTGTTGGTGCAGCCTCAGTCATTGTGATAGGGGAGTGCTGGATGCAGCCGAGGGAGCACTTCTACCCTCGGCTCCCTCAAGATCTTCCGCTTCATTCTCGATATCGTCTGCCCAAGCGTCAGACGTGAAACTTCGTAGTTGTGGAGGGGATGTTTCATCCTGAGTCTCATGTTGGTGTTCAGTAGCAGGTGAAGGTGAATCTGAGACAGGAGCAGGTGTTGTCGCTGCTGTATCGTGACGTGCCAGACGGGGAGTGATGACACCGGACACCTGAGAGGCAGAGTCAGTTGCTTCATCCGACGTCGGTTCCTCGTCCTTATCTTGCATCTGATCATCAGAAGGCGAATGGCGCCTCTTCTTGCGTTTCCGCGGGGTGCGCTGTTTGCGGACGTGGTGTTCTGTATCGGAGGTCGGTCGGCAGTCATCTGACGCCGTCTCCGTAGTGATGAAGGCAGACGTCGGTACTACTTCAGTTTCGACATCCATCTTCTCAATAGTGTCAGTCTGGTGGTGTGGTAGGTCGGTGCCTTCAGGATTTTCGGCCGGGTGTAAGAGCGACGACTGTACGTTGGCCGTCGTCTTGTCGTCTGTTGTCGATTGGTGCACTGCTGTTTGGTCTTTTGCAAGAACGTCAGTAGGCACTACCGGTGATGTGGCGTCCATCTCCTCAACCTGAGACACCTCGTTATTCGTTGGTGTTATACGATCGGTCGTGGACGTAGTTTCCAGTTTGTCCTCGTTTCCTTCGTGCGCTACAGCGTTCAGTGAGGGTTCCTTAACGTACGTCGGCGCAGGATGCTGGAGAGCCTGAACATACGTCACCGGAAGAGTCGTCGGTGCAGGCGGGAGCTGTTCATCCCCAGGTGGCAACTGTGTGATCCTGCGCTGCATGCACTGGGAACGTAGGTGTCCTTCTTCTCCACAGCCTGAACACGTCTTCGGCTGGCCGTCATAAATTATTATTGCACGGCATCCACCGATGGTCAGATAAGATGGAACATGTTTCTTCAGTTCAATACGCACTTGCCGCACCCCATTGAGCACGGGGAATGTGGTAAACTGTGCCCATTTTTCAGCTTCGTGACTGATCACATGCCCATAAGGGCGAAGCGCGGAAATCACTGTTTCTTCTGGCACCTCAAATGGAAGTTCAAATATCCTTATCGTGCAGAGACCCGTGTGTTCAATTGTCACTTCACCAATATGTCCGTCCGAGTGACGGAACTTCAGTCCACTTCTGGTCGCGTTCAGAATTCTCTCACAGACCGCGTCGTTGATGAGCTTTAAGTACACGACACTGCTCACTATCGAAAAGTGAATACCTACAACTTCGCTGCAGGCAACTTTCACTTCGTCTCTAATAAACTGTTCGATGTCCAGTGCCTTCGGTCGTGGATATGCTTTCGAAAAACTGATCTTCAAGGTCGAATGTCTCCAGGATTGAGCCATGCTTGCTCTATCAAGTAAGTCGCGTAGAGGCGGCTGAGTTACGTAAACAACCTCAGGCGCGAGACACTGCGGCGGGACGTAAACACGCCAACCGCACCGCTGCGCTGCCTGACGCGGACTGTCCCCTCGGCCACCGCGGCCGGCAAAGAATGAACGAAAAAGAATTTCGTGTGATGATTAAACATAACTTCATGGAAGGCAAAACGCTTCAGGATACTAAAGAGAAGCTTCATACACATTATGGTGACTCTGCACCTTCGATCAGAACAGTTTATAAGTGGTTTCACAATTTTCGTAGTGGCCATATGGGCACAAGTGATGCCGAACGTTCTGGACGCCCTGTGGAGGTCACGACTCCAGAAATCATTGATAAAATCCGTGATATAGTGATGGATGACAGAAGAGTTAAGGTGCGTGAGATTGCTAGTGCTGTGGGTATCTCGAATGAACGGGCACATAATATTTTGCATAAATATTCGGAGATGAGAAATGGGTGGCGCAATAGCTCACGCTTGACCAAAAACGGAATCGTCTGAAGTGTTCCAAGGAAGGTTTGCAGCTGTTCAGGAAGAATCCGCAGGACTTTAAGCGTCGTGTCGTCACTGTGGATGAAACTATACTCCTGAGACCAAAGAACAATCTCAACAGTGGGCTACCAAGGGAGAATCTGCACCAAAAAAGGCGAACACCGGTCCTTAGGCCGAAAAGATCATGACGACGGTCTTTTAGGATCCGTAAGGGATAATCCTTATTGAGTATTACAGGTGCATATTATTTATCATTATTGGACAGTTTTAAAATCGAGCTGCAAGGAAAACGCCGGTGATTGGCCCACAAAAAATTCCTTTCCATCACGACAATGCACCAGCATACACCTCAGCAGTTGTGGTCGCAAAATTATTTTCTCCAGTCGTGGCTCCCTCGGACTACTATTTGTTACCCAATTGGAAGAAATGACTGACGGGACGAAGATTTCATTCAAACGAGGAGGTGAATGTAGAAACTAATAGCTATTTTGCAGGCTTGGACTATTCCTATTATTCGGAAGGGATCACCAAATTAGAACAGCGTTGGACGAAGTGTATAAGTCTAAGAGGAGACTAGATCGAAAAAAAAGAGTTTCCCTAAACACATTAGTAGTTTTTGTTTTGCACCGACTTTTCATACGCGCCTCGTATGTATCGAAAATCCCAAAAGAAGCTTACGGTATGGCATGAATGCCTCCTAATGGTGCAGATTTCGTCACGAATTGATCTATATCGTGATACTCAACTGATTCTGTCATTGCCCTCACTGGTCGCATAATTGTAGATGAATATCTCACCATCCCTAACAAGAAACTGCTTACTTAGACTAACATATTGCTAGGAAACATATATTCCAAAAGTATAATGGGCTAACTCATACAGCCAGAAAGGTTGAAATGTGCTTCATACAGCAACAGACACCTTTCCTCGACAGCAAATTCGTCTTGCCTCAAATGAAGAGTTATGGTGAGTTTTAGAGCAGAGGACGAAATTTATAGCTTCAGTATGGTTCAAACAATTGCCGGAAGAATGAGTAAAATTCCGTCGGAGATTATACAAACAGTTGATGGATCTCAACCCTTTCCAGCCCAATGATGCCATATGTCATCATCTTTATCAGTAACTTTCGGCCCAGTCATTTGACCAAAGATTATGAAGGACACTACAGGACTCCTCAAAATTCATTACGGGTTGCCTGGCTACCATTAATGAGATAAGCACTAGGCTACAACGCATTGACAAAATACGTACTGTAGCTTAATGACAGAGTACAAACAGCAAGACTTTGAAAACATTATCTCTGTACTTACGCACTTGTTCTCTGTCTGTCTGTTCTCTTATAACTCAAGATCCAGACAACCAAATAACATGAAATTTGATACACGTACACAAAATTACATGGGGGAGGTTCTTAAACAGGTTTCGTTCCGTTTTTTGGAAAACCAACCGGAAAATTTGAGAAAAAGTGAAAGCGCGTTTTCAATGTGTCCGTGAAAATCTATATCTTCGCTCTGATCTTGATGAAACTTTGCACAATTGACCTTCGAAACAAGAGGAAGGGCACTATCTACATAAAATTTCGTTCAGTGCATGGTGCAGGGTACTTATGAATTTCGCCAAAATGTACAGTTTTGCTCCGATCTTCATGAAATTTTGAATAGTTGACCTTGAAAGCAAGGTGAAGGTTACTGTCTACATAAAATTTCGTTCGGTGCATGGGGGAGAGTATTTTACTTACAAACTTCGATTGCAATCTCTATTCATATGAGAGGCATTTGTTGTCTGACTGTTCCCTTATAACTCAAGATCCAGACAACCAAGTAACGTGAAATTTCGTACAAAATTACTTGGGGAAGTTTCTTAAATAGGTTTCGTTCCATCCCAAACTCACTCTGGCCATGTGCCTGTTCTAAGCCGTGTGATACCGAACCCACCCTTTTATTACATGAAAATAAACAGTTTTGTACGCTTCTACAGAAAACCTTATTTTAAACCCGGGAAAAGCCGGGTTCTTGCAGCTAGTATCAAGATAAAGGAAACAAAATAATTTGAAAATTTCGTTACTAAATCATTGTCAAAGGTCTAAATTAGTGGTAAACAGTTTTAAAATGGTGTTGGGTACGGTACACGAAAGATATCCTGCCCAATGACGCGATATGGAATCATCACTAATTTCCCTCCAATGCAAAAAATTGTTTATAAATAAATAAAATTTGGCATTTAAAGGGTTTAGGCGTTTCGTATCTTTTCATTTGAACACCCCTAGTATTTTGCGCACTGCCTGTAAGTACCAGACACTAGCCAGATGACAAGTTTTGTAAATATATTACCAAAACAACAAATAAGTAGGCTACTTAACGAGTTTTTTGTAGGCTAATGTAAAAAGGTATGTAAGAAAATGTGATACTCGTATATCTAGGCCTAATTTTCACCACACTGAAATAGTTATATCGTCAGATAACCTAAGTAAAATTAAAAACGAATGAACCTACAAAAACATTTGAGAAGTACCTGAAAAGACTATTTGTACAATAACTATAATTTTTCAGAACAAAAATAACCACTACGGTCGGGGTTCGGGCATGGATATTTGTGCCGTCCTTAGTGTTAGCTAGTTCATAAGTAGTTTGTACGTTTCGGGACTGATGACCCCATAGTTAAGTCCATAAGCTCAACAAACATTTGAACTTTTTTTTTAACAAAAATAAACATCCCACTGATGATAGCACAAAATGTGCTGAAACATGTTTGGGAAAAAATTTTAAAAAAATGTTCAAATGTTTGTATAGTTTATGGGACTTAACTACGGGGTCATCAGTCCCTAAACTGACGAACTACTTATGAACTACCTACCAACTAGGACGGCACAAATATCTATGCCCGATGGGGAATGCGAACCCCCGACCGTAGTGGCCATGCAGACCGTGACTGGAGCGCCTCAGTCTCCCCGGGCACCGCGGCCGGCGGGAAAAATTAAAAAGCAGGTGTCTTGCATACGGCGGAAAATCCTCACCATTTATACAAGCAAGCACGGAAGAAAGAATAACAGCAACATCAAAAGATGATCACTAGCCTTTTCATTCTAGAGTAGACTGTACTAGTATTTCCTTTAATTTCATTAAGTAGCCTTACACGAGTTGTCCCCGACAGCGATTTTGTTGTTGTTGTTGTTGTTTTTTTTTTTCTTTTTTTTTTTTTTTCCAGCTCGTGAATGTCGCAATCGAGCAGTGGACAGTTGGAGCAGTGACGTCACGGCCCAGTGACAAGTGACGTCATACGCCGGAGCGGTTCATTGATGGACGGAAGGTGACTCAGCGCATCGTATGTGAAAGACTCCTTACCGGATACCTCTTTGACACGAGGCCGGCCCATTCATCTTGCCAGAACGGAGTAAAGTACACCTGTAACAACGGCCGCGGTCCATTTTTCTTCCATTTTTTCGCACTGCAGATGGCGGCCACCAGCCACCGGCTGGCAGATGGTTGAAGGTCGCCACTCTGGCTGGTCACTATCGGGGATCTCCCTCCCGCCTCCGGTGTTTTCGGCGCAGGTCAGCCATTCATCATTCCTCGGCCGCTGTTGTGACAGCCCTCGTCTCGTCTCGGATCGATCTCGGCCCGTCTAGGTGGTCCTCCGACGTCGCCGGCCGGATGACTCTCAGCGCTCGTTAGCGGTGTTCACAAGCCGCGCCTCCTGTCCGCCAGCGACTATACTGGCGCTAACGGAAGTCCTTACTAAAGATGAATGGCAGGCGATGGGGATCATCGGTAGGTCTGGTGCTGAATATTCGAGAGAGTTGTTGTTGTTGTTGTGGTATTCAGTCCGCAGACTGGTTTGATGCAGCTCAGTTCGGCAACCTATACTTCGTTCACAGAAACGAGAGACGTACTGTAAACACACGGAGGCGCATTACTAGGGGTGGAGAAAACAGGGTGCCGGCCGCGGTGGCCGAGGTGACTGAGGCGCTCCAGTCACGGTCAGCACGGCCACTACGGTCGGGGGTTCGAATCCCCCCTCGGGCATGGATATTTGTGCCGTCCTAGTTTGTAAGTAGTTCATAAGTAGTTTGTAAGTTTAGGGACTGATGACCCCGTAGTTAAGTCCCATAAGCTTAACAAACATTTGAACAACATTTGAAAACAGGGTCGCTCGCTCAATTTCGCTGCATCCATTTCAGGTGTAAGGTCGTTGTGTGTGTGTGTGTCATATATATGTGCTATTAGAAGCCAAACATTTAAAATTCATTTCTTTTAATACTTCATAAAAAGTTATTTTCTCGGAAAATTTCGCCAAGTCTTCATCTTCGCTTACTATAGCAGGCACTTGGTCAAGTGCAGGAAAAACTTTTCTTGACATCCCATTTCAGTCAAAATCGTCAGGACGTTCTGAAAGCTTCTGTCGTATTTTCTCCACTTGGCAGCTTCAAAGAGTGTGTGGCTTTCTATTGACTATTTTCGTAACAATATCATCACTGACTTTTCAGAATATCAAATAAATAAATAAATAAATATTTTTTTAAATAACATTTCAAATGTTTGTAATTCTATGGTACCAAACTACGTTGGTCATCAGTCCCTAGACTTACAAACTGCTTAAACTAAGTTATATTAACCTAAGGACAACACACACATCCATGCCCGAGGGAGGATTCGAACCTCCGATGCAGCGCTCCAGACCGCTCAACTACTCCCGCGCGGCTGGACACAACAGCTGCGTTTTATACACACTAGGAACCATGTGCTTCTCTAAAGAACTTTATTACGTGTTCTTTGAACGCTTCTGAATACTGAATGTTATTGTAAACTAAAAATGTTCAAATGTTTGTAAATCTATCGGACCAAACTGTGTGGTCATCAGTCCGTAGCTTACAAACTACTTAAACCTAGGTAAACTAACCTAAGGACAAACACACACACCCATGCCCCAGCGAGGACCCGAACCTCCACGGCGAGCAACCGCGTGCTCCGCAGCGAGGTGCTTTAGACCGCTCGGCTACTCTGCCACGGCTATAGTAAACTGAATGTCATTTTAAACACTAATACTTAATGTTACTATTCAACAACTGGTCCTTTAAGATGAAGTTGACAGTCAACACTATTGTCACTGTTATATAACAACACACACAACGACCTCACATCTGAAACGGATGCAGCGTAATTGAACGAGTGTCCCTGTTTTGTCCACCCCTGGTCACGCGCCTCTGTGTTTACAGTACGTCTCTCAATTCGATGAACGGAGTATACATCCTTTTGAAGCTGCTTACTGTATTCGTCCCTCGGTCTCCCTCTACGATCTTTACCTCACACGCTTCCTTCTAGTGCTAAGTTGACAACTCCTTGATGTCTCAGAATGTGTCCTACCAATCCCTTCTCTTAGCATATGTCAGAAACTCCTTTTCTCCCCAATTCTGTTAAGCACCTCCCCATTATTTACGTGATCTACCCATCTAATTTTCATCATTCGCCTGTATCACATTCGAGAGAGTACTTTCGAGACAAATAGGGTCGGCCTGTGGGTTGCTCAAACGAGTACTCTAAGTTGAATGCAATTTTAGTAAGGGAAGAAAATATTTTTGTGATTTAAAATACAACAAAATTTTTTCCCTTCTGTTGATACAACTTTCTTATAAGAAAAAAAAAAGAGTCAAGTTTTATACATTACAGGATGATTTTGTTATTCAGGAATGGAACACATTCTAATTTCATATTAAATACGACAGACAAAAATTGTTGCTTAATTATCGTTATGAAATTGCAGGCAACACACAGAATCGAATTATCCAACTCTAGAGTTAATTTGTAAAGAAGTAGATATATATATCAAGCGAGACTCACGGGTTGAGCCTCGGACACGCGCTAGCAGCGCGCCTCATGTGTTTCAAACGTCAAATTCGCTTCGCAGTTTCTCCGGATGTAATTGACGCATCGCGATGCAACCGACGCCATTGTTTTTGTGATTTTATATTCTATCGATTTCTTAAGAAATAATATGGGGTATCCATTTGAAAAAAAAACATAAGTTTGTGAAGAAACTAATATTCCCTCACGTTTTAGAGTGTCTGGTAGTACCTACTTTCATAAGCCCCTGCCGTACGTGCATGACCGTGAAAGTGGGTTTTCAATATCTCTTGCCGGCCGCGGTGGCCGAGGGGACTGAGGCGCTCCAGTCACAGTCTGCACGGCCACTACGGTCAGGGGTTCGGATTCCCCCTCGGGCGTGGATATTTGTGCCGTCCTTAGGATTAGCTAGTTCATAAGTAGTTTGTAAGTTTAGGGACTGATGACCCCGTAGTTAAGTCCCATAAGCTATACAAACATTTGAACATGTTGAACAATATATCTTGTAGCTGCAGAGATTCCTGGGGTGAAACAGTTGAATTGGACACCCTGTATATGTACATTTGGCGTCTATTCCTAAAGAACAGACATCACTTTTGATCCTGCCGTTGTTACTGTTTTCATATTCACAGAATATATGACATCAACTGCGAATGGGCAAAGCTGAAAATGTGTACCGAGCCGGGATTCGAACCCGGGTTCCCTGCTTTCTAGGCAGTTGCGCTGACCACTACACCACTGGGGACACAGTGATCACCGCACCTGCAAGGACTACCTAGGCACGCCTCCCGTCAGTCCTTGCAGGTGCGGTGATCACTGTGTCCCCAGTGGTGTAGTGGTCAGCGCAACTGCCTAGAAAGCGGGAGACCCGGGTTCGAATCGCAGCTGAGTACACATATTCAGCTTTGCTCATTTGCAGTTGATGTCACATATTCTCTGAATATGAAAGAATAACTAATGCAAGAGCAGAAGTGACGTCTGTTCTTTCGTAATAGACGCCATATGTATATAGAGGGTGTTAGAAAAAGGTACGGCCAAACTTTCAGGAAACTTTCCTCACACACAAAGAAAAAAAATATTTTATGGGGACATGTGTCCGGAAACGCTTAATTTCCATGTTAGAGCTCATTTTAGTATTTACGGATGAGGCGTCATTCCAACGTGATGAAATTGTAAATTTTCATAATCAAACATGTGTGGGCTGACTAGAATCCGCACGCAATTGTGCAATAACGCCATCAACACAGATTTTCTCTGAACGTTTGGGCAGGAATTGTTGGTGATGTCTTGATTGTGTCTCGTGTTCTTCCACCTACAATCACTGGAGCACGTTGTCATGATTTCATACGGGATACTCTACCTGTGCTGCTAGAACATGTGCCTTTACAAGTACGACACATGTGGTTCATGTACGATGGAGCTCCTGCACATTTCAGTCGACATGTTCGTACGCTTCTCAACAACAGATTCGGTGACCGATGGAATGGTAGAGGCGGACCAATTCCGTGGCCACCACGCTCTCCTGACCTCAACCCTCTTGACTTTCATTTATGGGGGCATTTGAAAGCTCTCGTCTACGTAACCCTGGTACCAAATGTGGAGACTCTTCGTGCTCGTATTGTGGAGGGCTGTGATACAATACGCCATTCTCCAGGGCTGCATCAGCGCATCAGGGATTCCATGCGACGGAGGGTGGATGCATGTATCCTCGCTAACGGAGGACCTTTTGAACATATCCTGTAACAAAATGTTTGAAGTCACGCTGATACGGTGCTGTGTGTTCCATTCCTTGATTAATGTGGTTTGAAGAGAAGTAATAAAATGAGCTCTAACATGGAAATTAACCGTTTCCGGACACATGTCCACATAACATATTTTCTTTCTTTGTGTGTCAGGAATGTTTCCTGAAAGTTTGGCCGTACCTTTTTGTAACACCCTGTATATCATACCATTGAGTTGTTGAGATATTGCTGAGAGAAGTGCAGGGTTGGCATATTAAGGCTAGTTTCCGCAGCTGTCTTGCACCGCTGCATCGCTGCTCTTTGAGAGCGTTATCGCCGCGGCTGTAGGGAGGAGCGGCAGTTGACTGAGATTAAGCGCGCGCGCTGCCGCGCGGTAGCGGAAGACCAGCGCTACAGCGTTTCGGCTGCCGGCCGCCACTCCATCATCATCAGCTGACGTTGTCTGCCGCGCCCATCGCCCGACACGGCCCGTGTAAACAGCGCGGCCACGCACCCAGCGGTCTGCCCGCGGTTGAGGAGCCTACACCCAGGCGATTCACCAAGTAACCCGGCGTACTGGCTACCTCAAGAGAGGTGGAAGCAGGCATACCCCGACCAGGTGAACGATAATTGCTGACACGTCGTGCTGCCTCTCTTAAAGCAGTTCACTGTGATAAGGCATATGCTTCACTTAACGACCTTAATTAGTGATCAATGGCCTGCCTAGACCAGTGTGGACAGACGTCGTAGTGAGATTGAATATCGAAAGTCCCAAAGTTACCAAAAAATAAACGGAAAGTATATTTTTATCAAAGTAAGACCTGTTGATCTCCAGGGAGTTTCTGCGATATATGAATAAAATTCTCGAATATCCGTCTCCAGATCGCTTTTATTTTTTTAAACATGACCGGTTTCGGGACAGCTGCCCATCTTCAGATCAAATTTTGAAGTTACAGAGTAACCTGTCCTGTGATGAACGAATGTGATAACGACTGTGAACATTCCTTCATCACAGGACAGGTTACTCTGTAACTTCAAAATTTGATCTGAAGATGGGCAGCTGTCCCGAAACCGGTCACGTTTTAAAAAATAACAGCGATCTGGAGACGGATATTCAAGAATTTTAAAAGTATATTTGTTCAGGAAAGCAGATAGAAATAAAATACATCGCTTCTTGAAAGACAGCTTCCACTCGTTTCTAACACTAAACGTAGGTGTAGAGCAGATGTGGCTCAAATTCAAAGAAGTGGTATCGACCGCAGTTGACAGTTTTATACCAAACTAGCTTAAACCCGCGGCTCCGCTCGCGTAGTGTGCTATGAGACTGGTTTTGAAAGAACAAATGAAATACTATACCTTCATTAGAAACAAACATTAATCAACATTCAAATAAAAAAATAAAATTATGTGAAGTGCTTAATGATTTACAATAAATAGTACATACATTATTCCTTATAGCCTGTGTTGCAATATCTCAACACATATGGTGAGAGTAATGTCCAAATTCATTTTATTTTCATTTTTGGGCATTCTGGTAAACTACGTTATTTGTAATATTGTTTGGAGCGTAAATGTAGAGATTTTTTGGGTTGCCCACCCTTGAGCAAACGACGTATAATTGACCATGTGAAAAACATGAGGGCTGTAAAAGGATTCCTGCGACAATATCACTGATCGATCACTTGATATAATGCGCGAAACGTCGTCAAATCGATTTTTTTTAAACAGGTGTATTAAAAGAAATTTCTTTTTTACTGCTTTATTTATTTATTCTTATATTTCTTTATTCGTATGCTTATCCTTACAGAGAAAGAGCTGAAGACATTATAGCACGCATAGACCAAAGATATGGTCCGTGGCATCACGTTTCGCTATATGTAACATTATTGCTGTAGAGTAGCTAACGTCATCGCTGGCCTTCAGTCCGAATTTTTCTATAATTTCACGTCTTCCAACCGCCATATCTTCCACCTCCTTATAGCTATCGGCATGGAACTGCTATGGTGTACAACGGGAGACTTTGAACAACAATTACACACAGACCATTCGTTTGCGTTCTGTAGTTTTCGCTACAGAGCGAAATATTAACACACACACACGTAGAATTTTATTTACACTGATAACTTTCCATCCCAATATACCCCACCCTTTTATCATTATCAACCCTCACGCAACAACGCAACCAATAGAACCATTTTCAAAGAGTAAATATAATTTTGAAAGAGTAATTATTGTTCCGCATTTCGCGTTATATTCTTCAAATTACTAAATATCTATCATATCGCTATAAAACCGTGCCTACCTTCCTCAGGTATAAATTAGTAACTGTACAAATATTTAAGTCTCTGCGTCTTGTCGTTCGGACGTGATAACCGTACACCGAACAGACATTCACATTAATATATATGGATAAACAGCTATTTGATCGACATAAAACCGTTCCTAAAGACATTAGTAACTGTACAAATTTTTAGCTCTTTATGTCTTGTGGTTCAGACGTGATAAACGTACACCGAACAGACATTCACATTTAGGAAGGGAAGAGGATGTAGATGATGATGAAATAGGAGATACTATACTGAGAGATGAATTTGACAGAGCACTGAAAGATCTAAGTCGAAACAAGGCCCCTGGAGTAGATGATATCCCGTCAGAGCTACTGAAGTCTCTGGGAGAACCAGCCATGACAAAATTGTTTCACATTGTGTGTAAGATGTATGAGACAGGTGAAGTACCCTCAGACTTTAAGAAAAATGTTATAATCCCCATTCCAAAGAAAGCGGGTGCAGACAGGTGTGAAAACTACAGAACTATCAGTTTAATAAGTCATGGTTGCAAAATATTAACACGAATTATATACAGAAGGATGGAAAAGCTGGTAGAAACCGACCTCGGGGAAGATCAGTTTGGGTTCAGGAGAAATGTAGGAACACGGGAGGCAATACTCACTTTACGGCTTATCCTAGAAGATAGATTAAGAAAAGGCAAACCTACATTTCTAGCTTTTGTAGATTTGGAGAAGGCTTTTGACAATGTTGATTGGAATAAACTCTTTCAAGTTCTGAAGCAAGCAGGAGTAAAATATAGGGAGCGTAAGGTTATTTACAACTTGTACAAAAACCAGACAGCGGTTGTCAGAGTTGAAGGGCATGAAAGGTATGCAGTGGTTGGAAAGGGAGTAAGACAGGGTTGTAGTCTTTCCCCAATGTTGTTCAATTTGTACATTGAGCAAGCTATAAAGGAAAGCAAGGAGAAATTTGGAGAAGGAATTATAGTTCAGGGTGAAGAATTAAAAATATTGCGTTTTGCCGACGACATAGTAATTCTGTCAGATACAGCAAAGCACCTGGAAGAGCAATTGAACGGAATGGACAGTGTGCTGAAAGGTGCATGTAAGATGAACATTAACAAGAGTAAAACTAGGGTAATGGAGTGCAGTGTAAGAAAATCAGGTGATGCTGAAGGAATTAGATTAGGTAACAAAACAATAAAGGAGGTAGATGAGTTTTGTTACTTGGGCAGTAAAATAACAAATGATGGTCGCAGTACAGATGATATAAAATGCAGAATGGCAATGGGTAGAAAGGCGTTTTTGAAAAAGAGAAATTTGTTAACATCGAATATTGATTTAAGCCTAAGGAAGTCCTTTCTGAAGGCATTTGTATGGAGTGTTGCCTTGTATGGGAGTGAAACATGGACGATAAGCAGTGTGGACAGAAAGAGGATAGAGGCTTTTGAAATGTGGTGCTACAGAAGAATGCTGAAGATTAGGTGGGTGGATCGCGTAACTAATGAGGAGGTACTGAACCGAATTGTGGAGAAAAGAAATTTCTGGCATACCTTGACTAAAAGAAGGGATAGATTGGTAGGACACATTCTTAGACATCAAGGAATTGTGAATTTAGCGTTGGAGGGAAGTGTGTGGGCTAAAAATCGCAGAGGGAGACCAAGAGACGCGTATAGTAAGCAGATTCAAGTGGATGTGGGTTGTCGTTCTTATGAGGAGATGAAAAGGCTTGCTCAGGATAGAGTAGGGTGGAGAGCTGCATCAAACCAGTCTCTGGACTGAAGACCACAACAACAACAACAGATATAGATTATGAATAAAAGAAGGTCATCCCTCTTGGTTCACAAAACAGATCAGGGAACTGATGCAAAAGCAAAGGAAAAGGCTTGCTAAAATTTAAACGAACACAAAATCCCCAGGATTGGCGATCCTACACAAAAGCTCGAAATTTAGCGACGATCTCAATGCGAGATGCGTACAATACTTATCACAACCAAACTCTTTCTCGAAATTTCACTGAAAACCGAAAGAGATTTTGGTCATATGTTAAATATACTAGGCGCAAAACACAAACAATACTCTCACTACGTGATAGTAATGGCGATCCTATCGATGTCAGCGCTACTAAAGCAGAGTTACTAAACATAGCTTTTAGAAACTCATTCACCAAAGAAGACGAAACCAATATTCCAGATTTCGAATTACGAACAGAGACCGTAATGAGTAACGTAGAAGTAGATATCATCGGAGTAGTGCAGAAACTAAAATCACTTAACAAGAACAAGTCTTCTGATCCGGACTGTATACCCATTAGATATCTATCTGATTATACTGAAGCGATAGCTCCTTACTTAACACCCATATACAACCGCTCTCTCAAAGAAGGATCTGTACCAAAAGATTGGAAAGTTGCACAGGTCACACCGATATTCAAGAAAGGTAGTAGGAGTAACCCACTAAACTACAGGCCTATTTCATTGACGTCAATTAGCAGCAGGTTTTTGGAACATATCCTGTATTCAAATATTATGAATTGCCTCCAACAAAATGATCTATTGACCCAAGGTCAACACGGATTTAGAAAATATCGTTCATGCGAAACACAAATAGCTCTTTATTCACACTAAGTGATGGGCGCTATGGGCAACGTTTTGAACAAGATATCACTATGGTTTAAAAATTGGCAATTGACTCTAAATAATGCGAAATGTGAAGTCGTTCACATGAATACGAAAAGAAATCCGTTAAACTTTGTTTACAAGATAAATCAATCAAACGTGAAGGCCGTAAACTCCACAAAATATCTTTACTTCATACTTGAACTGGAAAGAACACGTAGATAATGTCGTGGGAAAGGCGAACCAGAGACTGCGTTTTATTGGCAGAACCCTTAAAAGAAGCAACAGAACTACTAAAGAGACTGCATACATTACGCTTTTCCGTCCTTTTCTGGAGTATTGCTGCCCAGTGTGGGATCCTTATCAGGTGGGTTTGACGGAGGACATCGAAAGAGTCCAAAGAAGGGCAGCTCGTTTCGTATTGTCACGGTACAGGGGAGACAGCGTTACGCAAATGATACAGGATCTGGGATGGGAATCATTACAACAACGGCGCTTATCGCTGCAGCGTGGTCTACTTACGAAACTCCAATCACCAACATTCTCCTCCGAATGTGAAAACTTTTATGAATTAAAAATGGAAGGATTCCAAGGCAGGGGGGAGAAGAAGACAGGAGTGAAGTGGTCTGAGGAGAGAAAAATGATGCATAGTGAAGAGATGAAAGAATGCTAGAGAAAAAAGAAAGAAGAACAAAGGAGAAAACGTTGAAATTGGTGCGTGGTCCTTAGATGGCCGAAACGAAGAAAGAAAAAGGAGTACTTGTGTAACATTAGTTATGAATTGAATATGCCATAGTTTAAGATTACCATATAGCAAAAGCCCCATTTAATTATTTTATCAGTTCCTCACTCTAATGATCATGATGTTTTCAGTTAAAGTGAACTCTTACGACTTTGGATGGTTCGCGTATTAGATACATTGAAATTATGCATCTCGTGTGGCTTGCCAGTGCATCTTTGAATTTATTAATTTTTTTAAATATTTATTGGCATAGAACCTGCAATAACTTTTACATAAACAACGGTTCGAAGTCGGATCAGCCGTTAGTACGTATCATTTATTACTATTCTTTCATTCATTAAATCACTTTGATTAAAATCATGCTACACGGGGATCGAATCTAACTAAATATTCCGAACCTCCAACCAATGTCGGCGAATAGTTACGCGTTTTACAAATAATTTTATTACGGCTCATCAACGAGATCTTCTACACCGCTGTGAAAGGTAACTATTCGTCGAATTCTGTGGGTTGCTTGTTCTGCAAAATACTTTAATCTTTTATATGTTTGGCCATTCCATTTCTTTTCATTTTTTTTTAATTAACGGTTCGAATAAACTGTAGGTTTTGTTACTACTCATTTTGTAAACTTTTCAATTACTTCAGTACGGCCTATTTTTCTACCCAAAATAGTCAGGCAAGCAATAACACTACAATAGACTGATACAGTGCGTTAATGATGAAGAAGCGCAAAAAAGTCTGAAAACTGTTTTCAGGAACCAATCGATAGGTTAAAGATACAATAAGTAATACTGAAAAATTTGAAAGCGACCTTTTTCTATACAAACTGAGTATACAGTTGAGACCATTCTTAATTAGCGACATTCGCTACTGAGTCTTGCCTAAAATGCGAAACAGTTGTTAAGCAAAATATATTTTCCTAAAATATAAAACTGATTCAAAAAATGCTTTTATATTGATGGAATAATCTCTTAGTTGTTGAAAGTAAAAGCATATTTCGGACTTAGCCCATCATCATATGACCGATATAACATGTACCGCGCATTGAGGCATTTAAATTTGACATTTAAAGACACCGCTGTTGGCGTACATGTTATATAATGTCATATATAATGCGTACGCTAACAATGGTATCTTTAATGATAAATTTAAATGTCTTAATGCTCCATCTTACATATTAAAAGAATCTACGAAAACCAAAGTAAGTCGTCCACACCAAACTATCCGACCTATCTCCTTCATTTTTGTTGTAAACGAAAGGTGTTCATCCACAGATTTGTCATCAAGTATCAGAATTTACATAACTCTCGCCTTCCTTGTTTTATACTCAAACGCGATTTCCTTCTGTATATTTCTTACGGGGATGTGCTTGCTGTAAACTAAAGTCAGTCGGTCAGGCCGTTCTAGCCAACCGATTTCCTTCCTTTTTGTATTAAACGAAAGGTATTCATTCGCAGATTTGTTATCAGGTGTCAGAATTAAGTTTCTCCATACTTTATTTTTATTCAAACGCGGTATCCTTCTGTCCTCGCATTGAGTATTTTAATTGGTTTGTTTTACGATATCTTCGGTTGTAGTTAAGGTGCGCAGTTCTTTTTGAGCTAACAACACTCAGCGGATCAAGCTATTTCATTTGCGCTTTTAAACACTTGCAATGATTGATTATAAAGAAAGCTATTCGTTAACATTCAATTTTACTTCCATTTTTTCCGACCTTTTTTGTCATTCTACTAACGCTGCGAAGTATTCGCACGGGTCATCTAGTGTATATTATAGCTGTCACCAGATGATGGGCCAAGATCGAAAAACGTTTTGAAATTAAAATAAATAATCTACTTTCAACAACTAAGAGATTATTCCAGCAACGTAAAAGCATTTTAGAATCATTTTTGTATTTTTCATCAAGACGGTTGCATATCTCTATCAAGACTTTCGGTTTAAAATAAGATATTTTTAGATTATTCATTACGGATCTTTGAGAGCCCGTAACTGTTAATTTCAATATGATTTTAAAAAACTGCACCAGTCACTTTATCTTGAAATGATGTTTATTCCATGAACCGGTGTCAAACCTTTTCAGGTTCATCTTCAGATGGATCATGTTACAATATCATCTTAAGCGTCATGTTGGATGCTGGCTCCGTGGTGGGTGACGGAATATATTTTGATAACTCTAACTGCACGTTGTTTAAGTCAAGTTTTGTGTTTGTAAGATGACGTGAAATTTGTTGATTTACTTACTGCGACTGTATGGCCGGATTTTTGTGGTTAATTTCCATTTCTTGCGTCTCCTTTTGTTTATGTTACAATAACACATCACCTGTTTCTATTCGGTTCTATACTGCACTGTAAACAACATTATCCGTTACATTCCACAATAATACAGCAACCAGATTCGTACCGTATTTAAACACAATAAACAGCTCCTAGTCTATATTAATATTCTAGAACACCACTAGTGTATGAATAAATATGGCAATAATACGATTTTTATTCTTATACTTTTAACTGATTGAATACATACATATTAAGTAAAAAAAACTATGCAAACAATGCAGACAGTATTTATTATTCACTTTTGCAATTTAATATTGACAAAATTATTTGATAAATGATCGACTTTATCATACTCAAAACAAACTTCGAATTAAGACGTTTGTAAACAACAGCAGCTGTAAGAGCACATGTTGAACGCAGGTAAAGTGTTTTTTATAGTGCAGTGTAGAACCCAACAGAAAAAGGTGATGTGATATTGTGACTTAAACAAAAGACGACGCAAGAAATGGACATTAACCACAAAAATGCGCCCATACAATCGCAGTAAGTAAATCAACAATTTTCACGTATCCCTACAAATACAAAACACGACCTAAACAACGTGCAAGTCGAGTTTTTAAAATATATTCCGTCTTCCCACCACAGAGCTAGCATCCAACATGACGCTTAAAATGATATTGTAACATCATCCAACTAAAGATGAACCTGAAAAGGTTTGAAAACCGGTTCATGGAATAAACATCATTTCAAGATAAAGTGACTGGTGTGGTTTTCTTAAGTCACATTAAGATATTTTTTCTGTCGGAAATCATATAAAAATAGGATAATGTAGGAACATTTTCATCAATCAGTCGTAAGCATTAATTTATTCGCAGATGTAGATTTCGCCCACTGTGTTGTCATTATCAGTGCTTAGAATAAAATGATTAAAACAGGTAAAACATTTCGAACTCAACGTTGGAGGTTACGTTAGTACGTCGAAATGTTTTACGCGTTTCAGTCGTCTTATGCCTATTTTAAGCATTGATAATGACCAAACGGTGGTCGAAATCTAGATCTGTTAATAAGTTAATACTCACGAGTGATTTCTGGAAAAGTTTGTACAAGTCAAATAAACAGTCGTAGCGCACAAGCTCCACCATGGTATCAAGCCTGATAGGAATATGTGTTACTTTCTGAAAAATACGAAAACCCTTAGTCCACCAATTTAAAAGAAATCTTAAGTAAAAGAAAGAAGACTGATTGTGTTTCCTTTGGCATAACGTAAATTGTTACGGATCGTGAGGAGGTTTGTGGGTAACCAGAATATTTTTATTTGGAAGAGGGTCGCATCTACATCTACATGGGATACTCTGCAAATCACATTTAAGTGTCTCTCAGAGGGTTCATCGGACCACCGTTATACTATTTATCTCCCATTCCATTCTCGAATAGCGCACGGGAAGAAAGAACACCTTCATCTCTCCGTTCGAGCTCTGATTTCTCGTATTTTATTCTGATGATCATTTCTACCTATGTAGGTGGGAGTCAGCAATATATTTTCGCATTCGGAGGAGAATGTTGGAGATTGGAGTTTCGTAAATAGCCCACGCCACAGCGATAAGCGTCGTTGTTGTAATGATTCCCACCCCAGATCCTGTATCATTTCCGTAACGCTGTCTCCCATGTATACAAAACGAGCTGCCCTTCTTTGGATTCTTTCGATGTCCTCCGACAAACCCACCCGATAAGGATCCCACACTGGGCAGCAATACTCCAAAAATCGACGGACAAGCGAAGTGTATGCAGTCTCTTTAGTAGTTCTGTTGCATCTTTTAAGGGTTCTTCCAAAAAAACGCAGTCTTTGGTTCGCTTGTCCTACGACATTATCTACGTGTTCTTTCCAGTTTAAGACTGATTTATCTTGTTAACAAAGGTTAACGGATTTCTTTTCGTACTCATGTGGACGACTTCACGCTTCTCATTATTTAGAGTCAATTGCCAATTTATACACCATAGTGATATCTTATTCAGATCGTTCTGCAGTTCGTTTTGATCTTCAGACTAGACGGTACATAACGGCGTCATCTGCAAACAACCTAAGACAGCTACTTAGATTTTCCCCTAAATCGTTTAAGTAAATAAGAAATAGCAGAGGACCAATAACACTACCCTGTGGAACGCCCGATATCACCTCTGCTTTAGTCGATGCCTTACCATCGATTACTACGAACTGTGTCCTCTCTGACAGGAAATCCCCTATCCAATCGCAAATTTGGGGCGATATACCATAACCACGCAATTTGATTAAAAGCCGTTTGTGAGGCACGATGTTTGAAAACCCTGGTATAGACGAATAGACCTTAAATTTGTACTTTTCTGCAGTAGACGCAGTGGCTAGGTTGGCCCAGGAATGGCTGCCAAGTATCACGCGATGTGCAGCTGACCAATCTACACATAAAAGGTTGTCGCTGCCTCCTGTATACGGGGCTTTATACGTGGCAACGGCGTGACAAACGTCAACTGGCGAGTAATTTTAATCGGATTATAGTCGCAAAGCGGGAGCGAGTATGGAGGATTTAAAAGCACCGCCGCGGACGGCTGCTTTACGCATTGGCTGGAGGTCAGCAGCGCATTGTATTGGCGATGTGCACCGTCACGGACCAATGGGCGTGTGTGCTCCCTCCTAAGCTGATGCTCAAAGCCACCCATCCATGTTCAGTGCCCCCCCCCCTGTCCAGAGGGGGAGAGGGGGGAGGGGGGTTTGCTTAGAGCACCCAACCGCCTGCCAGCTGGCTTCGCTACTCATTGAGACGTCGCCGACAACAATGCTCTTTGTCGCCATGACAACCGTGAAGCAACCTCTGTACCGCCTGGAGGCTTCCGGTTGTAGAGGGGGCTGGGGGGGGGGACGGGGGGGACTCGCAAGTCTTTTGAGTCCGGTCTGCGAGACTGGTCACAGTCGCTGTACAGAAAGGTTGGAGGGGGTTGAGGGTTGAGGGTTGAGGAGGGTTGGGTTCTAGGAGACCAGTGGCAGCCGGTGACGGCCAGTCTTAATGAAGAAAGGCCGGAAGGGGCGGGGGGGGGGGCAGCTCGACGCTGAATGGCCAGGCTGGAGAATTGATGGAAGTTGCAAATCCGGCAGCCACGGCCTCCAGGCGACAAAAGGCGGAACGGAAATTGCTGGAGGGAAGGGACGACGCGACGGCGGCTGGGAATCCCTCCACGCTGTCGAGGGTCTGCGCAGTCGGGACCGGCGTAGCGGCCATAATACTGGCAAACATACGCCATAGAGCTCCTGAAAACACAGGCTGGCGCATCCGCCATTTTCATTCCTGCGAATGCTAAACACAGCACGCAGCTTATACGAAACTTAAATAAAACAAGTGCCCGGCATAGAGCCTTAGATCTTGCTACTTTGAGCTTGCATTCCGCGTTTACATCGATATGTGGATTAGACACAAAAAACCTCGCGTTTTCTTTACTTATTGCTGCTTCTGTCCAAATACAGAAAAAAGAGCAAGAAACATTTCTGCGATTAAAATCGCGTACTACGTTTAATGTTGCCGAAACTGGTCATCTACATAAATTTTTTAAGCGATCTTGGCTTCTATTTGAATAATGACTGTCAATATGCGAGGTTTGTTTGCCGTCTTGCAGTAAGTGATTGTTTCTGCTGTGACAAATTCACCACATCGCATGCTTGTACTCAAGTTGCTGAAAGTACTTCTGTTATGTTACTAAGATAGTTTCGGAATGTATTACACTAAAACTAAAAAGAATATTAGTGTACAGGATCTAAAGTTTATGGTCGTAGAGGCACACGGTGTCGATTTGGCAACCACCTTTGAATGCTATTTGAAAACCTAATCGTATAGAATGTGTTGACCATGAAATAAATAAATAATTCTGTTCCTTCTCTAAGGTTGACAGGTTTTCGTATGTAACAGTACCCTTGTCTTGTCAATAATTTAATAATCCTTATAAAGCAAACATTTCGTTGCCAACATTAGCACACTACGCCGCCGCAGCCGTAAGTAAAATTTACCCAGTATTCTTTGCCAGTTATGTTAGAGCCTCTTACAGATAAGCGTCAATATTGGCATTTACTAATAAGAAATTGAACTGAGGGTGTATTTTGTGATAAAACATCAGGTACCGCACTATTCTGTCAAATTGCATACTACAAGTTATGACGCTAAAACTCCGAAATACCACAAATAGAATTCAACGGTAGTTGTCTTTATCAGCACAGTACGCTGCCACAGCCGTAACGAAACTTTTGACCCAGTATATTTATATTTTCCGTTTTAGTGTTGGTAATACTTTCTCCAAAAAATGTTCAAATGTTTGTACAGTTTATGGGCACCCAACTACGGGGTCATCAGTCCCTAAAGTTACAAACTACTTATGAACTAGCTAATTCTAAGGACGCCACAAATATCCATGCCCGAGGGGGGGGATTCGAACCCCCGACCGTAGTGGCCGTGCAGACCGTGACTGGAGCGCCTCAGTCCCCAATACTTTCTCGCAATAACGTAACTGAAGTATCTCCAACAATTTGTGCAATGTCAGTACAAAACTTTTTGATGAGGTGTATTTCTCAATATACTATATACGACACACATATTGCGCTCTAAAAACAATATGTTCTGGGCTGCTTTGCTGTAATATATTTTCCGGCTGCTAATCCCCTACAGGCAGCTTCTCTGTTAAGAGGTAGTACTTTGAGAAGAGCTAAACAAAACCGTAAGTTTAAATATCACAAACGATTCTTACTATTACATATTGCTTGAAGTCATAATAATAACTATTTACTTATAATACATAACTGTGGGCTCGGTCCGGGTTCCCAGTTTTTGCGCCGACATTTAATGATCCATTTTTTCTTCTCTTAGAATCTCTCGGGAAACTAAACGTTCTATACCCACCCCTGGAATGATTTGAGCAGTTTATGGCAACACAAGCACCCGTAATGTGGTGCTAAAGTGCCGTGCCGCAGATCCTATAGCACCGCAGTGTATTGAACTTACGAGCCACGAGAATGAAAATGGCGGATGCGTCAGCTCGTACTTATAGGAGCCTTAATATGCCAGCATACGACGATGTTCTGAGTATGTTGTACACATTTGCAAAAGAAATTAACATATTCGTGACGGCACCCGAGTCTGACTCGGGCTGCATGGTATTGCCGAGCGGCCTGAGTCCGAGTTAGACTCGGGCGGCTTTGATTTTTACGAGGCGAGACCATTAGCTTTGCTTGAAGTGGAAAGGTACAGTGGATGTGTTGATGCTTTCAACGTGTTACAAGGCCACAATGTCGGAAGTGTCGGTTCGTACTAAACAGGGACACATCAACAAGATGAAAAAAATGGAGGAACAAATTATTTTTTTCAGGCTTGGAATGTGTCTCACAAATTATACAAGGAGACAAGAACTCTGAAATAGAAAAAAAAAAAAAATGTAGTCTGAAGATATTTCTTCTTCACGTTGGAGAGTCTCTTGTCAAAAGAGCACACAAGAAAACTGAGCCTGTGGTTAATCTAAAACACGACAGACTCAAAGGAAGACATTTTGTGCAGAAGATACCAGAGACTGAGAAAAAAGCAAACCCCACCCAAGTTTGTTCAGACAGAAGCAAAGCAGAGACTGGGAAGTCAGGAAGGAATTTCCTGGTGGTGTGAGAAGTGTAATGTCGCTTTATGAATGCCAGAATGTTTCACGGATTATCACACAAAAACAAATTATGCGTCTTAAATTGAACGTAAAACTTCTTTAAAATCTGAAAATATACAGAAATTTTTGAAGAAATGTCGCTGATTAAGCAGAACTGAAAAATATTCCTACCAGATTGCAGAAGTCTATGCACTTAACCGTTTATCAGGAAAGTAAGCAGTGTAGGTCAAATCACACATAAAAATGCACTCATTTCGAAGAATCCAATCACGAAATTCAACAATAATGATTGTTGAAGTAATTTATCCATTTCAGCAACTGTTCAGGTTATAAATTAATAAAATTCAGCAACCAGTTGCTTGTTATTATTTATTTTAGACTACCGGTTTCGGGCGCTTGAGTGCCCTCATTCTGGTCTATTTTGGTATTGTTGCATAATGAATGTACATACTATTAGGAGAATCAACACTATTAGGAAAATCAACACTTAGTGTTGATTCTCCTAATAGTATGTACATTCATTAAGCAACAATACTAAAATAGACCAGAAGAAGGGCACTCAAGTGCAAGAAACCGGTAGTCTAAAATAAATAATAACAAGCAACTGGTTGCTGAATTTTATTAATTTATAATAATGATTGTAATAATATCACAGATTGATCACTTGATGTAATGCGTGAAACGTCAAATCGATTTTTTAAGGAGGTGTATCAAAAGAAATTTCTTTTTTACTGCTTTATTTATTTATTCTTATATATCCTTATTCGTATGCTTATCCTTACAGAGAAAGAGCTGAAGACATTGTAGCACGCGTAGACCAAAGATATGGTCTGTGGCATCACATTCCGCTGTATGTAACCTCCTTGCTATAGAGTCGCAAACGTCATCGCTGGCTTTCAGTCCGAATTTTTTTATAATTTGACGACTTTCAACCACCATATCTTCCACCTCCTTACAGCTATCGGCATGGAACTGCTATGGTGTACAACGGGAGACTTCGGACAACAATTACACACACACCATTCGTTTGCGTTCTGTAGTTTTCGCTACAGAGCGAAATATTAACACACACACGCGTAGAATTTTACATACACCGACAACTTTTCAACCCAATATACTCCACCATTTTATCATTATCAACCCTCGAGCAACAATGCAACCAATAAAACCATTTTCAAAGAGTAAATATAATTTTCAAAGCGTAATTGTTGTTCCGCATTTCACGTTACATTCTTCAAATTAGTAAATATCTATGTGATCGCTATAAAACCGTTCCTAAAACCTTCCTCAGGCATAAATTATTAACTGTACAAATATTTAAATCTCTGCGTCTTTTGGTTCAGACGTGATAAACGTACACCGAACAGACAATCACATTTACAGATATAGATATAAAAGAATTAAGGCTGTCTTGCATAATGTACTAAATTATACCTGCAGCACCCAAACAAAGAAAGATAGCAATCAAAATACAAATGGCATATAAACTACGCACGATCTCATATTTATTGAGATATATGTTGTAAAATTGTATAATTTTTCAGGTATAATTATATCCATTTGTGTCAGTGCTGTATGTCTGTAAAATTTCTTGCGAATACAATTAGTAGTAAAGAAGTAATAGATTAAAACTTGGTGCGTGATAGGGCGGTTTTCCATTGACGTTACTGTTTATGTGCTCATACCTCATAAACTACATGTAGTACTGTGATAGAATTTCGAAATTACTTTCAGCTGTATCTGTGTTAGTATCCGTAAAATATCCTGCGGCCCAAATAGAACGAGGAAAAAAAGAATGTCTATATGCCTCCGTACGAGCCCTAATTTCTCTTGTCTTTGTGATCACTACGCGAAATATAAGTAGGAGGCAGGAAGATCGAACTACACTCAGCTTCAAATTCCGGCCCTCTAAATTTCCTCAACATAAATGCACGAAAAGAACGTCGTCTTTCTTCCAGCGATCCCCAATTGAGTTGCCGGAGCATTTCCGTGACACTCGCGCATTGGTCGAACCTACCAGTAACAAACCTAGCTGCTCACCTCGGAACCACCTGCGGGTCCCAAACACTTGAGCAATACTCAAGACGTGGTCCTACAAGCGTTTTATACGCGATCTCCTTTACGTATGATGCACATCTTCCCAAAATTCTCCCAACAAACCGAAGTCGGCTATCCACCTTACTCACAACTGTCCTTATATGTTCGTTCCATTTCATATCGCTCTGCAATGTTGCGCCTACATATTTGAACGACGCGACAGCATCAAGAAGCTCACTACTAATGCTGTATTCGAACATTATGAGATTGTTTTTCCTACTCATGCGCATCACATTACATTTTTCTACATTGAGAGCTAGCTGCCATTCTTCACACCAACTAGAAATTTTGTCTAAGTCATCCTGTATGCTATTACAGTCAGTTACAGACGACACTCTCCGATACACCACAGCATCATCAGCAAACAGCCGCAAATTACAAATTACTCTGTCCATCAGATCATTTATATAGATAGAAAATAATAGCGGTCCTATCACACTCCCCTGAGGCACGCCTGACGATACACTCGTCTCTGATCAACACTCGCCGTCGAGAACAACGTACTGCGTTTTATTACTTAGTAAGTCTTCCAGCCAGTCACAAATCTGTGAATCTATTCCATAAGCTCGTATCTGCGTTAGCAGACTGTAGTGAGGCACCGCGTCGAACGCCTTTTTGAAGCCGAGATAAACACAATCCGCCTGTTGCCCTTCATCCATGGCTCGCTTGATGCCATGTGAGAAAATGGCATGCTGAGTTTCACACGAACGATGTTTCCTAAACCCGTGCTGATTAATAGAAAGAAGCTTTTCCGTTTCAAAGAAATTTACTATATTCGAACTGGGATTATGCTCCAAAATTCTTCATTTTCGTTCCAATATTGATGTAATTTTGCACACTTGACCTTCAAACCGAGAGGACAGTCGTTGTCGACGTAAGGATCACACCCAATACATAGTTCAAGAGATATGACGTCATAAACAATGAAATGCGCGAAAACCTACTGCATCACCAAACAATGTTGCTAATTTCCTCCTAAACCACTCGATTGATTTCAACATTTGGTGTACATTTTCCTTACCGCGAGGTAACAATTGTTGTATGGGTAAAAACCACATACGGCACATTGTTCAGGAGACATAACGTCGACAACTACAGATTAAAATAGGACACCCTGTTTACTAAGAGACTCTTATGTTATGTAAGCCTGATGCGCTAGTGTATTGTCCTGCTGAAAATGCACACGTACAGACTTTGCTGGCCGTTTCTCTCGCAACTCTGGAAACAGCATGTGCTTCGAAACATCTCAGTAGCCAGTACCTGTCTCCATAGCGCCCTCTTGCATCAGACTAGGCGTCCATGTTGTCAGACAGGCTTCGGCGAGGTTGAGATCGTTGAGTTAGTTGGCGGACGACGTTTCTCTTTCTCAGACCTGACGTACCCACCAACGCACATTTTCACATTTGGGACACCAGCGGCAAATATTTCACCGAACCGGTGATGAATTACGAGTGTCACGTGTGTGGAGAGAACTGACGGTTCCTCGGCGTTCTTGAAAGCGTCGCCATTTCTAGTATCTATATCACTCGTCATTTGTCGCCGTCAGAGTTCCGTAAACGTTAAACAACAATTGAAACCGAGCACATGTGATGTCAGAAGCTGTTACGAATATGGGAATGCTGTCTATTAGTTGACAACACGCGACAGGAACGTTTTAAAAAATGAAATTCACTTCCAGGAAAGGAAACTTGTGGTAATGTTTTCTCCGCTTTCTCTTTAACGTACGTTAACTCTGAAAGTGTATTAGTTACCTGTACAACTAAATTGCATAAAAACAAGTTTCCATTTCATGTGGTTATCAAACATCTGTACTGCTTCCGTTAACTTACTCCATATTCAGTGCTATTAAACATTCGGACTGACGTAAACTACGTAATTTCGTAACGATATAATATACAGATATCTTCTAATATATAAAGCAGAGTGTCCGTATGTGTGTACGTGTTGCATACAAATCTACAGTTTTGTTCCAATCTTAATGAAATTTTGTACACTTAAGCTTCAATCCATGAGGAGGGTCGCCGTAAGTGTAAGAATCACATACGACATATAGTTCACGAGATATGACCTCATAAACAATGAGATGCGCGAAAAACTGTTGCATTTTGCGACAATGCTGCTCATTTTCTCCTAAACTATTGGACCTATTTCAACCAAATTTGGTTCACACATTCCTTACCGTGAGGTAACAATTGCTGTCATAACCAATAGAAACCGCAAATAATCCCATATAATGCGGCGAGAATTTCGAAATACACTGTCTGAGAATGACAGTTCTTAGTGACTTGCAACAAACTTTAAACATAATTTCAAACCATTATTAAACTTTTTCTCGCTGGCAACCATAGTAAAATGATGAAAGGAAAAAAGTTTCTCTCTTACTACTTTTCCACTGTTTATGGAGTAAAACTACGGCTCTTGGTATGACGTTACAATTTAAAATTTGAACACTACAAATTGTAGCGGCAGGAAATTTTACAGACAGTATACACACATATAGTTGAGTGTACCTTCTAATTGTATCACAGTACGACACGTATTTCATGAGATATGAGCTCCTAAACCGAACGTTCATGGAAAACCGCCCCTTCCCGCACCAAGTTATAATCTACTACTTCTTTACTACTAACTGCATTCCCAAGAGAGTTTACAGACTTACAGCCCTTATATAAATAAAAATATACCTGAAATATGGCAGAAATAAATAAATAAATACCCGGGCAACGCCGGGTTTTCAGCTATTATTTTTATATATAAAGCAGAGTGTCCGTATGTTTGTGTGTACGTATTGCATACCAATCTACAGTTTTGTTCCAGTCTTTATGAAATTTTGCTCACGTAAGCTTCAATCCATGAGGACGGTCGCAGTAAGTGTAAGGATCACGTACAACACATAGTTAACGAGATATGACGTCATAAACAATGAGATGCGAGAAAAGCATCTGCACTATACGACAATGTTGCACACTTCCTCCTAAAACGATGGACCGATTCCAACTAAAGTTTGTATATATCTTCCTCACCGTGAGGTAACAATTCTGTATTGCTAAGAACCACATACGACACATGGTTCAGGAGATGTAACATCGTAAACAATAGGAGTTGCAAGAAATTGCCATATAATGCGACGAGACGTTATGAATACAGTATTATGAGAGCGAGATTACTTAGCGACTTGCAACAAACTTTAAGCCTAATTTCAAACCTCTATTGATTTCCACCTGACAACTGTAGCAAAATTATGATAGGAAAAAAGTTTCTCGCTTACTACTTTTCCGCTGTTCATGGACTAAAATTACGGCATTCGGAATGACGTTACAGTTTATAAATTCTACACTACAAATTGCAGCCGCAGGAAATTTTACAGAGAGAATACACTCATATAGTTGAATGTACCTTCTAAATTGTATCACAGTGCGACGCGTAGTACATGCCATATGAGCACATAAAAAGTAACGTTCATGGAAAACCGCCCCATAACGCACCAAGTTTTAATCTATTACTTCTTTACTACTAATTGTATTCCCAAGAGATTTTACAGACATACAACACTTACACAAATGAATGTATACCTGAAAAATTATACAATTGTAAACACATAATTCAATAAATATTAGATCGTACGAATTTTATACGTCATTTGTATTTTGACTACTATCTTTCTTTGTTTGGATACTGCACTTATAATTTTGTACATTGTACAAGACAGCGTTATTTCTTACATATTCTCCGATAAATATATCATGATTTTATTTAAAAAAAAAAAAAAAAAAAAAAAAAAAAAAAAAAAAAAAAAAAGATGGACATAGGGAGTAGGGATAGAAGTACTTTTTTTAATATGATTACCGTAAATGGACAGATAAATCTAGAATTCTACTGGATATTTCACTGCAACAGGTGTGCGTGTTTTATTGTAATTTGCGATTGTGAAGCAGACATTATGTCATTTCGGAATACGGCAGTCACTTTAGAAACGAATCTTGATTTCAGTAATATAGGGGCCTATATTAGTTTTTGACACTCTTAAAACTGTTCATGTAGTAGTAAGTTAAACGGTAATTTGGAAGAATCCGTGTACATCGAAGGAAACGGCATTTCCATCGATATATATCCAATGTTCGATATAGTGTTTCTGACCCGGAGATTCATGCGCTACGCGCCCTCACGTACTAAAAAAATAAAATAAAATAATATAAAATAAAAATTCTTGTTTAACCTATACCCAACCTTCTTAAGGCTACGCTACAGATCACTTTTTTAAAGTCAAAGTTAGGTACAGTTTAAACAAGAAGCTTTTTTCAGTACACGAGGGCGCGTAGCGACCGAATCTCCGTTTCAGAAACGTTATATCGAACATTCGATATATAACGATCGCAATGCCGTTTCCTTCGATATACACGGATAATACCAAATTACCAGTTAAATGTGTATTGTGACGAGCTTCAGCAGAATGAAACACCACTGTTGAGACATACTTCGTCGGTTCCGCATTCCTGCATTGTTGGTCTGAAACTCCCCGGTTGTGAAACAGTGAAACCGATAGCACGAAACAGTTTCAGTGTTGTTCTGTTATGGTCTTCAGTCCGGAGACTGGTTTGATGCAGCTCTCCACCCTACTCTATCCTGAGCAAGCCTCTTCATCTCCTCATAAGAACGGCAACCCACATCCACTTGAATCTGCTTACTATACGCGTCTCTTGGTCTCCCTCTGCGATTTTTACCCCACACGCTTCCCTCCAACGCTAAATTTACGATTCCTTGATGTCTAAGAATGAGTCCTACCAAGCGATCCCTTCTTTTAGTCAGAGTATGCCAAAAATTCCTTTTCTCCCCAATTCTGTTCAGTACCTCTTCATTAGTTATGCGATCTACCCACCTAATCTTCAGCATTCTTCTGTAGCACCACATTTCAAAAGCCTCTATTCTCTTCCTGTCCGCACTGCTTATCGTCCATGTTTCACTCCCGTACAAGGCAACACTCTACACAAATGCCTTCAGAAAAGACTTCCTTACACTTAAATTAATATTCGATGTTAGCAAATTTCTCTTTTTCAAAAATGCTTTTCTTCCCATTGCCATTCTGCATTTTATACCCTCTGTACTGCGACCATCGCATGTTATTTTACTACCCAAGTAACAAAACTCATCTACCACCTTCATTGTTTCGTTACCTAATCTAATTCCTTCAGCATCGCCTGATTTTCTAAGACCGCATTCCATTATTTTTGTTTTGCTCTTGTTGATGTTCATTTTATAAGCTCTCTTCGACACACTGTCCATTCCATTCAACTGCTCTTCCAGGTCCTTTGCCGTCTCTGACAGAAGTACGATATCATCAGCAAAACGCAATGTTTTTATGTCTTCCCCCTGAACTTTAATCCCTATTCCAAATTTTTCCTTTCTTTCCTTCACCGCCTGCTCGATGTAGGAAAGCAAGGAAAAATTTGGAATCGACCGTGAATGTGATCCGAAAAGGAGCAGAATGAAACGTGACGGTTTCGAAACACTGAAACACTTACGCGTATCGAAACATTGTTTTGAAACATTGACACAGTGGCCATCTCTAGTCGCCGCTATGGACTCGGTGAGGCGCAGTGGAGTTACTCCCCCGTTCCCCTCAGGAGAACCTGTCCCCCTGTCAGCGCGTGTAGCGGCAACATCGATCGCCGGCTGCGACGCGGGGAGGCGGGTATCGATAAGCAGCAGTCGACAGCAGCTGTCGACCGCGGGGCCCCACGCACCAGAGACTGCTGCCCACTCCAGTACCCAGCGCGGCGATCTGCAGACAACGCTGTTCCCTCACCACACGTTAACGTTCATTTACACTAGCATTTTTAGTTCCTTTTGTCCTCTTTTTCCCACAGTTGCTATATTATAATATTATGGTGTAGGTATTTCACTTATCTGTCTATGCAACTGATTTAATGAAATATGCTATTGCCATATGCATTTCGCCTTTATTTGGAAGGCATCATCAGTGGCCTGTAATATATACATGCTTATTTTTACAATAGTTTATATTTACATTTCTCAGTATTTTTAGGTTAAGAACAGTTCTGATGCGTTATTTTGGTATGGTATTGATATCTGGATGTTGTACTTACAATATTTCATGGATATAGCTTTACATCTGGTGCTCATTGGCTGCTTCCAGCTGTTCTGCTTCAATTCTGTGCATTTTGCTGTGTTTGTTGTTCCAGCACTTCACAGTTAGCACCACTAGGCACATGCCATTTTTGTTTGTGTTGTGTTTTTGTTTTTGCTGGTGCTGCCAACTGTTGACTATAATAATAATGAAAAAAAAATCAACACAACTCTCTCTCCCTTTCCCACAACCCCGTCTTTGACCGTCTCTATATCCATGTCCCTCATCACCTTTCTGTCTCTAATTCTGTTCTATACCTCTTCACAATCAGGATTCACCAAAAAAAAAAAAAAAAAAAAAAAAAAAAAAAAAAAAAAAAAAAAAAAAAATTAATAATTAATATATCAGTATCTGGTGTTGTCCTCTATGCAATCACATAACACACGCACGCACACATACACACACACACACACACACACACACGCACACACACACACACACACACACTGACGCAAAGCAAAGATAGGAGACACACATAGTCAACAGTTGGCAACACCAGCAAAAACAAAAACACAACACAAACAAAAATGGCATGTGCCTAGTGGTGCTAACTGTGAAGAGCTGGAACAACAAACACAGCAAAATGCACAGAATTGAAGCAGAACAGCTGGAAGCAACCAATGAGTACCAGATGTAAAGCTATATCCATGAAATATTGTAAGTACGACATCCAGATATCAATACTATACCAAAATAACGCATCAGAACTGTTCTTAACCTAAAAATACTGAGAAATGTAAATATAAAATTTTGTAAAAATAATCATGTATATATTACAGGCCACTGATGATGCCTTCCAAATAAAGGCGAAATGCATATGGCAATAGCATATTTTATTAAATCAGTTGCATAGACAGATAAGTGAAATACCTACACTATAATATTATTATTTACACTAGCAATTGTAAGTATGTGCGACATGTACAGTGGGGGACAAAAATATTACCCGGCCCGGATAATGTATAGTTGAAGAACAGAGCAGAACAGAACAGAACAGTTTCCCAAGTACGAGTGTTGCCAACTCTAGCGGTCTTCGAAGCTTCAGCTTGGTGTTTACATCGTCCATTAGAAGCAATATCTTACGATGCAATATACGTCGAGATTCATAGCAGATTAGCTTACGTATCATTTTATTTGGAAAACGTCAATCGAGCACGTAAAGCGGTTGGGGTATAAGAACACCACGTGTGGAGATTTACTATGTAAATCGAACCACTTCTTACATATCTTTCGTTGACTCGATGCCGTGCGCCGTGGCTCAGCGCACCCGGTCAGAGGGCCAATGTCCTCTGTAATAATAACAACAATAATAATAGTAACTAGATGACCCGGTGAACTTCGTATCACTTACCTCTTAATATAAACCATAGTAATTTAAATCATACGTATTTTAGACCCAGTAGCTTTATAAAGGCATTTGCTTTGAACGTCAAATGTGCAAAATTTTATCGCAGTCGTACGAATGATAATGATATCCCAAAGAAAAGAGCTCTTTCAGTTTTCCACATTTTCCTATTTTCTGGCCAACTATTCCAAACTTTTCCTTTACTCAAACCTTCCTCTCGCTTTGAACGTCGAATGTGCAAAATTATATCGCAATCAGATGAATGGTATTGATATTTCGTAGAAAAATCTCTTTCAATTTTTTTTATTTATTTTTTTATTTTATTTATTTATTTATTATTTTTTTGTATTTTCCGGGAAACTTTTCCAAATTTTTATTTCATAAGAACGTTACTCTTGCTTTGAACGTCAAATGTGCAATATTTTATCGCAACCAGACGCCTTTTAAAAAGGCTCTTTCAGTTTCTCGCGAATTTCCAAATTTTCCGGGTAACTTTCCCAAAATTTTAGTTCATAAGAACGTTCATCATTCGTTGAACGTCAAATGATCAAAATTTTATCGCAAGCTGATGAACGATTCTCAACTTATAGTATTGAGTACATTTAGAAACACAATGAAAAAGAAACTTGGTTCGAATTCTGCGACTTTTCTTTTTAACTGTCCCTATTTTTTTACTGAAAGCTTTTCCAAGATCATAATGAACAAAACAACAAAAGAATTACCCCTCTCCGTCGTGCGAATAGTCAGTTATAGTGCTGAATTCAATCAAAAACACACTGAAAAACGCACTTATAGTTTTTATCAAAATTATCCAGAAAAAAAGGAACAAACATTATTTCATACAAACATCGTACTGTCAAGCCGTACTCAAGTTACAACCATGTGAATTTTCCTACTTTCTGGACGACTTTTCCAAATTTTTTATTTGAAGCAAACCATCATCTTGCTTTCAACGTGAAATGTACAAAATTTTATAGCAATTAGACGAACGGTATTGATAGCTCACTGGAAAAAGCTGTTTCAGTTTTTCCCCATTCTCCTCTTTTCCGGACAACTTTTCCATATTTTATCACCGTTTAAACCCTCCCTGGACTTACATGAATATTTCAAGACTAAAATTAGTCAAATCCGTTCAGCCGTTCTCGAGTTTTAGTGAGACTGACGAACAGCATTTCATTTTCATATATATAGATAATAAATGCTGAGCCAAGAACACACAGAACAATAACACAACAACGTACAAACGTGATCAGCGACTTCAAGGAACAGAACTGAACAAAGAGAAAAAAATGGACAGGCTGACCGTTTACGCCGCGGTGGAGTGGCCGAGCGCATTGAGGCACTACGCTGCGATGCGCGGGGCCGTTCCCCGTCGGGGGTTCGAATCCCCCCTCGGCCATGTATGTTTGTGCTGTTTTTAGTATAAGTTAGTTCATAAGTAGTTTGTAAGTTTAGGGACTGATGACCCCGCAGTTAAGTTCCACAAGTTTCACAAACATTTGACTGAGACTGCATCCACCAGTTCCTCGTTTGCCTCCTGCAAACATCTATAAATACCACCTTTTAACCTCGACATAATTGTAGTATGTCATTTTCAGGTAAAAAAAATCATTTTTTGCCACCAGTTCACCCAAATGCGAAATTGCTTTTCCTCCCAGTCAAATGCGAACCTTGTGCTACTTGTCAAAATTAGAAGCAGACGACAAGAAACACTGGTACTGCGCATGCGCAAGTTCTGCGACACGTCGCGTATATTCCGAAAAAGCAATATTCAAGATATACACGCAACATGTATACGCAGGAAGGCGCTCATACAAGTTCTGTGAACTTTTCTATGAGGTGACATATCGCGACACGTCGCGCATACAAGTTGCTATACTTGTTAGCTAAACCCGAAACAGTTTCATTTTAATTATTAGTTTACACTGCTTTCAAATGTTATTAGGTACAATTACACTATCTCGTAGACTTTCCACTACTAGAGAGAATAAAATCTTAACGTGAAGAGCTAAAAATATTGAAATTCTAAGGGACCAAACTACAAGAAGAAGAGCTGCATGATGATGTAGCTCCGAAATCTAATGGCGGTATTTCTGTAAGTAAGTGTTTGCTTCTAGAATGAAACTTCACTCTGCAGCGGAGTGTGTGCTGATATGAAACTTGCTGGCAGATTAAAATTGTCTGTCCGAACCGGAACTCGAACCTGGGACTTCTGCCTTTTGCGGACAAGCGCACTACAACTGAGCCATCCCGACACGACTCCCGGTCCGTCCTCACAAATACGTCTGACGTAACTCGCCTCCTACTTTACAAACTTCACAGAAGTTCTACTGCTTGTAGAGCGCTTGCCTGCGAAAGGCAAAGGTCCCAGGTTCGAGTCCTGGTTTCGGCAATCAATTTTAATCTGCCAGAATTTAGAAGTGTCTGGTTGCTCAACAAACGCCGCGGTCGAGTAGCCGAGCGGTCTAAGGTACCTCGCTGCGGAGCGCGCGGTTGTTCGCCATCGGAGGTTCGAGTCCTCCCTGGGGCATGGGTGTGTACGTGTGGTCCTTAGGTTAGTTTACCTTAGTTTAAGTACTTTGTAAGCTACGGACTGATGACCACCCAGTTTGGTGCGATATACAAACATTTAAACATTTTGCTCAACAAACAATAACTTGTGTTTAGTGCGCAGCCATGGTCTCAAAACGCTACAGCTTATGTTATTTGCTTCAGTAATTCAGCTTTTGATTTCCAGAATACCTATAATACGCCTCAGAACACTGGGTAGCTTTCTTTTAATATCGTCGTCATAGCCCCACAACGCCTTTGGGTTTCCAGAGCCCTCTTGCACAATCGACGTGACTTACTTAAGCTGGTTACAGTCAACTGCTCCCGCTGGGGCAACGAAGACTGACTCAGCACTTCCAGAGGTCACAGCTGCCTCCCTCCCCAACGGGAACCCATCTTCGTTCTTGTTTCCATACCCGAATGTAGATGTGAACCACTGGATACTAACACAACAATATCATCCTGGACTGTAGCACAACAAAAACGTCAAAAATTCTTGGACCGACTGGAAAACTGTAATGATTGAGACGAGGGAATCAATTCCCCCTTAAAAACAGAAACCGGACCAGACTCAACAACGTTGTTGTGGTCTTCAGTCCGGAGACTGGTTTGATGCAGCTCTGCATCCTACTCTATCCTGAGCAAGCCTCTTCATCTCCTCATAAGAACGGCAACCTACATCCATCTGAATTTGCGTACTGTACTCGTCTCTTGGTCTCCGTCTGCGGGTTTTACCCCACACAATTCCCTCCAACGCTAAATTCAAGATTCCTTAATGTCTAAGAATGTGTCCTACGACTCGATCCCTTCTTTTACACAAAATACGCCAGAAATTCCTTGTCTCCCCAGTTTCGTCTAGTACCTCCTCATTAGTTACGCGATCTATCCACATAATCTTCAGCATTCTTCTATAGCACCACATTTCAAAAGCCTCTATCCTCTTCCTGTCTGAACTATTTATCGCCCATGTTTCGCTCCAGTACAAGGCAACACTCCATACAAATGCCTTCAGAAAAGACTTCCTTCAAGTTTCTCCTTTTAAAAAACATTTTTCTTCCCATTGCTGTTCTGCAATTTATATCCTCTGTAGTGCGACCATCATATGATATTTTCTTGCCCAAGTAACACAGCTCTTCTACCACTTTGATTGTTTCGTTACCTAATCTAATTCCTTCAGCATCGCCTTATTTTCTAAGATCAAATGTTTGTAAAGCGTATGGGACTTAACTGCAGGGTCATCATTCCCTAATCTTATGAACTAACTTATACTAAAGACGACACAAACATCCATTCCCGAGGGGGGATTCGAACCCGCGACGGAGAACGGCCTCGCGCATCGTAGCACAGCGCCTCAATGCGCTCGGCCGCTCCGCCGCGTCGATTTTACAAGACTGCTTTCCATTGTTTTGCTCTTTTTAGTGTTCCTCTTATTCGCTCGTTTCAACACACTGTCCTTTCCGTTCACATGCTCTTCCAGGTCCTTTGCTGCCTCTGCCAGAATTACAATGGTCTCAGCAAAACACAATGTTTTTCGTTTCTTCACCCTGAACTTCAATTCCTTCTTCGAATTTCTCCTTTCATTCGTTCACAGCGCGCTCAGTGTACAGATTCAATAACATTGGAGAAAGACTGCAACCCTGTTTCACTCCCTCGCTGAACAACGCTTCCCTTTCATACCCTTCGACTGTAATATTTTACTCTTGCTGACTTCAGAACTTGAAAGAGTGTATTCAACACTGTCAAAGATTTCTTCAAATCTGTGATAGATAGAAAACTAGGTTTGTCTTTCCTTGATGTATTTTGTAAGATAAGTCGTGAGGTCAGTATTGCCACTAGAGATCCTACATTTCTCCTAAATCAAATAAATAAATATCCGGGCATCGCCAGGTTTTCAGCTAGTACAGAAATAGAAACAGGACGATAAAATACAGACATACATACTGAAATAGAAGGAATTGACATAAGTAGAAAGGTAGCCATCTTAGGGTTTAACGTCCGGTCGACAGCGTGGTCATTAGAGACGGAGCTCACGCTCGGATTGTTTGCCTAAGGATCGGGAAGGAAATCGGCCGTGGCCTTTCAAACGAACCATCCCGGCATTTTCTTCGAGTGATTTGGGTAAATCACGGAAAACCCGGAGTTGGATTTGGAGTTGGATTTGAACCACCGTCTCCCCCAGAATGCGAGTCCAGTGTGTTACCACTGCTCCACTTCGCTCGGTGACCTAAGAAAACGAAAGAGGAAAAACGTAACGCGCGTAGAAATGGCGTAATGTTTTATTTGATACCCAGAGAACACGCTCTATGTAACTGCAAGTATCTGTAATCCGTCGAACACTTACCCTAAAGACATGTCATTCTGAATGGAGAGAAGTCTTTAGACGTTAATGGGTCGCAAATGTGCCACAGAGTGTGTCTAGGACCGTTTCTTTTCACAGTACATATAAATGACCGCCGGCCGCGGTGGTCGAGGAGACTGAGGCGCTCCAGTCACGGTCTGCACGGCCACTACGGTCGGGGGTTCGAATCCCCCCTCGGGCATGGATATTTGTGCCATCCTAGTTCGTAAGTAGTTCATAAGTAGTTTGTAAGTTTAGGGACTGATGACCACGTAGTTAAGTCCCATAAGCTTTACAAACATTTGAACATTTGATATAAATGACTTCGTAGACAAATTCAATGGCGCGTTTGCCTATAATGCAGTAGTTTATCGAGGAGTTGAAACACTGGGAAAGGGTAGCAAAATGCAGGATGATCTACAGTCTATCAATATTTGGTACAGTGAATGGCAATTGAGCCTTCACATAAACAAATGTAAAGTGCTGCGTTTACGTATAAAGGAACATCCATTATTATACTGGGTGTAAATTTTAAGTTAACAAACCAAATTAAAGAATAAATAAAAAATACATGTTCTCATTTTTGCGTTGAAACTGGTTACGGACAAATAAAAAAAATTCTTTACTTCGTAAATTTTGATTCGCTAAAGCTAAAACTGTCTCTCTCTCTCTCCCCCCAGGCCGGCGCAGTGGCGAGCGGTATGGGGCGCACCAGACGCATTCTGCGCGGCCGCTACGGTCGGGGGTTCGAATCCCCCCTCGGGCATAGATATTTGTGTTGTTTTTAGTGTAAGATAGTTCATAAGTACTTTGTACGTTTAGGGACTGTCGACCCCGCAGTTAAGTTCCTTAAAATGAACAAACATTTGAACATTTCTCTCTCCCCACAGGATGGGGTTTTGCTCGCTAGCAGTCACGTTTGAAACGTTTCAAGTTCAAATGTTTGTATAGCTCATGGGACTTAACTAAGGGGTCATCAGTTCCTAAACTTACAAACTACTTATGAACTGTCTTATACTAAGGACGGCACAAATATCCATGCCCGAGGGGGGATTCGAGCCCCCGACCGTAATGGCCGTGCAGACCGTGACTGGAGCGCCTCAGTCCCCGCGGCCACCGCGGCCGGCCAGTCTCGATTGACGCGGAGTTAGTACTGCTAGGCAGGGTTAGAATTTTTATGAGCGAGAATCGGCCCGCTTCGCGTAATTTCGCCTAGCAATACTAACTCCACGTCTAACGCGAGCAAAACCCCATACTATGGGGAGAGAGAGACGGTTATAGTTTTAGCGAATCAAAGTTTACGAAGTATATAAGTATTTTTTATTTATCCATGACCATTTTCCACGCAAAAATGAGAACATGGATTTTCTCAAATTACAGCCCCAACTACCAAGAACCAAAACGTTTAAGACCAAATGAACGTAGATTTTTATGTAGAATCTGATTCTGCAATACAAAAAATGGGAAATTTTAAAGTTTCCTCGCGCCCCACCCCCGGGGAGGCTAGGGTGGCGCGATAATTTCACCTGTCCCCCTCGAAAAATATCACCTTTGGTTTTTACAGATTTTTTCGCGTTAAACTTTTTTATGAGTTATCCTCGTTTGTCAACTTAAAATTTACACCCTGTATAACTAGGCACCAGCAGGAGAAAAACTGGAAGAAGTTACTGCCATGAAATATCTTGAGAGTGAACAAAAAATGTTCAAATGTTTGTATAGCTTATGGGACTTAACTACGGGGTATGAGTCTCTAAACTTACAAATTACTTATGAACTAGCTAACACTAAACCGACACAAATATCAATGCCCGAGGGGGGGATTCGAACCCCCGACCGTAGTGGCCGTTCAAACTGTGAATGGCGCGCCGCAGAGCGCTCGGCCACCGCGGCCGGCTTAAAATTCACACTCTGTATAACTACGCACTAGCAGAAGAAACACTGGAAGAAGTTACTTCCATAAAATATCTTGGGAGTTAACATTAGGAGCGATTTGAAATGGAACGACCATATACGAGGTATGTCCACATAGTAAGTTCCGTTTGGTTACATAAAAGAAACGCGTACAGATACAGTAAAATATATTTATTGTACAAAAATCTACAACTGTTAAACTACTTTTCTACATTTGCCCAATCGCAGTTGATGTCATATATTCTGTGAATATTAAATAATAACAACTGCAGGATCAGAAGTGACGTCTGTTCTTTCGGAACAGACGCCACATGTATATATTTTCTACATAGCTTTCGAAATTTTGTAGGCGCTTGTCATAACGTGGCACAAGTTTTTGTATGCTTTCGTCATAGAAGGTTGCCGTCTGTGCATTCAACCATGTGGTAACATGTTCTTCCAGCTCGTAATCATCGTTGAAGTGTTGACCACCAAGGTCAGATTTTAGGTGTAAGAAGAGATGAAAGTCGCTAGGAGCGAGACCCGGGCTGTACGGAGGATGATCAAACACGTCCCTGTGAAATTCCCGTAAGAGTTGTTGCGTCACATTCGCCGCGTGAGGTCGGGCATTATCGTGACCCACGTTTTAACCACTGAATCACTCATAGCATTTTGTCCTTTGTCCGTAAACCTCGTAGATTTGCCGATGAGTTTCCTTTGGTTTAACTTTCTTTGCATTTAGAAAACGAATCACGGATCTGATTTCATAAGCGGCGGTACTTCGAATTACGTCTGACATTATAAAGAAGCAGTACAAAGCACACGTCGGCAGTAGCGATGTGAAAATGGCGTACGTGTCTTCTGCTTGAGTCAGAGCAACTGCCGCGCTTGCTCGGAACTGCGATCGTAGCGCTGCCTCGGATACAGATAGAAACGGAACTTACTTTGTGGACGACCCTCGTAAAATCAGCCTTAAAAATGGAAGTAGGGTACAAAACCCTCGTTCGGCCGTCGCTTGACTGTTGCTCATCATTGTGGGATTCCTACCAGGTGGGGTTAATAGAAGACAGAGATAAGCAGCACGCTTCGTTACGGGCTCATTCAGTAAGCGAGAAAAAAAGTCACAGAGGAGATCAGGAGACTACAGGGGCAGACGCTGCAAGAGAGGCGATCTGTACCGCGGTACTGTGCTGTGTTAAACTTGCAAGACCAAACGTTTCGTGAAGAATCCTCCAACGTATATCTCGCGAAGCGATCACATGGGTAAGATCAGAGAGATTAGGGCCAACACAGAAGCATACCAGCAAGAGTTTGTGACACTTGCGGGGAAAGGGAATGTGTAGACATTTGCGGGGAGACCCGGACGCTGCAGGTAGTGAACAGGGTGTTTCAGAAGTAGGGGTACACCACCTCTACTCCACACCCTCCAGCCGCTACCTGTGCCGTATTCAGGGAAAGCTGGAGCAGTAGCTCACAATTTCGCTTCATTTTTCCTGGAAGTCTTGCAACTTGTTTCTCCCTGTTGGTTTATGCCAAGTTCGGAGTAAAAATGGTTCTATATGACGGTGACAGAAAATAGAATTTATCTTTAGCATTTTTGGTGTGTGACATTTCCTTTCACATTCCGTATTTCATACATTTCTGACTTAATATTAACGTTTTTTAATTGAAAGTTTAAGGCTGCGTCTCCTATTAAAAAGCATAGAAGCTATTTTTAAAGAGATGGACGTTGCGTGATAGTGGGTTAACTACATAGCGGTCAATTACATCAACGTATCTGTGCAGGATGCCTAATATATTTATTGGTTACGCAGGTGTCTTGACTTGATATGCTTAGTGTTCTGAATAATATGCTTTTAGGAGGTATGACTGTGGAAAGTCATCGTCTTGTAGTAGCAAAGAATGTCTTAATAAATCTCCAAACATTATCACTATTAAAATACCTTTTTGTTTTCAGGAGGAACACTCAACGAATTCATATGTAGTTAGAACAAGTTACTATATTGCTCTTCAGCTTGCAAAGGGTTGTGCAGTTTCACTGAGTTTCGTGTTATGTTGACAGTATGTGTGGTGTCGCACAAGTACAAAGTGCGCGCCACCTACTTTCGCCGCGCGCCGCCATGCACGCACGGCGCGGCGTTCTTACGACGACAGCCACGAGCGCCCTCTGCTACAACGCCGCTCGTGGCCACCACTGAACGACATCGTCACTTCGGACTGAGATAGCAACCAGTTAGGACCTTCGGAATCTGATAGGCACCAGTGAAGACTTGCTATCGTACGGCACTAGGCAGGCCTCTAACAACTATGTATCAACATTCTGCATACTATGTAAAAGTTAAGTATTGTTACATTCTGTGCAATATATATCTCTTTCTAATTTACTCGAGTGTTTATAGTTTCTGGCTGCTCCCCTCCGTACCTGCACCAGCGTGCTGTCTTTGTTCCTGTGTCGGTCTCGTTCCACTCGGCCACCGACACCTACGACGAGGCTGGGACACAAAAGCGACGTCGAAGTTGGGACACAAAAGTATGGAAACTTGACAACAGCAGTGCTAGACTTGTTGGTGTGCCTGTACCCAGGAAAAGCCATTAGCCGCTCCAAGGGCCCCGGTTCCCCGCAAGTGTCACTCCCCGCAGGTGTCACTCCCCGCAAGTGTTCCAACCTCTACCAGCAATCCTTATTTCCGCGACTGAAATAGCAGAACTGACTGTGGTGGGCAAAATACCCTCCGCCACACACCGTGACTTGGCTTGCAGAGTATGGATGTAGATGTAGAAGGTAAACGTTGCTTCGCTCTCCCAAGAAAAGCAGCAGCAATTTGATTACACAGTAAACTGTCGGTAACAGGTGGCATCCATCTTAATTTCCGGACAATGTATCCACTGCCGATTCTTGTTTTTCGTTGCGCGATCTTATTTGCGACAATAATGAAGGATGATGCCGGGAAGAAGTCCGGTGTGGAGAAGGGAAAGCGAGTGTTGGCGTCGTCGTTTTTGCCGCTATAGGAGAGCATTTGTTGCGGCGTCAGCCACTGCTAATTGGATCGTCTCCTCTGGCCGTTGTTGTCCGACTGAGGCGCGTGCCACGAACACCCGTTACGTAAAACTACAGTCCTGTCGGGCGCTTTCGACGGCGGTCGCGGTTGCTCTGGGTAGCGGATGACGCAGAACTTCGGGAACCGGTTGTCGGTCCGCAGCGCGCTGTAGCTATTTCTGTTCCTTCGTCTTCGAGCAGGACACGGAACAAGTGGATCACAGACGTACAGCTCCCATTCTTACACGGTTCATTAGTCGAGTGTTTCGCGGGCACTGACTTCGTGCTTGGTACGTAGGCACAACCGTCCCACTATACAGGGTGTTTATAAATGAATATCTGGGATTTAACACTTTACAATCTTAATATATTTACAGGGTGTTACAAAAATGTACGGCCAAACTTTCAGGAAACATTCCTCACACAAAAAGAAAGAAAACATGTTATCTCCTCTCCAGCGACTCCCATTTGAGTTCCCGAAGCATTTCTGTGACACTCGCGCATTGGTCGAACCTGCCACTTACAAACGTTCCCCGTTTCTGAACTGCCTTTATGTCTTTTTTTAAACTGATCTGGTGGGGATCCCAAACACTTGAGCAATACTCAAGATGGGGTCGCACAAGGGTTTTATATGCTGTCTCCTTTACAGACGAAATATATCTTTCCAGCAATCTGCCAATAAAACGAAGTCGACCATCCGCCTATCCCAGCACTCGTTCCATTTCATGTCGCTGTGCTGTGCAGCGATAAGCCTAGATATATAACTGAAGCATATCTACTTATGCTGCACTGTTTTCTAACACTACTTTATTGTTTTTACTACTAATCTGCTTCTCCGTACGTTTTTTTTTTTTTTTTTTTTTTTTTTTTTTTTTTTTTTTTTTTTTTTTTTTTTTAGAAATTTGGTCCAAGTTATCCTGCAAACTGGTAGTCATTCAATGACGATGACGGCACTATCCTGTACACCAAAGCTTCTTTCGCAAACAGCCGTAGATTGCAACTCATCTGTCCGTCAGAACATTTATACAGGGTGTTACAAAAAGGTACGGCCAAACTTTCAGGAAACATTCCTCAACAAAGAAAGAAACGCTTAAATTCCATGTTAGAGCTCATTTTAGTATTTACGGATGAGGCTTCATTCCAACATGACCAAATTGTAAATTTTCACAATCAACATGTGTGGGCTGACGAGAATCCGCACGCAATTGTGCAACACAGATTTTCTGTGAAAATTTCGGCAGGAATTGTAGGCGATGTCTTGATTGGGCCTCATGTTCTTTCACCTACGCTCACTGGAGCACGTTGTCATGATTTCATACGGGATACTCTACCTGTGCTGCTAGAACATGTGCCTTTACAAGTACAACATGTGGTTCATGCACGATGGAGCTCCTGCACATTTCAGTCGACGTGTTCGTACGCTTCTCAACAACAGATTCGGTGACCGATGGATTGGTAGAGGCGGACCAATTCCATCATTCATTTATGGGGGCATTTGAAAGCTCTTGTCTACGCAACCCCGGTACCAAATGTAGAGACTCTTCGTGATCGTATTGTGGACGGCTGTGATACGCCATTCTCCAGGGCTGCATCAGCGCATCAGGGATTCCATGCGCCGGCCGCCGTGGCCGAGCGGTTTGCGGCGCGTAGTAGCTATTATATATATATCCTCCATTTACAGTACATGATAACAGTCGAAAACCGGTTCATGAAGTAAAAAGACATTGCAGTTGTCTTAAGGGCAGGACGTGTCAGCTGCAGTGAAGTCTGTGGACTGACGCTCCGTATACGTTGGACAGCTTATGCAGTGCAGAATTTGACGGAGGCTGTCCTCGAAGCGATTAGTGTGGCATTCCGTGTGCTACGGCAACATGTTACTTGAGTGGACGGGCAGAAGCCGGTCAAACTGTCACCACAGTAACGGGAGAGTCAGGAAGTGTCATCTCGCTGAGTGTAAAAAACCGCAGAAGGTGGAAATGCTGTCCGAGAGCAGGTCGGCGGTAGGAGAAGAAATATCACGCTCTAATATAAAATGAAATCCTTCATTAACAAGTCAAATTTACTGTCAAAGGAGCCACGCAGTGCCACAAGTTTCTTTAAAATAAATACACATTATCAAGATTTTTTTCATCAGAAGAATAAAATTACGACATGAGACATCTACATCTACATGGGATACTCTGCAAATCACATTTAAGTGCCTGGCAGAGGGTTCATCGAACCACCTTTATACTATTTATCTCCCATTCCATTCTCGAACAGCGCGCGGGAAGAAAGAACATCTGAATCTCTCCGTTCGAGCTCTGATTTCTCGTATTTTATTCTGATGATCTTTTCTACCTATGTGAGTGGGAGTCAACAATATATTTTCGCATTCGGAGGAGAATGTTGTCGATTGGAGTTTCGTAAGTAGCGCAGCGATAAGCGCCGTTGTTGTAATGATTCCCATCCCGGATCCTGTATCATTTCCGTAACGCTGTCTTCCCTGTATCGTGACAATACGAAACGAGCTGCCCTTCTTTGGACTCTTTCGATGTCCTCCGTCAAACCCACCTGATAAGGATCCCACACTGGACTGCAATACTCCAAAAATGGACGGACAAGCGTAGTGTATGCATTATCTTTTGTAGTTCTGTTGCATCTTTTAAGGGTTCTGCCAATAAAACGCAGTCTCTGGTTCGCCTTTCCAACGACATTATCTACGTGTTCTTTCCAATTTAAGTCAGAAGTAAAAGTAATTCCTAGATATTTTGTGGAGTTTAAGACCTTCACTTTTGATTGATTTATCTTGTAAACAAAGTTTAACGGATTTCTTTTCGTACTCATGTGGACGCCTTCACACTTCTCATTATTTAGAGACAATTGCCAATTTTTACACCAAGTGATATCTTATTCAGATCGTTTTGCAGTTGGTTTTGATCTTCAGATGATTTTACTAGACGGTAAAAGACGGCGTCATCTGCAAACAACCTAAGAGAGCTGCTTAGATTTTCTCCAAAATCGTTTATGTAAATAAGGAACAGCAGAGGACCAATAACACTACCCTGAGAAACACCCGATATCACCTCTGTTTTAGTCTATGCCTTACCATCGATTACTACACACTGTGTCCTCTCTGACAAGAAATCCTCTATCCAGTCGCAAATTTGAGGCGATATACCATAACCACGCAATTTGATTAAAAGCCATTTATGAGGTAATGCGTCAAAAACTTTCTGGAAATCAAGAAATACGGAATCGATTTGCAAACCCTTGTCGATAGCACCCATAACTTCATGTGAATAAAATGAATTGAAGCTTAGAGTATATTATGCTCGTGTCGAATAAAATGACATTAAGTTTGTTCATAAAAATACATGATAGGTGAATACTATGGTTATTAAGAAATTTAAAGTAATTTTAACTTCTCATCTCATAATTTTATTCTTCTGATGAAGACACCTTCAAGTGGTGTGAAATCTAGATAACGTGTATTTACATCAAAGAAACGTGTGGAGCTCTGCATGTTTGCTTTTACAGTAAATTAAGCTGTTATGGTATCTGCTTTAGACAAGCTATGTTCAAAATGATAAAAAATTTGAGTTTTGAAGAGAATCTTAAATAAACTGTCTTGCAAAATACCACTTCATACCTACCAATTGTTATTATGAAACTTAATAAAAAGAAATGTGGGGTTATTCTGTAGTTACTGCCGATTTTTATGGCACTACATATCTTCCAATAATGATTTTGCAGCCAAGATCGCTTTTTTCATTTATTATATTACCGGTTTCGGCGTGCTCGACGCCATCTTCAGACCTGTCGTAATTTACATAACTTCACGACATATTTTTATATACTAAAGGAGTACATCCAGGTTGAATACTGAACTTAGACTTTGAAGTACCTCGCTTCAGAACCATTAGAAGATGGATGTATATATTTTATTTGTGACTAGTAACTTTATGTTTGGTGATGCCTCAACCTGGATGAACTCTTTTAGTATATAAAAAATGTCGTGAAGTTATGTAAATTACGACAGGTCTGAAGGTGGCGTCGAGCACGCCGAAACTGGCAACATAATAAATGAAGAATGCGATCTTGGCTGCAAAATCATTATTAAACAATTGTAGATCGCCCCATCGAACTATGAGTTCTATATATAACATATCTTCCCAGTTGTAAAAAGTGTGTTAAGATCAATTTAAACGATACTCTCCATACTCATCCGTTATTGTATTAAAAATGCTCCTAGACGGCCGCTGTCGTGGCGTACAACGAGAATCAGTGGGACCGGCATGACTGTATGTTGGACTGTCTGGGGGAGACCGGGGCACATTTTCCATAGGGGCAAGTTTTCCAAATCCGTTTATTTTCGAAACAAACCGCTACATGTCACCACCGACCATACTGTAGGAAGTAGCAACAAAGTACGCTTCATTTACGAAAGTTTCAGTGTTGTACCAGCAGTCACAACGTCGGCAGGGCTGTTTTCGTCATTTTTGCAAATGTGAGTAAACTTTCGCGTTTTTATTGAAACTTAAAATAAACATTCTAGCGTTAAACTTATTACTTTGACATTGCACACACTAAAAGTGGGTTTCTTTCTTCACGTAACTGTGCATTTGTTTTGTAAATAGCTTACACTGTTACTCATGGACGTAGTGTTATAGTTCCGAATATGGCGACGGGGCACGTTTTCCGAGTGCATATGGGGCACATATTCCTTATTGCTTTGAGTCTTACGCCAAGTCTAAATCAAATGAAAAGTGTGTACAGTGCACGAAATGGAATGCACGAATGGAGACTGTACGAAAGGGAATGTTCCATTTTTTATTTGCTTACATTGTGATTCAGGCAATCAGTATAAGTATTGTTAAAAATGTCTCTATTTGTAAAATATTTAAGTCACATATTTTATAAAACCATTAAATAGCATTTGTTTTTATTTAATGTGGCTACTTTTACTATCCTCTTTTGTAATGTATTGTAAATTCATGATAAAAATACGTATTCAGTGAAATCAAGATAATTATCTCTGTTTTAACATTAAAAGTATAATTGGAATATTTGCCCCTGTACATTTTAAGTAAGCTGGAAAACTTGCCCTGCATACGGGGCAAATTTTCCAACGCAACATGGTCAGACAAAACCATTTGCTACCAAGAATGATATTCACTATTTTCAAAAATATCTGTACAAGACTGTAAATAAAGGTGTAGGAAATATAATGATCCGCTGTTTACCGCAAAATCGATAAAAATAAGAAGTACAAAAATAAAAATGCAAAATGGTGGAAAACGTGCCCCGGTCTCCCCTGCCGAATTTCACAAATATTTAGTCTCAGACTTTTTTAACATCTGTTTTTTAATTTTATCCATGAAGAGTGTTATCTCAAGGGTTTTCTTTCATTACGCACACACAGCTCTTAACGTTGTTTATTTTTACTTTTTTTTTCACACGTCACGCGGTCTCGCTGCTTCCAGTTATATTTCCCATCTTCCGTGCTCGCTTCACAGGCTGTAATAAAAGCGTCAGGCGGTTTTGGTGTGAAAGGTTGCGGAGAGAGGCTGCTTATTGGACGGTGACAGGTTCTGAGAAGCTCCTCGGTAAGGGCCGATGCTTATCCAGCTTCCCAGAAGGACGGCGGTTCGGAGAAGCAGACGGGCCTATCTCAAATGGATATCCGTCCAACGCCGCGCCGAGGGCCAAGGAGCTATCTGAACACGTTGTCCTACCTTTTTCCACAATACTGACACAGGATTCGCAGTTTGAGTAGAAAGGAAGAACAGATCAAATGATTTTCGGGAACGTCCTTCCGCATACAACATAGCTGAAGCACCAACCCTTAACCGATTTGCTTTGCAGATGTGCAGAGCGAAGTTTTAACTCTCTTTTCATCACTGACCTACAAGTTTAACACTGGAACCTGCATTGCAGATGATGAGTGCTGCCTTATGAAGTTAAATGAACAGATTCTGCCAATAGAATGTGCTACAGTCCTAGCAAACAGGACAATGCGTATTGCTCGTTGTAGCGTTATCACACCAGCACACACTGCTAGTGGCTTCTTTTGATGGTTATTTTTATAGCTACAAGCAGGAACATTAATGAATTACGTATGTCCATTTCGCATGGTTTTGCAGAAGTACAAAGTAGTAAGTAAGAATAAATATCCCTTTCAACCCGAACCCAAACGATCGTATGGGTTCGGATTTTACTTTATTACTCCAACGTCAATCGTGTGGTATACTTCTAACCAGCATGCAATGATAGTTCAGGCTCTGCTCTTCGCCTGCACGATCATTGCATGTCGGTTGGAATCATATCAGAAGACTGAGGTCGGAGGAAAGAGAAAATCAAAACGCGCACGATCGTGTGGACTCGGGTGGAAAGGGATATGTTAAATTTCACGCAGTTTTGCATAAATGCAAAGTGTAAGAAATACACTTTTTTTCGTCAATTTAGATTGTGTAATTTTATTGACATGTTTCTTGGCACCCTTTAACAAATTCTAATACGAAAAAAATGATTCGCGATTGAAAAAAATGTGTGTGATGAAGGGTTAACGAATTTTCTCCTGGTATGTTTACCATCGGCTTTATATGTACATATGGTGAGTTACTTATAACTTGCATCCCTTTTATTTCGTGAATGGCTACAGATCAAGGATTTCGATAAATGATAGTGTGACATGCGACACATACTTGTGTGATAAAGAGCCTTATCTCTTTTTGGACCGAGATATTGGCAAGTATACTTTTTAACCCTTTATTTGCCAATGTTGCTCTGAAGCAAAATCAAAATTATGCACGGTTTTTCTGCTACATGTTTCAAGTTTCGTTCTCGTATGGTGAATGGAGCTTTCAACCAACATTTAAGCTCTCACATACAGAGAAGTTCCATTGTCTTTTGCGAAAAGTTTTGTAATAATCTGATTCTTTAGCAGGCACCGCAAGTATACATTATGAAGTGAGGAAAAAAATATCTCTTGTGATTATTTTTTAAATGTGACGAGCTATGACATCTGATTTTAAATTACGACACAACTAGCTTATATGACTTTGTACATATCATGAATAACGAGCAGACGCAAATTCTCATAAATCATAACACAACACGATTGAATTGTGCAGACATAAATAATGTATGGAGAGGTGCTTGGAATAAAAGGTAGCGTTCTGAAGATGACAACTAAGTTTGTCGAAACTAGTTATCTCAAATAAAATACTGAACAATCGATCTTGGCATATATATATATATATATATATATATATATATATATATATATATATATATATATATATATATATATTTCTCAACAAATAATGTAGATCGCCCCGTTTCTTTGAAAAATGTCAACCATAAACACAATTTTTAATGCAATGTCCTGAGCAGTACTCAAGTATATTTTAAGTAAATGGGTGAAAGAACACGATCCTTGCTTCACCCTCTTTGTTGTTAAAAATCGGTCAGAGGTACAATTTCCGATCTTTACACATGATTTCTTTCACTTATTCCAGATTTCTCTCAAACAGGCCATATTGTCTGGAGTTTTTGCAACGAGTCAATGGCCTTTCGCAGGTCTACAAATCTTATATTGTCTGTGCAAGATCTTCTTGCCCTAAAACAATTTTGTTCTACCATTCCATTAATTAGCTTTCAAAACTTTTCTGTACACTCTTCCTCTAGTACACGTTATGTGTATACCTCTACAATCACCCTTCTTGCAGATACAAGTAATATGGAAAACTTTCCAGTCCTTTGGTAAATCCTGCCCCATTAAACGTTTATTAAAAATTGCACAAATTGTTTCTTAATTTCTCGTTTTAGCGTATTTTAGTAACTCGATAGGCATATCTCCTGTCCCTCATGCTTTCTTATTTGATTATCAGAATAAAATATTAATTCATAAAATGTAAGCACAATCTGTGGAGCAAAAAGTGTTCATCCAATTTTATAAAATAACTAAATTAAATAATTTTAGAAAATTAGTTGAATTAAACATCGTTTTAGTAAAACGGAAAGTAACTGTACCTCCCGTTTTGCAGATGTCTCCAATTGAAACGGTAAATTAATTAAGCCAGTGCAGTATACGCTTCGAAAATAAACGAAAACAAAACGAAAGGCATGGTTATAGACTTACTTAAAGAAAAGAGTGAAATTGAAATTGGGGCCGCAAATCATGAAATATGAGAGAGGATTCATGTATTTAGGAAGTTGTTTCAGAGAAGATATGAACTGTGAATAAAAATCAAAGTCGGAATGACGCAAGGGAAAGAGGCATTTCAAAAGCAGATAAGTGGTTTTAATATAGGATTAAGAGGGATTTGCATAATACCTGGTGTTCTACGTGAGTTTCTTCGTAGCAGGAACACGGACATTGAGAAAGCAGGATGAGAGGGGAATTGGGGCTTGTGAAATGTCGATACGGGGTAAAATTGAGGAGATCATCTGGATTGATGAGGTAAGAATGAGGAGGTACTGGGAAGAGTTAGAAAGCGGAGTAAATTCCTGACAGTGAACAAGATGAAGCTATATTGGATACGTTCTACATCTACAAACATACTCCGCAGTCCACCCAAAAGTACTTGGTGGAGGGTACCTAGTACCAGTACTTGTTTCCTATTCCATTCCCATACAGATCATCTGGATTAATAAGGTAAGAATGAGGAGGTACTGGTAAGAGTTAGAAAGCGGAGTAAATTGCTAAAAAAAAATGTTCAAATGTTTGTACAGCTTATGGGACTTAACTACGGGGTCATCAGTCCCTAAGCTTACAAGCTACTTATGAACTACTTACGAACTAGGACGGCACAAATATCCATGCCCGAGGGGGGATTCGAACCCCCGACCTTAGTGGCCGTGCAGACCGTGACTGAAGCGCCTCAGTCCCCTCGGCCACCGCGGCCGGCGGTAAATTGCTGACAGTGAACAAGATGAAGCTATATTGGATAGGTTCTACATCTAGATACATACTCCGCAGTCCACCCAAAAGAACTTGGTGGAGGGTACCTAGTACCAGTACTTGTTTCCTATTCCAATCCCATACAGAACGAAGACGAATACTTGTATGTATCTGTACGACCTCTAATCTCTCTGATCTTTGTGGTCTTTATGCGAAATGTAGGTTGCCGGCAGTAGAATCGTTCTTCATTTCGCCACAAATTCCGGCCCTCTAAATTTCTTCAACAGTGCTTTTCGGAAAGAACGTCACCTCCTTTCCAGCGAATCCCATTCGAGTTCACGAAGCATTTCTGTGACACTCGCGCATTGGTCGAACCTACCAGTTACAAACCTCGTCCCCCCCCCTCCCCGTCACTGAACTGCCTTTATGCCTTTCTTTAAACCGATCTGGTGGGGATCCTAAACTCAAGACGGGGTCGCACAAGCGTTTTATATCCTGTCTCCTTTACAGACGAATCACATCTCCCAATAAAACGAAGTCGACCATCCGCCTATCCCAGCACTCGTTCCATTTCATGTCGCTGTGCAGCGATAAGCCTGGATTTAACTGAAGCGATTCTACTTATGCTGTACGGTATTCTAACAATACTGTTTTTTTTTTTACTACTCACCTACTTTGCCTTACATTTTTTAGAAACTTGGTCCAGGTCATCTTGCAAACTGGTAGTCATTCAATGACGATGACGACTCTTTCCCGTTCACCAAAGCTTCATAAGCAAACAGCCGCAGATAGCAACTCGCTCTGTCCGTCAGATCATTTACATAGAAAATAATAACGGTCCTATCACACTCCATGGGGCACCCCGGAAGATACCCTAGTCACTGACGAACACTCGCCATAGAGGACAACGTACTGGTTCTATTACTTGTTTTCGAGCCACTCACATATTTGGGTATCTAATCTCGTACCTTCCTTAGGAGCCTGTTGTGCGGTACCGCGTCAAACGCCTTTCGATAATCGAGAAATTGCTCTTCATTTATAGCTCGGAAGATATCATCAGAGAAAGGGGCAAGCTGGGTTTCGCACGATCCATGCTCCCTAAAGCCGTGCTGATGCTGTAGTGGGACGAAATATTATCCCTGCTACTGCCTTACGTCAGCTCAGTATGGCAGGTAAAAATCATGATTATTTATGTTGTTGTTGATAATATTATCTTAAAAATGTTATGATTCCTAAAAGAAGTAATTGTTGTATCTTATGTTTCATGTGTGGTGAAAACGGAGCAACCTACGAGAACAGAATCTTCTCTGCTGAAGCCAAAGATAACACAGCTGGCCACAAGTCGTCGCGGGTCTACATCTACATATATACTCTGCAAATCACATTTAAGTGCCTGGCAGAGGGTTCATTAAACAGTTTCGTAACGTTTCTCTACCGTTCCATTCTCTAATAGCGCGCGGGAAGAAAGAACACCTAAATCGTTCCGTTTCCGATCTGATTTCTCTTCTTTTATTGGGATGGTCATGTCGCCCTATGTAGGTGGGTGCTACCAAAATATTTTCACATTCAGAACTAAAATTCGGTGATTGAAACTTCGCAAACAGGTCACGCCGCAATCAATAACGTCTTTCTTTTAATGATTTCCACCCCAATTCGTGCAACATCCCCCCCCTTCCGTAACGTGATAAAACAAAACGTGCTGCCCTTCTCTGAACCTTCTCAATGTCTTCCGTCAGTCCCACCTGTTCAGGGTTCCACAAGGGGCAAGGGGCAACAGTACTCCAGGAGAGGACGCACAAGTGTGATGTAGGCAGTCTCTTTGGTGGAGCTGGTGCATCTTCGAAGCGTTCTGCCAATGAAACGTGACCTTTGGTTCGCCTTCCGCACAATATTTTCTATGTGTTCTCTCCAGTCAAAGTTGTTCGTAATTGTAACGCCTACGTATTTGGTAGAATTTACGACCTTAAAGTTTGACTGGTTTATCGTGTAATTGAAGTTCAGCGGATTTCTTTTAGTGGTCACGTGTATTACTTCATACTTTTCATTATTTCGTGTTAATTGCCAATATCTGCACCTTGTAAAAATTTTGTCTAAATCGCTTTGCAGTTGCTTTTGATCCTCTGTTGACTTCACTAACCGATAAAAGACAGCATCATCCCCGAACAGTCTACTGGAGCTATTCAGATCGTTTATAAGCACAAGGAAGAGTAGGGGACCTATAACGCTTCCCTGGGGAACGACAGATATCACTTCTGTTTTACTCGTTGAGTTACCGTCAATTACAACGAACTGTGTCCTTTCTGATAGGAAATCGTGAATCCAATCGCACAATTGGATCGATATTCCATAAGTACGCAATTTCATTAGAAGTCGCTTGTGAGGTAAAGTGTCAAAAGCCTTCCGGAAATCCAAAAATATTGAATCCATTTGAGATCTCTTCTCGATGGCTCTTAACACTTCATGTGAATAAAGGGCAAGCTGTATTTCGCAAGAGCGATACTTTCTGAATCCGTGTTGACTATTGGTTAATAGGTCGTTCTCTTAGAGGTAGTTCATAATATTCGAACAAAGTATATGTTCCAAAATCCTACTGCAAATCGACGTCAATGAGATAGGCCTGTAATTTTGGGGATCACTCCTATTGCCTTTCTTGAATATTGGAGTAATTTGGGCAACTTTCCAGTCTTTGGGTACGGATCTTTCGCTGAGTGATCGGTTGTAAATTATAGCTAAGTACGGAGCTATTGCATCAGCATACTCTGAGAGGAATCTAGTTGGTATACAATCTGGCCCGGAAGATTTATTTTTGTTTAGTGACTTAAGTTGTTTTACTACTCCAGGAACATCTACTTCTAAGTTTCGAATGCTGGCAGCTGTTCATGGTTTGAATTCTGGAGTGTTTACTTCGTCTTCTTTGGTGCAAGAATTTCGGAAAGCTGTGTTTAGCAATTCTGCTTTAGTAGTACTGTCATCGGTAGTATTACCATTGCTATCGCGTAGTGAAGGTATTGTTTGTGTTTTGCCGCTAGTGTACTTCACATATGACCAGAATTTCTTTGGATTTTCTGCAATTCTCCAAGATTACGATACAGGATTTCGTTGTGATAGCTACTATAGGCTGCACGCATTGAAGTCCGCGCTAGGTCGCGAGTTTCAGTAAAAGATTGCCAGTCTTGTGGATTCTGTGTCTTTTTAAATTTTGCATGCGTTTTCTTTTTTTCTGCAACAGTGATCTGACCTGTTTTGTGTGCCACGGGAGGTCGGCCCCCTCTTTTATTAATAATTTGGTATAAATCTCTCGATTGCTACTGATATTATGTCTTTGAAAGTAAGCCACAACTGATCTACACTCGCATTTTTAGTTTTGAAAGACTGGGGACTATCACTCAGGAAAGCGTGAAGCGAATTTTTATCTTCTCTATTAAACAGGTATATTTTTCGTTTATTTTTGGTGCATTTTGGAATTTGGACATTCAGTCTCGCCACTACAACTCTATGTTAAGTAAGCCCTGTATCTGTTTTGCTGTTCTTTACTAGCTCAGGATTATTTGTTGCTATGAGATCAAGGATACTTTCGCAACCATTTGCTGCTCTAGTGAGTTCATGAACGAACTGTTCGAAGTAGTTTCCTGAAAAAGCATTCAGAACTAGTTCGGACGATGTTTTATATTTCTCGACAGCCACACGGCTGGAGAAGATCCTGTTGGAGGATCGCCAACTCCTACAATATAAATAATAAAAAAAGAAGATTTACATTGTAATAAATTTATTAGGAATGGTATGTTACAAACAGTTTCAGTATTTATGTTGAATTCTTTCGAGAAAGATCTGACTTTGTGTCATGTATGATTTGAATTTGTGTCTTATATTAATAAAGGACGAAATTTTAGTTCAAGTGTCGATTTATGAAAACCAGTTATTTCACCTATCAAGAAGATGTAACTGTATTTTCGAACTTAATACAGAATTTCTACGAAATTTTAGTTCAAGTGTCGATGTGTGAAAACCAGTTATTTCACCTATTAAAAAGATCTAACTGTGTTTTCGAACTCATTACATAATTTCTACGACTTTATAAGTTTTTTAGGGACTGAGCAACAACTTTATTAATTGGAAGATAGTGAGTTCAAGTTTTTTACGACCGATATATTTTACAAGTGATTCAATGAACAACATATATAGTTTAAATAACATTTGACTGAATTTCTACAAGATTTGGTTGTTTGAAAAAAATATTCTACGAGAGAATATACCAATTTTGAACTTTAAACTTCTTTTGAACAGTTTTGTTTTCTCTTATCTATCACAAGAACTTAGTGAGCAACATTTAAAGATTTTTTTCTTTAATTGAAACTGACACTTCCATCGAAGTGCAACATGATCAAGCTGAAGAACTTTAATTTTGAATAGAATCGGCTGTTCAATATAATGCATTGACAGAAAATTTTCGGTCTCAATGAAGTTTACTATATTAGACTATGTTCAAGAATGCTTCTGCAAACTGATGTTAAAAATATTGGTTTGTTATGAAATGAAACCACACTAATAAGGGTAACTGAAAGCCACTGCACGGAAGAGAACAAAATGCCAGATCTTCGATAACGTCACCAGAACTCATGGAGAGTACAAAATGAATGAGGAAAAGAAGGGGAAATTAAGATTAAAGTTGAACGTCCCGTTGAAATCGTGGTCATCGTGTACAGAGCACATGTTCTGGTATTTTGTGTCCAGGAGTGATGTATAAAAAATCACGAAAAACCTAAATATCGATGGTGGGAGGTGGATTTGAACCACCGTCTTCCCGAATGCGCCACCTCGCTAAGTGAAGAATTAGGAGGAAACCAAATAGAATGGAGACCTTTCGCAAGGAGATATGCTTATTGGTGATAGATAGTTTGTCATTTCTGTTCCTAATAAGCACACGTCGACAAGTGTTCAGCCTTTCATATAACAATTTCGCTCTCGTTTCAGCACCAAAACCAAACCAAACACCTCGTCAGCTTACAATATCTTTCGTCCTTGCACGGCTACACTCGCTGTCCCTTTGCTTTCTAATAGATGTTTCGCTGTGTTTTATTTATCCTTTCAATGAACAATGGTACGGTACCGCGTGTTGTGGTTGTGAGCTGAATAGGTAATAAGCCTTTAGGCCTCCAATTGGCCACCGCTGTGACAGTAATTGTTGCCGATTGGCCGGCCCAACAGTCTTGTAATTACTCCGACTTTCTACTCCACTTAGGCGCCGGCAGAGATAATACAGGGCGCCTGCTTTGTTTGCGTTGTCGGCACGCGGAAGACTGAGCAGTGCCTTGAGCTAGAATAATGCCACAGGTCCCCAGAGTATGGAAAAGTTATCCGGAAAAGGGGAAAATAAAAAACCGAAACACCTTTTTCCAGGGAGCAATCAATACCGTTCGTCCAATAGCGATAAAATGTTGTACATATCATGTTGAAAGCAAGAGGAGGGTTCGCTTCAAATGAATATTTGGAAAAGTCGCCCGGAAAGTAGGAAAATTTAGGAGAAACAGAAAGCGATTTTTTTTCTATGAATAAAAATCAATTGCCACATGGTTGTAAGAGCACCACTTGAGTACGGCTTGACAGGACAAGGTTTGTATGAAATAAATTTCTTGGAAAATCTACCGGAAAATTTGAGAAATTCTGAAAGTGCGTTTTCAATGAGTTTTTGATTGAATTCAGCCCTGTAACTGACAATTCGCACGACGGTGAGGGGTAATTCTTTTTTTGTTTTGTTCATTGTGGTCTTGGAAAGGTTTTGAGTCAAAGAAGAGAGAGGGACAGTTAAAAAGCAAAATCTTTTTTTAAAATCAGAGTGATGCCACAGTATTTTTGCCTCCTCCCCCCCCCCTGCTTGCCGTTGGTTCTCGGACCTCCAATCTTTAAATCTATATGTATGTCTATATAAAGGTAAAGCAGTCAACAATCCGAAGATTGGTTTGAACACTACAGTGCTTTACTAGACATGGTCCTGTTTGGAGGTGGTATGCCGTTGCCTTCCTCCGATTTTCGAACTGACTTACCCAGCCAGGGGTCTTTTTTTTTTTCGGAAAAAAAATTAATGTAGTGGCCGGTTCCCAACCACTGCCCTTTTCTTTTTTTATTTATTTTTCTTTTTATTTATTTATTTTTATCTTTATTTTATTTATTTATTTATTTGCTTGAGGTAGGACTTCTTTTCGGTTGAAGAGGATATTTTTTAATTTTAACTTCTTTTATTTTGTGTTTGTAATACTAACAAAAAAATCTGCTCATGACGGACTTCTGTTGTGGAAAGAAAGTTAATAGGGGAAAATAATTTTGAAAAAGAAATGACCATTACAGAAGCCCGAATATTCTACGTTTTACTCCACGATTTCCGCTGCCAAATATTCATAGTATGTCTTCTCGAAATGTTTTGGCGTTACCGTTAATCTGTTCTCAAAACTTTCTTTTTTACCGTTTCATTGTCATCTCTAGCCATGAATGATCCAGCTGCGGGCGGATCGTGAAAGATGCTCTTCAAGAAGTTCGAAAAATATTGACCGTACTTCGGATTTCTCAAAACTGCACAGTGACGTTCGTTGAGGTAGTTCCAGAAATCCATCACCTCTATGACACCACTTCCAAACAAGTAATGAATTGCGTGGCCTACCGAAGCACGGTGCTACTCGGTATATTTCACGTGAGCAATACTGCCAGAGGTGAAAGAAGTGGAAAGTGACAGATAAAAATCCTAGGACCTGGAGGGGATCGAACCGCCACCTTTTGGATTTGTAGTCTGGCACTCTACCACTGAGCAACCGAGGCGCACTATATAGTTTCCCATGCTTCTCGTCCTGGAGGGACTCCAAATCTCAAAAGTTACGTTTCTTCATAGTAATACATGTATTTCCAAGTGGACGGGAAGCATCCTGTAATTTTTTTTTTTTTTTTTTTTTTTTTTTTTTTTTTTTTTTTTTTTTTTTTTTTTTTTTTTTTCTAACGTACGTTTTCGTTCCAGAAACGTCAGAAGGTATTTCTCCGACATGGGACTGGGCCGGGCGCCCTGCTACTGGCGGTGACTGTGCAGAAGTTGGGAGAGCAGATTGTGCCCGCACCAGCTAGCCTGGGCACCCGCCTACTGCCACGCACTTGCGTCACAGCCATGCACCGAGCGCGTTACGAAACGTGCCGCCCTGCTTCTGCATATCTGCTGCGTCGCCACGCTGTCTGTTTTCTCTGCATGCATCTGACTCTACATCTACATACGTAATCCCGCAAGTCACCCCAGGAGTGGGTACCTCATACCACTACCAACCATTTCATTGTCAAATAGAACGATGGAAAAACAACTGTCGATGTGCCTCCGTTGTTCTTTCACGCAGTTCTCCACGCTAACCAATCCTCTGCAAGCCTCTTTGATGAAAAACGGCAAACTCCATTCTTACTGAAACTTCCTGGCAAATTAAAAGTGTGTGCCGGAACTGGGACTCGAACCTGGGACCTTTTCCTTTCGCAGGCAAGCGCTCTACCGACTGAGCTACACCGATACGACCCACGATGCCGCCTCACAACTTTACTTCCGTCAGTACCTCGCCTCCTACTTTCCAAACTTCACAGAAACTCTAAAAATGTTCAAATGTTTGTATAGTTTATGGGACTTAACTACGGGGTCATCAGTCCCTAAGCTTACAAAGTACTTATGAACTAGCTAAGACTAAGGACGACACAAATATCCATGCCCGAGGCGGCGGGATTCGAACCCCCGACCGTAGTGGCTGTGCAGATCGTGACTGGAGCGCCTCAGTCCCCTCGGCCACCGCGGCCGGCACAGAAACTCTCCTGCGAACCATGCAAGACTAGCACTCCGGGAAGAAAGGATATGGTGGAGACGTGGCTTAGCCACAGCCTAAGGGATATTTCCAGAATGAAACTTTCACTCTGCAGCGGAGTGTGCGCTGATATGAGAGCTTCTGTGAAGTTTGGAAAGTAGGAGGCGAGGTACTGGCGGAAATAAAGTTGTGAGGTGACATCGTGAGTCGTGTCGGGATAGCTCAGTCGGTAACGCGCTTGCCTGAAAAAGGCAAAGGTCCTAGGTTCGAGTCTCGGTTCCGGCACACAGTTTTAATCTAGCAGGAAGTTTCATATCAGCGTGCACACTCCGCTGCAGAGTGAAAGTTTCATACCATTCTTACTGTATTCGTCGCTCGTTATTCTTCTGCTATTTTTACCCCACGATCTTCTCTTCAATAGTAAATTGACGATTCCTTGAGATATAAAGTGTCCCAACAATCTACTTGTAATCAAGCCATGCCAAAAATTTCTTTTCTCACCAGTTCTGTTGAGCACCTCCTCATTAGTTACGCGATCTACCCATCTAATCTTCAGCATTCGTCTATAGCACCCCATTTCGGAAGCTTCTTTCCTCTCAACTCCTTATCGTCCATTTTTCACTACAATACAGTGCTTCACTCCAGACAAATGCCTTCAGAAAGGATTCCGTAACATTTAAATAAATATTGGAAATCAACAAATTTCTCTTCTTCAGAAGTAAGTGGATTGGAACGTAAATACTGGCAACTCTGCTGTGGAGACATTAAAGAGGTAAATCAGTCAACAATCCGAAGACTGGTTTGAACACCACAGTGCTTTACGAGGCATGGTCCTGTTTGGAGGTGGTACGCCGTTGCCTTCCTCCGACCTTAGTTATAGGGGGACCTACAGTTTAGCGTGGGTTCCGAATCACGGAACTACTCGGTATTTTTCACATCAGCAACACTGCCAGAGGTGAAAGAAGTGGAACGTGACAGATAAAAATCCCAGGACCTGACGAGAATCGAACCAGCGACCTTTGCATAAGTAGTCTGGCATTCTACCACTGTGCAACCGAGCCGCACGTGGAAACAGTATTCAATGCAATCTACTTCTGTCTCAAGTAACACAGTAGCACTTCTATATTTCAGCATTACAGAATTGTTGTTTTACCCATCGGTATAAAATTACATTTTTTCTTTATCTAAATCTAACAGCAATTCATCACATAAACTAAAAATTTTGTGCAGCGGAGGAGTGAACGAGCGTTCTATGGTGCCTCTCTGTGGAGCGCGTTTGCTCACCGTCGGAGGTTCGACTCCTCCTTCGGGCATGTGTGTGTGTGTGTGTGTGTGTGTGTGTGTGTGTGTATGTGTGTGTGTGTGTGTGTGTGTGATGTCCTTAAAATACTTTGAGTTGGTTTAGGTACTTCTTAAGTCTACAGATTGACACCATAGCAGTTTGGTCCAATAGGTTTACAGACATTGGAACGTTTTTGATAAATTTTGTCCAAGTCATCATGTATCCTGATACAGCCACTGAAGACGACACGTTCCCGTAAACCACAGCGTCGTTAGCAAATTGTCTCAGATTCCTACTAGCGCTGAACGTCGCTTCACAAGGTATGTCCACAAAGTGAGTTCCGTTTGGTTACATAAAACGAACGTCTGAAAATACAGAAAATATATGTATTGTACACAAATTAACAAATGTTAATGAGTAACTTTAAAGTAGATATACTCGGAGTAGTGAAGCAACTTAAATCACTTAACAAGAACAAGTTTTCTAGTCCGGACTGTATACCCATTAGATTTCTATTTGATTATGCTGAAGAGATAGCTCCTCACTTAACAGCCATATAAACCGTTCTCTCAAAGAAGGATCTGTAACTAAAGATTGGAAAGTTGCACAGGTCATACCGATATTCAAGGAAGGCAGTAGGAGTAACCCACTAAACTACAGGCCTATTTCACTGATGTCAATTTGCAGCATGGTTTTGGAACATATCCTGTATTCAAATATTATGAATTATCTCGAACATAATGATCTATTGACCCAAGGTCAACACGGATTTAGAAAATATCGTTCATGCAGAAACACAACTAGCTCTTTATTCACAAAGAAGTGATGAATGATATCGACAAGGGTGAAAGGAGTACGCAAAATAATTTTCACTTAATTTTGCCCTTTCATACAGCCTAAAGCATGTTTTGTTGCAAAAACTTAAGCTATAATTCTGTAGAAAACAAATTTATTTAATATTTTGTACCATTTAATTAATCGATATAACATACTGTACTTATTTTCATATCTTTGCTGTAAACCAAAGACTTTGTTTTGATCTTTGGAGTGTGTCTTACACTCGCAGTTGTTGCGTTGGAGGAGTCGGTGTGTGACCATGTAGGAGAGTCGATGTCTGATTATGGTAGAGTCGATGAGTAGTGGTCGTGGAACTGTCGGGTTAGTCTGTCTGTGTCAATTTTGAAGATTCGCAGCCAAGTCTGCATACTGTAATTTTTGTATGGAAATTACTCCGTCTCAAATAAGGTAAACTTGTACTTTTCTATTGTTATGTATGGTAGCCTGTATTTGAACTATTGTAGTTGGTGTTTGTCTTTTTAACTAATGAATACTGTTTAATCCAGCTCGCATTTATCATTTAACCCTGAATCATTTTCCAGTTCCTCGTTCCTTTCACCAATTTGAATTGCTACCCGTTCTGATATTGTTTCTTATGAGAGTGTTGCATAATTATTGTGTTTGTAAAATTTATTTGTTAATTAGAACAGTTCAGTGTAGGCATTTTTTATGATCAATTGGTCTATTAATGAGAGCAGGAAGTAGTTTGTTCATAAATCCAGTAAAGTTCATAGTTAGAGATTTTCTCAGTTTTAATGAAAGTTCAGATTATTAAGTCAGTTAATGTTAGTAACAGTTAAAGTGATTTGCCTGATCAGAAGAGAAGTAGATCATGTGAAGAGATGAGAAATATTTGTAGTGAGTGAGACTTGAAACCATTACCAGATTTACAGGACATTTTTTTATTACGCTGAATCAGTATGTTCATTGTTGTACAGATAAGCACATTATCAAATGCAGTGATTTTTATATCCAATTAATCTCGATTATCTTGGCTTGACATCCTGTCTATTCAAGTGACAAAATTATCGTAGTAGTAGTACGCTCCTTTTGATGGCTTTCGCAGTCGAATTGTGCATGTATAGTCTGGCTACTGGTATATGGTGCACGCTAACAGATCTGAACTTTTCATTTGCTCACATTGTCTCTCACACACAGACAACATACGAGTTTAATTGCTATTAATTTATTAACCACTGTACAATTTCAAGTGTTATCCGTTGCGCATCAAACAAAACCACATTTACGTAAGATCATTTCATTCCATGTCAGTTGCAATTTATTGTAACAGGGCAAAGGAAGGTACTAAGTCTCATTGCTTGGTCAAATAATTTTGTAACCAAACCACAACAGAACATTTATTTGTGCATTTTAGCGGGGACAGTCTCTTAACACAATCAGTGACACGCTCGCCCCACAAACACATACTACTTTTCATTTGAAACAAACACAGCACTTTTAAGGGTTCTCAAATTGATTCCGTATTTCTTGATTTCCAGAAGGCTTTTGATACTGTACCTTACAAACGGCTTTTAATCAAATTGCGTGGTTATGGTATATCGCCCCAAATTTGCAACTGGAAATGGGATTTCCTGTCAGAGAGGACACAGTTTGTGATAATCGATGGTAAGGCATGGAATAAAACAGGGGTGATATCGGGCGTTCCACAGGGTAGTATTATTGGTCCTCTGCTGTTCCTTATTTACATAAACGATTTGAGAGAAAATCTAAGTAGCTCTCTTAGGTTGTTTGCGAACGAAGCCGTCATTTATCGTCTAGTAAAATCATCTGATGATCAAAACCAACTGCAGAACTATCTAAATAAGATATCACTATGGCAATTAACTCTAAATAATGCGAAGTGTGAAATCGTCCACATGAGTACGAAAAGAAATCCGTTAAACATTATTTAGAAGATATATCAATCAAACGTGAAGACCGTAAACTCCACTAAATATCTAGGAATTACTATTACTTCAGTCTTAAACTAAAAAAAAAACACGTAGATAATGTCGTGGGAAAGGCGAACCAGAGACTGTTTTGTATTGGCAGAGCCCTTAAAAGATGCAACAGAACTACTAAAGAGACTGCATACACTACGCTTGTCCGTCCTGTTTTGGAGTATTGCTGCCCAGTGTGGGATCCTTATCAGGTGGGTTTGACGGGGGACATCGAAAGAGTTCAAAGAATGGGAGCTTCTTTTGTATTGTCACGATGCAGGGGAGACAGCGTTACGGAAATGATAAAGGATCTTGGACGGGAATCATTACAACAACGGCGCTTATCGCTGCGGTGTGGTCTACTTACGAAAATCCAATCACCAACATTCTCCTCCGAATGCGAAAATATACTGTTGACTCACACCTACATAGGTAGAAATGATCATCAGAATAAAATACGAGAAATCAGAGCTCGAACGGAGAGATTCAGGTGTTCTGTCTTTCAGCGCGCTATTCGAGAGTGGAATGGGGATAAAATAGTATAACGGTAGTAAGATGAACCCTCTGCCTGGCACTTAAATGTGTTTTGCAAAGTATCCCATGTAGATGTAGACGTACTATTCTACATAGCTTTCGAAATTTTGTAGGCCTGTGTATTCCACCAGTAACAAATTTATGAATTAGTGATTGTCAGATTTCTGGAACTTCCGTAGCAAGGGTACTAAGTCGTGGCGGAGCGGCCGAGCGCGTTGCGGCGCTATGCTGCGATGCGTGAGGCCGTTCTCCGTCGGGGGTTCGAATCCTCCCTCGGGCATGGATGTTTGTGCTGTCATTAGTATAAGTTAGTTCATAAGTACTTTGTAAATTTGGGGACTGATGACCCCGCAGTTAAGTCCCATAATTTTAACAAAACATTTGAACATTTTTGAAATACGAGGGTAGTTCTGGAAATACATTGATCAAAACAAAACCATTAGGTTAGCTATGTTCTGAAGTACTGTCATCGGCCTAATAAATTAAAATGGTTCTACGTCTTCGTATCGGTTCTACGGAGTGGAGACAACAACATTACAGCATCCGAGATTGTGGTAACAACAGAATGTAGTTGTTGAGTTGTGTTTACCATACCCAACAAATTACACAAGCAGTTGGGTGCAGACAGTGTAGTGAGCAGGTAGTGCAATGCAACAACATGACTTACCTGAAGCTGTGGCGTGGAGAGCCATAGGAAGGTTGGAAGAGGAACAGACACAGAGGGAGGTGGCTGCAGCTACTGGAGTGTCCCAAAGTGTGATTTCCAGGACGTGGAAGCGATTTCAGACAACAGGAACCGTTAAAAGAAGACAAGACCAAGGTCGTCCACAGGTAACATCAGCAAGAGATGACCGTTATCTCCTGTTAACAGCCCGTCGAAAGACTGTATTCAACTCAGTTGCATCGCACCCTCCACGCAGCAACAGAACTCGCGATATCAACAAAAACAGTCCGAAATCGCCTTCGGGAATGTGCTCTGTACGCACAGAGGACTATGGTGTGGTCCCATTGAAACCAACTCAAGGTTTAGTCAACTGGGCGGAGGAACATCAGGATTGGAGTCGTAACGAATGGCGCCGTTTTCTGTTCCCAGATCATTCAAGAAATTGTGTTCAGCCGGACAATCTTCGTTACCTCATCTGTAAAGAATGTGAAACTCGGAACAATCCTGATTATGGGCAGGAAACATCACCGTATCATGCTGGTGGACAACTTGTGTAGGCTGGAGTCAGTATTGGTGGAGTTACAGTTCTCTACCGTTCAGAATGGCCTTTTGACTGCTCACAGGTATGGAGACGAGATCCTTCGACTATTGTTGTGCCCTAACATGGGTTCCTTCTGGTGGACGATAACGCTCGTCCTCTCAGAGTTGCGCTGATGGACAACATGGTTAAAGCTGAGGGAATTGAACGTATGCAGTGGCCAGCTCCACTGGATGATGGTCGCAGAACAGAGGATATGAAATGCAGAATGGCAATCGGAGGAAAAGTGTTTTCGAAAAAGAGACATTTGATGACATCGAATATTGCTTTACGTGGAAGGAATTCTTTAGTCAAGGCATTTGTGTGGAGTGTTTCCTTGTACAGGAGTGAAACATGGACGATAAAGAGTTGTCAGGAAAAGGACAGAGGCTGTGGTGTTACAGAAGAATGCTGCACGTTAGGTGGGTAGATTCCGTAATTGATCAAGAGGTACTGAAGAGAATTGCGGAGAAAATGAGATTTTGGCATACCTTGCCTAAAAGAAGGGGTCGATTAGTAGGACACTTCTTAGACATAGAGGAATCATAAATTTAGTAACATTGGAGGGAAATATGTGGGGTAAAAATCGCAGAGGGAGACCAAGAGACGAATGTAGTAACCAGATTCAGATGGATGTGGATTGGCGTTTGTATGAGGAGATATAGAGGCTCAGGCCAGAGTAGGGTGGAGAGCTGCACCTAACCAGTCTCCGGACTGAAGACCACAACAAACTAAGAAAACATTATTGATACATCTGCTGATCAGTGCTCATAGCAGTTATGCCATCTTAAAGCCATAAAAGTACCTAAATTGCCCTACCACCAGTTTTTCCCCCCGACCAAACCGTCTCTCGAATTATTGAAAGACCCTCATATGTCTTACAAAATTGTAATAGAAGTCCCCGTCAGTAACATTCTTTCTCGAATGCTGCTACGACCTTTCCAGCCTGTAGGCACGTACTCGTGTGGCGTACTGCCGCTGCGGCTTGAGCAACAGGATATCTGTGGTTTGTTGAGGCCGAATTAAATTGCGCGCCGTCGTCTGTCCAGGCATGACAGCGACTAACTGAAGGCTCAAAAGGGCACGAAATCCGCGGGCACGCCGCTTATTCCACGGCGCTGACGTAAAGGTCGTCTCGAGCAATTTTCCCGTCGTCGGTACGCAATTTTTACCGCGACGCAAAGGTCGGCAGAGAGCGGTCGAGCACGTGATCGTGCCCGCGGCTGACGCCAAGGCCGGCGGCTGGTCGGCGCGGATGGGCGGTCGTGTCGCAACGGGGAGGAGAGGTCGTGCCGACCACGCCGAGAGCAGAACCGCAGAACCGCTAGGCGGCCGCTGCGAGACCACCTGCACTACACTCGCGCATAATAGTTCGCGATCGGGAGCACTCACTTTAGTTCGCGACTCTGCCGCGAACTGGTTCATTCTTTTAGTTCGTCCGCTCCCAGTGACGGCTGAGCGGCGTGGTCTGCGCATGCAGGTGGAGGGAGAAATTCCCCCACCTAGCTGCTTCATGCGCTTGCTGCTTGAGCCGCTAACGATATCATGCAGACCAAAAGAAACAGTTTGTGGATAATTTCTCGCGTTTAAGTTTAGAGTTATCTCTATATCTTGGCATTATGGAATTTATTAGTCAGATATTGCAGAGTGCAGAACACATCAAAACAGAAATTTTGTAGGACTGAACTATGTAATCTAGCAGACAGACGCTTACCTCGAAATGGCTCTCATCAGCAGAAGGTAAACAAGTGATTTTTAATTCTGCTGCGCGCCCTCTCGCTAATGCCCATCGGTCTTCGGAAAAGAACCCAACGAACTAAGAAGCGAGATATGTTTTGCATAATCGCCCGCTGCTCCTAGTTCGTCCGCTGTTCCTAGTTCGTCCGCTCCATCTAGTTCGTCCGCTCTTTTTGCCTTTTGCTACCGCTACTAAAAGAGCTCTTTCTTATATACTGAATCAGTGTTGCCAAAGCATGTTTTTAGGCAATTTGACGTCAAATACCTAGGCAAATAAACCAGTTATTTACACGAATGGGTGATAAAATGGTATTCAACTACTTTGCATACAGAATACTCGTAGTACTTTATTTTTAAAATAGATTTCTCGTGGCAGTGAACTATGAAACTACATCCGAGCTGCATCTCAGCTCGAAAGACGGCAACTGGCAGAAGGGAATCACGCGATTCTGCGCACTCTCGCGTCCTCTCGCTGTTCCCCGTCAGTCTTCGGAAAAGGAGCGGACGAAATAAGAGGCGAGGGATCTGCGAACTAGTTCGCGTAGTTCGCCTGTGGGAGCGCTCTTCCGAGCTAGTTCGTTCGCGAACTACACAAGACTACTCTCGACCACAGTGGCGCACGACACTGGAGCGAAGTTCTGTTACCTGCAGCGATCGTAGCGCGCCAAGCGGCCAGCAGGGGACACTACTGATTTGCCGGTGTCTCGTGAATTGTGTCGTGTTACTTGCAGCTTATATTCGTTTCTGTGATGGTTTTTGAAACCGAGAACGATTGTAGCGCAATTAATAGCAACAACCAGAAAAAACCACCACATTCTTCATTTTACAGATTTCCTAAGGACCCTGAAAGGTTTGTAACATAATCCTACTTCTGAAATGTTTTCGTTAAGAATCGCCTGACAATTACATAAAATCTAAGTATAATTATGATTCGTTGGCCTTTCAGGAATAGGGAAAAAAAATGTTTCAAATGTTTGTTAAGCTTATGGGACTTAACTACGGGGTCATCAGTCCCTAAACTTACAAACTACTTATCAACTAGCTAACACTAAGGACGACACAAATATCCATGCCCGAGGGGGGATTCGAACCCCCGACAGTAGTGGCCGTAGTGGCGCGCCTCAGTCCCCTCGGCCACCGCGGCCGGCCAGGAGTAGAAAATGGCTCATAAATTGCAGAAGAAAAGACCTGCTGAAGAAAGATATCGTTTACCTGTTCAATAACGTGAAATTTTAATCGTTGCACTTCGAACGAAACCAGTTCATGAACGCAGAAAGGAAAAAACTGGTATGGAATGCTGTAGCAACATTATTAGAAATACCGAACAAGCCGCCACAATTGTCCCTGAAAAGAAAATTGCCACAGAGAGCTCAAGACCAAACTGTTTCGTGCCACAGGAGATGACAGTGTACAAACTGTTGCTACATCATTGCCACGAACATCTCAGTGTTCAACACAAACTAATTTTGAGGGCAAATACTAAGATTAAAACATATTATTCGTGCTTTAGAAAAGCGTGTGAAGTGTAAGAATGCCCGTGTCGCTAGGTTCTCTTTAAAATTAAAACGGAACAAGGAAAGTGCCTACTATTAAAGCAATAGAAAGCAGGCTTTCAGAAAGATACTGTGAAAAAGGCAAGCAAATATTGGATCCCGATTTTTATTATTTTGGACCAAAATAATAATCTAAATAATAAAAAAGTAATTAATAAGAGTATCTGAAACCCTTTAGGGAAAAAATATTTAGGCAAACGGTAGGTTGCGAACTACTGACCTTCAGCGTCACAGCCCAACGCATTGCCCACTGCGCTACGACTAACAGAAGTTGCGTTCCTTAATCTCATACTATTGATGGCCGTTGCTAACTGATGCTAAAATTGCATTTGTAGACACTAGATTAACATGTATCGTACGAAGGACGACGTGTTTTTGTTAATTATTCCGTGCGCCATTGCTTTGAAATGATAACGTGTAAGTTACAATAAGAAAATCATCCAATACGCAACGCAAGATGGCGTATGCCAGAGAGAGTTCTGGGCGAGGAATGTCACGTGACATCTCCGAACGGCTGGTTTTCGTTAATTCAATGGAGCGTGTCAAAAGTCCGTTATTTTTGCAAATATCTCTCAAACGATACGAGGTATGAGAAAAACATAAGGGAGCTAAGTTGTGGGGAATTTTTTCCTCTACAAATTCGGTTATTCTATTTTCGCGTCAGATGAACGGTTTATTTGCAATTAAAATTATATTAGAAACGACTTATTTTGGCGTTACTAACGTATTTCTTGTCCGAAATATTTGAAAAAGCGAGGTTCTGGTCTCTGGTAGCCAACAATTATGTCTGTAAAATTTGGTGGCGATCGGTTGAACGGTTCGATCTAAAAAGTGGGAACACGTTAAGCTAGACAGACATAGTCAAATCGCCGTTATTTTTGCAAATATCTCTGCAACGATGCAAGATAAGAAAAAAACATAATAGAGCGAAGTTGTAGAGAATTTTCCCCTCTACCAATTACGTTATTCAATTTTCGTATCAGATGAACGGTTCGTTTACAATTACAATTATATTACAAACGGCCTTTTTTTTGTATAACTACCGTATTTTTCGTCCGAAAAATTTGAAAAAGGGAGGTTCTGGTCTCTGGCGGCCTAAAATTATGTTTGTAAAATTTGGTGCTGATCGGTTGACTGGTTCGTCTTAAAAAGTGGTAACACGTTACGGACAGACAGACAGACATACATCCCAAAATCGCCGTTATTTTTGCAAATATCTCTGAAACGATACGAGATATGAAAAAAAAAATCATAAGAGAGCAACGTTGTAGAGAATTTTCTCTTCTACAAATTCGGTTATTCAATTTTCGTGTCAGATGAATGGTTAAGCCGTTATTTTAATTTAAATTTCGAGCTGTCAAAACACGATAGTAAAGGCCCACTTTTAGTGTTGCTACCGTTTTCTAAGGTGGGCCAAAAACATACTTTCCTAAAACGGCTTAATTTTTTATGGTGGTCAAAACACATATTTGACATCATATTTACGCAAGATACGGCCAGTATTGTCCTAAATGCTGCCAACGTATGGCAGAAAGACCATTGCCTTGTGTGCGTCATCTGTGCTGCCATCACTAGCCCGTTTGAGATTCGGTCGATAGCGCAACGCTCTTTTACTCTGCCCTTCACTCTACCCACTCTGGTGAAAAGTGACCTCCAGATGGGACAGCTCAGTTCACTAACTATCTGGTCTGAAATGACGTGAGCCCTGTACACTAAGGCACGAACAACCCCTTCACGCTGAGCTGAGTGGTGAAATCTATCAGCCTGAAGATACAAATCTGTGTGCGTTGGCTTCCTATAAAACACTATATCGTAAGGTACCATCAACGTTCCTCCTGACCAACACATACAAAAGAGGAACGCTTCCATTATTTTCCACCTCCATCATACACACCTGACCATTACAATTGCTATACCACGAAGATGATGTGCCACAGACGGGAAATTTAACCGACAGGAAGAAAATGCTGTGATATGCAAATGATTAGTTTTTCAGAGCATTCACACAGGGTTGGCGCCGGTGGCAACACCTACAACGTCCTGACAAGAGGAAAGTTTCCAACCGATTTCTCATACACAAGCAGCAGTTGACCGGCGTTGCCTGGTGAAACGTTGTTGTCATGCCTCGTATAAGGAGGACTTTGATAAAGGTCGGATTGTAGCCTATCACGATTGCGGTTTATCGTATCGCGACATTGCTGCTCGCGTTAGCCGAGATCCAATGACTGTTAGCAGAATATGGAATCGGTGGGTTCAGGAGGGCAATACGGAACGCCGTGCTGGATCCCAACGGCCTCGTATCCCTTAGCAATCGACATGACAGGCATCTTATCCGCATGGCTGTAACAGATCGTGCAGCCACGTCTCAATCCCTGAGTCAACAGATGGGGACGTTTGCAAGACAACAACCATCTGCACGAACAGTCCGACGACGTATGCAGCAGCAAGGACTATCAGCTCAGAGACCATAGCTGCGGTTACCCTTGGCGCTGCATCACTGACAGGAGCGCCTGCGATGGTGTACGCAACGACGAACCTGGGTGCACGAATGGCAAAACGTCATTTTTTCGGGTAAATCCAGGTTCTGTTTACAGCATCACGATGGTCGCATCCGTGTTTGGCGACATCGAGGTGAACGCACATTTGAACGGTGTATTTGTCATCACCATACAACGTGATGGTATGGGATGCCATTGGCTACACGCCTCGGTCATCTCTTGTTCGCATCGACGGCACTTTGAACATGGCCGTTACATTTCATATGTGTTACGACCTGTGGCTCTACCCTTCATTCGATCTCTGCGAAACCCTAACATTTCAGCATGATAATGCACGACCGCATGTTGCAGTTCCTGGGCGGGCCTTACTGGATACGGAAAATGTTAGACTGTTGCCCTGGCCAGCACATTCTCCAGATCTCTCATCAGTTGAAAACGTCTGGTCAATGGTGGCCGAGCAACTGGCTCGTCACAATACTCCAGTCACTACACTTGATGAACTGTGGTATCGTCTTGAAGCTGCATGGGCATCTGTACCTGTACACGCCATCCAAGCTCTGTTTACTCCGTGCCCAAGCGTATCAACGCCGTTATTATGGCCAGAGGTGGTTGGGTACTGATTTCTCAGGATCTATGCGCCCCAATTGCGTGAAAATGTAATCACATGTCAGTTCTAGTATAATATATTTGTCCAATTAATAACCGTTTATCATTTGCATTTCTTCTTGGTGTAGCAATTTTAATGGCCAGTAGTGTATTTCGATGTTTCAGATTCAATGATGAGTATTATGGACTTGAGATGGGAAACCCTTGTCACCTACGATTTGCCAATTTGTTCATGGAGGACCTAGAAGAACGTGCACTGGGGTCAGCGGTGTTGAAAGCTGCTTTTTTTTCATATATGTATACGTTATGTTAGTGAGAAATTATTTGGAATACGACTGCAGATTCAAAGATGTCATTTTGAAGTATTATATCAGCGACTTCATATATTAAGAAAAGTTTCATTAATATTTTTTATGTATCTGAAAGAACAGACGTCACGTCTGATCCTGCAGCTGTTATTATTTAATATTCATAGAGTATATGACATCAACTACGATTGGGCAAAGCTGAAAATGTGTACCCAGCCGGGATCGAACCCGGGTCTCCTGCTTTCTAGGCAGTTGCGCTGACCCCTACACCACTGGGGACACCGTGATCACCGCACCTGCAAGGACTACCCGTGCACGCCTCCCGTCAGATACAAATTCCCAGCTTCGCCCTGCCCATACGGCTGGGTACACATTTTCAGCTTTGCCCAATCGCAGTTGATGTCATATATTCTATGAATATTAAATTAATATTTTTATTTGGATAACAGGACAAAGGCCAGAAATCATGACATATTTTTAATTTTTGTATTGAACGAAACTCCTTCAACCAGATAAATTTTGTTTCGTATTCTCCTTGGTCCAACACCGATTTCGTTGTGCTCCTATTCGTCCAAAACATACCGAATAGGAAAAAAATAATAAGATTAACACTGTTGTCTCTGTTGACTTGTCCCTCCTGAACGAATAAAACTATCCAGGTTTTATGTTATACATAAATATGTTCATATATGCATGAACTGCATATAAATTATAAGTTTAAAGTTAAGGCAGTAGACCTACAATCCCATATAATGTGTTTTCATGTTTCTTCATAAAATTATGTGATCCTCAACCACTATACACTTCAGGACAGAAAAAAGTGATCTGTTGCCAACTACACTGCAGATAAAATACTATGTGTAACACAAGTGTCTGTGAATTACATTACGGTACACACCTTCTTGATAATGACTGAAGCTCGAAATTAACTTACAGTACAATCTAATACAAATATATGAAAGACAGTCAACACCTAACGATGTATTCTTTTATAGCTGCAATTGTACCCATTCGCCCTACTTTACTGTAGCACACAAGGAACCAAAATTTCTACCACATTCACAGAAGTCCATCGACTAAATTTCCAAGGATAATCTCTTAGTATTTCTTTTACAGATTTAGTAGGTTGTTCAATTTAGAGGCTAGGCAAAATGAAACAATCGAAATGTTAAGTCCCGACCCTTAAGACAGGCAAGCAGAATCACGTCTCTCTCCTCAGGTGTACAAGACATGAGCTTGGTTGTTTATCTTAAAGGGCATTACATATTTTCCTGGGCTGTTTAATTTTGTCGGTTATTTACAAAGGATTTGTGATCGCAGGAGACACTTTGCAGCCTAATTTGGTGAGGATGACAAGTGTTACGAGTAAGGCAGGTTTGTCCGTGAAAAATCAGCACAACTGCTCCCAGATGGCAGCCACCCTTTTTGTAGCTCTGCGGCTTTCATTAACCTTGTCGTCGTCAATTAGCTTGTATCCTCCACTGCTTAGCAGTCACCACTCATTAATAGCATCCTCATTTATGCAGCTGTTTCTCATCCAGTGTCCTAGTCAGCTTCTTTCCTTCCATTTAATTGTTTCCACAATTTGTCTTTTCTCGTCCGCCCTTTGACATCATAACCTGACTCCTTTTTAAACCCACCCATTTAATACGCAACATTCTTCTCCAGTTCCACGTCTTTAAAAACGTCGAAGCATTTGTTCAGTTGCCACCACAGCTTGGATACTCCAGTGCTAAATAGACCAACACACAAGATACTAACACACAAAACACTACTCCTGTTATAAACATTTCTTTTTTGTTTTAGTTTCTTCATAACATCTACATCTACATGGGATGCTCTGCAAATCACATTTAAGTGCCTGGCAGAGGGTTCATCGAAACACCTTTATACTATTTATCTCCTATTCCATTCTCGAATAGAGCGCGGGAAGAAAGAACACCTCCATCCGTTCCCATATTTTATTCTGATGATCATTTCTACCTATGTAAGTGGGAGTCAACAATATATTTTCGCATTCAGAGGAGAATGTTGGCGATTGGAGTTTCGTAAGTAGCCCACACCGCAGCGATAAGCGCCGTTGTTGTAATGATTCCCATCCCAGATCCTGTATCATTTCCGTAACGCTGTCTCCCCTGTATCGCGACAATACGAAATGAGCTGCCCTTCTCTGGACTCTTTCGATGTCCTCTGTCAAACCCAGCTGACAAGGATCCCACACTGGGCAGCAATACTCCAAAAAAGGACGGACAGTTTCTTTAGTAGTACTGTTGCATCTTTTAAGGGTTCTGAAATAAAACACTGTCTCTGGTTCGCCTTTCATACGACATTATCTACGTGTTCTTTCTAGTGTAAGTCTGTATTAACCGTCATTTGAGCTTGCTATTCCGTATTCTAACAAATAACTCACATAAATCACTTCCGTCTTGCTCCGTTTTAATAGGCAGCACAGCGTGTCCAAACGTATGGAGGGCAGTGTACCTCCCTGTCATTGCTTGTCCGCTACAGCCTATAGCTTGAGCCGCGTGTTTATTGTTCTCGAAATATCTCGACGACAGCACAACTGTCGCTGGTATTCGCTGTGTCATTCGTTTGGAAGCAAACGTTCCCCCCCAGTAAAGGCCGCTTTAGTCTCCGCCATCAAACTTCCACCCAGTAGTGCTGTCTTATGTCACTGACCTACATGACTAGCAGTGTAAGTTGCCTGTTAACTGGCTATATAGGATCGATCTATGGTGAATCGAAATTTTGGGGTCGCATTAGTCGTGATTTCGTATCGGTCCTGGCTCTGCCCATTTTTACGCAAATCGTTCTTTGGGGCGGAGATCGAACTTATTGATCTTCAGTCGTTGGGTATGAAATTAGCCAAAGAGTTTATTATACTACTATAGTCCCCTAAAGTGGGCCTTTCCGATCTCGTTCTGACAGCTCGAAATTCAAAATAAAATAACGGCTTGACCGTTTATTTGAGACGACAAATGATTACACGAATTTGTAGGGAAGGAAATTCTCTACAACTTTGCTGTGTTTTCTCTTTCTATATCTTGCACCGTTTCAGTAGTATTTGAAAAAACAACGGCGATTTGTGTGTGTAAAGTGTTCCCACTGGTTAGGTCGCGCAGTACAACCCATCGGTACCAAATTTTACAAACGTAATTGTTGGTCTCCAGCGACCAGAACCTCAGGTTTTTCTTTTTCCCAAATATTTCGAACAAAAAATCGTAACACAAAAATAGACCGTTTGTGATGGCCTTTTGACAGCAAGAAATTTAATAGCAAAGAACGCCTTAACCGTCCATCTCAGACGAAAATTAAATAATGGCATTTCTCGAGGAGAAAGTTGGCTACAACTTTGCTCTAATATATTTCTTCTATCACTTGCACCGTTTCACAAATAATTGAAGAAACAGCGGCTATTTGACACTCACACTTGATTTTACGTAAGCCAATACAGGCAAAGATAACAATCTTCCAAAAGGGTCCAACTATTACGACTAGAGTGGATACAACGATTTAAAAAAAAAAAAATTTGAAAACTTTAAATTAATTGAAACTTCCTGGCAGATTAAAATTGTGTGCCGGAACTGGGACTCGAACCTGGGACCTTTGCCTTTCGCGGGCAAGCGCACTACCGACTGTGCTACCCCGACACGACTCACGATGCCGCCTCACAACTTTACTTCCGCCAGTACCTCGCCTCCTACTTTTTATCTGCCAGGAAGTTTCATATCAGCGCACACTTCGCTGCAGAGTGAAAGTTTCATTCTGGATTAAAATAATTGTTTAAAAGAGAGTATGTTTGTCTAAGTCAGGCTCCGAAATATCAAATGATGTTGGTAGTGTGTTAAAATATGGTCAGAGACAATATTACATGTTGAGTGCATAGATGTTACCAAAATAGATGAGTGTCTAATCGTATCGTCCATCAACGTTTTCACATTTACAATTGATTTGTTCAAAAAGAAATCATTACGATTAATTTGGCGTGCTCCGCGCAGAAGTTCACGAATGTACCTTTCATTTTCTTTTTTCTTTTCTTTTTTTTTTTTCTTTTTCTTTATTTTTTTTATTTTTTTTTATTTTTTTTTATTTTTTATTTTTTTTTTTTTTTTGCGGATTTCGGACATTTTAGTATATACAAACTTATACGTGGTTTTACAATGCTGGAGAGTACGTATTACATCTTGTTATAAACTACAGGAAAATCTAAAGAGAGCTGTAAACCACGCCAGCGCGATTTTTTTATTCTGTATCTTCTCCTTGATCAATCTCCAGAATTTGTACACAGTGGAAAAAAACCACCATGTACACTGCTCAAAACTATTAGAATATCAGGTGAGATATTATACACAATACACAATATACATATGATGAGTGCGTCTCGGTTGCACAGTGGTGCCGGGCGCCGTGGCTCAGCACGCTCGGTCAGAGGTCTAAACGCTCTCTGTAATTAAAAAAAAAAAAAAAAAAAAAAGCTGAGCCACGACCACAGCGAACAATAACGAACAAACAAGATCAGCGTCCGCAGTGAACAGATATACCAATAGAGCAAAAACGAAAAAAAGATATTGGTAGACTGCCAGACTAGTAATCCAAAGGTCGCGGGTTCGATCCCCGCCAAGCCTTAGGATTTTTATCTGTCACTTTCCACTTCTTTCACCTCTGGCAGTATTGCTCATGTGAAAAGTACCGAGTAGCACCGTGGTTCGGAATCCACGTTAAACTGCGGGTCCCTCTATAGCTGGCTGGGTAAGTCAGTTCGAAGGAAGGCAACGGCATATCACCTCCAAACAGGACCATGGTGTTCAAACCAATCTTCGGATTGTTGACTACTTTACCTTACATATGCTGACGTATTTTATTCAGGTACTGGTTACAATTCTAATTTTTGTCTGATACAGTGCTATATATTGCTGTCTCAACTCTCTAACTCTTTAATAGAGCATCGCTGGAGGATATATCAAACTGACAGATTAGCTGTAAAGAATTAAGACCTGATTAACGTAATATATATACCATCTAAAGAACATGTATACTGCAGTCATTGTAGTCATTATAATAAAATATACCTCCACGATGCTATATGGAAATAGCCTGATGATGGCCACAGTGCCGAAATAGGCCTATTGCTACATTAATAAACAGTTTTTAACATCTATAAAGTGAAGCAGCATTTTGGCATTTCATAGATTAACAATATGTCTTTAACTGAGGTTGTCATAGCGTTTACTTATAGCGAGCCACCATGGGGTTACCATAATAGTGAAAAAGTCATTCTCGTTGCCCTCGATTATGGTGCGTGATCACTTCAGACGACCAGTACAGTTGCACACCTGCGTGGCATGGGCAGTATGGGGTTATCAATTAACTCTTGAGGGATATGTGGCCATTCTTCCTTGAGGGCAATATACAGCTCAGAAACCATTGTCGGCAGTACTGGTCTGACTGCAATGCGTCTGTCAAGTGCATCCAAGACACGCTCAATCGGATTTAAATCCTGCGAACAAGTTGGACTATCCATTCGTTCAGTTCCCTCAGCTTCCAGCATGTTGTCCGCCAGTGCAGATCTGTGGGGACGAGCCCACCAGAAGGCACGCAACTCATATGACATCTGCTTAGGACAGAACAAACGGTTAAAGGATAAGCAGTTAAAGCGCCAGTTTGAACTACAAAGAGTTCCGTACATTCGCCAACACTAACCACTGCCAACACCATTCGTCCACCACCATGGTATTGTGCTGTTTCCTTCGCATAAGCTGCATTGTTCCACGTTCTCCCCAGATGAGGGAACGATGATTGTCCAGCTGAACACAAAAACTTGACACATCTGTGAACAGAACCCGACTCAAATGCTGATTTTTTTAAATGAAACTCCAGCTCCAGTTGCATTTATTGGTGCTTTATTTAAGCCCACACTACCGGTTTCGGCCTCTATGTTAGGCCATTTTCAAGTGTGACAGACCTGCATATAATGTGTAACAATAAGTTTACAAAAATTACATGGTACAAGACAGAATGTTATATATGTAAAAAGTTACTGTACAGAAGCAGAAGGAAACTTACGTTATGCCATAGAGAAAGCAACGTCAAGTAATTACAACAATAGAACTCAGAGAATTTAAAACTTGTGGCACCCAATGGCGACATGAGAGAAATGGGCGTGTCGTATTTAACATTCCAAAACATTATAATAGGCATGTTCTGATATAAACATTACATCTTTGCAAGCATGAAATTCTAAACATTAGTTGATAAAATGTAAAGGTCAATAGTAAAATATTATAAATGTCAGGATAAAAACGGAACATATAGCGGCCAATGAGGCTATGTGAAAAGTGGGCGTGTCGTCAATTTAAATTTTGATACAGGAAGTATAATAATTTAGCTTAATGCCAATTGTATTCAATTTAGTTTGCATTAAAGTTGGATGTATTGTTTAAATAAGGTACAAAAATTCTTAGGATGTAAAATGATTGCAACAAACGAGGCGTCCAAGCCGATAGTTGAGGGGCGGCCTCTAGCGAGCGAAATTTGAACCAGGAACGCTGGTGCGGGCTCCAGAGCTGTTTGGACGCGTCGTTGATTGCTTACGTTGTACTGTTTACAAACAGTAGTAGATGTTTCAAAAACAGACACGGACTTGCGGAGCATTTCTAAAAAACTTTGTCAATTAGTGGGCGGCAGATATCTAAGAAATTAGTATTCTTTAAAGTGCATTGCTCGTTAAGCGTGTCTTTCTTGGGCTTTTTTAGGTGATGTTCCTCCCCTCAGTTTCTGCGGCCTTCGGTGTCGTGAGTTTAATGGGACACACACACATTCATCTCTTCCTGATGTTACCTGTGGTCTGAAATCGCGTCAGGTCCTGGAAATAACACTCTGGAACACTCCAGTAGCTGCAGCTACCTCTCCCTGGGTCTGTCCCGATTCCACTCTTCCTATGGCTCTCCATGCCACAGCTTCGGGTAAGTCACGCTGTTGTTGCATTGCACTACCTGCTCGCTACACGGTCTCAACACAACTGCTGTGTAATTCGTTTGGTAGAGTTAACACAACACCAAAGTCTCTGCAGCGTCTTTACGTTATAACTACTAACTCGGCTGCAGTAATGTTGTCTTCGCCGGCCGCGGTGGCCGAGGGGACTGAGGCGCTCCAGTCACGGTCTGCACGGCCACTACGGTCAGGGGTTCGAATCCCCCCTCGGGCATGGATATTTGTGCCATCCTTAGGATTAAGTAGTTTGTATGTTTAGGGACTGATGACCCCGTAGTTAAGTCCCATAAGCTCTACAAACATTTGAACATTTGATGTTGTCTTCACTCCGAAGAATCGACAGAAAGACGCCACACCATTTTAGTTCATTCTGCCGATGACAAAACCACAAAACCTAGATAACTCAGCTGAGCCTCTAATTGTTTTGACCAGTTTATATTAAAGTATGTTAGAAGAAAGAGTATACTTCGTAACCAGGATCGAAAGCGTATTCTTTCTTCTGAAGAATTTTAATATCGCCCGTCGACAGGTGTATCCCGTTTGGAGAAATAGGAACATCTCAATGAAAAGCAAACTCTGGCTTTTCAATAGCAGTGTGAACGCAGTTCTGATGTACGGCTGCGAAACTTGGAAAGTGACTAACCACATAAAAAACCAGCTCCAACTGTTTATTAACCGTTGTCTCCGGCGTATTTTAAACGTGAGATTGCCAAATATAATGACGGATGAAGATATTTGGAGGGAGACAAATCAGCAACCAATCAATATACAAATCAAGGAAAGAAAATGGAAATGGATTGGGCATACACTGAAGAAGCCTGATGCAGCTGTTGAAAAGGTGGCGTTGGACTGGAACCCTCGAGGAGTTAAAAATCGCGGTCGTCCTGGAAAAGAACGATCGAGAGAAAAGCTACAGAGGATGGGAAAAACTGGAGTGAAGTGGAGCGACTTGCTAGAAATCGTATCAGGTGGAGAAATTTCGTTTCGGCGCTGTTCCAGAGGAAACGACAGGAACTAAGTCAAGTCATTAAGTCCTCGGCCAAAATGAGGAGATTATGTAATAGACTTGCGCATAATAGTTCGCGATCGAGAAATCTCACTTTAGTTCGCGGCTCTGCTGCGAACTAGTTCGCTCTTTTAGTTCGTCCGCTCCCAGTGACGGCTGAGCGACGTTGTCTGCGTGTGCAGGTGGAGGGAGAAGTTCCCCCACCTAGCTGCTTCATGCGCTTGCTGCTTGAGTCGCTAACGATATCACGCAAACCGAAAGAAACAGTTTGTGGATAATTTCTCGCGTTTAAGTTTAGAGCTATCTCTATATCTTGGCATTATGGAATTTATTAGTCAGATATTGCAGATTGCAGAACACATCAAAACAGAAATTTTGTAGCACTGAACTATGTAATCTAGCAGACAGACGCTTACCTCGAAATGGCTCTCATCAGCAGAAGGTAAACAAGTGATTTTTAATTCTGCTACGCACCCTCTCGCTATTGCCCATCGGTCTTCGGAAAAGAATCCAACAAACTATGAAGCGAGATATGTTTGGCATAATCGTCCGCTGCTCCTAGTTTGTCCGCTGTTCCCAGTTCGTCCGCTCCTTCTAGTTCGTCCGCTCTTTTTGGCTTTTGCTACCGCTACTAAAAGAGCTCTTTTTTATGACTGCTTTTTTATATAATGAATCAGTGTTGCCAAAGCGTGTTTTTGGGCAATTTGACATCAAATACCTAGGCAAATAAACCAGTTATTTACACGAATGGGTGATAAAATGGTATTCAACTACTTTGCATACAGAATACTCGTAGTACTTTATTTTTAAAATAGATTTATTGTGGCAGTGAACTATGAAACTACAGCTGAGCTGCATCTCAGCTCGAAAAGTCGGCAACTGGCAGAAGGGAATTACGCGATTCTGCGCGCTCTCGCGTCCTCTCGCTGTTCCCCGTCAGTCTTCGGAAAAGGAGAGAACGAACTAAGAAGCGAGGGATCAGCGAACTAGTTCGTGTAGTTCGCCTGTGGGAGCGCTCTTCCGAACTAGTTCGTTCGCGAACTACACAAGACTATTATGTAATAATAGCGAAGCACTTTGTGTTTTATCAGGTCTCATGCCCATAAAACTTAAGATACAGGAAATAGCCAAATATTATATATAACCTGGTCAAAACCAAAGACGCCAAACAGACAATCGACATCGCCCTAGAGTACAGATGCTGGGCACACCAGACAGACTTTAAAAGGATAACTGAGAAGGACGCCAGCAAAAGCTACGCTGTTGAAGTATACACAGGTGGAAGCAAGTCAGACGACGGAGTGGGTTCGGGGATAGCAATATTTGTTAATAAGAGGCTTAGTTACCAGATACAGCTAAAACTGTCTAATGAATGCTCAAACAATCAAGCGGAACAATTTGCCATCCTCAATGCTCTTGAGTTCATAATTAATCTCTCGAATACTGATACAACTACAGTCATTCACACCGACACCAGTATTACTTTGGACTCTTTGCGAAATCCGAAGAACCACAACTTGTTGATTGAAGAAATAAGATGTAAAATCACAAGGTTGCAGACACACAACTGGCTGGTGCATTTCGAATGGGTTAAGGCACATCAAGGGATGTGGGGAAATGAACTAGCTGACAACCTCGCTAAAAGAGCAGCTCGATCACGACAATCAATACATTACAACAAAGTACCTACAAGTGCCTTAAAGAAGAAACTTCGAGAAGAGTTTAGGAACAAATGGGGCATTGAGTGGCGCAGAACAAAAAACGGGGGAAGCACTAAACCGTATTTTCCTACGATCCGGCAACGTTTACTGATTAAACTTCCAATATCTCCGAATTTTACAGCTATGTTAACAGGCCATGGGAAACTGAAAGCCTACTATCAGCGGTTCAGAATAATTGAAGACGGAACGTGCACATGTAACAGTGCTGTCCAAACTATTGACCACGTGCTTTTTGACTGCTGCAATTTATTGAAAGAGAGGGACCATCTCAGGAGAAAAATAGCTGCCAAAGGAGGAGGATGGCCCGTCAGTAAATATGACTTAGTACATAAATACACTACTGACTTTTACAATTTTTATAATTCAATGAGATTTCCTAATGTATAAAATTGTCTGTTCCTTTGTAAACCCGTCAACTTATATACTGTACTTGTGTTTGCAAAAATATTTGATGTAACCGCCTGAATCTAACCGTCAAACATGTACATCTACATCTACATAGATACTCTGCAAATCACATTTAAGTGCCTGGCAGAGGGTTTATTAACCACTTTCAAAACTTTCTACCGTTCCATACTCTAATAGCGCGCGGGAAGAAAGAACACCTAAATCGTTCCGTTTTCGATCTGATTTCTCTTATTTTATTGGGATGGTCATGTCTCCCTAAGTAGGTCGGTGCTAGCAAAATATTTTCACATTCAGAGGTAAAAGTCGGTGATTGAAATTTTGTAAATAGATGTCGCCGCAACGAATAACGTCGTTCTATTAATGATTTTCACCCCAATTCGTGCAACATTTCTGTGACGCTTTCCCCCCCGTAACGTGATAGAACAAAACGAGCTGCCCTTCTCCGAACCTTCTCAATGTCTTCCGTCAATCCCACCTGGTGAGGGTCCCACAAGGGGCAACAGTACTCCAGGAGAGGACGCACAAGTGTGATGTAGGCAGTCTCTTTGGTGGAGCTGGTGCATCGTCTAAGCGTTCTGCCAATGAAACGTAACCTTTGGTTCGCCTTCCCCACAATATTTTCTATGTCTTCTCTCCAGTCAAAGTTGTTCGTAATTGTAACTCCTAGGTATTTGGTATAATTTACGACCTTAAGGTTTGACTGATTTATCGTGTAATTGAAGTTCAGCGGATTTCTTTATTTAGTTTCAATTGCCAATTTTCGCACCAAGTAGAAATTTTGTCTAAATCGATTTGCAGTTGCTTTTGATCCTCTGTTGACTTCACTAACCGATACACGACAGCATCATCCGCGAACAGTCTAAGGGAACTATTCAGATTGTCTCGTAAATCGTTTATAAACACGAGGAAGAGTAGGGGACCTATAACGCTTCCCTGTGGAACGCCAGATATCACTTCTGTTTTACTCGATGACTTACCGTCAATTACAACGAAATATTACTATGTAATGGGGCATGTTAAATAATAAATAAATAAATGAAATATGTAATAAAATGAAATAAATGCCGAAAGAGAGAGAGGTTTGGACTGTGTCGGTCTCGAACAGAGGGTTGAGTAGGAGAATGCTAGTAGCCTTGCTGTTAGTATGATTTAGTGAGTCTCTCGCTGACAGGCCTGGCGGTAAGGATGAGTGTGACGTGGGCAGACGGCCAGGCGAGGAGAGACAGCTGCTCTGGGCGGAAGCGTCAGTCAGCCAGGTGCAACGCAGACGGCCAATTAGGGCTTTAGTTAGCGCGCGCTGGAGGCGTCTGGCCTCAACGAGGTGGGGACTCAGACAGGGCTACTAGCTGCAGCTGCGAGAACCTCTCGGGAGTCCCGGGTTCAACTGCCAGCAGTCTCAACAGTCCAACACTTCGAATCAGGACTCGTAAACTGACAACTAGTCTTGTGTAGTTCGCGAACGAACTAGTTCGGAAGAGCGCTCCCACAGGCGAACTACGCGATCTAGTTCGCAGATCCCTCGCCTCTTAGTTCGTCCGCTCCTTTTCCGAAGACTGACGGGGAACAGCGAGAGGACGCGAGAGCGCGCAAATCGCGTGATTCCCTTCTGCCAGTTACCGTCATTTCGAGCTGAGATGCAGCTCAGCTGTAGTTTCATAGTTCACTGCCACAATAAATCTATTTTAAAAATAAAGTACTACGAGTATTCTGTATGCAAAGTAGTTGAATACCATTTTATCACCCATTCGTGTAAATAACTGGTTTATTTGCCTAGGTATTTGATGTCAAATTGCCCAAAAACACGCTTTGGCAACACTGATTCATTCATTAAATAAAAGTGGCTTACTCCATGTCAATAGCCCAGTGTGGGATCCTTATCAGGTGGGCATGACGGAGGACATCGAGAGAGTCCAAAGAAGGGCAGCTCGTTTTGTATTGTCACGATACAGGGGAGACAGCGTTACGGAAATGATACAGGATCTGGGATGGGAATCATTAGAACAACGGCGCTTATCGCTGAGGCGTGGGTTACTTGCGAAACTCCAATCGCCAACATTCTCCTCCGAATGCGAAAATATATTGTTGACTCCCACTTACATAGGTAGAAATGATCATCAGAATAAAATAAGAGAAATCAGAGCTCGAACAGAGAGATTCAGGTGTCCTTTCTTCCCGCGCGCTATTCGAGAATGGAATGGGAGATAAATAGTATAATTGTGGTTCGATGAACCCTCTGCCAGGCACTTAAATGTGATTTGCAGAGTATCCCATGTAGATGTAGATGTAGATGTAGAATAGTATAATAAGTAAAATTTAAAACAATGTCTACATCCTAAAACTGTGGAGCACGTCCACAATGTTACCCTCCTTTTTCAGCCATGCAAGCTGTAATTCTTCCATTGAAACGATAGTAGAGGTTCCGAATGTGTTTATGTGGAATGGCCTGCCACGCAGTTTCCACCCGGTGCCTCAGTTGTGCTAGATTTCGTGTCGCTCAAGCGGATCGCCCAACATGACATTTCATACGGTCCCAAAAATGCTCAATGGGGGACAGATCTGGGGATCGTGCTGGCCAGGGTAGTTGACGTATACCTTGAAGAGCACGTTGGTTGGTACAGGATACATGTGGATCTGCATTGTCCTGTCGGAAAATCATATTACTTTGTTGACGCATGAGTGGTAGCAAGACGGGTTAAATGATGGTTTCAGTGTATCGTGCACTGTTCAGTGTTCTCTAGACGATCACTAGGGGAGAATGGCGAGTGTAGAATATCGCTCCCCTCACAATGATGCACGATCATGTGTGCCGTTAGTGTCCTCCGCTCACGCCCCAACATCGTTCAGCCCGCCTACAGTGGTGTCATGGTAGGCGCTTATTAAGGGACGAATGGAGACGTGTCGTCTTCAGTGATGAAAGTCGTCGCTGCCTCGGTGCCAATGATGGCCGTACGCGTGCGTGGTGTCGTGTAGGGTAGCGCGAAAATCTGGAGTGTACGGGACAGGGGAGAACGGGGCCTACCCTGGCATCGTGGTGTGGGGAGCCATATCCTACACTGGTAGTTTTCCTCTGGTGTTCGTTGTGAGAAAATTGAACAGTACACGGTGCATTGAAACCATCATTCAACCCGTCTTGCCACCGTTCATGCACCAACAAGGCGATGTGCTTTTCCAACAGAACAATGCACGTCCACTCGTATCTCGTACAACCCAACGAGCTCTTCTAGGTGTACGTCAACTACCCTGCCCATCATTATCCCCAGATCTGTCCCCCATTATGTCTGGGACCGGATGAAACGTCATCTTCGCGCGGTCTAAACGACCGGCACGAGATTTGGACCAACTGAGGCATCAGATGGAAATTGCATGGCAGGCCATAAGATTTTATCCGGCACCTCTACGATCATCTTCATGAGAAAGTAGCGTGTTTCTGGGTGAAAGGTCATGGTAACTTAACTGACACAGAGTACTGGGTAAATTTTACTATAAACGTCAGTATCAAATGTTGATTTGGAATTCTGCTAAGAAAATAAACATAGTAAGCGATTTGATCACAGAACTATATATGTTACTTGCAGCTTTACTCTTTATTTGGACAGCAAAGACAAGCAGCAATACGTAAAGAAAACGCGAGATTTTCGTGTCTAATCCACATATCGATGTAAACAAGAGCGGAATGCAAGCCCAAAGTAGCACGATCTAAGGCTCTATTCCGGACACATATAAAATATTTCACTAAACTTGAACAAAACAGCAAAGTTCGCATAAGCTACGTGTTGTGTTTAGCATTCGCAGGGAATGAAAATGGTGGATGTTCCAGCCTGTGGTTTTAGGAGCTCTACCTAGTACCACTCAACGCAGATAGCAATAACTGTCAACAGTGAGAGATGCCACCAAATATATTGACTAGTGCCGGCATGTATTAAGCCGAAATATGGAACATGAACGCAGTATGAAGATAACAGACTGTACAAAAAAAATATTAATATTTTAGTCCTTTGCCGTAATTGGCATGATCAAACATCTATAAAACTTTAGTTTACACTGAAGTCAGAAAAAACGTGCAATATCCTATAAAAATGTCCAAATCATGCTGTTATATCGACAAATCCTAGAAATATGTATTTACCCTCGAACGGCCAAACACATGAAACATGCATGCAATATTCATTAGCATCAAAATCTGGACTCTACTAATGGCCGTGTTCTGTGAATATAAACTTTTTATCTCTAGTCTTTCAAGGTCTTTTCTCCTGAACATGCCTGTAGTAACCTGCCACGTCTTTCAGTAGAACGATCTGGTGGCGATTCCTTGGAACAGTAGTCAATAGTGGTTGTTCCACACGCGGTCTGCTTTACATATAATCACATCTTCCTAAATAGCGACAACCGCCCTTCCTCAAAAGATTCCTTGCATCCTCATTCCGTTCCAAATCCATCTGCAGCATTACGTCTACACATTTAATCGTCGCAATTCCGTGAAGTACCACGCAACATACATTATATTCGAATTTCGACGTAGTTGCGATTCCTACATCGACTAGAAATTTTGTGTAAGTCATCTTGCACCCTCAAAGAATTACAGCATCATCAGTAAACAATCACAATTTCACAAATAGCTCCTCACCTTGCCCATCAGTTCACTCGTGTGAATAGAAAATGAAAGAGCTCCTATCACATTTCTCTGGGGCATCCTCAGTGAATCATGATATATACAACTTATTCACGAGGCAATATTTACCAATATGTGTGTATCTGTAGCTTATTCCGCTGAAAATGATACAATAAAAACACATGATAAACAAATTCCTATTACGGTCTGTTTTTACATGACAGGCACTTCGTTTGACGTGTAACAATTCAGTATGGAGTTCAACGATTCGAAAATTTTCTCACTTCACTTATCTTTCGTTGAACTCTGAACGTTTGTAGTTACCAAACTAAAAGTGATAAAAATGTCATTCAAAATTCTTTGTACACTGCTGGTGTCAAAAATTCCAGTGCAATGATAGAAACTGTATGTTTGCATAAAGTATATACTTTCTAAGTAATATTAAAATCTGTTTGTTGGCTAAAAAATACGAACCCCTGAGTACCAATCCATTGTGTGAAAACAGCACATCAATCGGACTTTCCGCAATATTTGCGGTGCAAGTGTTAGGTGATTCACCCTGTATATATATAGTAATGTTTGTTTATAATTATTTGTGTACCTAATTAACGAAACACTTTGTATAATTTTTGCGTTACAAGCAAAAAGGAGAAATATTAAGACACATACATAATACGGAAATTAATGTAAAGTCAGCCGAACTTAACTGATTGAGTGGTATAACGAAGAATTTCGTAATGAAAAATACTTAGGAATTTGTGTATATTTGCAGCTTATTCCGCTGAAAGTAAGAAGAATATATACATAAGAGAAACTTGAATTTTTATTACCGTCTGTTCTTAGTATGTCAAAGAGTTTTTTACGCGTATCAATTCGGTTGGAGACTAATGATTCGCACATTTTTAGACTTCACTCGTCTTTCTTGTACGCGCATATTCTATTGAGTGTGATTACTTCAGCTTAAAAAGACAATGTCTTGAAGATTCTTGCCGTTTGTGGTCCAGTTGTAGCAACAATTGCGTAACTGAGTACTTCTTTGTTGACTACAGTTTGATTACATTTTTAGTTTTCTTGGCACGTCTTTTCTCCTTCAGTTATAGCTGTGGTGGGTGATTTGGTACGTTAAATAAGTGTATTTATTGCATTCTATATTCGTTTCCTACGGTGGAGCCTCTCCGATGTTACTGAAATTGTAGTGAAGACACCCTAACGTTCCTTACTAGAAAAGCGACGTCTTTCTGCCAAAGAGCAGGTCTTTTGGTGTTTCCCAGCCGTTTTTCTATTTTTAATAGTAAATGAAATTATTCAGTAAAAGGCTGTAGGTTAAATAATAATTGTAAATAAACTGTGCTGCAATCTACCGTTTCGTACCTTGTCAGGGATCCTAGGAAACCTAACAAAGATGGAGTTACTTTTACGTTATTACCTATTGAGTCGAAACAAGGCCCCTGGAGTAGATGATATTCCGTCTGAACTGCTGATGAATCGTGAAGATATTGTTCCATCTGGTATGCAAGATGTATGAGACAAGGGAAATGCCCTCCGACTTCAAGAAGAATATTGTAATTCCAACAGCACAGGACAGGGTAGCGTGGAGAGCTGCATCGAACCAGTCTGCGGACTGAAGACCACAATAACAACAACAACCACCTATTTTATGACACTACATATGTGTCCTAATATGAAAAGTATGTCATAGTCAATATAAACGATAGTATTCGCGCTTATCCAACATAGTATTCAGAAATGTAGCTTGCCGGCTGCTTGGAGCGCTGTTGTCGCATTGTATAACAAACGTCTGCGGAAGTGTCGTAACTGTATATGTTAGTTTGTGACACAACCATTTTTGAAACTTCATTGAGTTGTCAGATTGCGACTTCTAGTTAAGAATTTCCGGGAAATATGGACAGAATAATTTTTTCTGCAGTGAAATATCAGTATAAATGGTATAAATGAATCTGTCTATTTAAGACAAGCGATTGTGTTGATTAAATGATCAACTGAAAAAAGCTGCTTTTCAGACGCCATGTTTGACTAGGCGGTAATTTCGCAGATGTGCTGCATAGCGCGGCTATAGCAAGGCTTCGACCTCCAAGCGATATATATCGAAGTGGTTAAGTACGGAAACGATAGGTATCGAAAAGGCGGATGTTATGATTTTTACGAAATTGTCATGATTTTAAAGGATGTGGTTAGGCAAGAACCTAAGGGTACAGCTTTCTGGGTACCTAATTTACAATAAACTTACATTCTAAGTAACTCGGCCTGAAATGATATTATACACCGAACGTACAACTGCAAATCGATTTAGTGTTCCTAAACCGTAGATTCGGTCGCTACGCGCCCTCACATTCTAGGGGAAAAAAAAAGAAAGAAAGAAAGAAAGAAAAAAAACACCTCTTGTTTAATCTACACCTAACCTTCTTAAGGGAACGCTTCAGATAACGTTTTTTAAACTGAAAGTTAGGTTAGGTATAGGTCAAACAAGAATTACTTCTTAGTACGTCGCGTATTCCATACATATCGTTTGTAAGCGTTGTTGTTGTTATGGTCTTCAGTCCGGAGACTGGTTTGATGCAGCTCTCCACCCTACTCTATCCTGAGCAAGCCTTTTCATCTCCTCATAAGAACGATAACCCACATCCACTTGAATCTGCTTACTATACGCGTCTCTTGGTCTCCCTCTGCGATTTTTACCCCACACACTTCCCTCCAACACTAAATTCACAATTCCTTGATGTCTAAGAATGTGTCCTACCAATCTATCCCTTCTTTTAGTCAGGGTATGCCAGAAATTTCTTTTCTCCCCAATTCGGTTCAGTACCTCCTCATTAGTTACGCGATCCACCCACCTAATCTTCAGCATTCTTCTGTAGCACCACATTTCAAAAGCCTCTATCCTCTTTCTGTCCACACTGCTTATCGTCCATGTTTCACTCCCATACAAGGCAACACTCCATACAAATGCCTTCAGAAAGGACTTCCTTAGGCTTAAATCAATATTCGATGTTAACAAATTTCTCTTTTTCAAAAACGCCTTTCTACCCATTGCCATTCTGCATTTTATATCATCTGTACTGCGACCATCATTTTTTATTTTACTGCCCAAGTAACTAAACTCATCTACCTCCTTTATTGCTTCGTTTCCCAATCTAATTCCTTCAGCATCACCTGATTTTCTTACACTGCACTCCATTATCCTAGTTTTACTCTTGTTAATGTTCATCTTATATGCACCTTTCAGCACACTGTCCATTCCGTTCAATTGCTCTTCCAGGTCCTTTGCTGTATCTGACAGAATCACTATGTCGTCGGCAAAACGCAATATTTTTAATTCTTCACCCTGAACTTTAATTCCTTCTCCAAATTTCTCCTTGCTTTCCTTTATAGCTTGCTCAATGTACAAATTGAACAACATTGGGGAAAGGCTACAACCCTGTCTCACTCCCTTTCCAACCACTGCATCCCTTTCATGTCCTTCAACTCTGACAACCGCTGTCTGGTTTTTGTACAAGTTGTAAATAACCTTACGCTCCCTATATTTTACTCCTGCTTGCTTCAGAACTTGAAAGAGTTTATTTCAATCAACATTGTCAAAAGCCTTCTCCAAATCTACAAAAGCTAGAAATGTAGGTTTGCCTTTTCTTAATCTATCTTCTAGGATAAGCCGTAAGGTGAGTATTGCCTCCCGTGTTCCTACATTTCTCCTGAACCCAAACTGATCTTCCCCGAGGTCGGCTTCTACCAGCTTTTCCATCCTTCTGTATATAATTCGTGTTAATATTTTGCAACCATGACTTATCAAACTGATGGTTCTGTAGTTTTCACACCTGTCTGCACCCGCTTTCTTTGGAATGGGGATTATAACATTTTTCTTAAAGTCTGAGGGTACTTCACCTGTCTCATACCTCTTACACACAATGTGAAACAATTTTGTCATGGCTGGTTCTCCCAGAGACTTCAGTAGCTCTGACGGGATATCATCTACCCCAGGGGCCTTGTTTCGACTTAGGTCTTTCAGTGCTCTGTCAAATTCTTCTCTCAGTACAGTATCTCCTATTTCATCTTCATCTACATCCTCTTCCCTTCCTACAATATTGTCTCGCAGTTCATTTCCTTTGTAGAGTCCCTCTATATACTCTTTCCACCTTTCAGCTTTCCCTTCTTTGCTGAGAACTGGTTTTCCATCAGTGTCCTTGATATTCATAGAGCTGTTTTTCTTATCTCCAAATGTTTCTTTTATTTTTCTGTAGGCTGTATCTATTTTTCCCCTATTTATACATTCTTCTACATCCTTGCATTTGCCTTCTAGCCATTCCTGCTTAGCCATTTTGCACTTCCTGTCAATCTCATTTCTTAGTCGTCTGTACTCCATTTTGCCTGTTTCATTTACTGCATTTTTATATTTTCTCCTTTCATCGATTAAATTTAGTATCTCCTGTGATATCCAAGGATTCTTTGTAGGTCTTGCCTTCCTACCTATTTTGTCCTCTGCTGCCTTCACTATTTCATCTCTCAATTTTACCCATTCCTCCTCAACTGTTTTATTTTCCCCTGTTTCTGTCAATTGTTGCCTGAAGCTCCCTCTGAAATTCTTAAGAACTTCAGGTTCCTTCAATTTATCTAGGTCCCATCGCCTTATTTTCTTACCTTTCTGTAGTTTCTTCAGTTTCAGCCTACAGTTCATAACCAACAAGTTATGGTCAGAGTCTATGTCTGCCCCTGGGTATGTCCTACACTTCAAAACCTGGTTCCGAAATCTATGTCTTACCATTATAAAATCTATCTGGTATCTCCCGGTGTCTCCTGGTCTCTTCCAAGTATACAACCTTCTTTTGTGATTCTTAAACCAGGTGTTTGTTATAACTAAATTATGTTCCGTGCAAAATTCTACCAGGCGGCTTCCTCTTTCATTCCTTTTGCCCAGACCATATTCACCCACTATCTTCCCTTCCCTTCCTTGTCCTACTACCGAATTCCAGTCTCCCATAACAATTAAGTTTTCCTCTCCCTTAATTGTCTGAATAATTTCCTTTAGCTCCTCATATATTTCTTCGATCTCCTCATCATCGGCAGAGCTAGTTGGCATATAAACCTGTACTACTGTTGTCGGTGTTGGCTTCGTATCTATCTTGACAATGATAATGCGATCGCTGTGCTGGTCATAGTACCTTACCCGCATTCCTATTTTCTTATTCATTATCAGTCCTACTCCTGTGATACCCCCAACTGATTTTGTATTTATAATCCTGTACTCACCTGACCAGAAATCCTGTTCATCCTGCCACCGAACTTCACTAATCCCCACTATATCTAACTTCAACCTATCCATTTCCCTTTTTAAATTTTCTAATTTTCCTACTCGATTAAGGGATCTAACATTCCACGCTCCGACCCGTAGAATGCCAGTATTGTCTTTCCTGATGATCACATCCTCCTGAGTAGTCCCCGCCCGGAGATCCGAATGGGGGACTATTTTACCTCCGGAATATTTTACCCGAGAGGATGCCATCATCATATGTTCATACAGTAGAGCTGCATGTCCTCGGGAAAAATAACGGCTGTAGTTTCCCCTTGCTTTCAGCCGTTCGCAGTAGCTGTGTGGCAAAGCCACATTAGCTGATGTTACAAGGCCAGCTCAGTCAATCATCCAGACTGTTGCCCCTGTAACTACTGAAAAGGCTGCTGCCCCTCTTCAGGAACCACACGTTTGTCTGGCCTCTCCACAGATACCCCTCCGCTGTGGTTGCACCTACGGTACGGCTATCTGTATCGTTGAGGCACGCAAGCCACCCCACCTCGGCAATGTCTGTGGTTCATGGGATATATATATATATATATATATATATATATATATATATATATATATATATATATATATATATATATATATCGTTTGGAAGTCAAAGCTTCGCTATAGCCGCGCTATGCAGCATATCTGCGAAATTACCGACTAGACTGGCAAATCCGCTGTTGACATTATCACGTAAACAAGACAGAAAAATGGCTTCCGAAATTCAGTTTTCGTCTTTTGGAAGATGAGTCGCTGTGACAATATCTTTGCAAGAGAAGAAACGACCTTGTCTAAAGCGATGCTCGCTGAAGTAAAAATTTATTATCTCTGTCTGAATGTAGTGAAGCAGTTTGTCAGTTTCAATCATAATTAGAGAAATAGCTCTGAAGGAAAGCGGTATGCTGAAAATCATCATGTCATCCAAAGGTAAATTAGTTTTGGAGATAATGAATTGTATACATTAGTGTTAATGCTATATTTCGCCTTCCTCGATATTATAAAGCACTATCGCTCATACGCACACATCTAACAACATCGATTTTGAAACTAGCGGCAAAAATTTTAAGTCTCGGTTAAATAAGATGCGTTAACACTATTTCCTCGAGTTTTTATTGTTAAATAAAAATTATTAGCCACAAGTACATATTTACGAACGCCCAATTTGTTATTCAATCCTTGGTAAAACTATACTTTCCGCGTCGGCGGCGTGGTGTACTAATATTGGCAACGATCATTGAATATTTCTAGAAAATTCAATCACATAGAATGAGAAGAAATAATTTTTCATGTTGACCCTAAAATAAGTAATTAACATTGTTGTTGCTCTATGGTTATCAGGTTATTGTATGTGCACTTATCCGTTCAGTAAATTTATTGCCAACATTGGCATCCTAAGCCACCCACGCGGTAAGTAAAATTTAAACCTACTTAATAAATTTATTTTAGTCACAGGCTGCGATATGAGAATCCAGAATGATCCTAACAAGAAAGAACGTACGTCATTTCGATATATATTTCTTACTCGGGTAAATATTTAGCAGACGTGTGATATAAAGAAATGCTTCTGAACTGTGCTATCGCAGTACGTAACGTTTGAAAAATACAACATTGGTCGTTGTAAATGTTTGAACGAAGCAGTTTACACATTTTTCTAAATCTCAAGGTATAAGATTACCAGTGTTTTTCTTCGAAGACGAAAGCACGAAAATTATCGACTATAAATTCGGCAAAACAGTATAATCCGTACAGAGCAAATGAAAACTCTATATTTTTTACATAGCCCATTTTGACATGAATTTAAAAAGTTTATTCGTGGTGTATGTGTATGAAAAGTAAATTTTTCCGCTATGAGTTATCTAGAAAATACCGTAACCTTCTAAGCATCACCATATTTCGGGTAAAATTTTACGACGCTTCTCGCCGGGCTCCAGTGCTTATGTTGGCAAATGACGTGTAGAAATGCGTTAATATTTTCCACGAGCTACAGAGTAAATGTTATTGCTGCTCGTTTCACTCGCATCAAAATTAATGCTGTACCTGCTCTGTGGTTGACAGGTTCTTGTATGTACCCTTGTCCGTTCAGAAAAAAATAATTTTCCTTTGAATTGAAGTTGTCACGAAAAAGCATTTATTGGTCATGTGAGTTGCCGTTATTACCATTGGTGCCAACATAACCACTGCAGCCCGGCGAGAAGCGTCGTGCAATTTAACTGAATTTCGTGATTGAGCAAAATTAAAAATCTTCAAACATGATGATTTAATGAAAATTTAACATACGGGGAATGTTGTACACAAATATTTTATGTCAATATATCTTTACATAAATTTAATCAGATGGATATCAATGCGTATATTAAGCACAAATACTAATTTTCCATTCTATGAACTAGACCAGTTTTCACCATTACAAATTTGAAAAGATTTGCATTAGATAAATCGTCGTTTACTTTTATAAGAAGTTACCAGTAGGCATAAGGCTCATTTCTTTCTGCCTTTAAATTCCCATTATAACAACGAACGGCAATGTTTTATTTCGTTTCAAAGAAAGTATTTTAAAATTGTCGGTTATCCATTTGCCGTCTGAACTCTTGAAATTATTGTTGCAAATCGTTCTGTCATTATGAATAATTAGTTTGTTATACCAAGTCTATCTGTCAGGCGATAGTGCCGTATCTACGTATTACTTTGTCTTTAAGGTAGTGGTCTTATAACCTGATAATTTTGTAGCCATTTGAATTAAGTAAAATATTGTGTAGATGTACCGTTCTTTGTCTTCCTTTCTTTCAAGAATGTAAAAGAATATCAATTGTTAGTTGTTGCCATGAAATTTCTATGATCTGTTACCAACTGTTACTAGCTCTATATGCCCATAGTGATTCTTTTATCATCTAACTAATATCATTATACATTATTTTACCAACAAAAAGCATTAATATTACTCCGCGTCCATACATTGGTACCAACACTGGCGCCAATATTGGTCAATATTTTTGCAACAGCACCAACACATTAGAGCCAAAATTCAGTTGAATTCGTCGAGAGGCAACGTAAACATACCTAACGCACAAATCGCTACCGATGCATTTACGGCTTTGGATATGAATAATTACATTTTGTCATTGCAAATCAAGAAAGGAAACGTGTAAAAGATGACGGGGTGTGTTCTATCACTTCCTACCTAACATTAATTACGAATTCAGTAACTTTTAAAATGTGTAATAAGTAATCGATGCACATCATTCACATTTGTCACTTTAAATGATTGAAAAAAAAAAGATACTTTTGGAGAGATGCTATACCTGTTAAATTTCTTTCGGCATTCACGCTTCAGTTTCTTGCTACAGCAGACAGTTTAAGAAGCCTGTTCGTCATTTTGAAAATAATCATGTAATTGATATCACTGGCAATGTTTGAAGTTTGCAAAGCAATATGTGAAACTTCACAGGAGATTTTAGGTAATGTTAATTATAAAAATTGCATTCCGTAATTGAGTGTGCCAGATATCGAAAATCTGAAAGAACTGAGATACCAACAACCGTAAGTATAATGAAATATTTATTCTATTACAACCAGTTTCGGCATTCCACTATGCCATCTTCAGGTCCCTACATCGGAGCATGATATCCAAAAGTAAGGATACTAAACTGGATTCGTGGACTTCGTCTCTTGGTTGGGAACAACAACAGCAACTTGCTGTTGTTGTTTCCAACAACAGCAACTTGCTGTTTTTGTTTCCAACTTGCTACAACAGCAACATGCTGTTGTATCCGTACTTTTGGATATCATGCTCCGATGTAGGTACCTGAAGATGGCGTAGTGAAATGCCGAAACTGGTTGTAATAGAATAAATATTTCATTATACTCACGGCTGTTGGTACCTCAGTTCCTTCAAACTCTTGACCAGCCGCTGTCCCGTTTCCACCACCGATGATGGATCCAATAAGACTTAGATGTCTAAAAGGTTGTTAATTTCACTAATCGAGTCTAAGTTTTGACGTGGCATAAAGATTTTTGTGGTTGCTTTCACAAATGATCACTTTCTGATACAGTTGTAATATTTACAAAGAGATTTTGAAACTTTACAATAAACGGCGCCGAATTGCGAACGAAGAAAGAAACAGTTTCGAGACGAGCAGACGACAAATATAGAACGAAACGTTGGGGCCGATGAATGGACGACGTACGCATATTAACCCAACGTCCGTCCTTTGATCAGTGGCGTATCCAGGATCGTGGTCTGGTGGGGGCTGAGGTCAATCAGAACTGACTTGATACTTGATTTCAAAAAAAAGAAAAAAAAAAAACTGGATACGCCACTGGTCGCTACACTATTTCACCGATCCTACACTGGACTAACACTGTTGGCGCCAACGTTGGTTTCAATGTATGGACCCGGCCTTACATTAAAAGCAAAAATATCCATTCTCCTTCTCAAAGAGTTTAACATTAAGTAGAAAGAAACCAATACATTAATTAATTTCCTTTGGTAATGCAATGGAGTTTAAGACAATCTTCACACATCTTAAATATTTTTCGAAAGTAGACCTACTTTTTGGGACTAGCAATGATCAACAATTTTGTATTCAAGGGGACAAAAACTTCTTTCGACTGTTTTTTTTTTTTTAATTTATTTCATTTAATTTTTTTCACCTCAAGATTACTGATACTACATCTCCAGATCCATTAAAAAGATATGAAAATAAATGACGGTTGCGCCCACACATTTAATTAATGAAAATCTATTAAAAATTCCACCTATTTACAAAAATCAATCGTTGTTGATTCGTAATAGCTACCATACACTTCCACTGTCATACATACTAAAATAAACTTAGTATCCTATCTCTTAAAATTTCAATAGCCGGCCGCAGTGGCCGACCGGTCTGCGGCGCGCCAGTCACAGTTTGCACGGTCGCTACTGTCGGAGGTTCGAATCCCCCTCGGGCATGGATGTTTGTGTCGTCTTTAGTATAAGGTAGTTCATAAGTAGTTTGTAAGTTTAGGGACTGATGACCCCGCAGTTAAGTCCCTTAAGCTTAACAAACATTTGTTTTAAATTTCAATAAAATAAAATTGGTATCCTACCTCTTTAACTTACAATTCATTCGCTTCTTGATTTTTTTTTTTTTTTAAATCAACGTTTAAGGATATTTTGTTATTGTCTGTAACATAGTCATAGTCTTAAAAATTCAATATCGCGTGATCAAGCGTTGCGCAGATTTTTTTCTATTATATAGTGGTATTGTTATATAAATATATTGCAACACTACCTACGGAGGAATTGTAGCCATTAAACGAAAATAACAATAAACGTACCTAGTTCAGTGTCACAGTAATTATTTTTTTCCAAAATTTCCTAGATATTTAGAAGTGCAGATGTTGACTACAAATGCAGCAACTGTTTCAGTTCGTTAGTGTAACCGAAGAAAACCGTGTCTAACATTTATTGTAGTACCCCAGTGGCTACGGTACTACTCACGGCGTTTTCGAGGTGTAACATATCTTCTGTTATTCGAAAAATACGAAATTAAAAGATCTAAGTCAATTTTGGAAAATCCCGTTTTTACCTAAAATTCAACTATGTAGGTGAACGCCAAATGAAAAAAAAAAAAAATCTGTTTTATCGAAGTCGTAGATATAAGATATCGTCACATCATCTTTTAAGCTGTGTAATGTAACGTACAGGAGTGGAAAAATGATGAGCGGCTAACAAATTAGTAAAGATTGAGATTGAGAACAGCTGCAACTCTTCAAGGAACAGATTAGTATCGTATCTTTGTAGTTTCTAACACACTGTGTTCATTCTTGTACCAAAGCATCCACCAATCACTTCGACGATCTTTGGTCCTCACTTTTGCTTCAAAACTTTCATATTTCTCTACCGTACCATTCTCTAACAGGGCGCGAAAAGAACCCACCGAAGCTTTCCGTTTTAGATTTGATCATGTCTACCCATGTAGGTGGATACTAACAAAATATGTTATCATTCGGAGTAGAAAGTTGATGAAAGACATTTCGCCGCGACGAATAACGCCCTTCTTTTAATGTTTTCCACCCCAACTCTTTCGTCGCTGCATCACAATCGAGAAAACTACATGGACATCTCGTGTCTGTGTGTGTGTGTGTGTGTGTGTGTGGGTGGGTGGGGGGGGGAGGGGGGTAATTTGAATGCGTGAGTGGGTGGGTGTTTATAGCACAGGTTTTTTTTTTTTTTTTTTTTTACAAATTTTTGACATCACACCATAAACAGGTTACTAAACATAATGGAAAGCTACAAATACAGACACACACAGTGAAGTAAAATAACCTTATTGTTCCAATTTGTGAAATTAAAATAATTTATTCCGAATTTTATTGATGATGCTTAATTTAAAAAGAAAAAAAATTGCTTTCCTTATTTCTTAAAAGAGTAAGCCTTCGAGAGAGAAACTGTACTTTGCGACGTAAACTACATTTTCTGCTTTCTTTGTTACTTCGCAGCTGAAGGCTTACACCGTGTTCTTGTAACGACTATCGTCTTTTTCATCGGCACACCGTTTTCCATAAAGGTATCCCTGGCGGCAGCATCCAAACACTCAAAGTCATCAAGCAAAATCTGAACATCTGATGTCTCTGTAACCTACTTCATAGTGCAACCGGTTGGCCAATTATGTCAACACGTTGTTTCCTGCCGAGATGCCAGTGGAAGATATTACTTTCATTAGTGCATTACATAAGTAATTCTATATACACCGCAAAAGTTGCTAAATGCAATTCATTGGGAATAAATACTCTTTTGGCATTTGAAATGGAACGGAAGGAAGATTAGTGGACGTCCCGTCGACAGTTTGGTCTTTAGAGACGGTTTGGCATCTGACTCCTTTATATCTTACATGATGTCGTTTATTAAATATTTGCTCAAAGTAACTGTGATCATATAATTTGCATTCCTTGTTTTTTCTTTGATATTTTTCCGACAATGTATTCCCTATATTGTTTTTTTTTTTTTTTTTTTTTTTTCTTCAGTCCTGGACTTGTTAAATTACACTCTCTGCTTTGATACATTCCCAAGTCCTTTTTATTCTTAGAATGTTTTGTTTTTGTTGCTTCTGAATACATTTTTCTAGTTATTTTCCTTTTCATTTACTGTCGTCTTTTCTCAGAAACATAACGTTCGTTTTATTGGTAAGTTTTTATCAGAGGTTGCCTAAAAGCATTCGCCTTTCTTATGATAAATATGTCCTAAAATCAACATTCTTCACTTAAATAACAATATTGCAATATTTTGTTTTGAAGTTTGACTGATCTCACTATTATTCCTCCTTTTACTATTCTCTGGTTTTGCACAATTTTTCAATTTAATTGACGTCTGAGGGGCTATTTTGATGTAATTTTTATACTTTTATATTTCACACAGTTTTTCGTGCTTCTTCATTCATTACACATGGTTTAAGAATAATCACAGGTACACAAAGAAAGAATAAATAGAAAGAAGCAAATTTTACTAAGATAAATATTCCCACACGCGGCATCACATAAAATTATAATTACAGTAATAAATCATTTCAGGCAAAAACTGAAATTGCATCTGTAAACAAACGAATACTGAACGGTTTTGTTCTGTTCGTATTTCATACGCTTACATTCTCCCGTGGTGCAATATGTAGCACATGAGGCTTAATTCGGATTGTATGTTGTTTTATGTTTTATGATCTTTGAGATGTAAGCTCACCTCTGCCTGACCAATTTTTTAAATTGCATTAAGGCTAAGGCAACCACACACGTGACTGCAAGCTGAAAATCAATGCTTTCACATGTGTGCTTGTACAAGACTGCACAAATTCATCGTGCCTCCATGCGGCCATGCATGCTTGTTGAAGCATGAAGTTGCTTTTTTTATTTATTATTATTTTTTTTTGTCCATTATTCGGGTTAGTGATCCTTTTGTGTGTGTTACGGAAAAATGAAAATAAAAAATGCAATGAAAGAGAAATCTTGATCACGGTGCATAGAGAGTTTGAAGATCCTTTTCGTGATTTCAATTGTGAAACTCTGTACTAGTTACGTATTTCTTCTTGCTTAACATCTCAAGTGTAAATATATACTTCATTATTTTTGCATGATGTTTGCAAGTATGTTGTTTCTTCTCACTTGCATTGTGTTTTGAGGATATAATGAACACATTCGAAAAATCTCGCACAATAAATCTTATTGTTTCCTGTGTAAGGAAGGATGCACAATACCGGTACTTGTACGCGAAAGACACAAATAAATTTTCTGTTATTATCGCGTAAAAAAAAGTGTGAAGATTTATTCTGTCCGATTTTCTTAGAGTTGCATAATCTAAAAAATATATAATAAATAAATAAATAAATAATGCACGAGTTGTGGGACCCTTTTACGAAATACTTCTATAAATAATTGATAGCTGACAAATCACAATAAATTATCGGAACACAACCTGTAAAATGTCTAAAATGCAGTCTTTCATTATTTAAATCACGAATCACACATTTACTGGCCGTTCCAAAAACGTCGCTTTTTATGATTGAAATAGTTGTTTTTCTTCTTTTTTCCCATATAATATTACATTTTTTGACATGCCCTAAGTGACAATGATTTATCCAGAGTTTGAAATAACAGTACCAAATAAAAAACATTAAATCAATCATTTACACATACTTGTACAAACCTTTCTGTTTTTGGCACACACCCTCCAGCACGGTTTAACGCCTGCACAAGCATGCACAACAGAAATTCGATCAAGCAGCTTGTACAATCCTGATGCCTGAATACGTTTATCACTCACAAGCTTGCTTGTGCAGGCGTGAGTAGAAACCTTTACGTTTTACGACAAGGCGGGATGCAACGTGGGGTGATAGAATGTACGAATTACGTGTGATAACGGTCATAGCATGCCACCGAACCATAAGCACCGTAAAAGCACAACTGTAACGAAGCTTGCTTGAAGATGAACAGTAGGAAAAGCACTTTATCAAGCAGAAAATAAAAAATTCTAATTTTGTCTAGCTGCAGTGATACTTCATTTGCCGGAGGTTTTATGTGGCTAAAATATGCAGTCACTGTGTCAGAAATCCATTTCGCCTGACAGCGATGTACACAGAGGATGTTTTCAAAACATGTTTTTGTGTTGCTTACATAAGAGTGGCAAAATTGTTGCCAGAACTGGATAGAGTGCATAAATATTCTGAGGATCAATAAAAAATTTTGGCATATTTACTCTGTATAGACACACTATAGAACATTATCATGTTCATGTTTTTACTGTGTGTCGCAGAGTGTTGTGGAGATGTTATTACTGTCTTTATATATAAAGCAGAGTGTCTTTGTTTGTGTTTACAGTTTGGTTACAAACTTCATGAAATTTTGCACACACAAACCTCCATCCATGAGGACGGTCGCCATAAGTGTGAGAATCACGTACAACACATAATTCACGAATTATGACGTCATAAACAACGAGATGCGGGAAAAACTGCTGCTCACGCGATTTCCTCCTAAACCACTGGACCGATTACAATCAAATTTGGTGCACATGTTCCATACCGTGAGGTAACAGTTTCCGTAGCTGTAAGAACCACATACTACACATAGTTCAGGAGATATCTTTATATATAAAGCAGAGTGTCCGTGTGTTTGTGTGTGCGTATTGCATACAAATCTACACTTTTGTTCCAATCTTTATGAAATTTTTCACATCTAAGCTTCAATCCATGAGGACGGTCTCCATAAGGGTAACAATCACATACAACACATAATTCACGTGATATGACGTCATAAACAATTAGATGCGCGAAAAACTGCTGCATCACATAGAAATGTTGTACATTTCCTCCTAAACCACTGAACCGATTTCAACCAAATTTGGTGCACATGTTCCTTTGCGTGAGGTACCAATTCTGCATTGGTAAGAATTACATACGACACATGGTTCAGGAGATATAACCTCATAAAGAATAATACTTCCAAGAAACTGCCACATAATGTGGCGAGAATTTATAAATACAGTACATAAGAAAGAGAGTACTTAGCGACTTGCAACAAACTTTAAACATAATTTCATACCTTTATTAAACTTTTTCTCGCTGACAATCACAGCAAAATGAAAGAAAAAAAATTTCTCGTTTACTACTTTTCCTATGTTCATGGAGCAAAATTGCGGCATTCGGTATGACGTTACAGTGTATAATTTCTACACTACGAATTGTAGTCCCTGGAAATTTTACAGACAGCTGAATGTAATTTCGAAATTTATCATAGTACGACACGTAATTCATGAGATATAAACAGTAACGTTCATGGAAAATCTCCCCATCACGCATCAGGTTTTAATCTATTACTTCTTTACAACTAACTCTTTTCGCAACGGATTTTGCCGGCTTACAGAACTTATACAAATGAATATATAACTGCAAAATTATACAATTGTAGAAAATATAATTAAATAAATATGAGATCATTTATAATGTGATTGGTAAAAACATGTCACATCAGGCACCACATATTAATACATTTACATATTTACCACTAAAACACTCCTGTATTCCAATCAGCTCAAGGAAATTGCTCAAAGTTTACTGCTCTTGATAACTTTGTACCAACTTTGAACTGTGAAGGACGCACAGCTGCAGGTAAAAGCAATAGACTTCTATAGGTAAAAAGGTAAAGCAGTTAGGAATCCGAAGATTGGTTTGAGCACCACAGTGCTTTACTAGTCATGGTCCTGTTTGGAGGTGGTATGCCGTTACCTTCCTCCGACCTTCGAACTGACTTACCCAGCCACTTATAAGGGGACCTACAGTTTAACGTGGGTTCCGAACCACGGTGCTCCTCGGTATTTTTCACATGAGCAATACTGCCAGAGGTGAAAGAAGTGGAAAGTGACAGAAAAAAATCCTAGGCCCTCGCGGGGATCGATCCCGCGACCTTTGGATTTGTAGTCTGGCACTCTACCGCTGTGCTACCGAGCCACAGCTACAAGAGAATGAAACAGTGTACATCCAACGAATACCCATTATTTCGGACAGGTATAGCTTTTTAAATTTCAGTGACTGCAGTTTCCAGTGAGACTTCCACTTTCTATTACAATCATAGTGCACTCTATTCCATACTGTAGAGTGGATTTGACATGTTCCTTTTTCTCAAACCGACATCTTTGCCACTTACACGGCAGAGGGCTCACCAAAGAAACTATTCATATCAGATAATGGACATGTGACAAGAAATATTGTTTACAGTACAGTTGTGTATTAAATGAATGTATCAGTGGTATTAAACATAAGGAGAGGCATCGTATAACAATTTATGCGGTGGCCGGGATTCGAACCCGGGACCTCCTACTAGGTAGGTGCTTTAGACCACTCAGCTAACACTGCATTGTAGCCAAAGCAACTACACGGACTGTCTTAAAGCACGTCTCCCTCCACACCACATACTTTAATTCTGCCTCATGTTCCCTGTGAAATGCCGAGTGCTCTAAAACACCTACCTAGTAAGTTGGAGGTCCCGGGTTAGAATCCCAGCCACCGCATAAATTTTAATTCAATGCATCTCCTTATGTTTAATACCTTAGGTATATTGAGACAATGTTATCTCAAGCGATTGTATTATTTGTTGATTACTGTCTTTCTTTGTTTAGATACTGTATTTATAATTTTGTACATTATGCAAGACAGCCTTATTTCTTATATATTCTCTGATGAATATAACATCTTATTAGCAAAAAGGAGATGGAGAGAGAGAGAAGGGTAACAGAAATACTAACTCAAGGCTTGAATAAATAAACACCCGGGCAACGCCGGGTTTTCAGCTAGTTATATGATAAAACAAGAATTACTCCTCCCCAATCTCCGAACTGTGGATTGTGGTGTTGAAATCATTCAAAAACACACTGAAATACACATTTCCATTTTTTCTCAGATTTTCCAATTTTCCGGTAGATTTTCCAAAAATTTTCTTCCGTTCATACCTTATCCTGAGAATTACGATCATAAACCGAAAAATTGGTCTAACGCAGAGATCGGCAAGTAATCGTAATTGGGGTCCGGATACTTTTGAAATTTTTATCAAGGCCCAGCTGTAAAACCTCATTAATAGTTTTTTTAGGTTTATTTTCGTTCACAAAATAATATGAAATACGAAACACTGGCAAATTTGTAATAAAAAACCAGAAAAAGTCTTATTCTTCATTGATTTTTTATTTTAATTTTAACTCTCTAACGAATATGAAGTGTAACAGATGTAAAATAATAATGTATAAGAAAATCCAGAAAAACTTATATTATTTGGTATTTGTATATTTCTATTTTCACTCACAAAAAAGTATGAAATGAAATGGATAGTGAATCAGTCAATGAAAAGTCCAGAAACAGGACATGCAGATACCTACAATTTTTTATTCTAATTTTCACTCAAAGTATGAAGTACAATGAAATGTGAGTATATCTCATTAAAAATCGACGTGAAATACTACATTTGCGTTCTTGAGCAGACTCTTAAAGTTAGGTTCACGTGCAGAACAGTCGATGCGAGTAGTGTCTTGAAAGTGGGTATCCGTTAGTCGTGAGCGATAATTATTCTCCAAGAAATTCATTTTCGAAGGTGAAATTTCACAAATATATGTGGAGCCAAACTTAGCAGTCAGGTAGATCGCAAATGTTTTGCAATTTTCATATTTTTCAGGGACATGTTGACTCCAAAATTCTTCAGTGGATACACTTTTATACGTTTGAAAGGTAATGTCTTCCTGTAAGTCTATATCTCCATTTGGAGTAAAGGCTTTGAAAGTTGGAAAAACTTCGCTCCCTAATCCGTCCATTCCGCTGCAGGAGAAACCGTAAAAGGTGATTTTAAAAATCGTAACAACTTGTCTGTTTCTGAAAAGTCTCTGAATCTTTATAATATGGAAATGTCCATTTCAGGAATACTTTTATATTCAAAAACTGTTGCGAAATGAAGAAATTCTTGACTTAAAATCGTCTTTTTCAATGAACCAGCTTGTGACGGAATGATGATACACTTTGAACCAAACCACATATTAATTTCCAATTTCTAGTAGCTGGGTGTTGTTATCTATAGATTTTTTAAATATATAATTAGAGTATCTAACTTAGACTTTCAAAATACCTTTGGCGGTCCAGCTTTTGGCCTTCCGCGGTCCGCCAGTTGCCGACCGCTGGTCTAGCGTTTCGTTAAGTGACGCTCTTACATAGATACGGTAATTGATGTTTATTTTTATAGACTGGCAAACGTGGTAGTGACAGCACACAACCTGGCCCCACCTGCGTAGCGTCGGTCAAGTGGACACGATATAACGCGACAAAGACCGCAGAGTCTATACCGCAGGTATGTTGGCTCGTCTGCCCTCCTCGACTGAGGAGACGTATGGCGGCGTGTCAACCAGCACCCAGCCCATTTCCAACTCCCCTCCCGGCTATTTCTCAGCAGAAACGGGACTGCCTGGCAGCAGAGCTGTTGAACTGTGCTACGCCTCTGCCTAATCCTGTTACGGGGACCCTTGCGGCAGTCTGAACAAGAAATATGTGCAGAACTGCAAACCGCAGATCCCCAGGAAATATGAAGGATGGTAATGTATCAATTTCAGAAAAGGAGCCGTGGTCTGGAAACGAACGAGATGAAACATTTAAGCAAATGTTGCTTTAATACGAATTAGGAGACAATATGAATAGCTCCCTTATACTGTTCGCGGATGATGCTGTCGTTTATCGGTTATTGAAGAAGAGAACGACCTATTAACCAATAGTCAACACGGATTCAGAAAGTATCGCTCTTGCGAAACGCAGCTTGTTCTTTATTCGCATGAAGTGATAAGAGCCGTCGACAAGGGATCTCAAATGGATTCCATATTACTGGATTTCCGGAAGGATTTTGACACTTTACCTCACAAGCGGCTTCTAACGAAATTGCGTGCTTATGAATACCGCTCCCATTGTGTGATTGGATTCACGATTTCCTATCAGAAAGGACACAGTTCGTAGTAATTGACGGTAACTCAGCGAGTAAAACAGAAATGATATCTGTCGTTCCCCAGGGAAGCGTTATAGGTCCCCTACACTTACTTGTGTTTATAAACGATTTAGGAGACAATCTGAATAGCTCCCTTAGATTGTTCGCCGATGATGCTGTCGTTTATCGGTTAGTGAAGTCAACAGAGGACCAAAAGCAACTGCAAAGCGATTTAGGCAAAATTTCTACATGGTGCGAAAATTGGCAATTGACACTAAATAAAGAAAAGTGTGAAGTAGTACACATGACCACTAAAAGAAATCCGCTGAACTTCAATTACGCGATGAATCAGTCAAACCTCAAGGTCGTAAATTCTACCAAATACCTAGGAGTTACAATTACGAACGACTTTGACTGGAGAGAACACACAGAAAATATTGTGGGGAAGGCGAACGAAAAATTACGTTTCATTAGCAGAACGCTTCGAAGATGCACCAGCCCCACCAAAGAGACTGCCTACACCACACTTGTGCGTCCTCTCCTGGAGTACTGTTGCCTCTTGTGGGACCCTCACCAGGTGGGACTGACGGAAGACATTGAGAAGGTTCAGATAAGGGCAGCTCGTTTTGTTTTATCACGTTACGGGGGGGGGGGGGGAAAGCGTCACGGAAATGTTGCACGAATTGGGGTGGAAATCATTAAAAGAAAGACGTTACTCATTGCGGCGAGATCTATTTACAAAATTTCAATCACCGACTTTTACTTCTGAATGTGAAAATATTTTGCTAGCACTCACCTACATAGGGAGACATGACCATCCCAATAAAATAAGAGAAGTCAGATCGTGTTCTTCCTTCCCGCGCGCTATTAGAGAATGGATCGGCAGAGAAAGGTTATGAAAGTGGTTAATGAACCCTCTGTCAGGGACTTAAATGTGATTTGCAGAGTATCTATGTAGATGTAGATGAGTTGTAAGACGAACGAATTGGTCGTTTCCTTGATATATAACGTCACTTTGTATAAAACCTACAATTTGTGTTCGAAAGACGTTTAACGAGCGATAGAGCTAAGTCAAATTATAAGCTTATGGCAAATCTGGAAAACGTTAATGTTATCACGGACTTTCCATGCAACAAAAATGAAAAGTAAATAAATAAATAAAATAAAACGATTTAAATTCGTTTGGAAAACGTAGTTAATATCAAACTAGCATAAACCCACGACTCCGTATGCATCTTGGTAGAGTATGATAGATAAGCTGTCTTTCAGTAGTGTACTATGAGATCTGTCTATTATCATGTTGTAATGGTGATTCGACGTTCGCCATTTGCTATCTTTACCTCCCTATATTTTTCTTTTCTTTTTTTCCTCGCTGTTACCGAAGATATTGAATCGCGATTCTGTACGCTTTTATTTAGTCATGTAATACTGTGAGTTTTATGACAACAGACAAATTATAACATTATTACTGCTATTATTGCGCATTTTTAAGAACTCTTGCGTTCTAAAACTTCTGCGGCCATTTTCTACTTTCGAGAAAGAGTAGGCCCGATCCAGCGATGCGGCAGAGCGGTAGCAATTGCCCGCTTACGGACCGTAAAAGCACAGTGTCCGTATGTGTGTACGCGTTGCATACAAATCTACAGGTTCGATCCAATCTTTCTCAAATTTTATACAAGTAAGCTTCAATCCATGAGAACGGTCGCCGTAAGTGTAAGAATCACGTACGATATATAGTTCACGAGATATGACCTCATAAAGAATGAGATGCGCGAAAACTGCTGTATTTAGCGACAATGCTGCTCATTTTCTCCTAAACCATTGGACCGATTTCAACCAAATTTTGTACACACATTCCTTACCGTGAGGTAACAATTGCTGCATGCTTAAGAATCACATACGGCACACGGTTCAAAAGATATTACATCATGAACAATAGGAATCGCAAAAAATGCCATATAATGCGGCGAGACTATAAATGCGCTATATGAGAATGAGAGTACTTAGCGACTTGCAACAAACCTTAAACATAATATCAAACCTTTATTAAACTTTTTATCGCTGGCAACCATAGTAGAATTATGAAAGGAAAAAAGTTTCTCTCTTGCTACTTTTCCGCTGTTTATGAAGTAAAACTGAGGCTCTCGGTATGACGTTACAATTTATAATTTGAACACTACAAATTGTAACGACAGGAAATTTTACAGACAGTATACAAACATATAGTTGAGTGTAGCTTCTAAATTGTTTCACAGTACGACACGTAGTTCATTATATATGAGCACATAAACGGTAACGTTCATGGAAGACCGCCCCATCACGTACCAAATTGTAATCTATTACTTCTTTACTACTGATTGTATTCCCAAGAGATTTTAGAAACATGCAGCATTTATACAAATAGATATATACCCTTAAAATGGCTGGAATAAATAAATAAATACCCGGGCAACGCCGGGTTTTCAGCTAGTTTACATATAAAACGGAGTGTCCGTGTGCTTATGTGTACTTTTTACATACAAATCTACAGTTATGTTCCAATCTTTATCACATTTAGCACACGTAAGGTTCAATTCATGAGGACGGTCGCCGTAAGTGTAAGGATCACGTACAACACGTAGTTCACGAGATGTGACGTCATAAACAATGAGATGCGAGAAAAAACTTCTACATCACGCAAAAATGTTGCACATTCCTTCCTAAACCACTGGATCGATTTCAACCAAATTTGCTACACATATTCCTTAGCATGAAGGAACAGTTGCTGCAGCGTTAAGAATCACATACGACACATGCTCTAAGAGATATACGTCATAAAGAATAGGATTCGCAAAAAACTGCTACATAATGCGGCGAGACATTATAAATATAGTACATGAGAATGAGAGTACTTAGCGACTTGCAACAAATTTTAAAGATAATTTCAAACCGTTATTTTTTTATCGCTTACAACCACAGTATATGATGAAAGAAAAAACGTTTCTCGCTTACTACTTTTCCGCTGTTCATGGACTAAAACTACGGCTTTCGGTATGACGTTACAGTTTATAATTTCTACACTACAAATTGTAGCTTCAGGAAATTTTACAGACAGTATACAAATCTATATCTAAATGTACCTTCGAAACTGTATCACAGTACGACACGTAGTTCGTGAGATATGACCACATGAACAGTAACGTTTTTAGAAAATCGCCCCATGACACAGCAAGTTTTAATTTACTACTTCTTTACTACTAATTGTTTTCGCAACAGATTTTACAGACATACAACACTTACACAAATGATGATATACCTGAAAATTATACAACTGTACATCATATAACTATATAAATAGGAGATCGTACGAAAGTAATGTGTCATTTTATTTTGATTACTATATAAAATATATAATTTTGTACATCATGCAAGACAGTGTTATTTCTTATATATTCTCCGATAAATAGAACACGTTTTGTAGAAAAAAGGAGATGGACAGAAAGAGAAGGGATATGAGAGGTACTAACTCAAGACAGGAATAAATAAAAATAAATAAATACCCGGGCAACGCCGGGTTTTCAACTAGTATTGTAAAATCTACATCTGTATTATGAAATGTTTATGTGGGTGACAGTGTGGCGAGCAAAGTTCTACGAAGTGTGAAACAATAAATACTCTTAGCAAAAGCCATATACTCCGTGACTTCAAATTTTGGCCACACATGTGATAATTCGAAGGTTTCAATCGGCCGAAATAATACGATGCTTGTGCGGTTTCGTCATTCATAATTTCATAATGTAATATGGAAGAGAGCCGAGGTAAAATTCCAGATATAATATATTCGTTTTATCTGAAAGCGTCGTGCATGACTGAACACGCTAATCTATAAAACTACTACACCACGTTTCGTGGAATGTTCACAAACTTTATTTCATTGAAATAGAATCAGAGAAGAAAAGATACCGCAACTTAAAGTTTTAGAAGCCTGTTCTGCCGAAGTAGTATGGCGTAGTACAGAGAACCAATAGATTAGTACATCACAGAACCTATAAGGCTGCTAGTTTGTTTTAGCTCACAAGACAGAGACAGTAGTATTTTCAGAAGATTATGTCAGAGATACGAATTTATTTCGTTTGTTTATTCGCATTTCAGGCGAGGCATCAATATCAGCATTGAATGGGGCATCAATGGAGGAAATTTATTAGGGGGGCTATGTTCCAAACTGAACGCTGAAAGGCATACCCAGTTTTTAATTATGATGATTCGGATTTACTGATTTCGAGTTATATATTATGGACTAATTTAATACGTTTCCTCTTTCGACAGCCAGTGTCGATAAAATACAGTTAACATTATCTGATCTGTAATTAGTGTGTAGTTTACATGGATCAATTATGATAAATCTGTTTAACCGACACCAGTCATCGGAACACTCAATCTTGTCTATTTGACTACTTACCTAGAAAATTGCTTAAGTGATCTATAAGAGTTCAGTTTATTCGTAGATGTATCCTAAAAACCAATGTTATGTGACGACCAAATTCCCCTTGGGAAGCAGGGGCATACAGCTAGCTTTCAATTTAATTCTGTTTTATTTTTAACTTTTATTTCTAGGGATATTAATTTTCCGTTGAAAATTAGCTTTGATTACTTCATGAAAATAAAGAGCTAGTTGCCTTGCATCAGCACGGTATTTTCGGAAGCCATGTTACACATCAACAGATTGGTTCCTTCACGATAATTAATAATATTCGAATATACTATCCAAAATCTAATTGAAAATCGACGTCAGTGACATGGGTCTGTAGTACTATGGATTAGTTCTGTTTCCATTCCTGAGTATTGGTGTAAGCTATGCTATTTTTCAATCAGGCACATATCTTCGTCGAGCAAGTGGTTGTATATGATTCCTAAGTTTGGATCTGTTATACGTCATACACTAAAATAAACGTAATACGATCTGAAGTAGAAGAACTGTCACTGATCTGACTTGTTTCTATACACCTAGGTACAAATGGAAACTCACGTAACATACTGCTAACCAGGTGGTCATAATATTTGGTCTATCAGTGTCTATTCAACATTTATTGTTGCCTGACACTGGTGGTTCTAACATCAAAGAATTGCGAAAGTTGGCCACCCTCCCGGTATACTGTGAATTTTACGAGTAGGTCTAATGTGAAAAGAATTAAAACAAGGCGGATATTGAGTTTAGAGTTTCATTATAATATTGTTTTGGATCAAAACTTCGCGGACAGGCAACGAAATGTGAACATGAGCTCAGCCACGAATCTGGAAGTCTACGGAATTTAGTAAGTAGTATTCCTCGCTCAGACTTTGTAGAAAATCATGTACTATGCCATTAAACCGAATATGAAAGTGAGCATAACCACATTTGTGTGCAGCTGTCGAATATTTTTTTAATTTTTTTTCTTTTATTTTATCGAGTTCCATCCATACTGTACGGATAGTTTCGACGTCATATCCATCAATCCACAATTAATTCTTTTTTATGGCACTGTTCAGCAATTTTGGAACAAATCCTTTTGTGTTTCACGGTCAAAACATCGAAAAATTTCATGTATTAAGCCATTGATATTAAAAAATTATAAGAGATTTCTCTGATGTATCCCGGCGATCGTTCAGAATAGTTTTCTTTAACTTCTTTCACGATCTGTTAATGATACTGCGCGGCGTCAAAGCATTTATTACTTTAGCGTTTCTCTAACTTCTTCAAAACCTTGTAACAGTCAAAAAAACCTTGTGTTTCTCACAACGGACTGCCAAATGCAGTATTTATATTTGTAAAAGCTCTAAATTTCAATAGAAATACTCCGTTCTGTTTCCATACTAAATAAATAATCTCGGATACTACCATGTAGCAAGTACAATTTTTTTAACACTCACTGATCTACATTAATACACTGGGAATATACATTTCATATATGTTCACCAAAACACAACGTCGTGTGAATTAGCCTAATATATGAAATTATAAAATTCCTGTTGACTTCTGAACACACCTCGTATTTTCACATTTAACTGATTTGCACATGGCTTGTAACCTCCAGCAAGCTGTTTGATGAGCGATGTTCTGATAACCAGTGATCGTGTGGAAACACAAAAGCAACAGAATGTAGAAGACAGTTCCTCCACGCAGATACTAATCAAATTGCGTCCGTACGAAATATTATTTCAGATATGCGACTAGATTCGTGATTTACTGTCAGAAAGGTCACAGTATTTAGTAACGGACAGAAAATCGTGTAGTGAAAGTAAAGCTGACTTTGATGTTCTCCATGGAACTGTGCAGGAATCTTTATTGGTCTCGATGTATATAAATGATCTAGAAATTAATGTGAGCTCCCCTGTTACACTGTTGCCGTTGCTTACCATTCTACTTAACAGGAGATCGAAACAAACAACAAAATGATACAGACAAGATTTGTTGATGGTGCTTAAATTGACAATTGACTCTAAGGTGGAAGAGAATTCCATTGAATTTCTGTTCGTGATAAATGACACCGATTTAAAGTTGTCGATACATTTAAAATGTATGAAGGTGATTAGAGTTATCAACAACGTAAACTGGAATCATTATATAGAACGAGATGTAGGAAAGGCGAGCCAAACATTTTATTATTGACTGAACCGTAAAAAGATACTTCAAATTAAGGAAACAGCTCACACCAAATTTGCCCTATTTCTTTTCCATATTGCTTCGCAGTATGGAATCCTGATCATATAGTTTCAACAGAAGACTGCAAAATTCAGTTTTTCAATTGAGGATATGATTTTGTGAAAGATAGTGTCATATACATGATAAGCCTGTTTATGTGGCACTCATTAAAAAATTATACGTTTTCCATTGAGGCGTAAACTTTCCCACGAATCATTTTACATTTTTCTCCTTCAAATGTCAACTATTTACAGATTCTCACTTAAACAGGAAACAGTAACTAATGTAACAGATTAAGAGAAATCATACTTTATTCGAGATTGGTAAAGTTGAATATATTTTGTAAGGTGGCGTCCCCCAAGCACTGAAGTCTGAGGTGAAGATTAATAACGTGTAACGTCTAATTTCTTCACCCGGCCTCCCGAGAGACCATCATGGAACTTTTTGTTTCGTTTGAGTTGTGGAGAAACGATTTCATTGGCCCGTAGTGTAATTTAACTCTTTTCGCCGTTAGAACAATCTAGGTAGAAAAATTTCTAAAACAATATGGACATGGGACAGAAGTGAAAATTAAATAGGAAATAAAGTTTGTAACCAAAAACCATGGCGAAGGTAAGTTGGCATATTACTGTATAGCGTAATACTCGTAACTGGGTATGTTAGTTTGATTTTAAATTTGGTTTATTGATTTTTATAATCCTCTTTTTCACTTTTGTTAAACAGAAAATGTAATTTCATTATAGCCAAAGTGGTTATTGTAGGGAAACTAAAACAATATCTAAAAGTTATGTTTATTAAACATACCGCACAGCACAGCCATTCGAATTAAACAAAGTAAAAGTTCTTTCTAAATACGCTTTAGAATAAAAGGTGAGGCTTTCGACAGAAGAACTGAATGCATGTAGGATTGCACAGAAAACCGTAGAAAGGAAAGAAAAAAATACTGGAATATACGGTATCGCGTTTACAGATGGTTTTGCTTATAATATCTGTGGTACTACAAACTGAAATTTCAGAAGCAACAATCAGTACGTCCAGCTTAAGAATGTCTACAGAAAAAAATTGACAGAAGTACCGGAATTTCTGATTAAAGATGTTGTCCGAAGAGACAACGTTAAAAGCAATCAAATATCTTGTGTTTATAGTCCAAGAAAATGGTTTGGAATAAGTTGCATAAAATTGAAACGGCGTTCAGTATAATTTAAAAATCTTGGCTATAAAGTCTGTCCAATAATGTGAAAATAAAGCGTTACAGGATTTGCGAATGTCTCGCACTGAAGTGTAATTTCTTTTAAAAAAATTAAAAAGAATAAATAAATAAAAAAACGCGCGCGCGAGAGAGAAATACGGAAATAGCGTGGGGTAAAGAAAGGACCCATTCGGATACCGCTAGAAAACTACGTCACGAGAGGAATTTGAATGATTGCCTACTGAAGATCAAAGAGGGTTGTTTGGTAGCGCGAAGAAAGGAAATACCGATGTAATAGGACCAAAAAACACGACGACGACTATGACTTATTCTGCACTTCTTTAGGTGCATAAAAGAATAGCTGAAAAGCCGCAGGCTACACGACGGTAATTTAATCATCTGACCTCAATCGTGGTGTACAATCAACCGAAATATAAGCCAGTATTGTAATTTGCTTGGCGACAGTCATGTTATAAACTTGACACGCCAATGCATGCAAATGTAATTAGTGTGACGTTTGATATTGGTTACTTGAACTCAGAAGTGATGACTAGTGTGAAAATGAGATATGTGCGTATTTTTTCCTTTCCAGTTTCTTTAGACCACTTCACCGAAACCCGCCATTGGCGCATCTACATCTACATACATACTCCGCAATTCACCGTAAGGTACGTGGCGGAGGGTACACTGTACCACTACTAGGCTTTTCCTTTCCTATTCCACTCCCAAGTTGAACGAGGAAAAAAAGAATGCCTATATGCCTCCGTACGAGCCCTAATTTCTCTTTTCTTTGTGATCCTTACGCGAAATGTAAGTAGGCGGCAGCAAGATCGTACAACACTCAGCTTCAAATTCCGGCCCTCTAAATTTACTTAACAGAAATTCATGAAAAGAACGTCGTCTTTCTTCCAGCGATCCCCAATTTAGTTGCCGGAGCGTTTCCGTGACACTCGCGCATTGGTCGAACCTGCCGGTAACAAATCTAGCTGCTCGCCTCTGAACCGCCTCTATGTCTTCCTTCAAACCGATCTTCTGCGGGTCCCAAATACTTGAGCAATAATCAAGACGTGGTCGTACAAGCGTTTTATACGCGGTCTCCTTTACAGGTGAAGTGCATCTTCCCAAAACTCTCCCAATAAACCGAAGTCGGCTGTCTGCCTTACTCACAACTGTCCTTACATGCTCGTTCCATTTCATATCGCTCTGCAATGTTACGCCTAGATATTTGAACGACGCGACAGCATCAAGAAGCTCACTACTAATGCTGTATTCGAAAGTTATAGGATTGTTTTTTCTACTCATGCGCATCACCTTACATTTTTCTAAATTGAGAGCTAGCTACCATTCTTCGCATTGAATAGCAGAGAGAGGGGGAAGCCCATTAAATACACGAAGACAAAATGGGAGAGGGGTCCAGCAAAATATCATCAAATAAAAACAAAGGGTGGAAGCAGGCAATGAAAATCTGACGTAATCTGCTTTACCTACATGATAATTATTATTATAATGTGGATTAGTGGCTCAGAGGAGAAATGCAAAACTTCAACTGTCAGAGGTTCGATTTGGGACGAATCTCAGGATGTTTATCTGTCACTTACCACCTTTTTCGCCTTTGAAAATGTTTGGCGATGTGAAAAATGTCGAGTTGCTCCGTGGTTGGGAATCTACTATAGCTGTAACAAAACGTATGTATTCGGTGCCGAGTAACGAATACTTTGGCTGATACGAAATACTGAATCGTTACTCATAAATACCGGATGATCAAAAAGTCAGTATAAATTTGAAAACTTAATAAATCACGGAACAATGTAGATAGAGAGGTAAAAATTGACACACATGCTTGGAATGACATGGGGTTAATTAGAAAAAAAAGTATTGCTAAACGCGTGAAGGATCTCTTGCGTGCGTCGTTTGGTGATGATCGTGTGCTCAGCCGCCACTTTCGTCATGTTTGGCCTCTCAGGTCCACAGACCTCAGTCCGTGCGATTATTGGCTTTAGGGGTTACCTGAAGTCGCAAGTGTACCGTGATCGACCGACATCTCTAGGGATGCTGAAAGACAACATCCGACGCCAATGCCTCACCATAACTCCGGAAATGCTTTACAGTGCTGTTCACATTATTCCTCTACTACAGCTATTGTTGAGGAATGATGGTGAACATACTGAGCATTTCCTGTAAAAAAAAAAAAAAAAAAAAAAAAAAAAAAAAACATCATATTTGCTTTGTCTTAATTTGTTATGCTAATTATTGTTTTTCTGATCAGATGAAGCGCCATCTGTCGGACATTTTTTGAACTTTTTTCTTTTTTCTTCTAACAAAACCCCATGTCATTTCAAGTATCTGTGTCAATTTTTACCTCTCTATCTCCATTATTCCGTGATTTATTAAGTTTTCAATTCTGGACGCCAGAGGTAACCTATCGTAAGTAACATTTCGCCTACTTTACAGGAGAGCAAAAAGAAGCTGCTGCGACTCGGATTTTGCTACCCGTAGAATAAGTCAAACACCCAATCATGAAGAGCTCTAATTTTTATATCTTTTCTAGTTAGTCTCTACATGTACTTCGTGTTTAGAAATATTTTATGAAATGTTACAGGAGAAACAGCACTTACGATATTTTACCTCACACAAATATATTTGTGAAGCCGTCTTTATTTACACATACGATATTGTCAAAGTGCTTATTACATTAGGTTTGCTGTTCATTTGCATGCCTTTTTATGTTTATAAACGTTCTTTTTTATGTTTATAAATGTTTATCTTTATTATACAGGATTATTCTACGAAATAGGAATATGAGAATTATTGGTACTGAAAATAAGAAATAAAAGCATTTATACTTATTGAATACCAGTAGATTTGTTAAGAGTTACAATTTTATCCTTTCACAAAGCCAGTCACAAATACTAGTCACTCAGCAAAGTTTAAGTAAATTGAACAAAATAAATTCCAACCATAGTAGCTTACTCAGTTAAACCACTTTAAAAACTGAGACAATGACAAACACTTCTGTCCAAATTCAGCATATATTCATTAACAAATTTGAGGTCAAAATTCGAAATGTAGAAAAAGAATTCCCTTGTACAATTAATTGATAACAACGTCATGTTCATATCCTTCTGAGTCCTTTTCGGTTTGTGTTGACATAATCTGTGATATATTTTGGTAGAAATAGTGAAAAGATTCAGGCACCCATCTAAGCAGCTTATGTAAATCTTTATACTTCTCTGTAGCAATAGGTCTGAGAGTATTTCGTATAGCAGGAAGCTCTTCCGGCCATACTGCCCCTCTTGTTCGCCATTGCACACCAATCTCCTGAAATCCACCATCAAATGCTGTTTTATAGAACACAGAACCTGCATTCTCTGCTCGTACTTGTAGATGCACAACTTAGCTAACCAAAAATTTTCCAGACGATAAACGTTTGGTTGTCCGTTTAACTAAAGGTGGTGATGATCCTTTGAAAAGATTTTCAAAGTCTTTGAAATCTGCCATTTGCATGTCGTGTACTTCAATGAGTTCTTTGAATCTGCACTGGCGAACAAACTGTTCCCAATCCCAAGGAGTAGCAATTATGTCATTTGGGCTCAGTTTGCTTTTGGCACGTTCAATAACAGCATGTACACCATTTACCTCCATGGCAATGTGTCCCTTCAATAAGAATTTATGGTTTATCACTTTAAGATTAGGAAGACACCCAAGAATCCAAAAATATGACATAATCATGGGGAAGTTACGATGCAAACAATAGGATTTCTGCTCTGAAGCATCAAGGATTGTCAGATTATACGTCCAGAGCTTTCTTACATAAAACGCACTGGAATTAGTAAGGTGAGGTGTCGGCAAACATTTCTGAAGATCGAACATGACAACCTTTGCTTTTGATCCAGGTTGTTTTGACCGATTTTTGTCGAAAGTATTGTTTTTATATCTTATATCTGCTTCTGACAAGTGGGCATCGTAATCTGATTTAATTTGGACTGCTTCTTCAGCTGTTATATCATTTTTGAGTTTCACCTGAAACTCATCAGTCATCACACGTATCACTCGCAGGTTCCTTGAATTCTAAATTAAACTCAATGTTAAATATGTCACGGCAAAGCCACTGCTTTGCAATTAACTCTTGCTTCGTTTTGTTTTCCTTGCAGTGCTCTACATACAAAGAATACATTTTTGATGTATTGAGATGGCTGCCAAGATACAATCTACCTGTTTTCTCTCTGCTGTAGTGACTCTAGATTGTGGGGAACATCCTGATGTGGTTTCTGATACCGTCCCTTATTTCTTCAACCAACTTGTTTAGTGGAACTTTCTTTCCTCTCTGGTCTGGTTCAATAAGTCCACCATTAATTTTTTTGGACAAAGCTGTCTTGAAATACATTCGGAAATACTCAAAGTATTTAAGAAAAATGTTTTGCAAACTTGTAGTCCTTGGCCACGAACTTCAAAGAAGTAATGAAGTGTCACATTACGCCTAAACTCCCTCTCTTGAACTACTCTACTAACATTTTTTGCAATGTGTTAGGCAACATATAATCTCTTCAAATCATTATTATTCCCTTCTATTTCGACGACATTACTACCGTCGACTGGTGGTAAAGCATCCAGATCATTTGTCTCCTAAATCGCGGAACGTACATTTAGATGTTTGTTACATCTCAGTATGATGAATAATATCGTAAAATGTATATTAGCTATGCATAATAATTTAATGTTGTAAGCTGATGATGTAATGAGACTGTAGAATAGAATATTAGTTCTTGAAGTACTAGAAATACTTGTACTGCTTACCTGTACTAACTTCAGCGCTAATTCCACGATCCTTTTACTTCTTCCACTAATATAATCTATTTTAATCTTCGATTCCGTCATAAAATGCTACTCCAATGCTACATTTACAATGTGCATAACAATACGGAAGTAACGTAACACTTAGAGGTAAACCATCGTAACAGCCAATACGATAAAAAGCGTGGCGGTCTATATTCAGGTCAATTGTCGTATGGTCATTTACCATTGTTTACCACTGGTTTCAGATTGCAAATACGATAGTATCGCATTGCTGAATTTCTTTTATGTAAAATATATGCATACAGTATTCTATCTCTAAGAAGGTATGACTTAAACTAGACACATACGATAAAAATCTCAAAATCGTCACTTTTGCACTTACGACAGGTTACCTCTGACGTCCAGAATTTTATACTGACTTTTTGATCACCCGGTACATTCCGTTATTCACATCTACTGTAGCGATATGAACTCTGTAACGAAAACCAATACGGAGAATGCATATATACTGTGATATTATTTATAAGGAGATGAGTAATTTATATAGACATACGTGACGAATTTTAAGTACATATTGCGCTGCTCTGCGATTTTAGATGGTTATTTTGTAATTATTTTTGTTTTTAAACATTTTGGATTATACTACTTGGCTCGTGTTTGCAAGTTAATCCACGATGATGTGAAGTCCGCATTTAACTCAAACATACGTTTTATTTTTTACCTGTAAAGGTTTCAGTTTAATGATTAATTATTTGTTTTTGCTCTTGTCTACTATAATTTTTTTTTCTTACTAATCATGACACCGAAATCGAGCATCGACATTTTGAGAAGTAATTTCAGCAATATCAGGTGTGTAGGATATGGCTGCGCGGTCTAAGGCGTCATGCTACGGTATTGGGCGGCCATTTCCGCCGGAGGTTTGAGCCCTCCCTCGGCAATGGGTGTGGATGTGTGTTGTACTTACTGTACGTGTAAGTTAGTTTAGGTAGTTTGTGAATCTAGGGACTGATGGCCATAGCAGTTTGGTCCAATAGGTTTACAAACATTTGAACATTTTTATGTGTGTTTCGGGCTATTAAAATTACTGTAAGCAGAGGGTTTATGGCAGTGTTGTCTGAAATCATGTGATACTCTGACGTCACTAAAATGGGTATAATTTATCTTCTGTGGTACAGATATATAGTTTATTCTAAGTATTGTTTCGTACAATTCCCAGTATTCCAGTTCAAAAGTCTCCCCTGTAAGTGATCATAAAAAATCAAAATAATTCAAATGAAAACAGAATCTGCAAAGTAAGTAAGGGCTAACAAATAAACCTACGGAAGAGTGAGGCTCCAATTTTTGTGAAATTGTATATGTTATAGTACATGAAAATCTAAGGGACACGATTTTTTTTAGAGGCGATAAAACATTTTTAAGCTGTGAAACTGCCCCTCCAAATGTTGTTTTTGTTGTGGTCTTCAGTCCGCAGACTGGTTTGATGCAGCTCTCCACGCTTCCCTGTCCTGTGCAAGTCTCTTCATCTGAGAATACGTTCGGCAACCTACATCCTTTTGAATCTGCTTACTGTATTCGTCCCTCGGTCTCCCTCTACGATTTTTACGCCACACACTTCCTTCTAATGCTAAATTACTAACTGGAAAAATTGCGATAATTTAGAGATTAGCGAATCGATTTTAATGATTTTTGTAAAGAATGTATATTTTGATAAGGGACAAAAATCGGATTAGGTATGTTAGAGGGGGGAGTGAAAAATAGGGGGGGGGGGGGGGCAAGTATCCCAAAAAAGACCAATTTCTTGCTACAAGACACTGAGTGTAGGCAAGGTTGTGTAAGATGAGCGGGTTGTATGTATAAATATTTCAGGGATAAACAACCCTTATATTGCAGCGTTTTATTAATTTTAACCGCCGACTTTAGCGATACCCGTAATGTAACACGCGGAGGTAAAAACATCATTTTTAACATGTTTCATTCGCTTTTATTCCCTATTATTTCAAAAGTAGATCTTACATTATTCTGAAAGTCGAGTTACTGTTTATTCAAGCATTGTTTAGAGTTTTTTGTCCGCTGTGGTCTGTCAGCCATATTGAATGTTATTAATCTTATTTCAGATACGGATTCAGCGACTTTAAATACCGGTATATTATAAAGATGAAACAGTTCAAAAATATAGTCTCAAGCTGTTTCAATATAAGGGTTGTTTACCACTCAAACATTTATATATAAAAATTACCTGTTTCTTAATTAGCCTTCCTTTAGAAGTTTTAATAGATTCTATTCCGATTAAATCGAAACTAATTTTTGTAGCCAAAAATTGATCTCTTTCGGGATAGTAGACCCCGTAATTTTCACTCCCCCTCCAATATACCTACGCCGATTTTCGTCTTTTACCAAAAGATAGTTTCATAAAAAAGAAAATCATTAAAATCGCTTCATTAACCTCAAAGTTATCGAAATTTTCCAATTTTAGCCACCATTTTCGAGGGACCGAATCATTCCTTAAATATGTTTTGCCGCCGCTAAAAAAGAATACGTGTCCATTAGTTTTTCATTGATTATAACATGACCAAATTTCAGAAAAATCGGAGAGTGGCACTTACGTAGATTTACTTGACTACGATATATATCTCAATGAATCGTCAGTTTTAGGAATACAACACAATGGTTAATATGTTGCAGCAGTAAGAATCGACGTTTAAATATTTGTGTTTTTGTTCCTATTCCATCGATATTTTGTTAGAACAGTTTTTCTCCTAGACCTTGAGTAGTGAACATTAAAATGCCTACGTTGGCAATTCGCATAGTTTTGCATGCGAGTGGTCCATACCATCGTTTTCAGAATGAGCAGTTAATGTCACAAGTATATCATCATGTGATTCTAAGTATTAGAGGGCGCTTCTTTACTAGTGTCTACAGCCGTGGAAAGAAATGCCTTCAAAAGCCAAGATAGTTGAAATTTTTATTTTGTTTTGCGATGACAGGTTTTGACAGAAGTTGGCTGTCATCCTCTGATCTTCGCAACTTTTACGCTATAAACGTTTGAATAACATTGCGATCACCCTTTTAATTTCTCAATTATCGTTAAGACATTGAGTTGTCAATGATAGAAGAAAATATAAAAATTACGTGGCACCATCCCTACACGCTGACAAACTCCAATAAGCTGTCAGAAGCAGAATAATAACTTTGCAGAGTCACTGACTGTTGTATAGCAACTGCACGCCGTAATCGTTGTGATGTATACGTACATACTTCAGGTGAACGGAACAGGTGTTCATCTCATTTCCTTTGTTGTTGTCCCGTGTTGATATTCCTACGGTACGGCCGATGCTATGAACGGACCTTGGGAGGCCAAGATAGCAAGAATGTGGCTTGGTGAATTGGAATCACCACCACCATCATGGAATGGAATGAAATGTGCAGAAAAATTTGGATTGAAAACAGTCTTTGGCTGCAAAATATACCTTTAGTAGCTTAACGCCCGCTGCTTCGCATGCGTAGGCTGGTTGGTCTGCACCAGTTGTTCTTCCCTCTTAATATAAATTTTCATAGGTGTAGCTTAAGTACTATCACAATGAAATTTTGAATAATTACTTGTAGCCGCGGCAGAATGGCCGTGCGTATTGAGGCGCCATGCTGTGGTGCGCGCTGCTGTTCGCCGTCAGGGGTTCGATTCGCCCCTCGGGCGTGGATGTTTGTGTTGTCCTTATTATAAGTTAGTCTATGTTTAAGTTAGTTTCATCAGTTTGTGAGCCTTAGGGACTGATGACCCCGTAGTTAAGTCTCTTGAGATTTACAAACATTTGAACATTTGATTTTACTACTTGTAACCGCCTATGGCACCACTTAATAGTTGAATTTCGAAAATACCCCAACCCCAATTCCAACCAAGTATGTAAATATCATTTTTGAAATTCTTGGTTCAAAATTGGCTGAGTAGCAACGTATTTTCAAAAAATGTTTCATCCCCTATTTCACCCCCTAAATGATTAATTTTCTGAAAATACCGAAACACATATCTTTTTAATTCTGACCAAGAAAACATATACCAATTTATGTGGTTGAAGCTTCAAAATTGCCTTAATAGCAAAAGACTTTCGAAAAAAAATCCCCTCTCGTATTTAACCCCCTTTATGGTTGAATTTCCAAAAATACCGAAACACGTATTTTTTTAATTCTAACCAACAATAAATACCAATTTTTGCAGCTCTGGCTTCAAAATTGCCTTGACGACAATATCTTTTCAAAAAAAAAAAAAAATTCATCCCCTACTTTATCCTTTTACTTGTTGAATTTCCAAAAATACTGAGACTCGTGTTTTTTTAATCCTGACCAAGATTCCATATCCGAAGTTTCGTAGTTATAGGTTAAAATTTGAGTTAACAGCAACGTATTTTTGAAAACATATTTTTTGCGTCCCCTATTACTCCCCCTTTATTATTGATTGAATGAAAAAAATGCCGAAACACGTGTCTTTTAAATTCGAACCCTGAATTAAAATCCGAAATTTTGTAGTTCTAGCTACGCAAGGGTTTCTTCAGATTATCTTCACTAAAATATGTAGCATGTGCTGTTCTTCTACAGAAAACTTACAGAAAAATCTTAATTTTGTTGCTGATTATGCTTGTAGTTAATAACTTTTCCTATACATTAACAGACGAGACATATTTAATCACACAGAAGTGAGTGTAGGGAAGACGCTGAAATAATCATCTTTTACGTGTTGCAACTATTCTTGATTTTAGTGCTTCGTAAAGATGTACGTACGGAAAAGTTCGTCTTATGCAAGTCATCGGTTTTTTCCCTGCTTAAACATGTTTTGCCCCTTTCTGTGTGAGCTTAAGTGAGTTTTTAGCTATTTTCTTTTCGAAAATTATTATTAGTTGCCGAAATCTCGTCGAGGATATATGCTCCCCTTAAAGCTATTTTCACGTACAAAGAAGCGATAATTAGTTGTTACGTTTTACGTTATTTTTACACATAACCCTTACAATTAAAAACACGTCACAGAGTTGAAGTACGTTATCTGCTGCTAACTGAAGCGATACTTACAAATTTAGGCTACTAATTTGGAAACAAGACGAATATAATTAGTTTTCACATTCACGACTCTGTCAGTTGTATAGACTGTGTTAGTATGTGAACAAAGCCGTATCACATACCTTATTTTTACAGCACAGATTAAGCGCACAACATACACCCCCTCGTTTTTCTGACTCATGTCTTTAACTGTGTGTGGAACGAAGCTTATAATTAGACGTCTTATCATCGCTCCTTTGCAAAAGTAATTAACTTTAACCCAAAAACCCTTACAACATCCACAAAGTGTAGCATGTACGAGGTTCATACGATAATTAGAAAGAAAAAATGTGAAGTAGAAAAAAGACTATAGTTTTACAAAAGTGACTTCTTAGAGATAGCAATACACTTGTTCCACCTAAGATCTCATTGTTTTTGTACCTCATGCAAAGAAGTCTTTGTCTTGATGTGTCTAAGTAACTTTTTCACAGATACTTTGACTTCCTCGTTCGTGAAGACCGCCCCCCCCCTTTTTTTTTTCGAGAAATGCTTCTTTGAGTAGACCAAAGAAATGAATGCAAATCCAGTTTTTCCAATGCTTCTTTGGGTCAACTGGTCGGTGTGAGGGCGAAAATTTTCGTATTATAAATTATGCCTTTCCTTGAGATACGAATTTTTTTCATTTATTTCTGTATTTATTTCAACTGTTTTCCCCATTCGGTCAACAGTAACATGTTGGTCTTCGCGAATAACGACGTGTTTCAACTAGTCGACCTAAGCTTCAACCGTTGTATCCAATTGTAAAACTTCCCACGGTTCATATAATTTTCACCATATCATATTCGAGGGAAAAAATTGACTGTTGTTCACCTTCAGAAAATTGACATTCAGCTTTGTTCAACTAATGTGGAAACTTCGAGTTGATACACCAACGTTGAAAGCAATTTTTATTCGTCAACTGCTCTGAGCTTCTCGCAATGATGTTAACCTACATTTATGAGAATACAAAACTACTCCAAAAAACTTTTTCATTTATTTATCAATTTGTAACTTAAATTTACCGAATTTTTAATTTAATTACGTAAGTTTCGGTTTCGGCTGCAGCTGTTAATAATCACCTGTCGAAAGCGATGTATTTGGTAATTCTTTCACAGTTTTTTCTGTGTTTCTTATTACATTTTCTAGAGCTAAGTCAAAAAATACAATACCTGACGAGTAACCTTCTCATAACAGAAAATATATTTCCTCTCATACCAGAGCAATTTGAAATTATTTATTGATGATGGGCCCAAAAGGACTGAAACGATTCGTTTAGTAAAAAATAGAAAAAAAAATAAAAAAACACGAAAAATTGTGATTGAAGGCGTCTTCATTCAGACTACCTGCTTAAGAACAATTTGGGTAGTAAAAATGAGCTCTAAAGTGAATAACTCAGGAGCACTTATTAATAACTCAGCAATTATTAATTTTAAAAGATGTTTCACAGAGTCGAAAATGAGCTCTTAAGGTGCGAGCAAGGTCATTGTTATTGGCAATTTTTTTCTCGTTTTGGTCCCGCGCGGTTATGCGGTTTTTAACTGGGAAACTGGTCGCGGTGTCAAATACAGGATTTTACAGTCATTTGGCTGTTTTCATTCCACAAGATGTTCTTTCATAGCTATATATGGTCTGCATATACAGTTGTAGGAAAAATAATTTTTGCTTTGGATCATAATTTCTGACATATCCCTGAACAGTAACCATTGCTCATGGGGACACACTACATACGGTAAATTAAAAATTAAAGAAGTTAAATGCAGGAAAAGGTTAATTTATGGAAGTGTCAATTTTTCATTTTTGCAACAGAAATTTTGAAACCTTAGACTGAAATCTGAGTAATAGGATGATTCACAAAAAAATTTACAGATCGGGGACTTGAAAAAGGGAGTGAGTACAGCATATTTTGAGTAGATATTCATGTCCCGAAATGTCATCCAATGACTTTAAGAGCACTTCAGACTTGACTCAATTAAACAAATCTCTTCTACTGAATGCTCTTTGTTTTCCTTGTATTCGAAGGAAGCAGTACGGACCAAAATAAAACAAAATGTACAAACATGGGCTGTAAAAGTAAATATCTTACACTCAATCAAAGCACCTTCGCTTCCGAAACTGTTCAAGCGCCTGTTCTACTAGTCAAGTGCTCATATCTCTTCAGATATATATTTTAAGGTCCATGTTTACTAGGGTTTTTTCCTGTTTTCTTTCGTAGTACCTCCTCCTAAACTACAGAAATAGAGGAGATTTATATCGACTAGCGTCGCTGGATGACATTTCAGGACATGGTTTCCTGGTCAAAATATTAGGTAGTCATTCCCCTCCACTTGTCCTGAAAGTTTGTAAATTTTTTTTTTCAACCTTGTACAATAAAAACGTTATACTCAGTTCCGACGATGGTTCAGTTGAACATGCCAACAAAATACGCACTGGGAATATCAATAAAAAATGTGTTGCATAAACGTTCATTCCTATCAAAGATTTAAGTGCTAAGCCAATTTGTTTTTAGACAACACCAAGAGCAAATACATTAAAAACAATCGTCTGTTTTATCCGTAAGTGTAGTTTTCATTAGTCGTTCCTTAAGGAAAATGGTACAACAGTCAAAAATAGCATGTACGCTTTATGAAGTGGTATTAAAAACTGTCCTACACCCTAGATGATTCATGGTTACATGACGGGAAGAGTTGAGCGGTTCTAGGAGCCTTGTCTGGGACTCAGGGGCTGCTACCACAGGAGGTTCGAGTCCTCCTTCAGGCATTGTAACGAGACAGATCTTTCAGACAAATATAGGACCTATTATGAAGAGGCCGATTCCGGTTTGGATTGTAATTTACAGATAAAGTGTTTAGTATATTTTACACTAGAGGAGGTGTGGTAGAATGTGTATTTTGTGGCTGGAAGGCATGTTTGTTGCAAGGTGCCATTTAGTTACGATTTTACAATAATTAATAATGAGTTAAAGTCCGTGACACTGAAATAATTGATGTTATAAATTGTCAGTAAATGTACATTCTTTAATAATCAGATATCCACCAATTAAATACTCAGAATAACATTTGAAACACTAAAATATATGTGAAATGATTTGTTTTGCAATGTTATATTGTTTAATAATCGCGTCACTATAATAAAATTAGGAATTGTCGTATTGTTTCTGAATAATGACATATATCTAAAAGAACATGTAACAGATAACATTTATTTAAAACTTCTTACTCACGGGATAGATTTGATAATTAGAAGTCTATGTAAATGAAAATACATCAAAAATTTATGATTCTCTTTCCGAAAATAGTACTAACATGTCACGAATTTTATGTATCATACTACGTTTCTTAAATGATTTTACGATGTAATGTAATACGAATCACCTAAATAACCTAATGTAATTATTAATGTAAAATAATTCATTCAATTGTAATTGTAAATTATTATTTAAACTGATTCGAACGTTATATGAACACTTCGCTATTGTTTGTGTCTTACACAAGGAGAGGCGCTTCAGCCTCGTGGTCAGTTAGCTTTGCATCCGTTTTTAGCGTCTAACCTGTATCAGTTTGTATCAGCAATGTTTTGTAATTAAATCGCGGTTATATCTGCAAAGTAGTTTTTAACTGACGTCGTAGATAATCCTCCATCTCGTCAAAGACCCTGAGTCATGAAGAAGAAATGTACATTTCATAAGCCTGACACAGAACCAGTCGCTAGCAAGGAATTTGAGCTCGCCACCCGAAATGTGTTATATGCCAAATTCGCCGAATCAGCAGTCAACAGTTGAGTAATAATTTGCCAGTGACATATCGCATGTTGAGTTACAGCATGTGTGTGTATGTGTATGTGTGTGTGTGTGTGTGTGTGTGTGTGTGTGTGTGTGTGTGTGTATGTATTTGTCCTTAGATTAGTTTTAGTTAAAGTAGTTTACAAGCCTAGGGACTGATGACCACAATAGTTTGGTCCAACAGATGAAAATAATAATAATAATAAAAAGAAGATGAGTTGCAATAGATGTAACGAAGGATCAACTAAGATACACCACATGACATTTTTTTAACGCCACAGCGTAACGCGCACGGGCTAATTTTACCTGCTTTACCATTGCATTTAAGAAACGACTGATGAAATGTTTTTTTTTTTTTTTTTTACGGATAAAAAAGTCGACGGTTTCCAATCTTATTTGCTCTTGGCGCTTTTAACAACAAACTGAATATGAATGCATGTCCGTGCAAAGTGTTTTTGACTGATATACCCCGAACGTATTTTTTTCCACATTTTCGATTCAATCATTTGAAAACGTCTGTAGCACTGTCGAAACAGGTTATATAAGTTCACAATAAATGTACACGCTATTGGGAACATGACCAAGAATCACCTATATAATTTGTTGGTGTCATATATTTGTGAATTCTGAGTTGCCTGTTTTCGCGAATCATTGGCTATCCATACACGTTTCATCTACGGACCATACTACATGTGTCACACGTAGGCGCTACTATTATCCTAAAGTGGTCGGATCATTTGTGATTTTTTTCACAAGCGAGTCCTTTTATCGTTTCGATCTTTTTGTTTTGGCTTAAAATATAATTCTCAGTGTTCCACTTGTTACGAATCAAGCGCTGGATTGTCCTTGAGATTTGAATGGATCTCGCAATTAAACGGACGATGGGGCGAACTAGATGTTAAGTCTGAAGGTGACTGGTTAAATCGTAAAGCGAGGACACTGTGCAAGGTTCAGATACCAAACCAATTTTTTCTAGGTAACAGTCTTTAAGATTACAATACTGCAGAACTCCCGCAAATAATTTTACACAACGCAAAGAACAATTTTCTAAAATGTAAGAAAATTTCTGTAACGCGATATTTTTTACGCTAATAATTTATAATCGATAAACAATGCAATTATTTTACTCTGATATGTCAAAGAGTACTTGTAATTACTACCTTCATTTATTCCTTCCTGCGAGGAAATAAGACAATACTCGTGTCTTTCACTTCTGTTTTTTACGCCAGCCTGAGAACAGCTCGATGTATTTTGCTCTGTTCATAGAAGATGTACCAAAGGCATTTAAACTCAGTTAAAGATGAAAACTATTTGCATTATGTTTCTCTTTAATAAACCCACCAGTCAATTTCAGTTCTACAGTTTTTAAAAATTTATCTAACTTTTACCGTTTCCTCTCCCTATCCATGAAACTGTTGTCAGGTGTGATGAGTTGTGTCGAACTATTACGACGTTGGATGGTTCGGGATTTGCTTGTATCGAAATTGTGTATCTCGTGCAGCTTCCACTCCAATTCCCAAATTTTATTCCGTATTATCCAACATTTTAACCTGCAATCTTACGGTTTTTTTTTTTTTTTTTTTTTTTTTTTTTTTTTTTTTTTTTTTTTTTTTTTTTTTTTTTTTTTTTTTACACCTAAATTTTCCCGATGTCTGACTGTTTGTCAATGCCCATCTTTCTCTGTCATTCTTAAACAAATAATTTCGCCTTTAATTAAAAATTGTTACACGAGCCTTGACTTGTCGGCGAATAGTTACGCGGTTTACAAATAATTTTATTTCAGCTCTACTACGACAACTTCGACAATGCCGAAAGAGGAAACTATTGTCGAAATCTGTGGGTTGCTTATTCTGCAAAATATTATTGCTTTCAAATAGTTTGCCACTTCATTCATATTTGGGACTTCCCATTTCAAATTTTTTATTTTTTTGTTATTATTATTATTATTATTATTATTATTATTATTTTTAACTCTTCAATACGGCATTTTTTTCCACTCAAAACAGTCAGTCAAGCTATCACTACAAGTCAAAGAGTGACAAAAGTCGGATTTATTACAGGCTACTAGTTTCTGACATATTTTTGTCTACTTTCAAGTAAACGTAGGTGGGCCTACAATAAGAACCACTCGCTACATAGCTTTAATGTGTCTTGGGGAAAGTGTCTATACTGTACTACATATAACGACTCTTGACCAGGCAAAATTTTAATAATCCGCGAAAAAAAGCTTTTCCCTTATTTCCATAGATACTGATTGGAATAATGTATATTTGTTACAATTTTTTTCTTTTTTTGAGAGAAAAATTTGGGATGACTCGATATTTCATCATTGGGCAGGATACGTTTCCTTTACCGTAGCTAACTTCATTTTCAAAGTGTTTGCTACTAATTTAGACTCTTGACAACAATTTATTAATGAAATTTTCAAATTACTTTGTTTCCTTTACCTTGATATAATATTTTGACAGTCTTAGTGCCTGTACTCTCAAATACCAACCAACAATACACATTTGCCAATGAATTGTAGCCTTAATTCTAAATTTCCTCAAAGTAATGGTAGGCAACCTGACCACAATGAATTTTGGAAAATCCTGCAGTGATGGTTGTAATAGTTCGACAAATGGTTAGACCTGGAAGAACAGATAAAGATGACGATGCCATATACAGTCACTGGAGATGATTAACTAGAAAAATAAATGAGGACATGGTAGTGATTAGTAAGTTCACGTTTCGTGCAACTTTGGTGGTTGTAAGCGCAGGTTTCCGCGACCATTGTCACCGTTAATAAAATTCTTCATACTATGAGACCTCATTGTCAGTCTTTAAAAAATGTCCAACAATTGTTTGACAAGTTTTATGGATTAACAGAATAGTCTCACACCCTGAAGAATTATATTTACAATTTTTATACATATTTAAAAATGGTTCAAAATTATATACAAGTTGATGCGTACGTCATCCAGCATCTTTCGGAATGAAGCTACTGTAACGATTTTGTATGTTTATTTTCGTAAACAAATACTGGTGTTCTCCATGTACCCGTCAGGCTTTTTAAAGTTTGCCTACGATCACTTCAAGAACGCTTTATTACCTATTTCGGCAGCCCTGTACTTCCGTCATCATATGTTACCTATTATTAAGAGATCTTTACTTGTAACTGACCCCTACGCCACTGCGGAGCTTAACAACTGCACGGTCTACTCAAACCAGCCTCGGAAGTTTTTATATACGAAGTTTTTTATTCAAACTTATTCCCGTAAGTGCCTCCGAACTAAAGAAGGGCTCATTACCCGTCATCGGCTAATTGTATAAGCTATGTGCTGCCTGTTCTTTCGGACAAACATATAGCTGATACAATATGCCAGTGACGGGCAATGATCCTTTCTTCAGTGCGGAAGCACTCCTAGGCCCTTATTCCTACGGGAATTAGTTTGAAATAAATCTCGAGTTTGAGTAATAGGGGGCAGGCTAAAATTGATAACTTGTAATTAACGGGAGGACGGCTTGAATAGTCGGTGCAGTTGTGAAGCTTTCCAGTGTCGTGGGGGTCAGTGGGACAGCTTCGAAAGCAGGAGATCCGGTTTCCAATCCTGGTCGGTACACTTTTTCAAGTTTACTCATTCGCAGTTAACGCCGTAAATTCCGTGGATGTGAATAAAATAAATACGATTTTGCTGACGTTCCCACGTACTATTTCACTGAATAATACAATGAGTCCCAATTGTACGTGGGAACGTCAGCAAAAATATCTTTACTGATATGGTTTCGGTTCTTCACGGACATGTCCAAAAGAAACCATAATTGTATATATGTCCGCAACAGGCAGTTGACAATTTCAATTACTACGATCGATCGGTTGAGGGAATTCAGTATATGTTGCGAGTAAGTTGAGAATTTGGGTTGGCAAGAAAGCGTGCCTGGATAGCCTAATTGGTTAAGGCGACCGCTTGCCCGAAACGGAAAGTCCCTGTCCAGTACATATTTTCGACTATGAATTTATTTCAATGCACAGAAACGATCGGGATGTTTTAGTATTTCGAATTCGTAAAAATGTTTAATTTTAAATTTTTCATTAGGTGTGGGTGAACAGATGTCAAATACTGTACTTTATAAAATGCACCTTAAACCCTCTGATTTGGTTATTAATTGTAGACCATCATCATGAATAAAAAAGGTAATTATAAATCTCTTATGAGATCTTTATTTGCGATATGTCGCTTATATTCATTGATTTTACATTGATGACTAGTATCGACTTGTTAAAGAGTCATTATCAAATCTTAATTGTCCAGTCCAAACTAGTCATCAGTATAAAATCAATGTATATAAACGATCTATGGCCAATAAAGATTTCACAAGAGATTCAGAAGATCGCATTCTGTATAAATCCTGAATACGATTTCAGGTAAGTATGATAAACAAGGTATTAAAATAGTTTATTAGCCAGATTTTATTTTTTTAGGCATTTTATTAATCTGTTTTAATGTCTCTTTTACCCATGATAATGATCTACAGCTGATGGTTTTAAGATGCATTTGATGAAGTTTTTATTTTGGCTTTACTCTTGACTCGCTGATGATCTTAAGACGCAATACCAATGGTTGACAGCACAGATCTGCCGAAATAGGGTACTAGGTTATTAGAAATATTAAATGAAGCAGCATTAACTATAAAAATCTTTTGCATTTATTGTCGCAAATTAATTTCTGTTACTTTAGTAACCATTTTCAGGGCAGATGCAGAAATTCACAAAATTTTGTACGTCTACCTGGCATAGAAAATGATAGCTTGCAATATCTGGAAAGTGTATAATGGAATATGTCAGATATAGGTGTAATGCAAAAAAATCATGTAACATCTTTTGTGAATTTCTGTATCTACGCTGAGTAAGATAATCGAAATTGATTTGCGAAAATAAATGCAAAAGTCTTTTACTGCCAATGCTGCTTCATTTAATGTTTCTAATAATTATTTTGTGGCTATTTCGCACATTATTCAATATAATGGAATCAAACCTTAGGCTGTAAGGTGTTACTGGAACGATTGTAGGCAAACTTGTACTTGTTTGTGCACGTTTAAAAAAATGTTAGATCGAACGAAACGAAAGTTTTAAGCCAAGACACTGCTTTTAAATATTGATAGCTGTTATTGGCGCTTTTTATCAGCACAATGAGCTTATTTTGGCTATTAAACGCCATCCTCAGGTGTTATGCAATTATGATAACACATATTTTATGAAGATAATAATATTATATGTTACGCTATATTTGATTTCGATTTAAATGAACTTTTACATACGTGAGGTTTTCTTCAATTCCCATTCAATATCGTTGACTATCGAACTGTCAATATTTCTGTTCTTGTATTTTATAAATCTGTATTTACGTTCATTTACGACTGGGTCTTGATTTGACAAGTTCCGATTTTAGACCATCATCATAGATAAAAAAAAGGCATTAAACAGCTTAGCCAGATTTAATTTTATTTGATGCATTTTATTAATCTGTTGTAATACCTCTTTTAATCATGATGATGATATAGTAACGAAAACAATCGATTTTCAAGGAATTAATAAACAGCTGATGGTTTTAAGATGCATTTTATGAAGTTTTTATTTCATTTTGGCTTTACTAAAAATGTTCATATGTTTGTAAATCTATGAGACTTAACTAATCTGGTCATCAGTCCCTAGGTTTACAAACTACTTAAATTAACTTATGATAAGGACAACAAATACGCCCATGCCTGAGGGAGGACACGAACCACTGACAGGGAGCAGCGCCACGCTCCGCAGTGAGGCAGCTTAGCGCGCACGGCTATTCTGCCGCGGCTACATTTTATTAATGTCTTTTAATACCTTTTTTACCCATGATGATGATCTAGGAGCGATACCAATCGATTTTCTAGGAATTAATGAAGATCTGATGTTTTTAAGATGCATTTTATGAATTTTATTTTATTTTGGCTTTACTCTTGACTCGCTGATGAGGGCAACACCTCGCTCTTAAGACGCCTTAACAATGGTTGACATGTAAGTAATAATCTGATTATACTCAAGATATGATGACGGCAGCACAGATCTGCCGAAACGGGCTATGAGGTGTTTTTGGAGCGATGGTAGGCAAACCCGTACTTTTTTGTGCACATTTTAAAAAAAACTATCAGATCGCACGAAACAGCTGAAAGTATTTAGAAAAGTGAAAAGCTCGAGGTAAGAGATTTCAATATTTGTAGAATGTCATTTTGACTACAGCAGCTTAATTTATTAGCCCAAAGCTACCAGTTTCGGCAGCATATTAATCTGTTTTGATACCTCTTACATCGATGATGATGATCTAGGACTGAAACCAATCGATTTGCAAGGAATTAATCAATTAGCTGATGGTTTTAAGGTGCATTTTATGAAGTTTTTTATTTTATTTTGTCTTTACAATGGTTGACATGTAATTATATGCAAGATACGATGACAACCCGCTCGGTTAGCCGTGAGGTGTAACGCACCGCTTTCCGAGACGAGGAAGCGTACTGGCCCCGGTTCGAATCCGCCCGGCGGATAAACGGAAGGAGTCGTTGAGCCGGCCAACTTCGATGTGGGTCTTACGCTGTTTTCTACATCCCCCTAGGTGAATACCGGGACGGTCCCCAAGTCCCGCCTCAGTTACACGATTCGCAAACATTTCGTAACACTAAATTTGCTTTATAGGTATGGTCCGCCTTGAGCAAACACAGTTGTTTTTAGTTTCTCCCATACATGTTTCGGTGGCGTTGCAGCATCATCAGTGGGATGTTTATTTCATACTGTCTGTCAAATTAACAATGAAATGATTGTTACTTTTTGTACATTAAGTGTAAAACTAAAGATAATTGTGAAACTAATATAAATCGTTTCTTATTTTTATAGGTATGCTAGGCCTACATTAATACCACATGCAGCCGGCCGCGGTGGCCGAGGGGACTGAGGCGCTCCAGTCACGGTCTGCACGGCCACTACGGTCGGGGGTTCGAATCCGCCCTCGGGCATGGATATTTGTGCCGTCCTTAGTATTAGCTAGTTCATAAGTAGTTTGGAAGTTTAGGGACTGATGACCCCGTAGTTAAGTCCCATAACCTCTACAAACATTTGAACATTTGAATACCACATGTAGTTGTGCTTGTGGTTCTTTAACTCACGAAACGTCACTGTGAATTTTTGACAGTTTGTCATCTGCAAACCAAAACGTGTGTAGTTTATGGACTGAATGGTTAGCTTGTAAATAACGGAATTTTTACGAAAATATAGGACGTCATTCGTAAAAATTCTGATTAAGGTAGGCCTAGCATACCTATAAAAATAAGAAACTATTTATATTAGTTTCACAATTATCTGTAGTTTTTACACTTTATGTACTAAAAGTAACAATCATTTCATTGTTTATTTGACAGACAGTATGAAATAAACATGCCACTGATGATGCTGCAACGCCAGCGAAACATGTGTGGGAGAAACTAAAAACAACTGTGTTTGCTCAAGGCGGAGCATACCTATGAAGCAAATTTATTTGTAAGCAAACACGGAGACTGAAGAGCTTTTCAAACCTCAAGATTTCATAACACTTTACACTTTCACACACATATAACAATGTACGCAGACATATGAGGTACACATTTCCTCCATGGGGTGGTGGCAAGAAGGGCATCCGGCCACCCTGTAAATATTATCACACGACAAATTCGCGGGTAACACAGTGGCGACCCTCCATGTGCGGGAAAGGGCCAAAGAAAAAAGAAGAAGAAGCAGAAGAAGCACGATATGATGGCAGATCTGCCGAAACAGGCAATCACCCCGTTTACATGGGCTCCCAAAACAGGATTTCGTAAACCGATTTCCCAATTCCGCTTTTGGTTGGTCATGTAAACACTCCAAAATCGATTCTGGAAATCCGCTTCTCTTTTTCCAGTTCCACAATCGATTTTCGTGCCCATGTAAACGCAACCGTTTTTGAAGCGTTCTTGGCTTGTCAGATTATGTTTCCTTGTTAAGAATTTAGGCTCATATGGAAATAGTGATATTTTGCAATGCGAAATAAAAGTGTAAATATTAGAGTGAACATAAATTTGTGTATTTAAATAAAGAAAAATAGCGGTTGTGCGGACTAAATAAAGAACTAAATCAGCTGTTTTCCAGTCGCCATGTAAAGTGAGCTAGGAAATCCGATTCAGGCTATGCCATGTAAACACGACAGCGAAAAACGGTTTACGAAAATCGGTTTTCGTCTTCCGGAAGATGTAATGCATGTAAACGCAGTGTATAAAGGCTAGTTTACACGACGCCACTAGGTTTCATGAAACTGCGCTACTGGCCAGTGCGCATGCGCGGCAGGCGTTCGCGCAACTCGTTGGCGAAACTAAACAGTTTCGGCATCTTCCAACTTTGGCGAAACTGACTGCGCGTGTTTTGAGGTTAGGTTATGATCAATGCAGAACAAAATATAATTTATAGGGGGGGGGGACGGAAGAAATAAGTCGGTTGTTGAACATATATGCGTTGCGTTGGTGTTTGTGCGATTTTAACGGCGTGTTGGTGCTCTACTAGTAATTATTTGTGAAATTAAATATTGATCTATTGACGATTAGTGAATTGCAGACTAAAATACATCCAATTCGAAATACCTATACAAACGAATTATGGCAATTGTGGATTTCGGAACACGGTACAAGTACTGCAGAGACGAATATCTACTTGACAAGAAACGTAATGCAATTTGTAATTTCAGTTCTGGTAACAATGCTTCACGCATTACAGTATCTTGTTTCTTTACTGCATTTGTAGCTCTGTTTAAAAGGATCGTGAACTGCTCTAGTGATATTCTAAGTTGATTAAAATGACTACTAGGGTCTTCAATTAATTTCTTTGAGAAAGGTCGCTGAGCAACAGAGCTGGCGTCTTTTATTAATCCATTCACGAACCAAAACACGTTTCTTATTCTTTTTATGTTTAGTCTTATGCAGCGACTTCACACAGACTAGCAATAGATTCGCCTCAACTCGTACAGCTACCAAAACTTTAATTTTACGGCGACTATGGCACTCACAAACCAACGAAACTGAAGTGTATAGTATTGGCGCCGTGTCTACAGACATACACGAAACCATTTGCGCGCAATTCATTTCATGCGACGAGATTCGCAACCAAGTGTCGTCACGTAGACTAGCCTTAAGATATCTTTGGAGCGATCGTAGACAAACCTGTAATTGCTTTTTCTGTGCAGTTTCAAAAGGAGTATTAGATCGCCCTCAAAGGGTCAGAAATATAGGGAGGTGTGGCAGACTCACCGACTCCGGCTACGTGAATCTTCTTCATCCATTTTGTCATTACAATGGTCGACATGTAATTATATGTTTATGCGCAAGACACGATGTGGTGTAACGCACCGCTCTCCGAGACGGGGAGGCGTACCGGCCCCGGTTCGAATCCTTCCGGCGGATTAACGAAGGGGGTCGGAGTGCCGGCCAGCCTGGATGTGGTTTTTAGGCGGTTTTCCACATCCCCCTAGGTGAATACCGGGCTGGTCCCAAAGTCCCGCCTCAGTTACACGATTCACATACACTTCATAACACTTTACACTTTCACTCATGTAACACTATTCGCAGACATTTGGGGCACACGTCGATGCTTGTGGTTGCTCCCCGTCGGGGGTGGAATCCCCCCTCGGGCATGGATGTTTGTGTCGTCTTTAGTATAAGGTAGTTCATAAGTAGTCTGTATGTTTAGGGACTGATGAGCCCACATTTAAGTCCCAGAGAGAGAAGAGATAGGAGAAGTACTAACGGAAGGCTTGAAGGGCTGTGACAGAATGCTTTGACTAACATGAGGACCTGTATGACAGGGTCATTACTCCCGAAGTGAGCGACTTGTAGGAATCTCGGACGCATGGGTAGTTGAGTAGTGACCAGTTGGCCGAAGTAAGGCACTCGGGTTCGAATCCCGACCCGCCAAAAAATGTTTACTCATTGCTATTGGATTAATTCAGTGGCCTAGTGTTATCATAGTAATGCCCACCCTCCCCTTTAACGATGGGGTCGGAGTTCAGGCCAACCTAGGATTCGTTTTTAGGCGGTTTTACACACCGGCCTAGGTGAATACCGGGCTGCTCCCGAAGCCCCGCCTCAGTTACACGACTCGCAAACATTTCGTAACAGTTTACACTTTCTCACACATATAACCCTATAAATGTAGATGTATGGGGTACACATTTCCTCCTGGGAGGCATGGGGTGGCGGCAAAAAGGACATCCGGCAATCCTGTATATATTAACACGTGCCAAACCCGCGTTTAACACAGTGCCGGCCCTCCATGTGCGGCCAAAGAGAGAGAAGAAGACGCAAGATATGATGATGGCAGATCTGCCGAAACAGGTTGTAAGGTGTTTTTGGAGTGATCTTTGGCAAACTTGTATTTTTGCTTTCAAATACAGTGTTAGATCGCCCCCAGAGGCTGAAAGTATGTCAGAAATCATTATAGTCGATATGATCGATAGGAGAGTGTCCGCAACTGCACTATGTTATTTTAAATGTGTTTATTTCCGACAACAGTTGCAATATATTTGTTTAATAACATGTTTCGATCACTTGGATCATCTTCAGATCTTGTAGTTGCGTCCGCAACTCGTCTGGCTGAGTACTAATTTGGTTGCGGACGCAACTACAAGATCTGAAGATGATCCAAGTGATCGAAACATGTTATTAAACAAATATATTGCAACTGTTGGCGGAAATAAACACATTTAAAATATGTCAGAAATATAGGGAGGTGTGACAGACTCACCGACTCCGGCGACGTGTATCTTCTTCATCCAGGGGTAGATGATGCGCTCCCCGGACCCCGAGCTGTCGTCGGGCTCCGCCTCCTCGGCCTCCTCGTCATCCTGGTCGTCGTCCAGCGCGTCGGGAGGCCCCTGTTGCGGCGGCTGGGGCTGCGCCGCCCCCGGGGGCGGCTGTGCCGCCTGCGGGGGCGGCGGGGGCGGCGGCGGCGGGCTGGGCGTGCCGCCCCCGCTGTTGGCCGGCGTCAGCGGCTGCGGGGGCGGGTGCGGGCCGCACGGCTGCTGCGGCCCCGCCATGTCGGGGGGCGGCGGGTAGTAGTAGCCGCCCCCGCCGCCTCCGCCGCCCCCGTAGCCGTTGCTGGTGACGGCGACCGGCGTGGCCGCCGCGTAGTGGTGGTGGTGGTGCGGCTGGTGCACATGGTGCTGCTGGTGGTGGTGGTGGTGCTGGTCGTGGTCGTGGTGGTGGTGGTAGGCCTGGTACTGCGCCGCCGCGCCGCTGAAGAAGTCGGCGGGCAGGTAGTTGCTCTGGCTGTACTCCTCGCTGGGCGGGAACTTGGGGTCGACGAGCAGCTGCTGCGGCTGCGGCTGCAGCTGCGGCTGCGGCGGCTGCTGGTGATGGTGGTGCAGCTGGTGGTAGGCCACCGCCGGCGCCGGCCCGCCGCCGGACGGGTTCATCAAAAACGAACTCATGATCATTAATTTCTCTGCCGGGCGTCGGCCGCGCGCCGGGCCTTCTGTGCGCCGCCGCCGCCGCCGCGGGGCCCGCCGCCCCTCCCCCTCCCTCTCCCCCTCCCCTCCACTAGCCGCCCCCCTCTACTCGACCTACTTTGCCTAGCACTCGCTCCAGTCCCAGACGCCGTCGTCACTGCGACCGTCAAAAAACCGCTGCCGAATTCCGAACGCCGCCCCGCTTGCACTTCCCGTGCATCACACACCTCCCAAATCCACTACGATAGTGCACGCGTAGACGCTCCCCCAGCCGCGGTTACGCAGACACAACACGGGAGCGGAGGAAAAGAAAAAAAAAAGAGTCGCCTAGTCGCCAGCAGCGACTGTGCAGAGTGGGGGAGCCGAGCGGGAGAGAAGGGAAAAAAAACGAGCGTCACCGCCCACCCCGCCGCATACCACGTGACGACGGCCCGACCAATTAGAGCGCGCCGGCGTCAGCCGCCATGATGGATCACCGCCGGCGGACCTCCCCCTGGCCGCGACCGCGCTGCCGCCTGGCGGTCAGCCGCCGAACCGACTCCCGCGTGCCTGCCGACACCTGTGTTTTGTTTGCGCGAGAAATTGCGCGCGCGCGGCAGACGACGTTCCACAGCGATTCCCTCGCCACGACAAGACAGCACTTTAACAACGATCTGTCCTGCTACCAAGTTCACGTAAATTACTGTTCCATTCAGATTATATTTTTCGCGACACTCCGCACTGTAACTCGCCTGAAATATTTCAGTTCGTAAGATTTCTGTGCACTAGCAGGAATATCGCTGCAGCGTCAACATTTTGCTTTGTATAAAACTGATTTTCGCATCACATCTCCCTTAACCACCAATTATTTACACACCGTAATTTAAATTCTGCTGAAGCAAACTGCACATACCACAATCTACCGCATTGAAACGCTGTGCGGAACTGACAACAATATTTCTGGACAAACGAAGAATGACTTTTTACGCATGCAAAAAAGAATCGTTTCTGTTCGTTAGCTGTCCATGTAGTGTGTAAAATTTTGACGTCACACGTAGATGAACTTCTAACAAATTGTCACTTCGCTACTCTTCGCGACAATGTCGAAAATGATTACCATTTAATGACACCCTTTCTTATACAGCACACAAACGAACTGATGGCCAACATTGACAGTACTGTACTATCCCAGAAGACGATATGAAAAGTTACTTTCTTTCCAAACACTCGCACTCTCTTATACTGCTGGCGTTTGTCACTATGGAGGGAAAATGTTCTGTCAATAGTAAACGTCCACTTTGAACTATAGCTTAAGAGTGGTGAACGTCTGTATGAATTTGTCTTACAGCCGATTAATATGTACAGCACTCCACGATTTTCGGGGCTGTCTCTTGTTGCAACACTAATCTGTGGTAGTTCTTGTTTTTAGAGGAACTCAAGGCACAGTCACACACGATGAGAGATTTTCGCAGTTTTCCGTCTTCAGTTAGCCACGGAAGTATTGGAGGTTGCAAAATTACGCCGACAGTGGATGACTAAAAACGTTCAGTTGTTCCACCTGAACGCGAAACAGAAAGAAAAAAACAGCCTCGCACAGTTGTACGACACTCGACAGTGGCGTCGCGCCGACGCAAACATTCGACAGCTGTTCACAACGCAGCACTGGCGAGTCTACAGTCTGGGCCGATCCTCGCCTAGTTCCGCCGCAGGCGCCTACTCCACGGCTACTGTGCGCTCCCGGGTCGGTTTCCACACAACTGAGCCCACAGACAACAACGCAAGGAGGGGCGACTCCGAAACCGGGCCAAAGCGTTTCGTTGCCCACGCGCGCGCCGCGAAGATACGGCGCGGCACGGTCCAAAGCGCGTTGCTGCCGAAGATGCCCCACTCGACCGGCTGTGCGCGCGCAGGGTCGGGCCCGCACCTCCCCTCCCGCGGCTTACCTCCCCTCCCGCGCTCCGCACCCCCCACCCCCGTCGCCTTCCTATCACACACTCGCGAACTTCCCCCAAACTACCGCCTCCCCTCGAATGCGGCCCCATTGGACGCTCTGACCATTTTCGCCGCCAGAGGTTTCAGCGGCTGGGAGGGTTGCCCGGGGGTGTGAGAGCGGGGGGTGGGTGTTGGGGGTAGAAAATAATCACTTCCAGCCACCATCTCTTTCCACCCCTCGGCGTGGCGACGTCCTCGCCAGTTCCCCGAAAAACTGCATCGCCCTCGAGGCAGGACGCTCGCAGAAAAAAAAAAGAAAGAAAAAAAAAAATTACCACCCGGGCTTGGAGGCGTAAAAGGAAGGAGAAAAAGCACATCGAGAAGAGGAAGAACACAGGTATGGGGAGGGAAGAAAAAAAACCGCGCCCGTGGGTGATGCGGTAATATTGTTTTCGGCCCTCACGAAAGTCGTGCTGTGCAGCGATTCTGCTAGTACGTCACCGGAGTTCGCGAAAAATTTCGTCGAGATTGAGTTGGTCCGTTTTTTCATTCTCTCTCTCTCTCTCGACCTTAATTCCTACTTCTCCTTCCCCCCTCTCCCACTCACGATGGCCTAGCACTTTTTTTTCTCTCTCTTGCCTCCTACAGCGCTGTCCCGTCGCGAGTTAAAATTAAAAAATTCGAACTGCCCCTTACACGTGAACACGCCGGCTGACAAGTAGATTTCTGCCTCCACACACGCAATATCTCCCCCCCCCCCCCTCACTAAGCCACACAGTCCCGCTAATCTTGCTGCAGACGTAAATTTGTCGCGCCCGCGAGGCAATAAAAGAAAGTCGCCAACAGCAGATGTTTATACGCCCGCGTGTGGATATGGAAACGAGCAGGCAGGGCGCGAGAGAGAGGGAAAAAGAGAAACAAAACGGAACGAGGCGGAATGGAAGGAAGTGGCTGCAAGTGACGGCGTGGAGTAGTCACTCGGGTTTTTAAGGAAGACAAATGGTGTTTCCTGCGTGTCGCGTGGAATGCGCCAGCCGTAACGTGCTCCGCTGCCAAGTTGATTTGCGTGTCGCGGGGAACTGTCTCCAGATAACCACACTGCTCCTGGCCTTTTATCTTGCTGATAAAGACACGGCGCCCTTTCAAATTTATTTCCGTTAGCTTGTCGTTTGTACGTGACATTCCACATGCTCTTTACCTTTCTGCGAATATTTAAGCATTTGGAATCTGCTTATGTTACGTACCTACCGATACCAATGGTGTACATTAATTGGCGTAAACAAAATTCTATGTACAATCGTAGTTCGCCTAAATTTCTATATTCAGAATTTCGAATTGTTTATTCTGAAGTAACTGACACACGTAGTTTTCATAATGATAATTCCTTCAAAAAATGTATGTATCTGTATTTATATTATTAGTATTATCTGTTATTCAACTTGTAAATTTTGTTTCTTGACATGTTTCACATCCACGAGGATCTCCTCAACATGGATCTACGGAACGAAAAACTAATCTAATCTAAATCTAATCTTTGTAAATGTATGGGACCAAACTGCAGTGGTTAAAGTCACTAGACTTACAAACTACTTAAACTGAATTTATATTCCATAGGGCCCGCAGCGTTGTAAATGTCAGCAAGTGACAATAATAATTAACCAAAATGCTGCTATTTAATAATATTTATTTGACCACGACGGTGCCGTTTCGAATTCATTGCCATTTTCCAATGATGGTTAAGTCTAGATGGCCTGACATACATTAGACATCTAGGCGTCTGTATATAGACTGTTAAATTTGGTCAAAGGTACCGAACAAATGTAGATACGACATCGGGGGCTGTAAACTGTCAAAATACAAAATCAGAATTAAAAGTACCAACCAAATTTGACAGTCTATGTATGACGCCTAGATGTCTAATGTATGTCAGGCCATCTAGACATAACCGTCACTTGAAAATGTCAATGTAAGCCGAAACGGGACCGCCGTGGTCAAATAAATATTAAATAGAAGCATTTTGGTTAATTATTGTTACTTACACTGACTTACGCCAAGGACAACACACACGTACAAACATACACCCATACCCGACGGAGAACTCGAACTTCCTACTGAGAATAGCCATTCACGCACGGATGATAATTCCTATTAACCTATACTATATCGTATTTTAGTGGTATTGTTGTTTTCTAAATATCAATCATAAAAGTATTTCTGTTACAATTACATATATCCATGCATAAAAATCTCAATCACTTATTGTTCTGACCTCCAAATTATGTTACGAACATTTGCCCCAAATTAGCTGCTGTGTAATTAACATCTGTTTGTCAAAAATTGTTTCCAGAATCATGACCGTCTTTTTCTGTATCGAAATCTTTTGTGCCAATAATAATTTATATCTCAATTTTAAGTGGATATTGAATCCAATTGTTCCACGTTCGTTGATTCCCAAATAGTGAAGCTCTTGACTGTAATGTAATGAAAATCCATATTAACATTTTTTACTGCCATTACTGTGAAACTACATATAGAACAGCCTTGGCGCAATGAAAAGGGTTCAGTTGTATGCTAGCATTCAGACAATTGACACGAGAGAGAGGAAGAACAGTTTTCAGCCCGATTTCGGACAGCGAACATATCAGTTTTAAAATTAAATGTGAAAGGTGATTGTGCGGGAATGTTGATGTTAATCTTACTGTGAATTTCATATCTGTGCCATACAAGTGCTGATTGGGAAATATGTTAGGCACAATATTCTGCAGCAGGACATTTGTTGGACTATTTATCAATGTGTATAATGTACATTACCGTGTCGTAGTAATTAAATAGATTTGCTAAGTGGACTTATATTGGCAATAAAACGAGTGTTTCAGGGTGTTTTATGAATTAAACAACTGTGAAACTGGAATTTCGTGTCTTTTAACATCATTTACAGTAGACAATAATAACCCCAAGATTTTCAGCCAGCGAGGTATCAGAAGAACATACGACAAGGTAATGTTACAAACCCAGAAGAGCTTTATTATTATTATTATTCACGTACGCGAAGTACGATCAGTCAGTGTAACTTTTTTTGATGGGTGTCCTTATTTTGTGCCCAAATTTGTTTCAGCCCTTCAGAATGTAGCATCAGAGCACGATCTTCCAATTAGTTTTCTAATTTCCATCTGACCAACTTTCTAATCTAATATCTTTTCTTTCAATATTTTTCTATCTGTAACGTCTGCCTGACTTATACTAGCTGGTTTAAGATCCTACTTGATCGCAGAAATTCTGTTAATTGGCCCAGTTTTGGCCTTACGTATGTTTTCGTAGCATTATTGTACTATTCGTTTTGTCAACCAAGTGGCTGCCATTTTTTTTACTGTGCACATAAAATTTAAGTCTTCGTTTTCTCCTGACACAATATATGTTTGTGTATTCTTCTATTTGCTTATTATTCTCGGCCTATAAATTTCTCCATCTGTAATTTTGGGGCCCAATATTTTCGTAATAAGCTTTCTTTCTATATTTTGATTTTCTTCAGCATCCCACTTTATATTTAAAATTAAAGTTTCTGCTACGTAAAGACAATCAGGTTGGCTACTGTGCTGTAATACGCTAAGTTTACTGAATTTAGACAATGATCTTTTATCATAAAAATATTGCATTAATCTGAATGCTGTTAGCAATGTTTGACAGCGAACTTCGTTTGCAGCTTTTTCCATACCGTTTCCTTGTATGATTTCCTCCATATATTTAAACTGAGAAATCCTTCAATAACTAAATCATTTTTCAAACTTGTGACGCGAACCAGGAAGACAGGTTTAGTTATTATATGGATCTGACAATTCAATGTTTTGCGCAGAGTACATTTGTCAGAATGACTTGCAATTTGCACTGATGATATTCCATTATGGGAACGAAATCGATATGTGAATTTTTGTAAAATAAATATTTCATACAGGCCACCGAGTTGAAACTTCTTATTTTTATTGATAATTATTGCATTTTGACCATCATCTGCAATTGAAATAAACCGATAATTTTGTTTGACATAAGCGTTTCCCTTTTATGTGTCCAAGGCATCTTCATTGGGCTGAAATAAACATTCATTGCTTCACGTAAAATTTATCATTTATAGCAAAAACCAATAGCTTTAGATACAGTAATACATTCCACATTCACTGATCCTCCTAGCCAGAATCGAGCAGCAATAACACATATGTTATACAGAACAAAAAGGATCCCACTTAATAAGAAAATATGAGCAAGAAATGAAGACACTCATGCAATTAGCTAACAACAAAGAAGAAGCAAGTATGTAGGACACAGACTCAATCAAAAAATTAAAAGAAACACAATACTTGTAGGGCATACGGAATGATGAAACACTTAGAAGAAAGAAACACACAAAACATCAAAACCACGGTACACCGTGACTTACACACACAGACTAACACATAGAGTAGAAAGCTTACTAAAGAAACAGAGCTTACCCTACACAAAAATTTAAACCAAGCAGAAAACAAAAGGGACAAATTCGAAGCATGCAGTATACATAGTCATGGCTTGCACGAATTTCAAATCAAGGTACAAGGAACAGATTAGGCGCTTGAAATATGACACAAATCATTCCACATAATGCAGAACACCTAACAACTGAAACACCACAACAATCAGCCCACCAACATGGAATAGGATAAAAAATATAATTAAGACCAATAACCAAAACGAAAAAGATATAGTCTACCAACACCAGAACAGTATCATAAACAGAAGTCACATCAGAATACAAACGTATGCTAAATGAATAAACACAAATTCTCTATTAAATTTAATAAAATAAATGTAAAAATTAAAGCACGTTCTCTCTCTCTCTCTCTCTCTCTCTCTCTCTCTCTCTCTCTCGCACGCACGCACACACACACACACACACACACACACACACACACACACACACAAAACAGAGTAAAACAGAAAAGAGAAAGAAAAACCGGTATATAAATAAATAAATGCATTAGTATCCAAAAATACACCTGATGGGGAAAAATGGGAGAGAGATGAACAATGATATCACAGACACAGACTGACGCAATTGGTAACAAACTGAGAAGCTGGCAAAAATAAATAAATAAATAAATAAATAAAATAAAAAAAGAAAAGTAAATAAATAAAATCATAATTTTAACTATAAAATGAATAGTAATTTCGTAGTGCTGAAACAAAGAAATTTCAAGCAGGAGAAATGAATAACGGCGAGAAATGAGGAAACGGAATACTAGTAACACATATGTGGTCCAATATCAGCTATAATAAATTTATGTGCCACTACACGTTAGTAAAACTGAATGTGCCAGAACTTTCTATCCTCTATACAAAACAATGTAGAGAAATTCGTATGTAAATAAACTAATAATATTCCAGGCCACTGAAGATGCCTTACAAACAATAAAGGCGAAACACGTATGGCAATCAAAAATAATTGTTCATTTCAGTTGCTATTGACGGACAAATGCAGTAGTTACCAGTATAATATTAAGAAATTGAGGAAGAAAGGACTAAATAATCAAAGGGTTTCTCGATATAAAAATGGGGGGGGGGATTATATAAGAAAACGGTCTGGAAAAAGTTACAAAGTTCTCTGTCAGAAAATGGTAACTACATTCAGTATAGATGGGCAAAAGTAATTATTACCAATACAACACAGAAGACGTATTCTTGTTACGTCCTTGGTCAGTTCTGACAAGATCTTCTCTCGGAATATGTATGACAAAATCCAAGCATGCTCTTCATACTGTTGGCTCTCACCTCTTCATCTCGTCTTCCATCCTCGGTTATTTGTTACATGTATTCCAATCTGCGTTTGCCGCTTCAGTTTCTTAACCATATTGAGCCCCTTCTACTGTAAAAGAGCTTATTCTCTAACGTTTCAGTACGTTCCGTAGTATCCTGCTCTTTCTTCGTATCACGGTTCTCCTTATCTTTCTTTATTCGTCGATTCTGCGGAGAACCTAATAGTTCCCTATATTATCAGACCACCTAATTTTGAACGCGGCACCAAATCTTAGACGTTTCAATTATCTTATTTTCACACCGAACGAGGTGTTATGAAACTGGACTCGCATTAAGGAGGACAGCGATTCAAACCCGTCTGGCCTCCCTGGTTTATGTTTCCCGTTGTTTCCTTAAACCACGTCAGCCAAATGCTGGGATGGTTCCTTTCAAAGGACAGGACCAATTTCCTTCCTCATGCGTCACATAAATGACCCGAGCTCCATCTCTATTGACTACGGGACGTTAAACCCTAGTCTTCTTATTTTTTTCCCTCTTCATTTCATGTGTTCCAAACATACATTTTAAGGTTTTTTTTTTTTCAGTGTGTCTTTGCCTGTTTTTATGCCTACCTCGCTTCGAGCAAAATGTGTTAATTTGCTTCTAAGATAGAAGATACAATTTTATTATTAATTTTTTTACTAATCAAATTCCTCCGGCTTCTCATTTCATGACGGTTTCCAAATACTGTATTCTATGGTAGATTATTCTATACATTACTTCATGTAGACCTCGTTCTTCTTCACTTACCAGGAGACTCATGAGCATCGGATATTAGAATTTATTGATACTTATGGTACGTGATGTTCAGAACTCAAATAACAATAGGCCGATGCAGAATAGCCGTGTGCACTAAGGCAGCCAGCTGCGGTGTTCGCCTTCGGGGTTCCAGTCCACCCTCGGGCATGGGTATTTGTGTTGTCCTTAGCATAAGTTAATTTAAGTTAGTGTAAGTAGTTTGTAAGCCTAGGGACTGATGACCATCGTAGTTAAGTCCTTTTGATTTACAAAGTTTTGAATTTTCAAATAACAGTCAGCCAGAGCCATTACGCAACCCTCAAAAATTCTCGAGATAATCGACTTTGAAATTTTGCAAGTACTTGTATGTACCAATAAATAAAACGAATGCAGCATCAGTCTTTGTAACTCAGGTGGTAGTGTTCTAACCTTACAATCATAGTGTCTGTGTGAAGGAGAGCTTCTGTGAAGTTTGGAAAGTAGGAGGCGAGGTACTGGCGGAAGTAAAGTTGTGAGGCGGCATCGTGAGTCGTGTCGGGATAGCACAGTCGGTAATGCGCTTGCCCGCGAAAGGCAAAGGTCCCAGGTTCGAGCCCCGGTTCCGACACACAATTTTAATCTGCCAGGAAGTTTCATATCAGCGCACACTCCGCTGCAGAGTGAAAGTTTCATTCTGGAAACATCCCTTAGGCTGTGGCTAAGCCATGTCTCCAACATATCCTTTCTTCCAGGAGTGCTAGTCTTGCATGGTTCGCAGGAGAGCTTCTGTGAAGTTTGCAAAGTAGGAGGCGAGGTACTGGCGGAAGTAAAGTTGTGAGGCGGCATCGTGAGTCGTGTCGGGATAGCACAGTCGGTAGTGCGCTTGCCCGCGAAATGCAAAGGTCCCAGGTTCGAGTCCCGGTTCCGGCACACAATTTTAATCTGCCAGGAAGTTTCATATCAGCGCACACTCCGCTGCAGAGTGAAAGTTTCATTCTGGAAACATCCCTTAGGCTGTGGCTAAGCCATGTCTCCAACATATCCTTTCTTCCAGGAGTGCTAGTCTTGCATGGTTCGCAGGAGAGCTTCTGTGAAGTTTGCAAAGTAGGAGGCGAGGTACTGGCGGAAGTAAAGTTGTGAGGCGGCATCGTGAGTCGTGTCGGGATAGCACAGTCGGTAGTGCGCTTGCCCGCGAAATGCAAAGGTCCCAGGTTCGAGTCCCGGTTCCGGCACACAATTTTAATCTGCCAGGAAGTATCATAGTGTCAGTGGTTCGAGTCTCAGATTTTTGTGTGTGTATGGTGCAGCCTTGTGACGAGTTTTTCTACCGTCAAGTAAAAAATTTCATTAAGTGCCTGCAAAACTGTGCCTGCCTCATTGAACGAGGGCATGGAATTAGTGATAGAGAAGATTGCATCAAACATCATGCAATTACTGTAAGCTGTCCTCTCCAATCTTCGTTGAAATGGTCAGGTATGTGTGGTTTGCGTGTAAACTTTTCGATACAAGAGAAATCTTCATGAACGTAAATGAAGTTTGCATTTCCAGTTGACATATCAAAGAAAAATTGCGACTGAAAAAATGAATCATTTGTAAGATGTGTTCGATGCCGTGAAAATCGTTTTCCACGTTTTACGATGATTATTACCCTTGCTTGTGTGAGCCCACTTCGAAACAAGGATTTCTTTAATATTTTTCAGTATTGTACAAATATGGGATTTACAATGTTTTTGTGTTTTCTTTTTTTAATTTAAATCATCATTAGTGACTACCTTTTATAAAATATAGAAAATTATGAATAAACAAAAGTACGTGCATAATTCATAAAAATTACTATTAGTTTTTAAAATGGAGTAAGTATTTGAAAAGAACGATAACTCACAGCGGGGTTCGAACAACAGCTTTATGTCTCTGAGGGCAGAACAGAACCATCTGAGTTACATTGACAGATGCTGCAACTGTTTTAATATTGGTACTTACTTACGTGTACTTGCAAAACTTCAAAATCGATTATATCGAGAGTTTCTTAGAGTTGCGTCGAATGGCTATGGCTGATAGTTATTTAAGTTCTGAACTTGATATACCATATATATATATATATATATATATATATATATATATATATATATATATATATATATATATATATATTTAATCCTATCCCATTTTTAATTTTATTTGCATCATTGTTTCTTAGCCGTTCAGATTACAGAGTAGGAGCGAAAGACTACATTCCTGCCCGACAACGTTTTAAATCCGAGCATTTCATTATCGATCTTCCATTCTTACGCTTGATTCATATACATACTGTACATCATTTGTCACTTCCAATAGTTTAGGCCCGTTTTTCAAAAATGTTCAAATGTTTGTAAAGCTTATGGGACTTAACTACGGGGTCATCAGTCCCTAAACTTACAAACTACTTATTAACTAGCTAACACTAAGGACGGCACAAATATCTATGCCCGAGGGGGAATTGGAACCCCCGACCGTAGTGGCCGTGCAGACCGTGACTGGAGCGTCTTAGTCCCCTCGGCCACCGCGGCCGGCGCCCGTTTTTCTTCCAATTTTTAAGACCTTGCACCGACTTACAATATCGATCGGTTCTTCCAGGTTTCTAGAGTTTAAGTAAGCCATTAAATTACGCATCACGTTTCCGAATTTTCTCTTGTGATGTTTATTGTAAGAAGACCTGGCTCATTAGAGTATCCACATCTGTATCTACACAAATATTCTGATAATCACATTTAACCCTTTAATGCATGATTTTTTATTTGAAGCTATAAAAAATACCACCATTAATGTGTGGTGCGAATATACCAAGAAAAATATTGAAAAAAAAAAAGTCCTTAAAATTATTGTGCACTCCTAGCAAGAAAACGTTCATATAGTGCTTCCATGATATACCCCACGCAGTAAATGTCAATATTATGCCTCTCATCTTTCCAAAAAGTAACTCATAATGCAACAGTAGTATCCCACTGACTACGTTTACATATCAAGGGAGGAATACTAAAGAAAACAAACGCATATGTTAGGAGTTACTCAATGCAGCTAACGAACAGATTCAGTAGTACTCTGCTATTCATAATTTCTAGGACGAGCTACCAGCATATGTAACACTATGAATATTAGCAGCTATAAATGAATTTGTGGTAAAATGTTGATCAGTTTGAGAGATAATGGTAAAAGTAAGGTATGTAGTTGAACAGCTACACTATGCATTAAAGGGTTAAGTGCGTGGTGGAGGGCTCGTCGTACCGCGTTTATAATATTCTACCGTTCCATTCTCTAATACCGCGCGGGACTAAGAAACAACTGAATCTTTGTAGGTGGGTGCTGACAAAATATGTTCACATTCGGAAGTGAAAGTTGATGATAGGACTTTCGCAGATAAATGTCGCCTCAACGAATAACGCCTTTCTTTTAATGATTTCTCTGACGCTCTCCCCCCTATATCGAAGCAATACAAAACGAGCTGCCCTTCTCTGAACTTTCTCTCTATCATCTGTCAGTCCCACTTGATGGGGATTCCACAGTGGGCAGCAATACTGCAAAATAGTACGCACAAATGTAGTGTAGGCAGTTTCTTTAGTAGCATGAAGATAGTTGCAATGGAAAAATTAGACAGAAGAAAACAAAGGAAGAAAAAGGAGACACAAGAAGAGAGACAAATGTAAGCAGTGGCATGAAAAGGATATGCTCTGTATGAAATCTTTTTTTATAGTGAGTGACTGGATAAACGGATTTAAGAAGGAGCGAATATCTTCGTATGCCAAAATTCTTTATGGGGAAGGTGGTTTGAGGGCTGAGATAGCTGGGCCTACTTTTCTCTCAGTGGATGTTAAACACGAACATTTTCGCCTGCTTTGTGCTCTGAGAGGAGCTGGTATTTCTTATCCTAACGTGAAATATAAGTTGGTAGCGGTTGAACCACAGACATTGCCGAGGTGGGGTGGCTTGCGTGCCTCAACGATACAGATAGCCGTACCGTAGGTGCAACTACAGCGGAGGGGTATCTGTGGAGAGGCCAGACAAACGTGTGGTTCCTGAAGAGGGGCAGCAGCCTTTTCAGTAGTTACAGGGGCAACAGTCTGCATGATTGACTGAGCTGGCCTTGTACCATCAGCTAACGTGGCTTTGCCACACAGTTACTGCGAACGGCTGAAAGCAACGGAAAACTACAGCCGTTTCTTTTCCTGAGGACATGCAGCTCTACTGTATGAATATATGATGGCGTCTTCTTGGGTAAAATATTCCGGGGGTAAAATAGTCCCCCATGCGGATCTCCGGGCGAGGACTACTCAGGAGGATGTTGTCATCAGGAAAGACAATACTGGCATTCTACCGATCGGAGCGTGGAATGTTCTAACCCTTAATCTCGCAGGTAGATTAGAAAATCTGAAAAGAGAAATGGATAGGTTAAAATTAGATATGGAAGGGATTAGTGAAGTTCGGTGGCAGGGTGAAAGGATTTCTGGTCAGGTGAGTATAGGGTTATCAATACAAAATCAGTTGGGAGTAACGCAGGAGTAGGTCTGATAATGAATAAGAAAATAGGAATGCAGGTAACTACTATGAGCAACACAGTGATAGCATCATCGTAATCAAGATAGATATGAAGCCAACACCGACCAGAGTAGTCGTGAGGCAATACTCACTTTACGGCTTATCCTAGAAGATAGGTTAAGAAAAGGCAAAGCTACATTTCTAGCTTTTGTAGATTTGGAGAAGGCTTTTGACAATGTTGACTGGAATAAACTCTTTCAAGTTCTGAAGCAAGCAGGAGTAAAATATAGGGAGCGTAAGGTTATTTACAACTTGTACAAAAACCAGACAGCGATAGTCAGAGTTGAAGGGCATGAAAGGGATGCAGTGGTTGGGAAGGGAGTAAGATAGGGTTGTAGCCTTTCTCTAATATTATTCAATTTGTACACTGAGCAAGCTATAAGGGAAAGCAAGGAGACATTTGGAGTAGGAATTGAAGTTCAGGGCGAAGAATTAAAAACATTGCGTTTTGCCGATGACACAGTAATTATGTCAGAGACAGCTACGCTGTCGTAGCCTCCGCCCCCTAAACTTTGAAGGGTTGTAGCTCCCAAACTAACAGTGATAGGAATGTAGTTTAAATTGATTTGGACGCAGCTGGTTTCAACGAACCCAATGCACGATAGAAAAAAAACTATTGTTCCATTAAAAAAATTATATCTTTGTGGTGTAACTCTTTGGAAAATGATACAATAAACTATGTTCATAGCTCCGCAGAAAGTGTAACATTTCTTGTGTTGACCTACCGCATTAAAATTTCTCGTCACCTGTTATTTTATAAGTTACAGAGGCGAACACACTTAGAGAAACACCCTGTATATACATTTCACAGTAATATATTTCTTCCGTATAAAATGTGGCATACATTCCGGTAAACATTTTGTAGAGGTCACAACACTGTGTAGTTGCTGAAGAAGAACTATTCGCATTTACGCGATTAGCAACAACACTTACGGGGCTTTTTTTTTTTTTTTTTAATTTCTGTATTTATTTATTTAGTCTTTTGGTTGTCTTGATGCAGTCCGCCAAGAACGTGTCTTCTGCGCCGACCTCTGAGTTTGTGATCAGCACTCGCGCCTTTCTGGATGAATTCCAAACTTCGTTTTCCCCTACACTTTTTGCGTATCGTCCATGAAAAATATTTTTCACTGGCAGTGACGTTTTTGGCAGTTAACACTGTTCACATGAACACGTTCTGTCGGAGCTGAAAACTGCGATTAGAAACATCCACTTGCACGTAGCAAGTAATTTCGAAATGAAGCTTGTAGGGCAATGGAATTTTAAATGCAGTGATGTTTCAAATTTCATTGCGGCGTAAGATAAAAATCTAATTGTATGACATAAATTGCACAGCGAAAAGCGACGACGATCGATATTGCCTTTGAGGCGAAATGGGGTGCTTTCGATGGAATGAGCAGCCACAAAAGTAAATAAACATTCGACCACTTCTCTCGAAGTACGTTTAATTCGAATTATTTAATCAGTGCCACTCCATTTCAGTTTGTGATTTAATGGTAACTACAATCGTGCTGATCCGTCGATTTATTCGTGTATTTGGTAAAGTACAGTCGTTGTTCCAACGTTACTTCGGTGTACAAACTTAATTTAGTCAGTAAAATGTTTCAATAATACCACCTATGTCTCTATACACCTAAAACACTCCTCTTTCCACCAGCCCACTGTTTTCGCAGAAGCCGTTTACTGATACTAAACTTTGCTGAGTATACGGTACAATGTTGTTTATTTCTGTGTTTTCCTTAAAATGGTTCGCGCTTGCTTGGAATAAAATCAAAAATGTTCAAATGTTTGTTAACCTTACGGGACTTAACAGCGGGGCCATCAGTCCCTAAAGTTACAAACTACTTATGAACTAGCTAATACTAAAGACGACACAAATATCCATGCCCGAGGGGGAATTCGAACTCCCGACGGGGAACGGCTTCGCACATCATAGCATAGCGCCTCAATGCGCTCTGCCACGGCTGCTTGGAGTAGAACCTCAGTAGTACTGAAGAGCATTAGGCGTAATTTTGATCCTTATTACACCCAATAATAATCGTAATATGAAAGTTAAAGAACCGATTTTTAATATTAATCATACAAGGAGGCTGATGGAAAGGTACTTTATTATAGAAGTGCACAAAATACAATATTGTGTACGTAACTATTAAGGGCGGTAAAATGAAGTAGATGCAGTCAATTCTATAATTTTGCCTCCTCTATCACGCTTTAAAATACCCGAATAATAGTATGCGAACACCTAAAATTGAAACGTTACCAACTTTTGACCCGCGTACCAATCAGGTTTTGTGGTAAAAAAAGCGCACGAAAGAAACAACTTTCCGTGAAGTAGGATATGGGGACGTTCATGTTTAAATCGTCCAGCCTGTCTTCAGGAAAGTCACCAAAGAAAGAAGGTTATTCAACGGATCGCGATAGAGAAACATAAATTTTGTGGCTTTGTCTCGAGACTTAACACTTTCCTCGTTAATATTCTTGATGGGAAAGTGTTGGGAACGAAACCGACGGATTAGGAAGAAGTGTTTTGAAGACCTCTAGAAGACGATGAGACGCGTCAGTTACATGCACAATTGGAGCGGTTGCATCCAGAGGCACTGTCTATAAGAAAATAGACTATTGCTATGCTGAAACAATAGGGTATTCCATCGGTCATTCGCGTCATACTCGCACGATATATTTCTACTGCGTGTCTCGCAGTCTTCATCAAGTGCTTCCCGATATATCACGCAGGTATGACGCGAATAACCGGCAGAATACCCGATTGTTTCAGCATGATAACGCCTCGCCGGGAAAGCCAGAAGGATTAGACTATTGCTTTTTAGGGATTTTTTAAATGGTGAAATGCATGACATGCAGCCTTCTACAATTACCGACTAACGTTGAACCAAAAGAAGAAAATTCACACTTCTACATCTCTTCTACGTTAAATTCTATGTCTTCCGAATTTTGACTGGCTGCAATATGGACCAGAAAGGGCATACCAATTCCAGTTAACGTGGGCATTGTCTCAGAAAATCAGACGTTTTTGACAGCATCTAAGATGAGGAAGAGACCATAGCTCTTAAGGTATCCAGTTCAGACCCCATATCTCTGATCTTGTTTTAAGGTGGCTATCGGTGTCGACGGGTCAATCAACCCAAATCTTCCTTCAAGCCTTCCTTCCTCTCATCTTCTAAAATTTTCTCTCTGTTGCCTTTATGCTTCGGGAGATAAAGCGCTATATAAAGTCGCTATATATGTATCTTTATATATGATTTAACTAAGATGTTGACAAAAATGTCCAAAGGTTTGTAATTCTATGGGACCAAACTACGTTGGTCATCAGTCCCTAGACTTACAAACTACTTAAACTAACCTAAGAACAACACACACATCCATGCACGAGGGAGGATTCGAACCTCCGACGCGGGAGACCGCGCGATCCGTAACGTGGCGCTCCAGACCGCTTCGCTACTCCCACGTGGCTAAGATGTTGACCTCAAATATTTCCGGCACCGTTTAACATAGCGTAATTGTGTTTCACCCAAATGAATTGTAAAAAAAAAAATCCTCACTGAACGACGTATTATGGTAAGAGGCCTATGAGGGCGAAGAGGTAAGGAACCCGCATAGATAGGGGGGAAGTGACGAACAAATTATTTCTTTATTAATTTTATTTCTTTATTTGTTGCTAAGGAAGCCGAGTGAAAGTTATATTTCGAAAGGAGCCGTTAACAGCAGCAAAAAGGAAGTATGTTTTCATGTATATGACTCTAACGATCTTTCCTATCACGCATTGATATTCACAACCGTCGTAACAACTAAACTTTGAGAACTCTAGGGCTACTAACTTCTGCCGTGTATACAAAGCTGGTGGTATCGTAAAAATGCCGCACTAAAATAACGTATTTACTAGGCTATGGTACCCGCCTTTCTTTTCTAGTGATGATGACGTTGATGAGTTATGTCGGACCGGGACTCGAACCAGGTGCAGACTTTTGAGATGGAAACTGTGACACTTCGAATAACAACGTTGATGCCTTATCTGATTTAAGCTTGTATTTCATATAATCCATACTGCTGAACGCATGGCTTCTTATGTAATCTTTCTTCTGGCATGCGTGTAACATGACCCCACATCTTAGCCTGTTCTCTCTAGCTGCTTCATCTTTGTTGCACCGCCTCACTGATTATGCCTTTCAGCGTTCAGTCTGGAGCAAAGTACCTCTAATAAAATTCCTCCATGATTCCCTATTCAATGCTAACATTGATGCCTCGTCTGATGTTATGCCTTTTACTTCAAAATCATTCTGCACCGAATCTAGGTACATTCTTCTTGGTCTACCTCGACTCCTCTTACCCTCCGCTGCCGAGTTCATTAGTCTCTTAGGTAACCTTGCTTCTCAAATGTTCAAATGTTCAAATGTTTGTTAAGCTTATGGGACTTAACTACGGGGTCATCTGTCCCTAAACTTACAAACTACTTATGAACTACTTACGAACTAGGACGGCACAAATATCCATGCCCGAGGGGGGATTCGAACCCCCGACCGTAGTGGCCGTGCTGACCGTGATTGAAGCGCCTCAGTCACCTCGGCCACCGCGGCCGGCCCTTGCTTCTCCCATGCGTGTAACATGACCCCACCGTCTCAGTCTGTTCTCCCTAACTGCTTCATCTATGGTGTTCATTCCCAGTTGTTTTTTGATTTCCTCATTATGGACAACCTCCTGCCATCCCATCTATTAGTGCCTGCAATCATTCTTGCTACTTTCATATCTGTAACCTCTATCTAATGAATAAGGAAACCTGTATCCACCCAAATTTCACTCCCATATAGCAAAGTTAGTCGAAAGGTAGAGCGAGGCACTGCTAACTTAGCCTTGGTACTGACTTCCTTCTTGCAGAAGAGAGTAGATCTTAGCTGGGTAATCAATGCATTAGCTTTGCTATACATTGATTCCAGTTGTTTCGCAATGTTGGCATTCTGTGAGAAAATACATCCTAAGTACATGAAACTGTTCACCTGTTCTTTTTCAGTACGCATTTGCAGTTCTTTGCAAGTGAAATGGTGGACCTATTAAGGCACACTCTTACGTCTTTCGTCCGCCTCCGTAGCTCAGCGGTAGCGTCGCTACCACGATGGAGGCCCGGGTGCGATTCCCGGCTGGGGACTGGGTGTTGTGTGTTGTCCTAATCATCATCATTGGCACGTAAGTCGCCCACGCGGCGTCAAATAGAAAGACTTAGACTAAGGCGGCCGAACAATCCCGCAAGCGATCTCCCGGCCAAGAAAGCCAACCGCTCATTTCATTTCTTACGTCTTTCAATTTTCTGTTGTAACATTTTAATAGATTTTAAGTAATTTACAGTTTATTCTACCGATACTCAGCTTTTTAACGTTACGATGTATGGGGGTTCTGCTCGCTGCAAATTTATTCTCCTGGGGCGTCGTGGTAGAAATAAATACTCGATATGTACAATTTTTCACTTCTTCTTTAATTTAAATCAAATTTCTTCTCCACCAAAAGATAACAACAAATTACCACAACACAGACTGACACAGAGTCCAAAGTACTCGACAAAAGACAAAACTGGAACTCCCCCACGCAAGGCGGTGAGGCAAATATATAACATCGGCAATAACGACCTTACATTATGCATTGTTCATAAAATATACTAATTTACAATTAACAAACATACACGTAAAACATTTCATGTACACAAAAATAATCGCAATATAAAATGAAAGCTATACATACAATAATTTTAGTTCGCACCTATCTTTTTAAGTTTTAATCACGCTACTTTTTGTTTGACAACAAACCAAAATGTTAAATGTTAATTAATTAGTTAACGAGTACTTCATACATGTTCCTAACATATATTGAGCCATCAATTATCTTCTCAATTCTGCAACTACGTTTAAAATCTCACGTCGCTCAATATATACAAAGAAACACAATATTGATAATTAATGTAATAGTCGAAATAACACAATTAGCTGGTCTACACAACTTGTTTTTGAGCCTAACATATATACAATGCTATTTATTATCATTTCTTTATGTTTTACAAAAATTTTCACCCTTCGTCTGTCTATTTATTTGAAATAATGAACAATGACAAAAGTATTGTTTATAGAACTGTCTGGAAACGTCTTATACAAATCTCTTAATTAATGAAATCTATCACTTGTTTTAATCACAGTATCACCGAGACACTGTCCTACACTGATTCCTAAGCTGGCTATATCGTTTTAACTAACTTCAGACGTAACTTTTATCACTAATGAACAACACGATTCCGGATCCGAAGCAGACGGTATCGTAGGATGAAATTGAGATGAGAGGACCAGGCAGACGGTATCTTACGATAACATTGAGATGAGGGGGTCAGCAGTATCGTTACACTATGCAACAGTCAGTATTACGATAAAACGGACGGCGTTGCAATGGGAAGCTGTTAGCTCCAGCAGTTGCGAACCTCTTAGTGGAGAATTTTGAAAATATTGCCTTAGATACGGCGCCATTGAAGCCTAGACGTTTCTTCCGATACATTAACGATACTTTCGTTATGTGGCCGCACGGCCTTGAAAAACTTGACGAGTTCTCTGAACATCTGAACAGCATCAACAGTAACATCCGGTTGCCCTTGGAGGTAGAATAGGGAAGTACATTACCCTTCCTCGATGTTCTCGTCCGTCGCAAACGGAATGATTGCCTTGGTACGGCATCTACAGAAAACCTTCCCATACAGATCTGTACTTGCACGCCATTAGCCGTCATCACCCGTCACAGAAGCGCACTGTATTACAGACTTTGGAACATCGTGCAAAAACAATTTCAGACGCCGACAACCTGCCAAATGAGCGAACCACACACGCAAGGTCTTCAGGAATAACGGCTACAATGATGCGATATCAGGAAAGAAGCACGATAAAACCACTGACGAGGAAAAGGATAAGAAAATTGCTTTTTTTGCCATACTGTAGTTTTGTGTCGGGCATAAAAGCTGCCTGCTAAATTTACACAAGTACTAATTAATCTTTAGGACTAAGTTGGAAATCCGGCAATTACTGAGACCAGTTAAAGACGAAATGTTTCAAATGTTTATAAATCTATCGGACCAAACTGCGTGGTCATCAGTCCGTAGCTTACAAACTACTTAAACCTAGGTAAACTAACCTACGGACAAACACACACACCCATGCCCCAGGGAGGACTCGAACCTCCACGGCGAGCAACCGCGCGCTCCGTAGCGAGACGCTTTAGACCGCTCGGCTACTCCACCGCGGCGGATCTTTGCCATCGCGGGCAAGCGCTCTACCGACTGCTATCCCAACACGACTCACAATGCCGCCTCACAACTTTACTTCCGCCAGTACCTCGCCTCCTACTTTCCAAACTTCACAGAAGCTCTCCTGCGAAACTTGCAAGACTAGCACTCCTGGAAGAAAGGATATGGTGGAGACATGGCTTAGCCACAGCCTAAGGGATGTTTCCAGAATTAAACTTTCACTCTGCAGCGGATTGTGCACTGACATGAAACTTCCTGGCAGATTAAAACTGTGTGCCGGAACCGGGACTCGAACATGAGACCTTTGCCAAATGTTCAAATGTTTGTAAATCTATCGGACCAAACTGCGTGGTAATCAGTCCTTAGCTTACAAACTACTTAAAATTAGGTAAACTAACCTATGGACAAACACACACACCCATGACCCAAGGAGGACTCGAACCTCCACGGCGAGCAACCGCGCGCTCCGCAGCGAGGCGCTTGAGACCGCTCGGCCACTCCACCGCGGCAGTTAAACACGCAGCAGGTATTAGAACACCTGAGGGCTACAAGATAACTTGCGAGTGTGACCAGTCTTACATCGGACAAATGGTCTGAACTGTTCAAGAACGCAAGAAGGAATATGAAAGATTTTATTGTTTACGATACCAAATCTGCTTTAGCTGAGCATCCTTTAGTAAACGCTCATCTCATTAAATTTGATGAAACCACCGTTGACTCGCATTAACGGATTCTGTGAATAATTAGAGCCATACCATCGGAATTAGAAGCACTGACAACACCGTTAACAGAGATGGCGGCTTGTAGCTCAGAGCTGCGTGGGATCGAGCGGTCGCATGGAATAGCAACTCATGTCCATATATGGCGATGTTGTGGGGCAGCAGTGACTTCACAGCGGTAGCGAGTGTGTACAAGGCCGTATTTGCAGCCACTAGGCAGTCAGTACCACTTGACAATGACCAAGGAGTGCTTGGCCGAAAGCTCGTGGAGTTTTAACCACCTGACGCGGACGAACCCCGAGAACTTTTTATTTAATGTTCTAACTTTGTTCCTCCTATTTGGCACTCAATGATTAAATCTCTTTCCCAAACACATTAGTTTAGTTTAAGAGATGCTGATCTTCATACTATAACTGTTACGCGACTGATCTAGCTCTGATGTATTAGATTACAACCTAGATTACATCGAACCTGGCGTCACAATTAAGTCGTCTGCATATGCGAGACAGCTTATTTGGTTTTCGGTTATTTAATCCCTCCCAGCCAGTCAATTGTTTTCAAATAGTAGGAACAACAGTGGTGACAAAAAAATGTTCAAATGTTTGTAGAGCTTATGGGACTTAACTACGGGGTCATCAGTCCCTAAATTAGTAAATTAGCTTACTACGCCTATTTTCATTCACTGCTTTCATATGGGATCATCTTCTGGGGCAATTCAACATTGAGTAAAAAAGTATTCATTGCACAAAAGCGTGTAATCAGAATAATTGCTGGAGCCCACCCAAGAGCATCCTGCAGACATTTATTTAGGGATCTAGGGATACTCACTGTAGCTTCACAATATATATATTCACTCACGAAATTTGTTATTAACAATCCGACCCAATTCAAAAGTAATAGCAGTGTGCATAGCTACAACACTAGGAGAAAGGATGATATTCACTATTCAAGGTTAAATCTAACTTTGGCTCAAAAAGGGGTGAATTATGCTGCCACAAAAGTCTTTGGTCACTTACCAAGTAGCATCAAAAGTCTTACAGATAGCCAACTAGTATTTAAAAAGAAATTAAAGGAATTTCTGAATGGCAACTCCTTCTACAAAGTAGATGAATTTTTAGATAAAACTTAAAAAAATATTAATAATAAATAAAAAAAATTCTTAAAGTATAGATTGTCAAGTATAGACAAAATTTACTAAACTGAAACGTTCCACATCATTACGAAATGTATACATGATCTAAGGAACAAGTATTAATCTAATCTAATCTTACAAAGTACTTATGAACTAGCTAATACTAAGGATGGCACCAATATCCATGCCCGTGAGGGGATTCGAACCCCCGACCGTAGTGCCCGTGCAGACCATGACGGGTTACAGCCTTGTGTTACCCCTGAAACTATGCTGAACAGCAGCAGTTAGAGTAGACAGTAAATTGAGATCATCCTCAATTTACTGTCTGCTGCCTGACAGTCTACGTAAAGACCTTTAATTTCCTGCAGAAGTTTGCCCCCTATTCCATAATATTGTAGAGCTGACAACAGCTTCCTCCTAGCAATACGGTAATAAGCCTTCTCTAGATCTATGAAATAAAGATACAATCTTCACTGTAAATACACTTGAAATTTGGTGTAATTACTGCTTTCGTTGAAATGTGCCTGGAAAGTCCATTGTCGGCTGACACTCCGCTGCAGGGCGATAATTTCTTTCTGCTTAAGAGACCATACAATGTTCCTTCATTTTCGGAGTTTTTCCACAAAAAAAAAAAAAAAAAAAAAAAAAAAAAAAAAAAAAAAAAAAAAAAATTGTGAAGAGTTGAGAGCGGCATTCGCTATGAGAGGTGGCTTGACGTGGCTTGACGTGCAATCCAAATGGGGCACAATTAAGTATGGGGTGCCCGAGGGGTCTGTTTTGGGGCCATTGCTGTTTCTTATTTATATAAATGATATGCCTTCGAGTATAACAGGTGATTGTAAAATATTTTTGTTTGCTGAGGATACCAGTTTGGTAGTGAAGGATGTTGCTCGTAATATTGACACAGTATCAAATAATGCAGTTCAATAGATAAGTTCATGGCTAATAGAAAACAAGTTGATGTTAAATCACAGTAAAACTCAGTTTTTACAATTTCTAACACATAATTTGACGAAATCTGACATTATGATTACACATAATGGGCATGTGATAAGTGAGACTGAACAGTTCAAATTTCTAGGTGTTCATATAGACAGTAAGCTGTCATGGAAAGCCCATGTTCAGGATCTTGTTCCAAAACTAAATTCTGCTATATTTACCATTAGAACAATATCTGAGATAAGTGATTTTTCAACACGAAAAGTAGTCTATTTTGCTTACTTTCACTCACTTATGACGTACGGCATTGTTTTTTGGGGTAAGTCGCCTGATGCAAAAAGGATATTTCTGGCTAAAAAACGGGCGGTTCGAGCAATATCTGGTGTAAGTTCGCGAATGTCTTATCGACCAAACAGTAGTCTGGGAGTTTTGACTCTGGCGTCACAATACGTTTTTTCTTTGATGTCGTTTGTTGTTAATAATATCAGCTTATTCCCACGAGTTAGTAGCTTTCACTCGGTGAATACTAGACAGATGTCTAATCTACATTTGCACCACACCACCTTAACACTTGTGCAGAAAGGGGTGCAGTATTCTGCGGCATCCATTTTCAATAAGCTGCCACAAGAACTTAAGAATCTTAGCACTAATCCACATGCTTTCAAATCTAAACTGAAGAGTTACCTCGTGGCTCACTCCTTTTATTCTGTCGAGGAACTCCTAGAAAAGTTAAACAATTAAGCTAATTCATTTTTTCTTTATTGATTCTTTTCACTTTGTCTTAAGATTGTCGTGTGCAAAGGACTACTTAAATTTTTTCTATTACCATTCTTGTGTAACAATGTATTGACTTGTTCCATGACCATGGAGTCTTACTCCACAAGTGGGTCCTATGGAACAGAAAAAAAAAAGAGTGTCGCTTTGTACACGCATCGATCCACACTCCGCCATCAGCGTACCGCGCTGTCGCTGGGGCCCCGGCAGACGTGGCGTCCGTTTGGACAATGTCTCTGCCTTGAGAGAGATTAATGAGGCCCGCTTGTCAGGAGATCTTCACTCAGGGCGCGTCACCTCGCAACGAACCGTGAAATGCGAGTAATTCCCCACAAACGCTGCCGTGTACGCTATGGAAAAACTGAATTTGCAATTTCCTCGTTTTTTTCCTCTTCTCTTCTTGTTCTTTGTTCAGTGTGGCACCCAGTAGTGACACAGCGCTCGTTAAACTTGCAGCTCGTCTCACTCTCCCATATACTCACCGGAGAGGCAACGAATACTGGTATAGGTGTGCGTTATGCAAAAACAGGAAGGAAGGAAGCTTGGAGTTTAACGTCCCGTCGACAGCCTGGTCATTACAAAATGTTCATGTGTTTATAGAACTTATGGGACTTAACTACGGGGTCATCAGTCCCTAAGCTTACAAACTACTTATCAACTAGCTAAGACTAAGGACGGCACAAATATCCATGCGCGAGGGGGGATTCGAACCCCCGACCGTAGTGGCGGTGCAGACCGTGACTGGAGCGCCTCAGTCCCCTCGGCCACCACGGCCTGCCTGTTTATTAAAGACAGAGCTTACGCTCGGAGTGCTTGGGTAAGGAAGTGGAAGGAAATAGCCTCACTATGTGATAGTAATGGCGATTCTGACGATGATAGCGCTACTAAAGCAGAGTTACTAAACATGGCTTTTAGAAACTCATTCACCAAAGAAGACGAAACCAATATTCCAGATTTCGAATTACAAACAGAGGCCAGAATGAGTAACGTAGAAGTAGATATCATCGGAGTAGTTGCTTTACTCTCCCTATATACTCACTGGAGAGCCAAAGAATACTGGCATAGGCGTGCGTTATCCAAAAATTGGAAGGAACGAAGCTTGGAGTTTAACGTCCCATCAACAGCGTAATCATTAGGGACAGAGGTGTTTGGGTAAGGACGTGGAAGGATATACCGTCACTATGTGATAGTAATGGCGATCCTGACGATGACAGCGCTACTAAAGCAGAGTTACTAAACATAGCTTTTTACAAACTCATTCACCAAAGAAGACGAAACCAATATTCCAGATTTCGAATTACAAACAGAGGCCAGAATGAGTAACATAGAAGTAGATATCATCGGAGTAGTGCAGCAACTAAAATCACTTAAAAAGAATAAGTCTTCTGGTCCGGACTGTATACCCATTAGATTTCTATCTGATTATGCTGAGGCGATAGGTCCTTACTTAACAGCCGTATACAACCGCTCTCTCAAAGAAGGATCTGTACCAAAAGATTGAAAAGTTGCACAGGTCACACCTATATTCAGGATAGGCAGTATGAGTAACCCACTAAATTACAGACCTACTTCATTGACGTCAATTTGGAGCCGGGTTTTCGAACATATCCTGTATTCAAATATTATGAATTATCTCGAGCAGAACGCGGATTTAGAAAATATCGTTCATGCTAAATACAACTAGCTCTTTACTCATACGGAGTGCTATCGACAAGGGTTCGAAAATCTATTCCGTATTTCTTGATTTCCAGAAGGCTTTTGACACCGTACCTCACAAACGGCTTTTAATCAAATTGCGTGGTTATGGTATATCACCCCAAATTTGCGACTGGATAGGGGATTTCCGGTCAGAGAGGATAAAGGTCGTGGTAATCGATGGTAAGACATTGACTAAAACAGAAGTGATATCGGGCGTTCCATAGAGTAGTGTTATTGGTCCTCTGCTGTTCCTTATATACATAAACGATTTGGGAGAAAATATAAGTAGCTCTCTTAGGTTGCTTGCAGATGACGCCGTCATTTACTGACTAGTAAAATCATCTGAAGATAAAAACCAACTGCAGAACGATCTGAAATCTGAATATCGCTATAGTATAAAAATTTCCAATTGACTCTAAATAATGATAAGTGTGAAGTCGTCCACTTGAGTACGAAAAGAAATCCGTTAAACTTTGTTTACAAGATAAATCAATCAAAAGTGAAGGCTGTAAACTCCACGTAGATAATGACGTAGGAAAGGCGGACCAGAGACTGCGTTTTATTGGCAGAACCCTTAAAACATGCAACAGAACTACTAAAGAAAATGCATACACTACGCTTGTCCGTCCTTTTATGGAGTATTGCTGCCCAGTGTGGGATCCTTATCAGGTGGGTTTGACGGAGGACATCGAAAGAATCCAAAGAAGGGCAGCTCGTTTTGTAATTTGACGATATAGGGAAGACAGCGTTACGGAAACGATACAGGCTCTGGGATGGGAATCATTACAACAACGGCGCTTATCGCCGCGGCGTGAGCTACTTACGAAACTCCAATCGGCAACATTCTACTCCTAATGTGAAAATATATTGTTGACTCCCACTTACATAGGTAGAAATGATCATGAGAATAAAATACGAAAAATCAGAGCTAAAACGGAGAGATTCAGGTGTTCTTTCTTCCCGCGCGATATCCGAGAATGGAATGGTAGATGAATAGTATAAAGGTGGTTCGATGAACCCTCTGCCAGGCACTTAAATACCGTATTAATGGGTGATCGTGCCCACACGTACGGATAACATCGCGGTCGCCACATCCCGTGATCCACCTTAGCAAACTAACCTAAATACGGAGGTGACAGTAGAACTTTTGTGATGGTCACCACGTTGGTGTGGGCGTGGAGGGGCCCCATCCTTGCCAAAGGCACTTAAATGTGATTTGTAGAGTATCCCATGCAGAAAGGAACCATCTCGGCATTTTTCTGAAGTGATTTAGGAAAATCACGGAAAACCTTAATCTGGATGGCCGGAGGTGGATTTGAACCACCATCCTTCCGAATGCGACTCCAGTGTGCTACCACTGCGCTACCTTGCTCAAGCGATATGTGCTTGAAATTTTTCAAAACAAGGTGCGATCAAACTGTTGTTTGTTGAGAAATATATGCGGGAAGATAGCTTGTTGAATATTTTTCTTCGCATTACCGGTTTCAACAAACTTATCTTTTTTCAGACCTCTACATTTTAAAAAATCTCACTGGCGTGTTTTACGGCTCAGTTCAGGTTTTCCTGTGCTTTTATGATTTTTTGCAAATATTTTTGACAGGAATAATGAAAATATAAATAATAAAGAATTATGGTCGATACGATTTACGACTCTACTATGCCTCAACACTGAATATTATATTTCAGCGATTTTAACAAATAGTGTTGTTTGGTTGGGATAGGGGGACTAAAGTACTGAGGTTATCAGTCCCACGGTAGGGACGAGAAGGAGTGAGGATATGAAAGGAGGAGAGGGGGAAATAAATGCAGTCCGGAAAGTACAGAAGGAAGGAAGACTGCATTATCTCGGGGCCCCATGCTCGCCACGCACATAACATATCCACGAAAGAACGTGAGCCCCTGGTTTGTTTCATTCTTTCTTATATATATATATATATATATATATATATATATATATATATATATATATATATATTGGAATAGGGATTAAAGTTCAGGGGGAAGAAATAAAAACATTGCGTTTTGATGATGACATTGTAATTCTGTCAGAGACAGCGAACGACCTGGAAGAGCTGTTGAATGGAATGGACAGTGTGTTGAAGAGAGCGTACAAAATGAACATTAACAAGAGCAAAACAAAAATAATGGAATGCGGTCTTAGAAAATCAGGCGATGCTGAAGGAATTAGGTAACGAAACAATGAAGGCGGTAGATGAGTTTTGTTACTTAGGTAGTAAATAACATGCGATGGTCGCAGTACAGAGCATATAAAATGCAGAATGGCAATGGGAAGAAATCATTTTTGAAAAAGAGAAATTTGCTAACATCGAATATTAATTTAAGTCTAAGGAGGTCTTTTCTGAAGGCATTTGTGTGGAGTGTTGCCTTGTATGGGAGTGAGACATGGACGATAAACAGTGCGGACAGGAAGAGAATAGAGGCTTTTGAAATGTGGTGCTACAGAAGAATGCTGAAGATTAGATGGGTAGATCGCATAACTAATGAAGATGTACTGAACAGAATTGGTGAGAAAAGAAATTTTTGGCATACCCTAACTAAAAGAAGGGATCGCTTGGTAGGACACATTCTTAGACATCGAGGAATCGTAAATTTAGCATTGGAGGGAAGTGTGTGGGGTAAAAATCGCAGAGGGAGGCCAAGAGACGCGTATAGTAAGCAGATTCAAGTGGATATGGATTGCCGTTCTTATGAGGAGATGAAAAGGCTTGCTCAGGATAGAGTAGGGTGGAGAGCTGCATCAAACCAGTCTCCGGACTGAAGACCATAACAACACACACATATATATATATATATATATATATATATATATATATATATATATATATAGACAAAATTATTTGATATTTTAGTTTAGCTTTGACAAACAACATCTTTTTTTTTCAACTTTCACCTGTTTAAACTATTATTTTAATATCTCTCCCATATTTTTATTCATATTTCTCCATTAAAATCTTATCACCCGTCTTGACGTGCTAGTTTGTCCTCTTTGTCAAATGCATTTTCTTTGCCTCCACTGGCTTACGTAAAATCTTGTTACAGTGTAAAATCACAGTTATTTTTGCAGATATCTCCGAAACGGTGCGAGTTATGGAAACGACACAACAGAGCAAGGTTTGTGATAATTTTCTCCTCTACAAAAACGTTTATTCAACTTTCATCTCAGATGAACAGTTAAGGAGGAACAGCTTTCTATAAACGCAAGGTTAGGCAACCATTTTTCCCGCTCGCCATACGCGACTGAAATAGCAGGAAGTGACAATGGCAAAAGACTTCTTGTGTCTTGCCATCAAATGTTGAAAAATTTTGAAACTTCCTCAGACCTTTGCGCTATACTTTTCTTCAAGACATGTAGAATCAAAATATCTGGTGAAATAGGGAACTGAAATGAAACTTACGTCATCTACCGTTCGTTGCTTCAATCGAATGGTAATGCGCCCTTGAATACTTTAAAAAATCATCAGTTTTCTACTGTTGATCTACTGCAAATCTCGGCTGAAAGTCACTGTTTTGGCACGGCAAATAGTACTGAAGAGTGAAAACTGACGTTGGCGAAGTTTTAATGTTCAAATGTTTGTTAAGCTTATGGGACGTAACTCCTGGACCGTGCGAAATGGTGCACTGGACTCGCATTCGAGTGGACCGGACTCCGCGCTGCTATCACTTTCCGCACGGTTGTTCCTAGCACTATTGTCGCTCCAATTACTTCTCCTAGAAGAGCCGTTGCTGTCTCTTCTAGGTCCGTAATCTTCGTCATATTATAAGTCCTCCAGGTAAGCCTGGAAGGACTCAATGTCCTCCTTGCAGCTTTCCGCAAGGATGGTATCGCGCACATTTCGTGTGAGCTTCGACGCGCAAATTCTTATCAGTTCACTCGGAGGGTAAGGGTAGTCGGGAATTGATTTCTCTGCATCATTCCTTAAAAGAATTCTCCGAGACTCCTGCAATTGCTGTTAGCAAAGTGGGGCATCACTATAATTCTGCTCTTTACTCGTTCCTGTTGCCTCTCCGACCAGTAGGCAGACAGGAAATGCTCCCTAAAATCATCGTAGTAGCGGCAATATCTTAAGAGACGTTGCATCCGCGTGGCGGGATCCCCCCAAGAGATATCCACACACATACTCGATTTCTGTCCTTCTGGCCAGTTCGGAGGCAGAGAGTAATCGAATTGCTCTAGCCACACACAAGGGTGTAGTCCGCTTGCAGAGTTTCAGAAGACCTGGTACTTTTTTACAGTTAAAAAGTGATTATAATCAAATGCCTGCTCTGTCTCTCGCACAGGCACTCGACTCGGTCTTTCTCTTATGGGAGGACAGGCAAGCAGAGCTTCGACCTCCTCCTCCTCGAAAGCCGAATCACTTCCGTGGTCGGAACGACAGGTCTGACCTCCACACAAACTGCGACAGGCGTTTTCTACTAGCGGGGGAGGCGGGGGAGGAACAGAGACGTGCTCCAGACACGCGACGCGTTCTTCTAACTCGGCCGCTACATCGCGACGCCTACGGTTAATTTCCCACTGTTGTTCCTTGAATTACGGATTATGCTGAAGTTAAACTTGTTTATTCACATAGAAAACAAGCAAAATGGGGAACCAATTTTGTTAATACAATAAAAATGAGTCTCTCACATGGATTAATGCGGACGGTGTCCAGCCTAAATTATACATGATTTATTGCTACTGAGGGGGAGGGGGGGGGGGGAATTCACAAACAACATTCATTCTCTCACACACACGCAATGCCACAGCGAAACTCACCAAAATCAGCGTGCTGAGACGAGGCGGAAGCAGGCGCCGCTATCGTAGGCGAAATTCAGCAAGTCGGAGATAGCACAAAACACAATATACAAAAACACTTTGAAGCTGGCTCTGGTCTGTCGTGCATGTTTTGAAATGTTGCGTGTGTATAGCCAAGTTAAATTACATCTGAATTGGACTGCGAGTAAACACACTAACGGCGACACACGGCTACGTTACATGAACGCACTCCACTGAAGGTGAAGTGGTTGAAAATCGGATTCATTATACAAAATCACGGTGGATTCTTAAATTGCAGTCTGTTAGAAATAAATCTAGGTACTGCTTTTTATATGAGAAGTGGCGTGAATTCAGGCGACTAGCTGCGAACCCCGGAAGTCGGAACTCGGACCCACGTGGTTCCGAAAACCGGTAAAAATTAATACATTCAGTTTCCAAAAAATAAAGAAAATTAACTACTGCATGTAACCCATAGAAATGGTTACAATTATATAAGAAAGCGAATGACATACAGAGACACGCGATAGGGGGCAATTACAGAGACGGATGAAGTCGAGTCTCAGAAAAACGACAAAAATTAAATAATTACAAAGTCGGAAAAATAAAATAAGAATTACAGCATGCAACCCATATAAATGTTTAGAATTACATGAAGAAGCGAAAGAAATGCAGCTACACGCAATAGGGAGCGATTACAGAGACGGATGAAGTCCAGTCTCCAAAACTCGTAAAGGTGAAATAATTACAAAGTCGGAAAAATAAAATAAGAATTACAGAATGCAACCCATAGAAATGTTTAGAATTACATAAGGAAGCTATTGAAGGAGGTTGTACAAGGCTCAGAGAGAATTACTGACAAAGACAAAGTGCGTACTACTGGTTGTAGAAGAAACGGCAAAATTAAAATAGGCGGGGGAGAAGATCGCGAAAAATTAGTGGAAATCAGAAGGATACCCGCATAGTTACTTGCCTAATGGGTATGGAACAAAAAAGAGTGGAAGCTGAAGGCTTTGTTCTACGAACCAACCACGTGGAACACGTATCATTCCCGAAAGGAAACGATGAGAAGATTTTTACTTGCACTGTACAAAAATGAACATATCACCTATTAGAAATCCGGCTCCACAAACCTAGAAAGTATTTACACAGAGTTCATACACCGCCACATGATCACAAAAGGTTTTAACATATCAGGTCGTTATCAAACTGCAACTAGAATCACACGCACCGCGTTTATCTATTGGAAATCACTGAATTGAAAAACGAGAACACATTTCCGCACACGATCGGAGAAAATATTCCAAAAAATGATTCTAAGTTCTCGATTCTAAGTTAAACGTGCTAGACAATGAAACACTACCATCTCATGGACACAAGAGAGAGAACCAATCTTACCTCACCAGACGTGCAGTTTAGAAAGAAGACCCAGCGGTCATGAGGCGGGAAACTGCTACCGGAAGTTGGAAACCCAAGAAACAGCGGTGGTAGGGGAGGAGAGAGAGCAGACTCATGCTGAGGGTAGGCTCACCGACTAGCTCGCAACCAAAGGGTGTGGAAACCTCTGTGGTAGCATGAGTAGTTATCGACTCTGAGCCAGAGAGAACGGTGCAAAGCGGGCTACTGCTACCCACATTCATAAAGCCACAGATTCTCGCACCCATTTACAAGTAAAACAACTGCACATTCTCACAGGGACAGTGGCGTAGCGGAGAAGCCGTACTTATGCCACATTAATTAATATAATAATAAATAATTAATACAAAAATAAGAAAAACCTAGCAATATTAACTAATATTTTAACACATGAAATAAAAATGCTACTCCTCAAGCCTTGAAAAGAGTGCGGTTCAAGTTTGAACAAAATGAAAATCTAGCGACATTAAATAAATTATAACTTTACAGAAATATACAAAAAATATGTGGAAGACGACAGACGGTCGTCTTTCAATTTTAGGAAGTCCTTTCTGAAAGCATTTATCTGGAGTGTAGCATTGTATGGGAGTAAAACGTGGACGATAAGGAGTTTATATACATGTGGCGTCTGTTCCGAAAGAACAGACGTCACTTCTGATCCTGCAGTTGTTATTATTTAATATTTACAGAATATATGACATCAGCTGCGATTTGGCAAGGCTGAAAATGTGTACCCAGCCGGGATTCGAACCCAGGTGTCCTGCTTTCTAGGCAGTTGCCTTGCCCAATCGTAGTAGATAAGGAGTTCCTGGCATATCCTGAGTAAGAGAAGGGATAGGTTGGTGGGACACATTCTGAGACGTCACTGAATCGTCAACTTGGCATTAGAAGGAAGTGTGTGTGGGGTAAAATAGTAGAGGGAGACCGAGGGACGAATACAGTAAGGAGATTCAAAAGGATATAAGTTTCCGTACGTATTCTCATATGAAGAGGCTTGCACAGGACAGGGTAGCGTGGAGAGCTGCATCAAACCATTCTGCGGACTGAAGACCACAAGAATAACAAACTACAGAAAGTAGCTATACCAGTGTTTTTACCCGGTCGTTGGGAATGACAGTAAGAAAAACCGATTAAAACTACACCAAATGGATACCGAAAACAGTTACTCAGAACTAAAATACAGGTTTTAACCGGTCGGTTATGTGGTGTCGCCAAGTCTAAAGTGCGCGCCACCTACTTTCGCCGCGCGCCGCCATACACCCACGGCGCGGCGTTCTTACGACGTCAGCCACGAGCGCCCTCTGTTGCTATCCCGCTCGTGACCACCACTGAACGACATCGTTCACTTGGGACTGAGATAGGAACCAGTTAACACTTCGGAATCAGATAGGCACCAATGAAGACTTGGCTATCGGATAGGCACTAGGCAGGCCTCTAGCTCAACTATGTATCAGCCTTCTGCAGTACTGAGGTGTGTAAAAGTTAAGTATTACTCAGTCTCTAAGAGACGAGGCAGGGACACAAAAGGTTTTTCTCAACCCTTCTGTAGGTGGCGATTTGGCATGCTGGGGGTCGGTGCGATATGTCACTCGTGTCGGGGGACTCGATAGAAAAGATGAAGTGAGGAGGCTGTGGCAGCAGCAGCAGGTTTGGAGGCTGGTGGAGGATGTGCAGCGTCACCGTTGGCGACCTTGCGGCCAGCTTCCCTGATGCGCCGTGAAGGGCCACCAAGCAGGCCGCAGTGACTCAGCCGCCCCAGCAGAGGCCTTGGCACACTCTGCCCCACTGGGAGACTCATCACTGGCCGCCCACTCCAGACAGCATCACCGTCTGAGCCGTGCTTTCACAGGGCAATCTTACACGCTGTCCTGTCTTCCGCAGCCTTCTTCAAGTTTGCGTATTTTCCACTTCCCGTCTACATATGCATGGGATTCTCTGCAAATCACATTTAAGTGCCTGGCAGGAGCATCATCGAACCACCGTTACACTATTTATCTCCCATTCCACTCTCGAATAGCGCGAGGGAAAAAAGAACACGTGAATCTCTCCGTTAGATGTCCGATTTCTCGTATTTTATTCTGATTATTATTTCTACCTATGTAAGTGGGAGTCAACAATATATTTTCGCATTCGGAGGAGAATGTTGGCGATTGCAGTTTCGTAAGTAGCCCAAGCAGCAGCGATAAGCGCCGTTGTAATGATTCCCATCCCAGATCCTGTATCGTGACAATACAAAACGAGCTGGCGGTGGCAGTCTTGCACTTTTTTTTGTAAATTCATATCTCTGTCATTTTTTGACAATCTCACAGAAAGTTTTCACAGTTATGCATAGGGAACCAATAGGATCGCATGCTCGGAACTGCGATCGTAGCGCTGCTGCGGATAGAAACGGAAACTGAACTTCTTTGTGGACGACACTCGTATAATAATGAATCTTTCTTTGTATGTAAACGCAGCACTTTACACCTGCTTAGGTTGAGGCTCAATTGCCAAATTGCCATTACCTACACCATGCGTCAATACGCTCTACCCTTTTCCAATGTCGCGACGTAGAGACACTACAGCATCATCTGCGAAAAGCGTCATTGAAATTCCGTTCCTAACTACGAGGTCAGCCGTTTATGGAACACGGTGATACGTCAAGTCTTGTTTGAGAGAATCAGCATTAGTCAGAGTAATTAAACAGTTGTACTTATTCGTCTGAGCTTTGTTGAATTTTCTCAGAATTTCTCGTGTACTTGCTCCAAGTATCAGGATATTCGGGCAAAGAGCGTGCACTGGATTTTCATTTGTGGAATGATTATGGAAAAAGATAGTCCACACGGGCTTTTTATATGTTTTCTAAATTTCCTACATTACTCCTTATGACCAAGCCATAATAATTCTGTAATCTATCTATTTCAACATTTGTCAGGCGACTTTTACACCTAACTTCTTACCACCTTCCAATACTATTTTTTAATTTTATTTTAATAACCTTCTCAACCTGGACCCCATTCTCTTCTGCACATGCCCAATGCACTCTAATTTAGAAGGTGCTTAAACATCAATGTAAGCCTGTTCTGTATAGTGCCACTCAAATCTATACACATAAAAATGAATTGCTGTTCGTTAGTCTCGCTAAAACTCGAGAACGGTTGAACCGATTTGGCTAATTTTAGTCTTGAAATATTTGTGTAAGTCTAGGGAAGGTTTAAACGGTGATAAAATATGAAAAAATTGCCCGGAGAAGTGGAAAATCGGGGAAAACTAAAAAAGCTTTTTCCAGTGAGCTATCAATACCATTCATCCAATTGCGATAAAATTTTGTACATTTCATGTTGAAAGCAAGAGGAAGGTGCGTAACAAATAAAAATTTGGAAAAGTCGCCCTGAAAGTAGGAAAATTTAGGGAAAACCGAAAGCTAATTTTCTCAATGAATAAAAATCAATTGCCACATGGTTGTAGGAGCATCACGTGAGTACGGCTTGACAGGACAAGGTTTGTATGAAATAAATTTTTTGGAAAATCTACCGGAAAATCGGAAAATTTGAGAAAAAGTGAAAGTGCGTTTTTCAGTGTGTTTTTGATTGAATTCAGCACTATAACTGACTATTCGCACGACGGAGAGGGGCAATTTTTTTTTTTTTTTTTTTTTTTTTGTGTCTTTGAAATTTTTTCAGTAAAAAAAAGGGGGGGACAGTTAAAAAGGAAAGTCGCAAAATTCGAACCAAGTTGCTTTTTCAATGTTTTTCTAAATGTACTCAACACTATAACAACCGTTATTGCGATTGCGATAAAATGCTGATCATTTGGCGTTCAACGGAAGATGAACGTTTTTATGAACTAAAAATTTGTGAAAGTTACCGGGAAAATGTGACAATTCGCGAGAAACTGAAAGAGATTTTTTTCAAGGGGATATCAATATCATTCGTCTGATTGCGATAAAATTTTGCACATTCGACATTCAAAGGGAGAGAAAGGTTTGAGTTAGGTAGAAGTTTGGAATAGTTGGCCAGGAAGCAGGAAAATTTCTGGAAAACTGAAAAAGCTCTTTTCTTTGGGATATCAGTGTGATAAAATTTTGCACATTTGAAGTTCAAAGCAAGAGTACATACAACTGCGAAGCATTGTTCAAAATGTTCAAGTGTTTGTATAGCTTATGGGACTTAACTACGGGGTCATCAGTCCCTAAACTTACAAACTACTTACAAACTAGCTAATACTAAGGACGGCACAAATATCCATGCCCGAGGGGGGATCCGAACCCCCGACCGTAGTGGCCGTGCAGACCATGACGTGTTACAGATTTGTGTTACCCCTGAAACTATGCTGAACCATGACCTCAATTTACTGTCTACTCTAACTGCTGCCTGACAGTCTACGTAAAGACCTTTAATTTCCTGCAGAAGTTTGCCTCCTATTCCATAATATTGTAGAGCTGACAATAGCTTCCACCTAGCAATACGGTCATAAGCTTTCTCTAGATATATGAAACAAAGATACAATCTTCCCTGTAAATACACTTGAAATTTGGTGTAATTACTGTTTTCGTTGAAATGTGCCTAGAAAGTCCATTGTCGGCTGACACTCCGCTGCAGGGCGAAAATTTCTTTCTGCTTAAGAGACCATACAATGTTTTCTCAAAAAAATGTGTTCTAATGTTTGTAGAGATTATGGGACTTAACTACGGGGTCATCAGTCCCTAAGCTTACAAACTACTTATGAACTAGCTAATACTAAGGACGGCACAAATATCCATGCCCGAGGGGGGATTCGAACCCCCGACGGTAGTGGCCGTGCAGACCGTGACTGGAGCGCCTCAGTCCCCTCGGCCACCGTGCGAAGCATTGCTGGATCGACTAGGTGACTGCACATGATTTAAATTAATGTAGTTTATATTAAGAAGTAAGTGATACGAAGTTCACTGGGTCATCTAGCAAACAATAAACAAGGGGTGGAAGCCCTCTCGATGAAGAAAAGACCAAACCATAACACTACCGCCTCCGAATTTTACTGTTGGCACTATACACGCTGGCATACCGACTCCCTGCCATCGGATCGCCACAATGTGTACCGTGATTCGTCCCTCCACAAAACGTTTTCCCATTGCTCAGTCGTCCAATATTTACGTTCCTTACACTGGTGAGGTGTCGTTTGGTACTGACGTGCTTGTTGTCTGGCGTATGGGCAGCCGCTCGACCATCAAGTCCAAGTTTTCTTACCTTCATCCTGTCATAGTGTTTGGAGGGGTTGCTGATACAGTTTGGAATTCCTGGACAGACGCCTGCCTATCACACTGTACGACCCTCTTCAACTGTCGGCGGTCTCTGTCAGTCAACAGACGAGGTCGGCCTGTACGCTTTCGTGCTGTAAGTATCCCTTCACGTTTCCGCTTCACTGTCACATCAGAAACAGTGGATCTACGAATGCTTAGAAGTGTGTAAATCTCACGTACAGACACAAGTGTCAGTCAATCACATGAGTTCCGCGGAGCACTTTATTTTTTTATGGAGTACCTAGCTGTAGGCGGCAGCATAATGACCCTATTATTAAAAGCGTGTATTTTGAGGTGCTGATACTTTTGATCACACACTGCCCTCCCTACGTCTGGAAACACCATGCTGCGTATTACAAAGGAGCAAGATAGAAGTGATCAATGTGAGTTATTGGTTAGAATGCGGAATAGCAAACTCAAATAACGGTTAATAATGACACAGTATTGTACACTGAATTATTGAATATATATATATAAGGTGTTTCACTAAGTATGTTTGCCTCTGTAACTTATAAAATTATAGGTGACGGGAAATTTTAATGCGGTAGGTCAACACAAGAAATGTTACACTTTCTGCGGAGCTATGAACATCATTTATTGTATCATTTTCCAAAGAGTTACACCACAAAGATATAATTTTTTAAATGGAACAATAGTTTTTTTCTATCGTGCATTGGATTCGTTGAAACCAGCTACGTCCAAATCAATTTAAACTACATTCCTATCACAGTTAGTTTGGGAGCTACAACCCTTCAAAGTTTAGGGGGCGGAGGCTACGACAGCGTAGCTGACTGGCTGGTGGTCATGAGACAGTGAGCCGTGCCCCAGGGGATAGCCACTCTGCCAGTCAGCTACGCTATCGCAGTCTCCGCTACCGGAACTTTGAAGCATTGTAGCTCCCAAACTAGCAGTGATAGGAAGGTAGTTTAAATTGATTTGTACGCAGCTGGTTTCAACGAATCCAATGCACGATAGAAAAAACTATTGTTCCATTTAAAAAATTATATCTTTGTGCTGTAACTCTTTGGAAAATGATACAATAAACTATTTTCATAGCTCTGCAGAAAGTGTAACATTTCTTGTGTTGACCTACAGCATTAAAATTTCCCGTCACCTATTATTTTATAAGTTACAGAGGCAAATACACTTAGTGAAACACCCTATATATATATATATATATATATATATATATATATATATATATATATATAAGTATTGGAACATACTAGTTTTGCTCCTTTTCATGTAAACCGACGTTACCTGTCCAAGCAGTTCTACTGAACACGCCAGGTGGCGCGAGTAGACCGCATGGTTATGTAGAGGTAGTTGCGTTTGCATAAAGGTATAACACGCCGCAAAAGCAATTGAAAATGGCCCCAAAGTGCCAGATTCCTTATGAATCACGAGTGATGATAATCACTTTACACCAAGAAGGCAACAGGGTCCGACAAATAGTAAAGAAACTGAAGATTTCCATCAGCAGAGTTGTCAAAACCAAACACCAGCAGCGAGAAACAGGTTGTTTTGAAGATCGTCCTCGCTCAGAAGCACCCAGAAAAATATCAGAACGCCAGGAAAACTATTTGGTGCTGATCTGTAAACGTAACGTTAAAAACTGTTCGTGAATTGACCTCCGAGGTTATGTAGCAACAAGGAAACCACTGTTGCGACCTGCTGGCAAGAAGAAAAGGCTTCAGTGGGCTAAGACGCACCTACATTGGACAGTGGAGGATTGCGAAAGAATCTTATTCAGCGATGAATCCAAGTTCGAAATATTTGGAAGTCATCATATGCCTTGTCGATTTAGCCACGTCCCTCTCTCCATTGTCATCCTCTTTAATTCGTCATACGATTTTATCCCCATATCTTCTTTGATGTTATTAAAATACGTTGCCCTTGGCCTGCCTCTTGGTTTTTTCCCTAAAACTTTTGCTTCAAATACATTCTTTAGGAACTGGTTGTGTCTCATTATGTGCCCTATCATTTTTTATTTTCTTCTTCCTCTATAATTTAGCAGCTTTCTGTTTTTTGTGTCTCGTTTCCGTCGTAGGTGCCGGTGGCCGAGTAAAAAGAGACCGACACAGGAATAAAGGATGCACACTTGTGCAGGTACGAAGGTGAGCAGCCAGTGGGACAGCAGAAACTAGAAACACTAGAGTAAATTAGAACGAGATATATATTTCTTAGAGACTTAGTAATACTTAACTTTTACATAGCTCAGTACTGCAGAATGCTGATACATAGTTGAGCTAGAGGCCTGCCTAGTGCCTGTCCGATAGCCAAGTCTTCACTGGTGCCTATCTGATTCCGAAGTGTTAACTGGTTCCTATCTCAGTCCCAAGTGAACGATGTCGTTCAGAGGTGGCCACGAGCGGAGTTGTAGCAGAGGGCGCTCGTGGCTGTCGTCGTAAGAACGCCGCGCCGTGCGTGCATGGCGGCGCGCGGCGAAAGTATGTGGCGCGCACTTTGGACTTGTGCGACACCACACAGTTCTCATTCACTTCTCTAAAGACCTGTTCATTACTTTTCCTATCTGCCCAGCTTGTTTTCGTCATTCTTCTCCTTATCCACATTTCCATTGCTTCCATTCTCTTTGTCTCTGCCTTTCCCAGAGTCCACGCTTCACATCCGTATGTTAAGACATTGCAAACAAAAGCTTTGGCAAACTTTTTCCTACTTTCTAGGCTTATATGATTGTCTGTTTGTAAATTCCTTTTATTTTGGAAAGTTTGCTTTGCCAAGGCTATTCTTCTCTTTATATCTGTGATACATTTATTGTAGTCAGTGATTGTGCTCCCCAAATAACAGAAGTTCTCAACCCGCTCTATCATCTTCTAGTTTTGTATTAACTTTGCCCTTTTCTTTTGTCTCCCCTACTACCACAGTTTTTGTTTTCTTTTCATTAATTTTTAGATTAAATTCTCTTAGGATTTTTGCAAATTTTAGCAAGATAAACTCCATTCCCTCTACTGAATTAGCATGTACTACCATATCATCTGCAAAACGGATCCAGTGTATTCTTTCTCCGTTAATTTTGATTCCTTTGGTTGCTCTTTTCAATTTTTCAATAAATAAGTTGAACAAATATGGTGATAATGGGCACCCTTGACTTATTCCGCTCCTTATTTTTGCTTTCTTATTCACACCATTCACTTCTAACTCTCCTTCCTGTCTCTTATACACGTTCCAGATTAATCTCCTGTCCCTCCAATCAAGATTTATTTCCTTCATTGTTTGGAATAACAACTTCGAATTTACCATGTCAAATGCTTTTTGTAAATCTATAAAGGCCAAGTATGTTTTTCTATTTACTCCAATTCGTTTTTCTAATACCATCCTCAGAGGTAGTATCACCTCTCTAGTTCCCTTTCCAGATCTGAAACCAAATTGGTCTTCTCCCACGTTTGCCTCAATTTTCTTTTTTATTCGATTTTTTTATTATGTTTAACATTATTTTGGAAGTGTGAGACAGTAAGGGGATAGTTCTATTGTTCTCACAGCCAATAGTATTCCCTTTTTTTGGGATTATTACTGTTTTGCTGTTAATAAAATCTGTCGATGGTTCTTTCCCATCTTCATAGTACTGTTTCAAAAGTAAGCAAGCACGGTCAATTTGTACGCCCTTTACCCGATGAACGCTTTAATTCTAGTGCGTGGTTCCAACTGTGAAGCATGGAGGGGGTTTTGTCATGATATGGGGATGCTTTGGAGGGAATAGAGTTGCAGATTTCATGAAAATAGATGGAAAAATGAACCAAAAGGATTATCATGCCATTCTCCAGCGACATGCTAATACCACACGTGGTTTGCGTCTGATTGGGAAAGGGTTCGCCTTCCAGCAAGACGACGACCCGAAATATACGTCTTGCTTGTGTCAGAACTATGTGAAGTCTCTAGAGGCTCGTAAACATGGAATGACCGCCCCTATCCCCTGATTGTAACCCAATCGAGCTGCTTTGGAATGAATCGGACAGGAGGATCCGAAAACGGGAAATCACGAGTGGGACACAATTGTGGGAGTTCCTGCAGCAAGAATGGAGGTTAATTCCAACTGAAACCTCGTCAAAACTGAGGCAGCGCATGCCGGAAGTGTGCAAGGCAGTTATGAAACCGAAGGGTGGCTATTTTGAGGAATCGAAAATGTAATTGCTGCATCTTCCTGTGTATTATTTGAGCTTAATAAACATTTGGAGAACAACAAAATGCATTTTTATACTGTTTCTCCTTTCGATTGTCTGCAATTACTAGGTGTTTCCAAACTTCTGGCGCAGTCCCGCCTGAGCAGCGGTGGAGTGCGCATCGCCGCTACTCGCTCGCTACCGTTCTCGTCACCATGTGTGGACGCGGAAAGGGGGGTTGGAACACTTGCGGGGAACCCGGGGCCCTTGGGGCGGCTGATGGCTTTTCCTGGGTACAGGCACACCAACAAGTCTAGCACTGTCAACAGAACACGAAACTTGTTCTAACTACATATTAATTCGTTGAGAGTTCCTCCTGAAAACAAACAGTGATAATGTTTGGAGAGTTATTAAGACATTCTCTGCTACTACAAGACGATGACTTTCAACAGTCATACCTCCTCAAACCATATTATTCAGAACACTAAGCATATCAAGATACCTGCGCAAGCAATAAATATATTAGGCATCCTGCACAGATACGTTGATGTAATTGTCCGCTATGTAGTTAACCCCACTATCACGCAACTTCCATCTCTTTAAAAATAGCTACTATGATTTTTAAAAGGAGACACAACCATAAACGTTCAAATAAAAAACGTTAACAATAAGTCAATGAGTATTTTACATACTTGAAGCGTTTATTCGTAGATCCCAAAACGATTTGTCTGTATTCGAATTACAAATACATGTAAGAAATGTATGAAATACGGAATGTATAAGGGAATGTCACACACCGAAAAATGCTAAAGATTAATTTTTTTCTATCACCGTAAAAAAAAAAAAAAAACTTATTCTTTTCATTCTCCACTCCGAGGAGTGGAGCGGGCTGTTTGAGATCCGGCCCATAAAGAGTCGCGGTTCTATTCAGCCAATATCAGACAAGCTGATAGTGGGGCAAAGGGGGATCCCAATTGTGAATAAGTGGGAGGGGCTTACCAGTTCCGGCATACGCCTTACAACCAAGGAAAACCTCCCGAAAACCTTGGTCGGAACCGGGGGATTGGGACCAATTTAATTTATCTCCGGGACTTGCCCCGGACTAAAAATGGATTATCGAGAGAACACTAATGCACTCACGACAATCAAAGATCGGACGCCCGAGTTACTCTCGTAATCTCGTAGAGATCAGTTCGCCCAACAGTGGACAAGCATCCCCCTGCAGGAACCGCACCCGTGGGCACGGTGTCCTGTGCGTCGTCTATCACCGTCATATAGAACCATTTTTACTCCGAACTTGGCATAAACCAACAGGGAGAAACAAGTTGCAAGACTTCCAGGAAAAATGAAGCGAAATTGGCAGCCAATAGTTGGTTATAAATTACATTGCCTGTTAACTGTATAAATGTAAGTTACAGATTACTCGGAACTCCTGTTCGGTACAGTCAAAAGGTCTAAGGTAATAGGCAGTGGTTTACAATCAGATATCCGTATCACTCTCCTCCTTAAGAAGTCTGTGTGAAGATTTATATTCAGAACATTCAAGAAAAAGGCTATTGTGATGTTGAAACTACAAGAAGCAGCTCATTTACTCAGGAAGGGAAAACGTTATGATGCCTGTAAATTTGAATGGCTGTATCTCTTGTAGTAACATTCATATTTTGATAAAATGTTAAAATCCAATATACCAGAATTTTGTTTTTTGTAAACTCAGTGCCAACTTTTTTTGTCGAAATGTTTGCAGGAAGTAGTCTTGATGTGATTTCATACTTCTATGCATTAAATTGATATTATCAAACATGTAATTTGTGTCACAAATTGCACGGCCGGTCCGGTGGGCCTTTCCCTGAATACGGCACAGGTAGCGGCTGGAGGGCGTGGAGTAGGGGTGGTGTATCCCTACTTGTGGAACACACTGTTCACTACCTGCAGCGTCCGGGTTTCCCCGCAAAGTGTCTACAAATTCCCTTTCCCCGCAAGTGTCACTCCCCGCAAGTGTCACAAATTTGCGGAAAGGGACGCATGGGGAAGGGAAAGTCGAGGTCCGGCTTCCTTTCTACCTTTATGCAGCAACTCGCTGCCGAGGTTCTGCACATGGCGACGCCGAGGAAGAAGCAGAAGAAGAGGCCTCTCCAATGCTTCCGATGTCAGAAGCTTGGCCATCAGGCCAAGTCATGTCAGAGCACATATGCGTGTCTGAAATGCACTGAGGCGCACGACACACGCACGTGCGAGACGCAACCTGGTACAAAGAAGAAGTGCGCCAACCGCGGCGGACCTCACGCGGTGAAGAAGGCGCAACAAGAGCAGGAGACCGACGATCGCAAAGCACAAGAAGAGTTTCGCGAGACGATCGACGACGCGGTGGCCTACCCCGAGGTCGCAATGGCGGAAGAGGGGGCGGCCCTCCGCGCCGAAATCGACGCGCTCCACTCCCAGGTGGTGGAGCTGAAGACGGAGCTGCGTGCCGCAAGAGAAGAGGCGGCCGCTCCTCACGTTTCTGACCCATGCGGACGGGAACTGGGGGCGGACGCGGGCACACAGTGGGACGACGACGACTCCGCAGCCACGGCGGCGGATGTCCGAGATCCGCAGGTGGGCGAGTCTCCGGCCACTGCAGCAACGCAGGACGCCGAAGAGACGACAAAGGAGGCGGAGGCATCTCCGCCAGAAGTCACCAAAGAAGAGACTACGGTCGCACAAGCCGCGACCGCAGAAGCAGACATCGAGAAAACCCTTCCTCATAGGTACCACTTCAAAGACTGGCAGACGAAGCTCTTGGAAGTGGAACTGAAAGGGAAGGAAGAAGAAAATGTCTGGGTCTACCTGGAGACGATGTACGACCTCCACACACGCGATGAATGGGACGCCATCATCGAGAACGTTGCCATAAGCAGAAGGAAGACGCCAAGAAGCGCAAGTTCCTGGAGAAGCAAGCGCAGAAGAGGTCCGGTCAGCGGCAACCCTAGAAGTCCGGACAACACGAGGCCACTCGGAGAGTGACGCAGGCTAAGGGACGAGGTAGTAGACTTGAAAGATCCCGACCCGCTGCATCATCATCGTCATTAATATCATCAAACTTCACCCGTCGCTAGCAACAAGCTAGCAATCCTAGAAAGAAAAATCCAAGCTCACCGTACCAGAAAATTCCAAAGACTTCTTAAGTAAGAGAGCACAGTACGTTGCCATCGATGGCGAGTGTTCGTCAGGGACAGGGGAATCAGGAGATGTGCCCCATGGAAGTCTCGTGGCACTGTTATTATTTTCTACCAACGAAAATGAAATGAAGCATAGAGTGAAGACTACCCTTCCATGTTGTGTGTGCTATGGTGTATGGAGAGGTCTCGTCACTGAGCAGTAGGGTTCATGATGACTTGGACAAAACTAGTAGTTGGTACGAGGAACTGGAGCTAGATCTTAATACATAATAAAATGTAAGGTGATGCTGATGAGTAGGAGAAAGACACGGATCACGATCGCATACAGCACTAGTAGAGTGCTGCCTTAGTCAATGTTGTCGATAACTATCCAGGCATAACGTGGCCGAGCAAAATGAAATGGAACGAGCATGTAACTACAGATATGAGGATGGTGGGTAGAAGACTTAGACTCATTGAGAGTATTTTGGAAAAATTTGATTCATTGGTAAAGTAGAGCGCCATAAAACACTTTTGCGATGGCATCTTGAGTAGCGATCACGTTTTTGGGATCGTCACCATATTGAATAACATTGGTAGATTTGTTAGTGGCACATGTGATAGTTGCGACAGTGTTACCGAGATGTTTCAGGCATTCGAATATTAATCACTGCAGGCAGGCGACGATCTTTTCTAGACACGCTATTGCGAAAATTTAGTGGATCGGAATATGAAGCTGAATCCAGAACGATTCTACTAATGCTAGATTAAAAATCTTGTAAACACCACAAAGATAATAGCAATTATAGTTCGTACGGAGACATAAAGGCATTCGACTTTCTTCCATTCTACCTGGGAGAGAAGCAGAAAGCGAAATAGCCGGTAGTGGTAGGAGACGCCCTCCACCAATAACTTTACAGTGGACTGAGAAGTATTGGTGACTACAGTATCACCAAACCATTCCTAGTGGAGTAAATGTCTAAGGACAAACACTTCAAAACTGTCATCCTCAAGAGAGGATACTAACTGAGCTGAACGGCCCCAAACTTATGGAGGGTAGTGTATAGTGTAATTTCATTACTGGAGAGACGAAATGGACGGTATTTTTTTTTTTTTTTTTAACTGCTGTCTGGGTCTCGTCAGCGAATAGTGGGATCCATGCTTTCGGGACCGATGTCTATTGTCACAGAGAATATTTCGAGTCTTCAGAAAGGTAATACGGGAGTGTGAGACACGTTAGGAGCCCCACAACAGGGGAGAGAGAGCACCCCACTCGGCGCCGCCAGTGTGATTGCCACGTCTGCCGCCCCCGCCCCCGCCCCCGCCCCCGCCCCCGCGCCTGACGTGACGTCACCACCGCCATCCATCACCCCCCCCCCTGTCACCGGCGTCTCCGGCCCGCTCGGCGCCCGGCGTCGCGACGCCCTGTGTGGACGTGGCGCCTCTAGCGGCCAGCCGTCGATACACCACTGCAGCCTCGAGCGCGATAAACAGCCGAGCAGTCTAGCGAAAGCAGCCCCCAGGTTTAAATTTAGCCTGCAAGTCAGTCTCAGTTGCAAAATTTTCTTTATTTCAGTGACGCGTTTCGCCCTTTTGAGACATCATCAGATAATCTCTACATATAAAAGGAAGTGTCCCGATTGACTGACTGACTGACTCATCATCGCCCAGCCCAAACCACTGAAGATAGAAACTTGAAATTTGTGGGGGGCGTTGATCTTACTCTGTAGGCGTCATTTAAGAAGCGATTCTGCGATATTCCGTCCGTAAGGGGGTGAAATAGGGGATGAAACGTTTTTTTTGAAAATACGGAGCTATTTAGGCAATTTTGTAGTTAAAACTACAAAATTTCGGATTTTAATTCAGGGTTCGAATTTAAAAGACACGTGTTTCGGCATTTTTTGAAATTCGACAAATATGGGGGTAAAATAGGTGACGCAAAAAAGTGATTTTCAAAAATATGTTGCTGTTAACTCAAATTTTAAGCTACAACTACGAAACTTCGGATATGGAATCTTGGTCAGGATTAAAAAGACACGAGTTTCGGTATTTTTGGAAATTCAAAAACTAAGGGGGTAAAAGAGGGGATCAAAAATTCTTTTCGAAAACACTTTGTTGTCAAGATAATTTTGAAGCTAAAGCTGCAAAAATTGGTATTTGTATTGTTCGTTATTATTTAAAAAATACGTGTGTCGGTATTTTTGGAAATTCAACCATCAAGGGGGTTAAATTGGAGAGGGGATGTTTTTCGAAAATCTTTTGCTAATAAATTTTGAAGCTAGAACCACAAAAATTGGTATATGTTTTCTTGGTCAGAATTAAAAAGACACGTGTTTCGGTATTTTCAGAAAATTAATCAATTAGGGGGTGAAATAGGGGATGAAACATTTTTTTAAAATACGTTGCTGCTAAGCCAATTTTGAACCCAGAATTACAAAAAATGATATTTGCATACTTGGTTGAAATTTCCGATGTGGACTCTTGGTCAGGATTAAAAAATGCGTGTTTCAGTGTTTGTAAAAATTCAACAACTAAGAGGGTCAAACAGAGGATCAAAAATTCTTTTTGAAAATACGTTACTTTCGGGACGATTATCAGGCTAGAGCTACGGAAATTAATATTTGGCCTGTTGGTCAATTGAACAAGAAAAAGAAAGTATTTAGGTATTTTTGGAATGTCACACATCAACGGGGTGAAACTGGGGATGAATAGTTTGAAACTGACTGAGTTCCGGAACCCTAAAAAGCCATGATATGCACAGGCCCTTCTTTAACAACCGTTACGAAGCATGGGTATATAAACTAGTCTGAAGATAAAAGTAAAAAATAAATAAAATAAAATAAAAAACACTTATGATGTGGTGCATCTCTATCTATATAAAAGCGAAAGGACACTCATTCATACACTCACTCACTGACTAAACACGAAATCTCGAAAACTACTTCATCTATGAAGCTGAAATTTGGAAGGAATGTAGTTCATCGGTAGGAAACATCATTTAAGAAAGGATTTTGCGATAGGGCCGATAGTTCAGGAGATATGACGTCTTAAACAATGGAAACATCCCCGTATTACGGCACGTGATAGTGTGACTTTATCAGTCCACTATTTGAGAAGTTAGAGGACTTAGTGACTTGCAACGAACTTTAAACAAAATTTAAAACCTTCAGGAAACTTTTTCTCGCTGACAACCCCAGCAAAATTATGATAGAAAAAAAAATTGTCGCTTAGTACTTTTTTGGCTTTCATGAAGTAAAATTACGGCTTTGACATGACGTTACAATTTATTACTCGTAAACTATTAATTGTATTCGCGAGAAATTATACAGACAGTATACCCACATACCACTGAACGTTCGTTCGAAATTTTATCATAGTACGACACACAGTTCATGAGATACGGAGTAATAAGCAATTACGTTAATAAAAAAAAACGCCATATCACGCATAACGTTTTGATTTATTACGTCTTGCATACTAATTCTATTCGCGACGTGTTTTGCAAACGTATTACATATGGATGTACCTTCGAAATAATATCGTATTAAGACATATAGTTCAGGTGCTATGATGTCAAAAACATTGACATACATGAAACGTCACCCTAAAAAGCAAGAGGTTGTAATTTACGTCTTTACTACCAAATCAATTTACAACACATTTCGCAGGCAGTATCCTAATATTCCTCTCTACGAACCTGGTAAATAATGTCTTAGTAAGACTCATAATTCAGGATATCTCTCTCTCTCTCTCTCTCTCTCTCTCTCTCTCTCTCTCTCTCTCTCTCTCTCTCTAAAACTACTGCTCCTATGAAGCTGAAATTTTGCCGGTATGTAGTTGAAAGGTAGAAGATGTTAGCCAAGATAGGACGGAATGAAGCTACATGGCGGAGGATACTTTTCCTACAGACTGATGAAATCTAGTTTCATTCCGACCTTCACTAAACTCTGCACGCTTGACCTTCGTCTACCTAAAGTTTCATACGGTGCCTGGGGGAGAGTACCTTGCAAGATAAAAACGGATCCCTAAGTATGTTGGTAGCGCCATAACTTGAGAACGTCTCGACCGACACCATATTCCTTTTTTTTTTTTTTTTTTTTCAGAACACAGGTTGTATGAAATAGAATTGTACAATTTGAGAATAACAAAGTGCGTTTTTCAATGTGACTCTGTGTTTCTATTGCGTACAAACCTATACTTTTGTTCCGATTTTTATGAAATTTTGCACACTTCACCATAAAAACAATAGGAATGTCACTGTCTGTATAAAATTTCGTTCGGTGCATGGCGGAGGGTACTTAACATACGAACTTTGACAAAATGAATAAGTTTTCTCAGATTTTGATGAATTTTTGCACACACGACACTTATACCAAGAGGAACGTCACAAGATACACACATGTTCGTATGGTACATGACAGGGTGCCTTGCAAAAATCATTGCCGAGAAAGGGAAAGGTGGAAATGAACAGACATGGGAAAGAAAGATAAGAGAAGAGGAGAGAAGGGGAGGTGGACTACGAGAGTGTAGAATAAATAAACACCCGGGCAACGCCGGGTTTAAGCTAGTTCTACATATATGCACAAGATTTTTAACAAGTTATGAAAAAATAACAACTCATGAGGTGGGGAACGGGATTATCAACTATAGCCTAGTTCTGTGTTGTACGAACGTATCTGTCATCATTCTAAAATAAACTATCTAGGAAGGAAGCCTATCGTCATAGTCGTTAAAAAATTTAGGCATGGAATGGGAGAATGCAGGCACATGTGAAGTGGTACACCAAGCTTCTAAATAAGAATGCAGGACTTGATGACAAAAATGGAGTGACTTACGTTGGGCGAAATCAAACACCTCATTTTACACCTAACGTAAGTCACTCCATTTTTGACATGATGTCGCGTATTCTTATTTGGCAGATTGGTATACTACTTCACAACTTCCTGCATTCTCCCACTCCAGGTCTAAATTTTTCAACGACTATGACGCTAGGCTTCCTTCCTAGATGGTTTATTTTACAATGATGACAGACCTGTTCGTACAACACAGAACTAGGCTATAGATGGTAATCCCGTTCCCCACCTCATGAGTTGTTATTTTTTATAACTGTTAAAATTCTTGTACACATATGCAGTATGCTCCATATCATAAGTGTTTTTTGCCTTCAGATTATCTGATGATGCCTCAAAAGGGCGAAACGCGTCATTGAAACAAGGACAAATTTGCAACTGAGACTGGCTTTCAGGATAAATTCATAACCTGTTACTGTACCAGCCACCAGTATTGAATGGAACCAGTTTTATTTAAATTTAGAGTACATTGGGATGAGACGTCACACGTTTCGACTGTTGTTGAGACCTTCAGTCCGGATACTGGCTTGATGCAGCTCTCCACTCTACTCTACCCTGTACAAGCATCTCTGAATAAGAACAACAATGCGCATCTGTTTGAATCTGCTTACTGCATTCGTCCCTCTGTCTCCCTCTGCAATTTTTACCCGAAACACTTCTCTCTGAACGTAAATTCAACATTCCTTTATCTCAGAATGCGTCCTATGAATCGATCCGTTGTTTTAGTCAAGACAAGCAGAAACTTCTTTTCTTCCCAATTCAGTTCAGCATATCGTCGACAGTTACTCCATCTACATATCTAATCTTCGGTATTCATTTGTAGTACCTCATTTCAAAAGCTTCTATCAAATTTTTTTATCGCCCACATTTCACTCCGATACAATACCACACCCCAGATACATGCTTTCACAAAGGACTTCAAATCTTTTATATTAATATTGTATATAAAGAAATTTCACTCCCTCAGAAATGTTTTTTCTCCCATAGCCACTCCCATTTTATACGTTCTCTATTTCGGCCATGAGAAATTATTTTGCTGGTAAAATAACAAAACTCATCTAGTACTTTTATTGTCTTACTAGCTAAAATCCCGGTGTTGCCTGGGTGTTTATTTATTTATTCCTGCACTGAGTTAGTACTTCTCCTATTCCTTTTCTCTCTCTCCCTCTCTCCATCTCCTTTTTAATAAAAAAAAATGTTATATTTACCGGAGAATATATAAGAAATAAGGCTGTCTTGCGTAATGTACAAAATTGTAGGTCCAGTATCCAAACAAAGTAAGATTGCAATCAAAATGCAAATGACATGTCAAATTCGCACGATCTCATATTTATTGAGTTATATGTTGTACAACTGTATAATTTTACAGTTCTGTATTTATATGTATAAGTGCTGTATGTCTGTAAAATCAGTTGCGGATACAATTAGTAGTAAAGAAGTAATAGATTACAACTTGGTGCGTGATGGGGCGGTTTTCCATTAACGTTACTGTTTATGTGCTAATATCACATGAACGTGTCGTACTGCGATATAATTTCGAAGCTACATTCAGCAATATGTGTGTATACTGTCTGTAAAACTTCGTGAGGCTACAATTTGTAGTGTCGAAATTATAAAATGTGACGTCATACCGAATGCCGTAGTTTTAGTCCATTTTACTGTGGTTGTCAGCGAGAAAAAATATGATAAAGCTTTGGAATTATCTTTAAAGAATGTTGGGCGTTCCTGACAGCGTGACAGCTCCGTCACTACCCAGGAGAAAAGAACTAAGCCGACCTTTCGGTTGCCGCAGTTCAAGGCCAAGAGCGCGCATGCCTACAACTTTCTGTTTTCCACCAATAGGAATCACCGATACAAACACCAATAAAGCGCATCTTCCTTTCCTATTGCCACTTATCAGAAACACCATTGCAAACACCAATCAAAATTAAACTGTTAGGACAGTAAACGCTTTATAAGACCAGCACAAGGAGCAAACAAGTCAGTATCACCTGAGGAACGCTCCTGCAACGGATCCGAAACGTTGGAAAGATTTTATCATGTCGCGGCAAATAGCTCAGAACAATTTTAACGTTAAAGTTGATTTGGTTCATAAATTCATTAAAGACTGTTACAATTTCTGTAATTCAATAAGATTTCCTGCTGTGTAAAATTCGTTTGGTTTCTTTATATTAAGCGATAAATCTTGTATGGCTAAATGCCTTCTTTTGTAAATCGTTCCATCTTCTGTACTGTGTTTGTGTTTGCTAAAATACATGATGTGACCGCCTTAACACTTTCAGACTCAAAATAAATGAATCCACTTTTAAACTTTTTTCGTGTTCTGTTGGGATATAAATCATACAATATCATGGAAAAGTGATAAATAAACGTTTTTCATGCAATATTTCGGCATGTACAGGGTGGTTTCAAATGAAACCACTGCACATTAAATGCGGTGATTTTAAATCAAACTAGCACCATTAAACTTCATTACTTTCCAGGATAGTGCACAAAACAGATCCTTTGTGCTGATACACACAATTTAGAGGTGAGTCAATTGTTTATACTAATGTGACAACACACTCGTCTTTCCATTTCATACGTGCACTCCCATCAGAACGAACTGACTTATCACTTTCTCCTCTTCGCAACTCTTTGTCCGGTTTCAGGGGAGGAAGTACTTTTCTGTGAATTTAATAGTAGCGCAGGCTAGGATTCCATCAAGTTTTAGTTTCTGCAAAAGTGGAACACTAGTAAAAAATTATACATTTGATATTTTTGCCTTATAAGCCTTCACACATCACAGGGAATTTCTTCTAAAACACATGCCAGAACTTCCTCATCTTTGATCTGCGAGATAACATTTCGTGAAACTGATATAAAGAAAAGAAAAAAAAAATACGAGGAGCTTCTAATGCTACCCCCTTCAGCCACAGTGGTTTCAAAGGAAACCACCTCAGTAATTACGGAAAAAGTACATGATTTTAATTATTACTGAAATACATATAGCATGTACTTATACAAGAAAGTATTATGAATTTTTTCCATGTGTGGAATTTACATTTCAAAGAGAAATTCGACCACAAGTCGAGAAAAAGAGAACCCTTATACTTGCAAACTGCAATAACTTAAAAGATATTAACGTAGTTGATATTGTCATTGCGAGGTGGCAGCACCATCTATGTCCAGAGGCGTGGCTACGAGAGCAGCAATTGTGCTCTTGCCACAAAATCAAAATATCATGGCTGGCTTCAAATGAAACCACATCGTCACAAAGGGTTAATTTAACCTTGAAACATGTAATATTTCATGTAATAGGGCATGTCAAATAAATAAATATGTACATATGTGCGCTCATAGAAATTTTTTTATAGATAAGAAAGATAAACCGCAATGTCGCAACGCTGTACGTCTTCGACATCGTCTAGTATGCTGCACCAATCTGATTTTAACCACCCTGGATTTTTAATTTCCATCTCTGTGTGATTTTAACCACAGTGGCAGTTTTAACTCTGAATATGTTTTTACTTCAAATTGTTTGCTCTATGTCTATTCACTTCATTTTAATCTTCATTGTAGTGTTTAAATTCAACAAATTTGATCACGTTGCCTGTAGTGGCCATTTGAGCAGCAGCTGAATACTATGTATTTCACTATAATGTTTTTAAAGAAAACGCCTTTTGCTACTGCAAATGAAGGGTTTTATTTTTATAATTTACCCATGCGCGTTTCGTCTTTGTCACAAGGTATCATCAGAGGGTGTCCTGAAGTATTTACATGTTTCTTTTTACACATAAAGGTTAGATTTTTTACGTGTGTACAAAACATTTCATTTCTGATTCAAAACAGTTCGCTGTTTGCTATAAAATGGTGTGCTGTAAGTACTTAGAGCACTTGTTACTCCATATCAGTCTCTTTCCGGCAACCAGGTCGGAAGGTTCCACTGTCACCTGCTGCCATACCGAGTCCACTGTTGTTTGTTTTGTAGTGTAGCCATACTTCTCAGCATATTTGAAATTCAACTATTTTATTGAAAGTGTGTCTTTGTGTGTGTGTGTGTGTTTATTTTATTTTATTTTTTACTTTTGTGTATCTGTGTCTGTGTGGGGAGGGGGGGGGGGGGAGGGGATTGTGGGTTTGCGATTATGTGTTGAGATTTGTGTCTATCATATGATCAATCAGTGAAAACAATGATTGATTCGTCAGGTTTATTTGGCATTCACATGTAACACATCTTCCGGAAGACGAAAACCGATTTTCGTAAACCGTTTTTCGCTGTCGTGTTTACATGGCACAGCCTGAATCGGATTTCCTAATCCACTTAAGATGGCGGCTGAGAACAGCTGATTCAGTCCCCAATTTAGTCAGCACAACCGCTATTTTTCTTTATTTAAATACATAGATTCATGCTCACACTAATATTTATACCTTCATTTCACATTAGAAAATATCTCTCTGTCGATATGTGCCGAAAATTCTTACCAAAAAAACACAATCTGACAAGCCAAGAACGCTTCAAAAACGGTTGCGTTTACATGGGCACGAACATCGATTGTGGAACTGGAAAACCGCTTTAGAGAAGCGGATTTCCAGAATCGATTTTGGAGTGTTTACATGACCAACCAAAAGCGGAATTGGAAAATCGGTTTACGAAATCCGGTTTTGGGTGATTAAGTAGCAACTTTTTCTCAGCTTTTGTTTTATATATGTGACAATTTTATTGTAATGTTAGGAGATGTTTGTCATTACTTATTCTAATTATCTTCATGTCTTTTTCTATTGTGGTGGGTTTTTCAGGTGTTCTGCAAAAGTGGAGTGGCTAATCACAAACCCACAATCTCCCCCCCCCCCCCCCCCCCCACACACACAGACACAAACACAGATACAGATACACAACAATAAACTGAAACACACACACTCACTCACACTCATTCACACTCTCTCACACACACACACAAGGACATACTTTCAATAAAACAGGTGAATTTCAAATAAGCTGAGAAAGTTGGCAACACTACAAAACAAACTACAGTGGACACAGTACAGCAGCACATGACAGTAGAACTAGAAAAATTCGATTTTTTTTTTCAAAAAATAGTGGAACCTTTCGACCTGGTTGCAGGGAAGAGACTGATATGGCGTAGCAAGTGCTGTAAGTACACCATTTTATAGCAAACAATGAACTGTCTCGAATCTGAAACGAAGTGTAAGTTGTGATTTGCGGCTGTTTGCTGATGATGCTGTGGAGTATGGGACGGTGTCGTCTTTAATTGAATGTAATAGCATACAGGATGACTTAAACAAAATTTCTAGTTTGGTGTGAAGAATGGCAGCTAGCTCTCAATGTATAAAAATGTAAGGTGACGCGCATGAGTAGAAAAAACAATGCTATAATGTTCGAATACAGCATTAGTAGGAGCTTCTTGAAGCTGTCGCGTCGTTCAAATATCTAGGCGTATCATTGCAGAGCGGTATGAAATGGAACGAGCATGTAAGGACAGTTGTGAGTAAGGCGGACAGCCGACTTCGGTTTATTGGGAGAATTTTGGGAAGATGTACCTCACTTGTAAAGGAGACCGCGTATAAAAAGCTTGTACGACCACGTCTTGAGTATTGCTCAAGTGTTTGGGACCTGCAGCAGGTCAGTTTAAAGGAAGACATAGAGGCGGTTCAGAGGCGAGCAGCTAGGTTTGTTACCGGTAGGTTCGACCAATGCGCGAGTGTCACGGAAATGCTCCGGCAACTCAATTGGGGATCGCTGGAAGAAAGACAACGTTCTTATCGTGAATTTCTGTGGAGGAAATTTAGAGGGCCGGAATTTGAAGCTGAGTGTAGTACGATCTTGCTGCCGCCTACTTACATTTCGCGTAAAGATCACAAAGCCAAGACAAGAGAAATTAGAGCTCGTACGGAGGCATATAGGCATTCTTTTTTTCCTCGTTCAATTTGGGAGTGGAATAGGAAAGTAAATGCCTAGTAGTGGTACAGTGTACCCTCCGCCACGCACCTTACGGTGAATTGCGGAGTATGTATGTATGTAGATGTACACATGTAAAAAACCTAACCTTTATGTATAAACAGAAACATGTAAATATTTCAGGACACCCGCTGATCTATGGGACTTAACTACGGGGTCATCAGTCCCTAAACTTACAAACTACTTATGAACAAGCTACAACTAAGGACGGCACAAATATCCATGCCCGAGGGGGGATTCGAACCCCCGACCGTAGTGGCCGTGCAGACCGTGACGGGAGCGGCTCAGTCCCCTCGGCCACCGTGGCCGCCATGGACGAATTTAAAAAAAAAAATAAAAAAAACCTTCATTTGCAGTAGCAAAAGGCGTTTTCTTTAAAAACAGTACAGTAAATGTTATCACCTTTCTCTGGCTTTATCGGCTTTTCAACTTTTTAAATACGCTCGGCTGAAGAGCAGGAATGAAGCTGCTCCCAGCCTGCCACCTCAGGTTGCTTTAAAATACCAATAAAGGAAAAAAAACGCTGTACGTTGAAGGAATGGGAGTCATTTAGGCGCGGAGAGCGAGGAACGGCACTAGGGTGGCGAAGTCGTGTGTCGGAGCGACAGGCAGTGGTGGCGGTGGCCTTCGTGGGTCCCTCGGGGAGTCGGGTGGTCTGCGGCGGTTTGCGGGGCCTGACGTGCGTGGGAGTAACGGGACGCTCGTGTCTGGGCGTCAGCTGGCGGCTGGCGGACGCGTCAAGCGCATAACTGGCGCGCCCCGGGGGAGAACCGCAGACTCAGCTGGCGAGGGCTGACGGTCGACGACAACGGGACTTCAGAGTGCTAGCTAGCTGCAGCTAAAATGAGATTTACAGGAAGTGCAGACTGGCTGAGCAAGAGTGGCTAGAGGAAAAATGCAGAACAGTAGAAGAATGCATAACTAGGGGAAAGATAGATACCGCCTACAGGAAAATAAGAGAGATATTTGGAGACAAGAGAAGCTGTATGAATATCTAGAACTCAGACGGAAAACCAGTACTAAGCAAAGAGGGGAAGGCTGAACTGTGGAAGGAATATATATATATATATATATATATATATATATATATATATATATATATATATATATATATATATATAGAGGGCCTATACAAAGGAAACAAACTTGAAGGCAGTATTCTAGAAATGGAAGGCGAAATGGAGGAAGATGAGACAGGAGATATGATACTGCGAGAAGAATTTGACAGAGCGCTGAAGGACTTCAGTCGAAACAATGCCCCTGGAGTAGGTGATATTCCGTCTGAACTTCTGATCTCGTTAGTATCTCCTGGTATGCAAGATGTATGAGACAGGGGAAATACCCTCCGACTTCAAGAAGAATATCGTAATTCCAATCCCAAAGAAAGTAAGGGCACACAAGTGTGAAAATAACAGAACTATCAGTTTAATAAGTCATGGGTGCAAAATACTGACACGAATTATTTACAGACGAATGGAAAAACTTGTGGAATCCGACCTGGGGGAAGATCAGTTTGGATTTAGGAGAAATGTAGGGACAAGGGAAACAATACATTACGACTTATCTTAGAAGATAGGCTAAGGAAAGGGAAACTTACGTTTTTAGCGTTTGTCGATTTGGACAAAGCTTTTGACAACATCGACTGAAATACACTCTTCCAAATTCTGAAGGTATCAGGCGTAAAATATAGGGAGCTAAGAGTTATATTCAACCTATACAAAAACCAGACAGCGGTTATTAGAGTCGAAGGGCAAGAAAGGGATGCAGAGGTTGGGAGGGGAGTAAGACAGGGTTGTTCAATCTGTACATTGAGCATGCAATAAAGGAATAGAGGGAGAAATTTAGAGAGGGCATTAAAGGGCAGGGAGAAGAAATAAAAACATTGCGGTTTGCCGATGACATAGTAATTTTGTCAGAGACCGCAAAAGATCTGGAAGTGCAATTGAATGGGAAGGACAGTGTCTTGAAAAGAAGATATAAGATGAACATTAACAAGAGTAAAACGAAGGTTATGGAATGTAATGTCAGAAAATCAGGCGATGGTGAAGGAATTAGATTACGTAATGAGACAATAAAAGTAGTAGACGAATTTTGTTATTTGGGTAGCAAGATAACTTCTGATGGCCTAAGTAAAGAAGATATAAAATGCAAAATGGCTATGGGATGAAAAGCGTTTCTAAAGATGCGAAACTTGTTAACATCCAATATTCATTTAAATAATCAAAATATCCACGGGTGTACTGCCGGTCTATAGTGTTCCAGGAGCTCAGTCCGTCGGTTCACCTGATGATGGCAACATGTATGATCGCCGAAATATTGTGCCCGTTGGACACTATAGACCGGCAGTACACCCGTGGATATTTTGATTATCAAATACGCCGGGAGAAACTGAAGAATCACATTAATTTAAATGTTCGGAAGTCCTTTCTGAAAGCATTTGACTGGAGTGTAGCATTGTATGGGAACGAAACGTGAACGATAAGGTGTTCAGATAAAAAAATAGGTATATGCTTTTGAAATGTGGTGCTAGAGACGAATGATGAAAATTAGATGGGTAGATCACGTAACTAATGAGGAGGTGCTTAACCGAATTGGGGAGAAAAGGAGTTTGTGGCATATCCTGACTAAGAGAAGGGATAGGTTGGTTGGACACATTCTGTGACATCAAGGAATTGTCAACTTAGCGTTAGAAGGAAGCGTGTGGGGTAAAAATCGAAGGGGGAGACCGAGGGACGAATACAGTAAGCAGATTCAAAAGGATGTAGGTTTCCGTTCGTATTATCCGATGAAGTGTCTTGCACAGGACAGGGTAGCGTGGAGAGCTGCATCAGACCAGTCTGCGGACTGAAAACTACAACAACAGTTGCAGATACTCGTAGGAGACATTCCATTTCGGAAATTCTTAGGGAATTCAATATTCTTCCGCGCACAGTGTCAAAAATAGTGCTGATAACTCTAATTTTTAGACCGTTACCTGTCACAACGGACAACGCAGTTCCCGGCGGCCAGCGCTTAAGGGCAGACGTAGGCCAAAATGCATACTGACATTTATAATTTGGTATCTCCTACGATGTTATAGTTACAAATTTAAAACTCGGTACTTTTTTGTAGTATATAACGCACAATAGTCTGTGCAATTTTTGTTTGATCATGTTCATGGAATTTCAATTTATAAGCCGTTTTTGGTTTTTTTTTTCCTTCTGTTTACCAATAAATTCATCATCAGTTGCTTCTGCACAAAACATGCAGTTATATTTAAAATCAAATTTCGCGCATTGTCGTGCAAAATGATGGGTGGAAGTGTTGTCGCTTTTTTCGCAAAGCTGGTCGAAGGCGATGCTCCAAAAACGAACAGTAATACTGTGCATTGACGGTCTGCTGTGGAGGAACGTAATGCGTTAGGATAACACCATCCCATAACTTTGACCGTACTGTGTCTCTGAGGCATTTTCGACTTTCGTGGCGACCCATAATGGCACCATTCGGTGGATTGGCGTTTCAGTTTTGACTCGTACGATGCGGCCCGTGTCTCATCCAGTGTTGGGGGACTGATGACCTTGGAGTTTTGTCCCCCTAAAACATCCAAACAACAACAACATCCAGTGTTACGATACGGCGTAAGAATGCTTCACCTTCGCGCTCATTGCGCTCCAAATGCGTCTGAGCAGCGTCGAAACGCATCCATTTCTGCATTTCCGTCAATTCATGCGGAACCCACCGCGATGCATTGTTTTGCTGCTCTAGGCGTTCCGTCAGGATGCGAAACACAGCCGAATGCGCTAATCCGGTTTCATGGTCGAGCTCACGAATCGCCTGTCGTCGATCACCGTCTGGTAACGCGGCAGCAGTATGCACTTCTTCTCCAGAGACGCTAGGACGACTTGCCCGGTGCATGTCTGCCACAGTCTGTCGACCTTCGTTGAAGGCTTTTACCCAACGCGCCACTGTTCTGTACGGCAATGCCGATTTCCCGCACGCCTCTTGAAGACCCTGATGACACTGCCGTGCTGTACGACCTCTGCACATTCAATCCTGATATAACTCCGTTGCTCCTGTTCCGAAAACACAGTGACACCGTCACCTTAGACCGCTGTCTCACAAGTGACTGTGTTTCCCTCGATTGTGACGTGGGACGGGCGAGTCCATTTGCTCGGAGGTGAGGTAGGTATGTCAACAACGTGCGCTTTCCCTAACTGGCCCCCTTCTCGCAGTGGTGTATCTGAAAGATTGGAAAATGGCGCAGGTCATCCCCGTTTTCAAGAAGTGTTCAAATGTTCAAATATTTGTAGAGTTTATGGGACTTAACTACGGGGTCACCAGTCCCTAAACTTACAAACTACATATGAACTAGCTACAACTAAGGACGGCACAAATATCCATGCCCGAGGGGGGATTCGAACCCCCGACCGTAGTGGCCGTGCAGACCGTGACTCAAGCGCCTCAGTCTCCTCGGCCACCGCGGCCGGCTTCGAGAAGTATCCTCGAATAGATGTGCAGAACTATAGGCCTATATCTCTAACGTCGGTCAGTTGTAGAATTGTGGAACATGTATTATGTTCGAATATAATGACATTTCTCGAGACTAGGAATCTGCTCTGTAGGAATCAGCATAGGTTTCGAAAAAAGCGTTCGTGTGAAACCCAGCTCGCGCCATTCGTCCACGAGACTCAGAGGGCCATAGACACGGGTTCTCAGGTAGATGCTGTGTTTCTCGACTTCCGAAAGGCGTTTGGTGCAGTTCCCCATAAACGTTTAAATTTTCAAATGTCTTTATAGTCTATGGGACTTAACTACTGGGTCATCAGTCCCTAAACTTACAAACTACTTATGAACTACTTACGAACTAGGACGGCACAAATATCAATGCCCGAGGGGGGATTCGAACCCCGTGCAGGCCGTGACTGGAGCGCCTTAGTCTCCTCGGCCACCGCGGCCGCCATCGGAAATTCACTGAGGCTTTTTGCGGATGATGCGGTAGTATATAGAGAGGTTTTAACAATGGAAAATTGTATTGAGATGCAGGAGGATCTGCACCGAATTGACGCATAGTGCAGTGAATAGCAATTAAAGCTCAGTGTAGACAAGTGTAATGTGCTGCGAATACACAGAAAGAAAGGTCCTTTATCATTTAGCTACACTATAGCAGGTCAGCAACTGGAATCAGTTAATTCCATAAATTATCTGTGAGTAGTTATTAGGAGGGATTTAAAATGGAACGACCATATAAAATCAATCGTCGGTAAAGCAGATGCCAGACTTAGATTCATTGGGATAATTCTAAGGAAATGCAGTCCGAAAGAAAGGAAGTAGGTTACAGTACACTTGTTCGCCCACAGCTTGAATACTGCTCACCGGTGTGAGATCCGTACCAGGTGGGATTGATAGAGGATGTGGAGAAGATCCAACGGAGAGCAGCGCGCTTCGTTACAGGATCATTTGGTAATCGTGAAAGCGTTACGGAGATGATCGCTAGACTCCAGTGGAAGACTCTGCAGGAGAGACGCTCTGTCGCTCGGTACGGGCTTTTGTCGAAGTTTCGAGAACATACCTTTACCTAGGAGTCTAGCAGTATATTGCTCCCTCCTACGTATATCTCGCGAAGAGATCGTGAGGATAAAATCAGAGAGAATAGAGCCCACACAGACGCATACCGACAATCCTTTCCGCGAACAAAACGTGACTGGAATAGGAGGGAAAATCGATAGTGGTACTCAAGGTACCCTCCGCCACACACCGTCGGGTGGCTTGCGGAGTATGGTTGTAGATGTAGATGTTATCAGCGACGATAGTAGATCCCATTGCATAGCGACTCAACAGCGGTGATGCTACAATTTAAGTTCCAACCCTCATATATTGGGTATGATATCTTACGGCATCCCCTAGTTATTTCTTGTTCGAATATTATGAACTACCTCGAAGAGAAAGACCTATTAACCAATAGTCAACACGGATTCAGAAGGTATCGCTCTTGCGAAACACAGCTTGCCCTTTATTCACATGAAGTATTAAGTGCCATCGACAAGGGATCTCAAATCGATTCCATATTTCTGGATTTCCGGAAGGCTTTTGATACTGTACCCCAGAAGCGGCTTCTAATGAAGTTGCGTGCTTATGGAATATCTTTCCAATTGTGCGATTGGATTCACGATTTTCTATCAGAAATGACACAGTTCGTTGTAATTGACGGTAAGTCATCGAGTAAAACAGAAGTGATATCTGGCGTTCCACAGGGAAGCGTTATAGGTCCATTACTCTTCCTCGTGTTTATAAACGATTTAGTAAACAATCTGAATAGCTCCCTTACACTGTTCGCGGATGATGCTGTCGTTTATCGGTTAGTGAAGTCAATTGAGGATCAAAAGCAACTGCAAAGCGATTTAGACAAAATTTCTGCATGGAGCGAAAATTGGCAATTGACACTAAATAAAGAAAAGTGTGAAGTAATACACATGACCACTAAAAGAAATCCGCTGAACTTTAATTACGCAATAAATCAGTCAAACCTTAAAGTCGTAGATTCTACCAAATACCTAGGAGTTACAATTATGAAGAACTTTGACTGGAGAGAAGACATAGAAAATATTGTGGGGAAGGCGAATCAAAGGTTACGTTTCATTGGCAGAACGCTTCGAAGATGCACCAGCTCCACCAAAGAGACTGCCTACATCACACTTGTGCGTCCTCTCCTGGAGTGCTGTTGCCCCTTGTGGGACCCTCACCAGGTGGGACTGACGGAAGACATTGAGCCGGCCGCGGTGGCCGAGGGGGCTGAGGCGCTCCAGTCACGGTCTGCACGGCCACTACGGTCGGGGGTTCGAATCCCCCCTCGGGCATGGATATTTGTGCCGTCCTAGTTCGTAAGTAGTTCATAAGTAGTTTGTAAGGTTAGGGACTGATGACCCCGTAGTTACGTCCCTTAAGATTAACAAACATTTGAACATTTTTTGAAGACATTGAGAAGGTTCAGAGAAGGGCAGCTCGTTTTGTTTTACAGCGTTACGGTGGGGGAAGCGTCACGGAAATGTTGCACGAATTGGGGTGGAAATCATTAAAAGAAAGACGTTATTCATTGCGGCGTGATCTGTTTACGAAGTTTCAATCACCGACTTTTACTTATGAATGTGGAAATATTTTGCTAGCACCCACTTACTTAGGGAGACGTGACCAACGCAATAAAATAAGAGAAATCAGATCGAAAACGGAACGATTTAGGTGTTCTTTCTTCCTGCGGTTTTAGAGAATGGAACGGTAGAGAAAAGTTATGAAAGTGGTTAATGAACCCTCTGCCAGGCACTTGAATGTGATTTGCAGAGTATCTATGTAGATGTAGATGTAGATCACACCAGCGGCTCGATGTGGCGACCACCAACGTCGATACACACACTGTACCTCCGAAGCATGTTCTGGTACACTGTCTCCATAGCACATGGTGTCTCTTCAGTGTCAAGTGCTGGTACACTTGATGACTGCCAGGTAGGACGTTTGACCCGCAGTAACTTTACTGTTGTGTAAGCCGATAGTGGGAGGGAAGTGTAGGTCAGTGCTCGGCCAGCTGATGGCGTGGTTAATGGGGCCCGCCTAGCTGGGCCAGCGCGGCTAATGAAGGCCGGCAGTCATTTGTCAGCTGCTGGCTGCTGAGTCACCGGCGACACGCAAGGTCGCGGTCCATGCCTAGCAGAGCGTTCACCTGGCCCCACAACAGCTGGGGGCCGGGCCGGTACACACGGCCACTCGCGGCGGGACATCGCCACTGGTGCCATCCACTTTTCTTTAAATTACTGCCTGCGGTCACAAAAGTCAGGGGGAGACTCCTAACCTCGTATCGACTGGAACAGTCGTTCCACGCCCCATTCAGCAATGCTGAGATACTGAGTAATGCTGAGTTTACAACCGTCTATAATAGCGAAATAAATTATGCAACGAATTTATTTATTGTGCAATCTGACCTCACAGTTACACTACTGGCCATTAAAATTGCTACACCGAGTAGAAATGCAGATGATACACGGGTATTCATTGGACAGATATATTACACTATTTTTTTTATTTATTTATTATTTAACATGCCCCATTACATAGCAATATTACATGTTTGATGGTTAGATTCAGGCCATTACATCATATATTTTTGCAAACACAAGTACAGTATATAAGTTGTCAGGGTTTACAAAGGAACAAACAATTTTATACATCAGGAAATCTTACTGAATTACACTAATTGTAAAGTCTGTAGTGAATTTATGTACTAAGTCATATTTACTGACGGGCCATCCTCCTCCTTTGGCAGCTATTTTTTTCCCTGAGATGGTCCCTCTCTTTCAATAAATTGCAGCAGTCAAAAAGCACGTGGTCAATAGTTTGGACAGCACTGTTGCATGTGCACGTTCCGTCTTCAATTATTTTGAACCGCTGATAGTAGGCTTTCAGTTTCCCATGACCTGTTAACATAGCTGTAAAATTCTGACTTATTGGAAGTTTAATCATTAAACGTTGTCGGATCGTAGGAAAATACGGTTTAGTGCTTCCCCCGTTTCTTCTTCTGTGCCACTCAATGTCCCATTTGTTCCTAAAATCTTCTCGAAGTTTCTTCTTTACGGCACTTGTAGGTATTTTGTTATAGCGTATTGATTGTCGTGATCGAGCTGCTCTTTTAGCAAGGTTGTACACTAGAACTGACACGTGATTACATTCTCACGCATTTTGGGTGCACACATCCGTAGAGATCAGTACCCAGAAGAACACCTCTGGCCGTAATAACGGCCTTGATACGACTGGGCATTGAGTCAAACAGAGCTTGGATGGCGTGTAGAGGTACAGATGCCCATGCAGCTTCAACACGATACCACAGTTCAGCAACAGTAGTGACTGGCTTATTGTGACGAGCCAGTTGCTCGGCCACCGTTGACCAGGCGTTTTCTATTGGTGAGAGATCTGGAGAATGTCCTGGCCAGGGCAGAATTCGAACATTTTCCGTATCCAGAAAGGCCCGTAAAGGACCTGGAACATGCGGTCGTGCATTATCCTGCTGAAATGTAGGGTTTCGCAGGGATCAAATGAAGGGTTGAGCCATGGGTCGTAACACATCTGTTCAAAGTGCCGTCGTTGCGAACAAGAACTGTAACCAATGGCACCCCATTCCATCTCGCCGGGTGATTCGCCAGTATGGCGATGACGAATACACGCTTCCAATGTGCATTCAGCGCGATGTCGCCAACAACAGATGCGACCATCATGATGCTGTAAATAAAACCTGTATTCATCCCAAAAAAGGCGTTTTGCCATTCGTGCACCCATGTTCGTCGTTTCGTACACCATCGCAGGCCTCCTGTCCGTGATGCAGCGTCAAGGGTAACCGCAGCTATGGTCTCCGAGCTGATAGTCCATGCAGTTGAAACGTCGTCGAACTGTTCATGCAGATGGTTGTTGTCTTGGAAACGTCCCCATCTGTTGCCTCAGGGATCGAGACGAGGCTAAACGATCCGTTACAGCCATGCGGATAAGATGCCTGTCATCTCGACTGCTAGTGATACGAGGCCGTTGGGATCGAGCACGTCGTTCCGCATTGCCCTCCTGAACCAACTGATTCGATATTCTGCTAACAGTTATTGGATCGCGACCAATGCGAGAAGCAATGTCGCGATACGATAAACCGCAATCGCGATAGACTACAATCCGACCTTTGTCAAACTCGGAAACGTGATGGTACGCCTTTCTCCTCCTTACACGAGGCATCACAACGACGTTTCACCAGGCAACGCCAGTCAACTGCTGTTTCTATATAACAAATCGGTTGGAAACGTCCCTCATATCAGCACATTGTAGGTGTCGCCACCGGCGCCAACCTTTTGTGAATGCCCTGAAAAGCGATGGAAGTAGGACGTGCTGCACCATCCACCATACTCACCGGACTTCAGTCCTTATGACTTTGATTTGATTCCGAAGATGAAGTAACCACTTCGTGGCATTCGCTTCATTCGCTTCAGAACTGTTCCAGAGATTCGACAGGCAGTAGACCGCTCCATTCGCACCATCAACAGAACAGGCTATTCTAACGGTATACTAAGCCTTACACAACGCTGGAAACGCATTCTACACAACGCTGGTGACTTATTTGGACAGTAACAGGTGCAACATTGTAACGCTTTTGTATCGGTTGTGAATAAAAAGTTGCTACTATTTAATTTCGAACCCTCGTATACATATAATAACGTATTTTAATCAGATATTGGTTGCAACTGAAATCTGTGTGTGATACAGTACGGTAGTTCTGATGGCATGTTGTCTATTAGAGAGGCTTCGTTTCGACTTAGATGTTTCATAACTGTCTTAAATGTTGTTACATACTATACGAAATATGTATTACTTTATTTTTGTTAAGTCGATATAAGAACATTTTCGTAACTGTTTGTATATGTACGTTTCTTTTGTCAACATTGATGCATGCTGTGCACAAAACGTTAGTTGTGATGTTTAATGTGTGTGAGATTCTACGCAAACAGACCAACAAAATCTAAGTACACATTTTTCAAAATATTTCACTATTAAACAAGTAAAAAGAGCGGACAACGATTAAAATTTGCACATTTGTAATATCGCACTAAAACGCATCAAAAAGACCGCAACTAAAATTGATAGCGCAAAACAAACGCACTTGAAACTGAGGATTGTTTCACGAAACGCGTCTTACTAAAAAAAAAAAAGAAAAAAAAGAAAAAAATAAAGTCGTCACTGGCAGCAGAACTGTTATTTATAAACAAACCTTTTGATTTCACAGTCAGGTTTCGAGTTTCGCATTCAAATAGATAAAACAAGTTTCTAATTCCTTTGAAATGAAAAAATATCAATTTGGTAACAATATTTTATGTACTTTTCATTTTAACCCTTTAATGTATGATGTAGCTCAGCAGCTACATACCTTATTTTTTCGATTATTTCTCATCCTGCTCTACAATTAACCACAAATTCATTTCTAGCTGCTTCTATACATAGTGTTACATCTGCAAGTAGCTCGTCCTATAAATTATAAATTGCAGAGTGCTACTGAATAAGTTCTCCAGTTAGCTGCATTAAGTTACTTCTAACATGTGCGTTTGTTTACTTCAGTATTCGTCCTTTGCCATGTAAAAGTAGTGAATCACATACTACTGTTTCATTATGAGTTACTCTCTGGAAGTGACGTTTACTGCATCGGGTAGCGGGACTGCGACGCTCCAGTCACGGTCTGCACGGCCACTACAGTCAGGGGTTCGAATCCCCACTCGAGCATGGATATTTGTGCCGTCCTCAGTGTTAGCTAGTTCATAAGTAGTTTGTAAGTTTAGGGACTGATGACCCCATAGTTAAGTCCCATAAGCTATACAAACATTTGAACATTTGTGCATCGGGTACGTCATGGAAGCACTATATAGCTGACCAGCTATGAACTTTTTGTTGCTAGTAGTGCATAATAATTTTAAGGATTTTCTTTTCAATATTTTTGGCAGTATATACATACTATACCTTAATCGTGATCATTTTTATAGCTTCAAATAAAAAGTCATGCATTAAATGGTCAAGTATGTTTCAGATCTTTTGACAAATTCCACATCCACAAGAACAATCTCAGCTGGGTTCCATTTTTCTATGGAAAATACGTTAGCAACAATTCAAATGTTTGTAGAGCTTATGGGATTTAACTAGGGGTCATCAGTCCCTAAGCTTACAAACTAATTATGAACTAGCTTATACTAAAGACGGCACAAACATCGATGCCCGAGGGGGGATCCGAATCCCCGACCGCAGCGACCGTGCAGACCGTAACTGGCACGAGTTTGTGACACTTGCGCGGAGTGAAACTTGCGCGGAAAGGGAATTTGTAGACACTTGCGCGGAGACCCGGACGCTGCAGGTAGTGAACAGGGTGTTCCAGAAGTAGGGATACACCACCCCTACTCCTCGCCCTCCAGCCGCTACCTGTGCCGTATTCAGGGAAAGGCTCACCGAGCGCCGGCTGCGGTGGCCGAGGTGACTGAGGCGCTCCAGTCACGGTCAGCACGGCCACTACGGTCGGGGGTTCGAATCCCCCCTCGGGCATGGATATTTGTGCCGTCCTAGTTCGTAAGTAGTTCATAAGTAGTTTGTAAGTTTAGGGACTAATGACCCCGCAGTTAAGTCCCATAAGCTTAACAAACATTTGAACATTTTGCTCACCGAGCGAGGTGGAGCTGTAGTAACGGCCCGGAGATATCACAGCCTCATTCAACAGGGAGATAACACGTCATACAAATATCACTCGATTTACAATACAGCACCATGTGAAGAGGAATGTGATGAAATCGGAATTGAGCGCAACTGTTGCTAACTACAATTTCGGATTTACTGCATTTTGAGTCAGAATTCGCATCTATATTCGCATTTATCGCAAATGCGAATTTTTACTGTCCCTAGTAATACCTCTAAAAATAAACAGCTGATCAAGGCACTAAAAACAAGGGCAGATCTTTGGGTGTATTACTACAAATAATTACTACAACACAATTTGATCGTGGAATTATATACAATCTCATTATAAAGGTTTTTTGTAGGTGGTTTTGAGCAGCTTTTAAATATGTTAGGAATAGCATTATGAAATATAGACAGCTACACCTTATGTTTATTATGAGATATCGATTTCGGCTAATTTCAGGTCATCTTCAAGTCTCAAACAACAGGTGTTACTTATGCATTTTTCCAGTGGCACCTTTAACTGTTTACACACGTCGGCCGCGGTGGCCGAGTCACGGTCTGCACGGCCACTACGGTCGGGGGTTCGAATCCCCCCTCGGGCATGGATATTTGTGCCGTCCTAGTTCGTAAGTAGTTCATAAGTAGTTTGTAAGTTTAGGGACTGATGACCCCGTAGTTAAGTCCCATAGACTATACAAACATTTGAACATTTTGTTTACACACGAGGTCTAACGTTGTTAATCGCGTTAGCGATGAAACCAGAACCCAGAATCTTTGCGTCTAAATGATACATATATTGGTGTGATGTCTTATTTCGAAAAAAACAGACATCACACCAACACATATATAAGCTGTCGGTAAAGTGGAACGGTACGATGTCGTTACGTAGCACAGCACAGCCGACTGGAAACGCAGGAGAAGTGCAAACAACGTTCTCTCCTCAGAGGTATGATTAGGTTCGACGTAGACTTCTACAACATACAGTCTACACGGCGAAGATTACACCAAAAATTTAACGTTTCGTCTACTTTAGCGATAGCAACCAAATTTTAAAATCGTGTCTACTATGTAATGATGTAGCAACACAAAACGCTTCAAGTCCAAAACTTCACTGATTTTCGAGTTCTGAATTTTTAATATGTTTTATGTTATTACAGAAAAAACATATTTGGGACTCACACTACAATTTTCATATGGCAGAATTTGTAGGTACATTCACAAGACATAAGACAACGGTTGTGTGCATTCATCTCATGAGAAATATCAATCATTTGTTTTCAGTGTTTACTTCAAATTTCTCTTTTAAGTTTCTTTAATTATTAGTACTTAAATGTGGTTATGAAATAAATAAATTACGTGTATATGTGTAGTCTTATGCGGCCAAACTACTTAGATCATTGGTCGCTAGACTTACACACTACTTAAAATAACTTAGGCAAAGTACAAACAAACATACCTATGTCCGAGGAAGGACTCGAACCTCCGACCGGACCGGTCGCGCAATTTGTGACACAAATTACATGTTAATGCATAGAAGTATGAAATCACGTCAAGACTACTTCCTGCAAAAATTTCCACAAAAAAAAATTGGCACTGAGTTTAGAAAGACAAAATTCTGGTTTATTGGATTTTAACATTTTATCAAAAATTAAATGTTACTACAAGAGATACAGCCATTCAAATTTACGGGCACCATAACGTTTTCCCTTCCTGAGTAAATGAGCTGATTCTTATAGTTTCAACACCTTTTTCTTGAATGTTCTGAATATAAATCTTCACACAGACTTCTTGAGGAGGAGAGTGATACGGATATCTGATTGTAAACCACTGCCTATTATCTTAGACCTTTTTGACTGTACTGAACAGGAGTTCCGCGTATTCCGTAATTTATACAGTTAACAGGCAATGTAATTTATAACCAACTATTGGCTGTCAATTTCGCTTCATTTTTCCTGGAAGTCTTGCAACTTGTTTCTCCCTGTTGGTTTATGCCAAGTTCGGAGTAAAAATGGTTCTATATGACGGTGATGGAAAATAGAATTTATCTTTAGCATTTTTCGGTGTGTGACATTCCCTTACACATTCCGTATTTCATATATTTCTTAGATGTATTTGTAATTCGAATACAGCGAAATCGTTTTGGGGTCTACGAATAAACGCTTTAAGTATGTAAAATACTCATTGACTTATTATTAACGTTTTTTTAATTGAACGTTTAAGGTTGCATCTCCTATTAAAAAGCATAGTAGCTATTTTTAAAGAGATGGAAGTTGCGTGATAGTGGGATTAACTACATAGCGGTCAATTACATCAACGTATCTGTGCTGGATGCCTAATATATTTATTACTTGCGCAGGTGTCTTGATATGCTTAGTGTTCTGAATAATATGCTTTTAGGAGGTATGACTGTGGAAAGTCATTCTCAAAAACATTATCACTATTAAAATAACTTTTTGTTTACAGGAGGAACACTCAACGGATTAATATGTAGTTAGAACAAGTCACTATATTGCTCTTCAGCTTGCAAAGAGTTGTGCAGTTTCACTGATTTTCGTGTTATGTTGACAGTGTGGAAACTTGACAACAGCAGTGCTAGACTTCTTGGTGTGCCTGTACCCAGGAAAAGCGATTAGCCGCCCCAAGGGTCCCGGGTTCCGCGCAAGTGTCACTCCGCGCAAGTGTCACTCCGCGCAAGTGTTCGAATCCCACTGGCACGCCGCAGACCGCTCGGCCACTGCAGCCGGCATACATTAGCACACCTGTTATTATTTTGTAAGTACTTAACCGTGTAAAATAGTTTTCTGACAAGTTCCACATCCAAGAAAATTTCCTATGGATTATTTGTAACGGAATATACCGGATGATCCAAAAGTCAGTATAAATTTGAAAACTTAATAAATCACGGAATAATGTAGATAGAGAGGTAAAAAATTGACACACATGCCTAGAATAACGTAGGGTTTTATTAAAAAAAAATAAAAAAAAATAAAAAATATCTCCGACAGATGGCACTTCATCTGATCAGAAAAGCAATAATTAACATAACAAATTAAGACAAAGCAAATATGATGTTCTTTACAGGAAATGCTCAATATGTTCACCATCATTCCTCAAAAATAGCTGTAGTCGATGAATAATGTTGTGAACAGCACTGTAAAGCATGTCCGGAGTTATGGTGAGGCATTGGCGTCGGATGTTGTCTTTCAGAATCTCTAGATATGTCGGTCGATCACGATACACTTGCTACTTCAGGTAACCCCAAAGCCAATAATCGCACGGACTGAGGTCTGGGGACCTGGGAGGCCAAGCATGACGAAAGTGGCGGCTGAGCACACGATCATCACCAAACGACGTGCGCAAGAGACCTTTCACGCGTCTAGCAATACTTTTTTTTTCTAATAAAACCCCATGTCATTCCAAGCATGTCAATTTTTACCTCTCTATCTACATTATTCCGTGATTTATTAAATTTTAAAATTCATACTGACTTGTTGATTACCCGCTACATCTAATCACTCTACTAGGGGTGAGCCTGATAACCAGACGCCGTCGAAATCTTCAATCACGATATCACCTTGATATAGTTCTAGAACTATACAGGGTGTTCCAAAAGGTACGTCCAAACTTTCAGGAAACATTCCTCACACACAAAGAAAGAAAATATGTTATGTGGACATGTGTCCGGAAACGCTTAATTTCCATGTTAGAGCTCATTTTAGTATTTCTCTGTAAATGTAAATTGAAATAATTCGTGCATACAATTGTCAAAATACCCAATTGTTTCGTTAGGATGTACTGTACTTCCTTGATTCACCGCCAGTTGGCCCAATTGAAGGAAGGTAATGTTGACTTCATTGCTTGTGTTGACATGCGACTCATTGTCTACAGTACTAGCATCAAGCAATAAGTACGTAGTATCAACTGGTTAGGTTTCATCACGAACGTGGTTTTCCAGTTCCAATGTTTACAAATGCGTAGTTGGCAGATGCCCATTTGATGTATGGATTAGCACGGGACAATAGCCGTGGCGCGGTACGTATGTATCGAGACAGGTTTCCAAAACTAGAGCACGTTATCATGATTTCATACGGGATACCTTACCTGTGCTGCTAGAACATGTGCCTCTACAAGTACGACACAACATGTGGTTCATGCACGATGTAGCTCCTAGACATTTCAGTCGACGTGTTCGTACGCTTCTCAACAACAGATTCGGTGACCGATGGATTGGTAGAGGCGGACCAATTCCATGGCCTCCACGCTCTCCTGACCTCAATCCTCTTTACATTCATTTATGGGGGCATTTGAAAGCTCTTGTCTACACAACCCCGGTACCAAATGTAGAGACTCTTCGTGCTCGTATTGTGGACGGCTGTGATACAATACGCAAGTCTCCAGGGCTGCATCAGCGCATCAGGTATTCCATGCGACAGAGGGTGGATGCATGTATCCTCGCTAACGGAGGACATTTTGAACATTTCCTGTAACAAAGTGTTTGAAGTCACGCTGGTACGTTCTGTTGCTGTGTGTTTCCATTCCATGATTAATGTGATTTGAAGAAATGGAAGAACATGGAAATTAAGCGTTTCCGGACACTTGTCAACAGAACATATTTTATTTCTTTGTGTGTTAGAAATGTTTCCTGAAAGTTTGGCGGTACCTTTTTGTAACAACCTGTATATACGACGATAAAAGAGTGAAAAACAGTCGTCGGACTTGTATTAATAAAATGCGAGTTTCGTTTCGCACTCGCTGTTAGCGTCTTGTTCGTCCTCCTTAGCAGGGGGAAGTTTCGCACCGCTCTAACTGCCGCCTGCGGCAGAAAACATCTCATTCTGCCGACACTTCTTCCCTCCAGCCTTCTACCCCGTTTTTCTCACCCCGCAATTCCGTGCCTTCAATCAACCCCCATCCCCCTAGCGGCGTCGGCGGCTGCGAGATTTCAAACTCGAAACAAGCCACCCCTCGGTCCGCTAACCGCCTACCTACTTTTGCGCCCCCACACCCCGTGCTCCTTAGCAACCCTTCTTATGCAAGCCAGACACCCTGATTGATTGACTTTGAATGATTAAAAAAGTTTTTCCGCCGCGCCACCGCCGCTGCGCGCTCGCCTCGCGGAAGTTTTAAAGAGATGGAAGAGTAAGACAGGGGGTGGGTAGGGACTTTTCCTGCAGGCAAAAGGGGGAGGGAGGGTGTTTTCTTCCAGCCAGCCGGGATAATGGTAGATGCGATAGACGCGTCACCAAGTTTGCAGGGCCCTTCGCGACTTTCGTTGCGGCGGCGAAACTTTTCCACCGCTCCGCTGCCGTCAGAATCTCGTCGCGATAGCCGGCTTCTGCTTTCGATAGCAGAGGAAAGTTGGCTACGATGTCTCCGGGCAAGTTCCCCCCCTCCCAATCTCCTGTCGACTATTTTTCTTCTATGTATATTTTTTACCCCCTCTCATCTGCTTTTTCCGCGAAACCAATTTTCTGATAGGCTGTATAGAGATGATATCTCACCACGCCGTCTCGAACGGGAGAAGTGCAATTAGCGAAACACTTTGTTGTAGCTTTAACGCGGAAAGGGATGCTGCGTGTGGGGTGGGTGATGTCTCGGCATGACGCCTCAGAGGAAATTAGCACTACCCTTGTACCGGCTGATCAAAAAGTCAGTATAAATTTGAAAATTTTATAAATCACGGAATAATGTAGATAGAGAGGTAAAAATTGACACACATGCTTGGAATGACATGATGTAAATGTACGTTATCGAAATGCCGGTATTTGCAGTCACCAAGCGTGTGTGGCTCCGAAAATATTAACGGATGTGCTAGCCCGAGTTCTGAGGGAGAAACTGTAGCCGTCCGCGGTGGCCGAGGAGACTGAGGCGCTCCAGTCACGGTCTGCACGGCCACTACGGTCGGGAGATCGAATCCCCCCACGGTCATGCATATTTGTGCCGTCCTTAGTCTTAGCTAGTTCATAAGTAACTTGTAAGCTTAGGGACTGATGACCCCGTAGTTAAGTCACATAATCTCTACAAACATTTGAACACATTTTTTTTTAGAAAATGTAAATAGGGAGGGCTATACTGGGGCTAGTAGTCCAGTTGCTGCAAATAAAGATGATACGGCAGGAGGTTCACTGGAAAGCAAACTTTACATGTGGATAATGGGGTTAAAAGCAGATTTGGGTGGTATAAAATTAGAAGTGGGTAATATAAAATAAGAAGTGGGTAATGTTAAAGCAGAAGTGGGTAACGTAAAAGCAGAAGTGGGTAATGTAAAGAAGGAATCGGGCTTGGGTTTGAACAAAGTTCGCCGGCCGCGGTGGCCGAGGGGACCGAGGCGCGTCAGTCACGGTCTGCACGGCCACTACGGTCGGGGGTTCGAATCCCCCCCTCGGTCACGGATATTTGTGCCGTCCTTAATGTCAGCTAGGTCATAAGTAGTTTGTAAGTTTAGGGACTGATGACTCCGTAGTTAGGGCCCATAAGCTATACAAACATTTGAAAATTTGAACAAAGTTCAAGCGAACATGGAAAGTATGAGGGCAGAACAGAGTAGCAATATTGAAAATGTAAAATTTGAGTTGCAAAAATTTAAATCAGAATTGGATGGAATGGTAGAATTAAAATTAAACGATGTAAAGGCAGAAGTGGGCAAAATAAAGGAGGACGTTGATTCTGTTAATAATTATGTCAGTGCATTAGAGATAAATTTAGACAATAACATGGAAAAGGTACAGCACGAATAGAACAGCAATGCAACGAAGATTGTGCAACGACAAGATAATTTTGAAAAGGCAACTACAGTTAAAGTAAATAATGTAACGTGTAGAATGGCGAGTTGTGAAATGGAGGGAAAAAAAAAATTAAAAAATAAAAATTCTTGGGACTAATGATCAGGGTAAGGAGCAGCTACAGAAAAAAAATGAGGAAGTAATGCAAATGTTATTCCACTTGTAAATAATCTGTGGTTTACAGCTGGAAATAATAAGAATTTTTCTAACGTTAGCAATTACCACCCAGTAGATTTTCTTGCCGCATGTAAGGATGGATTTGCCGATGGGACTGAGGCGCTTCAGTCACGGTCTGCACGGCCAGTACGGTCGGGGATTCGAATCCACCCCTCGGGCATGGATATTTGTGCCGTCCTTAGTGTTAGCTAGTTGATAAGTAGTTTGTAAGTTTAGGGACTGATGACCCCGTAGTTAAGTCCCATAAGCTATACAAACATTTAAACATTTTTAAGGATGGATTTGTTAGTGGGATGAGTTACCAGGATAAAATTAAATTGGTAAGAAGGCAACTTGAGGGTAGTCCGCATTCGTGGGCTAATTTAAATAATCATTTGTTCGAGACCTATGATATGTTTCAAATGTTCAAATGTTTGTTAAGCTTATGGGACTTAACTACGGGGTCATCAGTCCCTAAACTTACAAACTACTTATGAACTACTTACGAACTAAACGGCACAAATATCCATGCCCGAGGAGGGATTCGAATCCCCGACCGTAGTGGCCGTGCTGACCGTGACTGATAAGTTTCAGATTTGTTTCTTGAATAAGTACTGGAGTGAAGCAAATAAAACGCGGCTTCAAAACGAAATTTCGGTCCAAATTTCAAGTATGGCAATAGTTCCATGCGCGTATTTTGTATGCGCGAACTTTATAAATTAATGCATACAAATCGGCCGCTGGGAGTTTTGACGGACATCACGTTGTTAATGAGGCGATTACCAGATAATTTGCAGTGGGATTTGGTGCATAGTCCGAAGCACTCAATTGAAAAGCAACGTCTACATCTACACACATAGTCCGCAATCCACCGTAAGGTGCGTGGCGGAGGGTACACTGTACCAGTACTAGGCGTTTCCTTTCTTATTCCACTCCCAAATAGAACGAGGAAGGGAAAAAATGCCTATATGCCTACGTACCAGCCCTAATTTCTCTTACCTTATGTTTGTGATCACCACGCGAAATGTAAATAGGCGGCAGCAAGATCGTACTACAGTCACCTTTTAATTCCGGCCCTCTAAATTTCCTCAACAGAAATTCACGAAAAGAACGTCGTCTTTCCTCCAGCGATCCCCAGTTGAGTTGCCGGAGCATTTCCGTGACACTCGCACATTGGTCGAACCTACCAGTAACAAGCCTAGCTGCTCGCCTCTGAACTGCTTCTATGTCTTCCTTTAGACCGATCTGCTGCGGGTCCCAAACACTTGAGCAATACTCAAGACCTGGTCGTACAAGCGTTTTATACGTGGTCTCCGTTACAGGTGAAGTACATCTTCCCAAAATTCTCCCAATAAACCGAAGCCAGCTGTCCGCCTTACTCACAACTGTCCTTACATGTTCGTTCACCGAGCGAGGTGGCGCAGTGGTAACGCACTGGACTCGTATTCGGGAGGGGGGTGGTTCAAATCCACCCCCGGACATCCAGATTTAGGTTTTCCGTGATTTCCCTAAATCACTCCAGGCAAATGCCGGGATGGTTCCTTTCAAAGGGCACGGCCGACTTCCTTCCCGATCCTTATGCAAAACTCCGAGCTTAAGCTCCGTCTCTAATGAACTAGCTGTCGACGGGACGTTAAACTCTAAACTTCCTTCCTTCCATGTTCGTTACATTTCATATCGCTTTCAAGATGTTTCAAATGTTTGTATAGTCTATGGGACTTAACTACGGTGTCATCAGTCCCTAAACTTACAAACTACTTATGAACTACTTACGAACTAGGACGGCACAAATATCCATGCCCGAGGGGGGATTCGATCCCCCGACCGTAGTGGCCGTGCAGACCGTGACTGGAGCGCCTCAGTCCCCTCGGCCACCGAGGCCGGCTTCATATCGCTCTGCAGTGTTACGCCTAGATATTTGAACGACGCGACTGCATCAAGAAGGTCATTACTGATGCTGTATTCGAACATTAAGGGATTGTTTTTCCTACTCATGCGCATTACCTTACATTTTTCTACATTGAGAGCTAGCTGCCATTCTTCACGCCAACTAGAAATTTTGTCTAAGTCATCCTGTATGCTATTACAGTCAGTTAAAGACGACACCCTCCCATACACCACAGCATCATCAGCAAACCGCCGCAAATTACAACTTACTCTGTCCATCAGATCATTTACATAGATAGAAAAGAATAGCGGTGCTATCACACTCTCCTTGGGCACGCCTGACGCTACACTCGTCTCTGATGAACACTCGCCGTCGAGAACAACGTACTGCGTTCTATTACTGAGGAAGTCTTCCAGCCAGTCACAAATCTGTGCAATGATTCCAGTGAAGCCCCGATTGTTGCAGGAAAGTGGAGCAGAGAGACCGCATTCATCGGGAAAATAAAATAATACTGGTCCTCACTTTACAACAGGAAAAAAGTCTACAGATGGTATGTTAACCGGGCGTATAACATTTTCTTTTCTCCTCCATGTTGCCATGGATGGTGCACTTAGCCGGCCGCGGTGGCCGAGGTGACTGAGGCGCTCCGTCCTAATTCGTAAGTAGTTCATAAGTAGTTTGTAAGTTTAGGGACTGATGACCCCGTAGTTAAGTCCCATAAGCTTAACAAACATTCGAACATTTTTTGGTGCACAAAGTTTGTGTTTGTACCGTAATGACATGGTACGCGAGGGTTGTAGTTACTCCCCACTGCACTGTGTGAAGAGTAGAAACTCTAAATGTTCACCGACCTGCCGTCTTCTATATATGTCGTCCCACGCAGAACGTAGCGCAAAGTTCGAAGTTCTTGAAAGAGGCTGAAATATTTAAACTGTTGGCAGTTTACGAAATAAAACTTATATTCTTTTGAGATCCCCTCTAGTTTATTTAAAGAACGCAGAAATCAAGCAAACTGCATAATAACATCTACTTGACACACATTGTCTTAACTGAAAATTTAATATAAAGTCATTTCGCATTGTTCTAAACTCATTAACCTATGTCAAGTGAGCGCCTACTTATGCGACATGTTACTCCTTCGAGTGCGTGATCTGGACTGAAGAGTAGAGTTGGCTACGGTTTCATGGTTTCGAAACCAGGTTTCGAGACACACAACAGTTTCAGTGTTTCAAAACCGGCATCTTTCACGGTTTTGAAACCATGCGGTTTCATTCCATTCCGTTTCGGATCTCATTCGCGTTCGATTGTCGATACACAGAAACAGTTTCTTTCTGTCCGTTTCACCGTATCGTGTCGGTTTCACGGTATCGTGTCGGTTTCATGGTTTCGTGTCGGTTCACGATTTCGTGTCGGTTTCACAATACCGGTGTCTCAAACCACTAATGCAGAAAGGCGGAACAGACTAATGGTATCGAAATGTGGTGTTTCATTTTACTGAAGCTCCACACAGATACACATATAAGTTACTAGTATATAAACCATTTAGAGAGTGTCAAATAGTAGTTGACACTCTTAAGTCTGCAGCTTATGATTACTGATATCAAGATTCGTTTGCAAGAGACTTCTGTATTCCGAAATGACATAATGTCTGCTTTATAAATGTTAAAAAAAATAAATAAATAAAACAACGTTCACTATTTGCATTGAAATAACCAGTTACATTCTAGGTTTATATACCATATTAAAAACACATGAGTGAAACTACATTCTTTAAAATAAGATACAATATGAAGCCTGAAATGACAGTTTTTATACTAACAAGGGTAGATCGCATATTTAATCTCGTGTTAAAGAGTTGGTTTCTTATGAGCGAAAACGTAGTTACCTACTGTCGTTATAATTTTTCGACACTCATGTTAAAAGAATTGCGGCGGTGGTGTAACGGTCAAGACGTACAAGTGGTGAACTTGCCTCTTACTTTATTATTTTTGTAATTCCATAGCAATACTTGTCATTATTTAGTGTGCCCTTTATTCCCTATAATTTATTTAGCATGTATAGAAAGTAGCATTTATGATCCACCACTGTAATATGCGTACCGTATTGCAGTTTGTGAGTTCCTAACGGGGTAACTTCTAACTATCATACGAGCGGCCTCGTGTGACTATGTTGGCAACATTAACAACACGGGCGATAATCTTTATCAACATGTTTCGTACAGACCAAGTAAATATGGTTGACAGGTTCTTGTACGTACCCTTGTCCACATAGTGAAAAATATTGCCCTCCTAGAACGAAGAAACAGTGTTTCGAAACCACAGATGGTACGGTTTCATTCGTTTCGAACCGTCAGAGGTTTCGGTTTTCCCATCTCTACTGAAGAGTGGCAGCTCGATGCAAGACTGCCTTCGCTCCACAATTTGGCGCGCAAACATGGCTGCCTGCATCGTCCGTCTTAAATTCATTGTTTTGTTTATTAATATTACAATAGTTAATAAATGTTATGTGGTCAGAGCAGAGCTTGGCTTTGAGAGTTTTTCTGACTTGGATTTCACATGGAATAAATAATTAGTTGAAACTTCCTGGCAGATTAAAACTGTGTGCCGGAACCGGGACTCGAACCTGGGACCTTTGCGTTCCGCGGGCAAGCGCTCTACCGACTGAGCTATCCCCACACGACTCGCGAAAGGCAAAGGTTCCAGGTTCGAGTCCCGGTTCCGGCACACACTTTTAATCTGCCAGGAAGTTACAAATTAGCGCACATTCCGCTGCAGAGAGAAAAGTTTCATTCTGAAATAATTAGTTTATTAAGAATTAACAAAAATATGATCGCGTTTTGGAGCGTGACCGCCAGTACTACAGCCCATCGGCGTCCAGTGCCTGCCGCTCGGGGATTTCCCTAGAATTCGGGGAGACTTTACCACCTGTCGTGGTTCTCACCAGCTTTCACCATCTTCGCCTACTGGTCCTAACGGCTGCACTGAAGCAATCCTCCGATCTTATTATGATAGCTTTAAGCCAGAAATATTACAACTTAGAAAGCGCAATCACTGCTTGGGATCAGACCTGAAGTATACGTAAACGCCTATTTCAAGAGAAGAAAACAGTTATGAATTTAATGTTTACATCATCATCATCATTAGAGACTGATGCCTCGTCTGATGTTAAGCCTTTTACTTCAAAATCGTTCTGCACCGAATCTAAGTAATTTCTTCTTGGTCTACGTCGACCTCTTACCCTCCGCTGCCGAGCTCATGAGTCTCTTAGGTAACCTTGCTTCTCCCATTCGTGTAACATGACCCCACCATCTCAGTCTGTTCGCTCTAACTGATTCATCTATGGTGTTCATTCCCAGTTTTTCTTTCATCTCCTCATTATGGACACACTCCTGCCATTGTTCCAATCTATTAGTACCTGCTACTTACATATCTGTAACCTCTACACTATGGATAAGGTAACCTGTATCCACCCAACTTTCATCCCCATACAACAAAGTTGGTCGAAAGATAGAGTGGTGCACTGCTAACTTAGTCTTGGTACTTACTTCCTTATTGCAGAAGAGAGCAGATGTTTACATTCTTTCATTAATAATGTTACTCAGTCTTTTACAAGTTTTAGTGTAAGGTGACCGCGGTCCGCCTTGAAAGAATCGGCGGTCTCATAAAGGGTCCCCGGACCACACTTTGGGAAGCCCTGGTCAAGAGCATACTGTTGTCTATGGCTGTTCTAAGAGTATAAAGGAATAAATACCGACTACGACGACGCTGGGAACTGACGCTAGCTGTCGTAGGATACTTTCGATATGGCACGAGTAGGTTGTTGTTGTGGTCTTCACTCCGCAGACTGGTTTGATGTAGCTCTCCATGCTACCCTGTCCTGTGCAAGTCTCTTCATCTGAGAGTAAGTTCGTCAAACTACATCCTTTGGAATCTGCTTACCGTATTCGTACCTCGGTCTCCCTCTACGATTTTTACCCCACACACTTCCTTCTAACGCTAAGTTGACAATTCCTTGATGTCTGAGGATGTGTCCAACCAGTCTATCCCTTCTCTTAGTCAGGATATGCCAGAAACTCCTTTTCACCGGGATTCGATTAAGCACCTCTTCACTAGTTGCGTGATCTACCCATCTAATTTTCACCATTCGTCTGTAGCACCACATTTGAAAAGCTTCTATCATCTTCTTATCTGAACTCCTTATCGTCCACTTTTCACTCCCATACAATGCTACACTCCAGACAAATGCTTTCAGAAAGGGCTTCCTAACAGGTAAATTAATATTGGATATTAACAAGTTTCGCTTCTTTAGAAACGCTTTTCTTCCCAAAGCCATTCTGCATTTCATATCTTATACGGTTAGGACCTGATATAAATATGTTGTTTGTTGTTGTGGTCTTCAGTCCGGAGACTGGTTTGATGCAGCTCTCCACAATACCCTATCCTGAGCAAGCGTCTTCATCTCCACATAAGAACGGGAACCTACATCTGTCTAAATCTGCTTACTGTATCCATCTCTTGGTCTTCCTCTGCGGTTTTTACCCCACACACTTCCCTCCAACGCTAAATTCACAATTCCTTGATGTCTAAGAATATCCTACCAATCTACCCCTTCTTTTAGTCAAGGTATGCCAGAAACTTCTTTTCTCCCCAACTCTGTTCAGTACCTCCTCATTAGTTACGCGATCCACCCTCTTAATCTTCAGCATTCTTCTGTAGCACCACATTTCAAAAGCCTCTATCCTCTTCCTGTCCGCACTGTTTATCGTCCATGTTTCACACCCATACAAGGCAACACTCCTTACAAATGCCTTTAGAAAGGACTTCCTTAGGCTTAAATCAATATTCGCTGTTAACAAATTTCTCTTTTTCAAGAACACGTTTCTACCCATTGCCATTCTGCATTTTATATCCTCTGAACTGCGATCATCATATGTTATTTTTCTGCCGAAGTAACAAAAGTCATCTACCTCCTTTATTGCTTCGTTACCCAATCAAATTCCTTCAGCATCACCTGATTTTCTTACACTGCACTGCATTACCCTAGTTTTACTCTTGTTAATGTTCATCTTATATGCACCTCTCAGCACATTCTCCATTCCGTTCAATTGCTCTTCCAGGTCCTTTTCTGTATCTGACAGAATTACTATGTCGTCGGCAAAACGCAATGTTTTTAATTCTTCACGCTGAACTTTAATTCCTTCTCCAAATTTCTCCTTGCTTTCCTTTATAGCTTGCTCAATGTACAAATTGGATAACATTGGAGAAAGGCTGCAACCCTGTCTTACTCCCTTTCCAACAACTGCATCCCTTTCTTGCCCTTCAACTCTGACAACCGCTGTGTGGTTTTTTGTACAAGTTGTAAATAGCCTTACGCTCCCTATATTTCACTCCTGCTTGAAATGTAGGATGATCAATATGGTAAAGCTTACGTGTCGTGATTGACAGATCCTACCAGTGTATACGAAGTTAAGCGACGTGAGACGTGTTGGATGATGAGAAACAGGCTTGGGGTGGGGACATCTTCAGGGGTTGCCGGTAGCGGACGGTGAGGAAGCCTACCGCGCCTTTGTGCGTTGGGATCCCCGCCGTGCACTGCTGCCCACTGCCCAGCTACAGAGAGACAGACGCTTCTCCTCGCTGCAGGCAGCCTCACAGTGGGACAGACGGAACCGTCTCCACACAATGACCAGTGGCTCCCGGGGTAGCGGCGCTGGCGCTGGCGGCGTCCTCTCTGCCCACACCAGCTGCTGTCACCTGAGGCTGCTGGAACCACCAGGTGGCTCGTCCGCCGTTTTGTTGTCCGTAACTCTCAACTCTAAATAGCCTACGGGCTAAAGGATTTGCGTCATCGCGAAATTATGGCGGTTATGTTTTGGTAAGGTGAGAGTCAACAGACTTCATTTATCAATGTAAATACAAATATACAGTCCCTGAGACGGGTTTTCGTCTCGAATATGTCAAAGACATTAAATGATAAAACTGGGCATTGAATTGAAATTTGTGTTGCGACCAGGAATCGAACCCAGTGCGGCGGAACGACCCCTTCGTGCGGCGGAACGTGTTCTAAAACCTTATCTTGAAAAGCACTCGTCTTGTATGATTAGGGTTGAATGTGGCCGTGTCAGACTTCGTAATCCTTGAGGTGTCCACTCGCCCATAAAAATTTATATAAAATAAAAAATATGTTCATGTAAAATCTTTATACGTTTCAATATTTTAAAATCAGATTCTTGCGCCGAGAGAAGAAGCCTTTAACAGTCACTCTTGTTAAAATGTTTCTAAGTTCTCTCATAGATAAGACGGTCAAAAGAAATTCTTCAGTTTGTGGTCGTTGCTATAGCCACAGATAAAAATAATTTCTTCAATGATTATCGATCGGTGTGTATGATCGATTAATCAAAGTTCTAAAAGATACATTGATCGAAGTCTTCTTGACGTATCTTTTCCACCAATAAAAATTCATAAAAAATCTTCCTTCAGACTGAAGAATATTTAAATTAAATATTCTCCTCGTTTCATTAATATATTATTTATCGTAAAATAATTCTTCATAAATGATGTACTCTGACACTTTGGTCAAGTTTAAACACGATAACATTTATTGCTTTCTATGGCATTACATATGTAGTCATTGACAGACAAAAGGGAAATGACTTTTAAAATTTGTTGTTTTAACATGAATCTTCTATAAAAATGTCAACTCTTGCGACGACAACCGCAGAGATGAACATCTTCTTGCCTCATGGCCGTCGACCCGCGACTTGATGTGGCCGGATATTTACTCCTTGGAATCGGCGTCGAAGGTGTTGCCCTCGTAGGTTGACTCGCCTCACAGTACATGAAACATAAAAAAAGACATACAAAAAACTTCTTTAAGAATCATATAACATTAACCATTTACATAAAAATCATTTAAGAACACAAATATAAGTAAGTTATACTGCACAAACTGAGCTGACATGAGATATGTAGCGGAGACAATAATCCGTCTCACTACACCGGCCTTCCATGATTACTAGGCAGACGTCTTACCGATTTCCCACCGCATCACTACCGATTAAGGCGCCTCAGAATAGTCTAGCCACGATTTCCTCCACGTCACAAACTTTAATTCAGCTTCTGTGTTCCATAGAATATTGCCACTACTGCCGAGGCTCTCCATGCAGCGGAATAGCATCTCGGCACTGCACATATTGGAACATTCCTGTTTCAGGTGATATAAATATCAATGTAAATACAAATATACAATCCCTGAGACGGATTTTCGTCTCGAATATGTCAAAGACATTAATGATAAATCTGAAGCTGAATTAAAGTTTGTGACGTGAAGAAAATCGTGCTTAGACTATTCTGAGGCGCGTTAATCGCTAGTGATGCGGTCTAGCAGTCCCAAGCAGCTCGTGATATTTTGTGTCCCAGCCTCGTCGCCGCTTTTGTGTCTCGTTTCCGTCGTAGGTGTCGGTGGCCGAGTGGAATGAGACCGACACAGGAATGATAGCACGCTGGTGCAGGTACGGAGGGGAGCAGCCAGAAACTAGAAACACTAGAGTAAATTAGAACGAGATATATATTGCACAGAATTTATACAATACTTAACTTTTACAGAGATCAGTACTGCAGAATGCTGATACATAGTTGAGCTAGAGGACTGCCTAGTGCCTAGCCGATAGCAAAGTCTTCACTGGTGCCTATCTGATTCCGAAGTGTTATCTGGTTCCTATCTCAGTCCCAAGTGAACGATGTCGTTCAGTGGTGGCCACGAGCGGAGTTGTAGCAGAGGGCGCTCGTGGCTCTCGTCGAAAGAACGCCGCGCCGTGCATGCATGGCGGCGCGCGGCGAAAGTAGGTGGCGCGCACTTTGGACGTGCGGCACCACATGATTAAAAGAGGCGTCCCCCAGGGAAGTCCTTTATCAATGTTATTATTCGTAATATCATTAGAGCCTTTAATGAGACAGTTACAAGTCAGTCTTACTGGTATAACCATCTCTGGTCGAAATACTGTAGTAGAGAGTATGCAGTTGACATAGGGGTAATCATACGCAACAAAGATGACGTAACCAAGTTGGAGGCAGGACTAAAACTGTATTGTTTGGTATCGGGTGCCAAGACGAATGAAAATAAGAGCAAGGTCTTAAACATCAAAGGACTTAAACGCATTCGAATACCTTGGGCACAACACGTCACAGAACACACCGCTCTCGGAGTTACTGCCAGGTGGAGTAGCCGAGCGGTCTAAAGCTTCTTGCTGCGGAGCGCGCGGTTGCTCGCCGTGGAAGTTCGAGTCCTCCCTGGGGCATGTGTGTGTGTGTTGTCCTTAGGTTAGTTTACCAAAGTTTAAGCAGTTTGTAAGCTACGGACTGATGACCACGCAGTTGGGTCCGATAGATTTACAAACATTTGAACATTTTTGATCTCGGAGTTAGTCTGACGGCTTCGCTTTTAACGATGATGGCTGCCAACTGGCGATATGTCTCCCCTAAAACCAATGGGGCATTAATCGAAAACTTTCAGCGTTGCATGAATCAGTTCCAGAGACTTCAGTTTATTAATATGTGTGTCCTATCAAAGGCTTATTACATCGCGCAAGTGCTGCCGATCCCTGCAACAATAGCCAAAACAATCATGTTTAAGTTAGCTCCTTTTGTCGGGAAAGGAGAAATCTTTGGAGTAAACGTCACGACCGCAACGCTGGATCCAAAAAATGGAGGAATGGGGCTGACCAACATTAGAAGCAAAGCAATGGCTTTGTACATAAGTCGAACGATCAGCATCATAAACAAAAATCCGGACAGCATCACTGCACAGCTTTTTAATGCAGTCATACCAGAATCTTTGGAAGCGCCGATACCCGTTCAAAAAATCAGTTTCCTTCTGAAACATATAAAAATACACTACATCAAGTGCAGCTACGTCGGTACGAAACTTCTAAACTGCCAGAATCTAACAGCAAAGTCAATCTTAGGTGAAAAGAAAAAAAAAATATGAGGGGAAAAATAAAGTAGAAAATCAATACCCCGCTATAGCGTGGAATATTATGTGGAAAAATATAAACTGCAGCGTGCTTTCCACCGACGTACGAACTGCATGGTACAAAACAGTCAGTAATATCTTATGTACAAACGAGCGGCTTAATGCTATAGGACGCGTTGATCCAAATCTGTGCTTGCGTTGTAGCCTAATCGACACAGTGTTGCACCGCCTCACATGTGGGGAACGTCTACAAAACTAGTTATGGATCATCGTCATCATTAGAGACTGATTATGCTTTTCAGCATTCAGTCTGGGGCATAGTACCTCTAATAAAATTCCTCCATGATCCCCTATTCAATGCTAACATTGATGCCTCGTCTGATGTTATGCCTTTTACTTCAAAATCATTCTACACCGAATCTAAGTACTTTCTTCTTGGTCTACCTCGACTCCTCTTACCCTCCGCTGCCGAGCTCATGAGTCTCTTAGGTAACCTTGCTTCTCCCATGCGTGTAACATGACCCCACCATCTCAGTCTGTTCGCTCTAAGTGCTTCATCTACGGTGTTCATTCCCAGCTTTTCTTTGATTTCCTCATTATGAACACCCTCCTGCCATTGTTCCCATCTCTTAGTGCCTGCAATCATTCTTGCTACTTTCATACCTGTAACCCCTACCTTATGAATAAGGTAACCTGTATCCACCCAACTTTCACTCCCATACAACAAAGTTAGTCGAAAGATAGAGCGGTGCACTGCTAACTTAGTCTTGGTACTGACTTACTTCTTGCAGAAGAGAGTAGATCTTAGCTGAGCACTCACTGCATTAGCTTTGCTGCACCTCGATTCTAGTTCTTTCGCTATGTTGCCATCCTGTGAGAAAATACATCCCAGGTACTTGACACTGTCTACCTGTACTAACTTTGTTCCTCCTATTTGGCACTCAATCTGTTTGGATCTCTTTCCCACAGACATTACTTTCGTTTCGGAGATGCTGATCTTCATATCATAAGAGGATATGAGGATAAGAGTAAAAATTGCACTTCTTGCACGCACACCTGCAAACAACATAACGATACTTTAACTATACAGACCGGATAATGTATATTTTCCTCAAGTCAAAAATAATACCGTAATGTGGCTGATGGGAAACTACGTCAGTTATATCTTTAATGATCTTGGTGGAGACTCTCATCTGGAATTCAGGACGTTCATGGAAACTGAATTTTACAAAGTTACAAGATCAAAAGACTATAACAAGAAATTTGCAAATATGCTGAACGTAGTTTTTAACAGGGTAGGTGTGGGATAGTGACTGATATCTGGTTTAGATACATATTTTCGTTTCCGTTAAACTGCAATAATTTGGTATTGTACTGGTGTGTACTTTCGCCTGCGTTAGTTCTTTTTTACTGTTTCTTTATGTTTATTTATTTATTTATTTATTGCTGTTTATTCCTCGTTTCTTTGGGTACATTGTCTAAATGATATGACATAAAACGTGTGTATATAGTAAGTGTGGATTGTGGGGGCGGTCTGGAGGCGGGCCACCGACTTGTCGCGCCTTCCTGCCTGACCGGAAGAAGTGTTTTGTTTCCGTTATACTGCAGTACTTTGTATCTCTACTGGTGTTTACAGTCGCCTGAGTTAGTTCTTTTTAAAAGAAGAATGTTTAAAAAAATTAAAAAATATTTTTAAAAAAACGCGGTAAGACGTTTGCCTAGTAAGCATGGAGGTCCGGGTTCGATTCCCGGTCGCATTACAAATTTTAATTCAATGCTTCAGATTTATCATTTAGCCCTTTCGTGGTTTATACTCATTTTTTAGAATATCTGAAGTTATCTCAGCTGTTACAGAGTCTGATTTGGGTCAGGATTACAAATATGACACTCAAAAATTTTAGCACATTCCATTTTTCCTAAAAAAAAAAAAAAGGTGGGACACATATGTCCCACTGATCATATCTGGCACCGATTTACCTAAGACTTTTTAAAATAATTTCTTAAGTTATCCTAAAAATTTACAGAAAAACTGTTTTTCTTTGAAATATGAGTACTATAATATCGCAACATAAAGGCATTATAGGACTACACAATGGTGACTGGGACACATCCGTCCCACTAATTGTAAATTCACTGAAAAAACTTTTGAAGTAAAATGTGTTTTACAAAGCGTAATTGTTGTTTGTAAGCTTCTAAGAAACATAAAATAGCAAGTATACATACTTCGGACATTTTCGGTAGCGAGAAAACGACGAAAACCGACTCAAGGCACAATAAACAATGGTTACGGCGCTAAAATTCACGTGGCAGCCCATATAAACAGTCACAGTCTTCTACACTGTAAGAATTTCATTGCCTCGATTTTTTTCCACGTTCTGAAAGGCCACCAACAGATGACAGCACTATACAGAATTACGCAACTCGCCACCTTGTGGTACAAATCAGGTCCGACGTTAGTGGGACGTATAAGTCCCAACAACCACGAAAGGGTTAATGTCTTTGACATATTCGAGACGACAATCCGTGTCAGGGAATGAATATTTGTATTTACATTGATGTTTATATCACCTGAAACAGGAATGTTCCAATATGTCCATTGCCGAGGTGTTAATCCGCTGCATGGAGAGCCTTGGCAGTAGTGGCAATTATCTTTGGAACACAGAAGCTGAATTAAAGTTTGTGACGAGAAGGAATTCATGCTTAGACTATTCCGAGGCACATTAATCTCTAATAATGCGGCGGTCTAGCGGTAAGACGTCTGTCTAGCAAGCATGGATGTCAGGGTTCGATTCCTGGTCGCATTACAAATTTCAATTCAATGCTTGAGATTTATCACTAATGTCTTTGACATATTCGAGACGAAAATCCGTCTCAGGGACTGTATATTTGTATTTACATTGATAAATGAAGTCTGTCGCATAAACGATTTTAATGTAATGCTTCAAATTTATCATTAATGTCTTAGACGTCATTTTCATTTAATGAAGTACATCTTTAACCATCAGCTGTTTGTTAAATCCTTAAAATCGACTAGTTTCGGTCCTACACCACCATCATAAATGAAAAAGGTATTAAAACAGGTTACTGACGCGCATTAAATAAATAAGTCTGAAAACAGCAGGAGTCAACTTTACTAAAAATACAAATGTCATACTGGATTATTCTATCAGTCAAACAACGTAAAAGACGAGACCTGTTCCTTTCAGCCTGATTGAATGCATGTCACTAACCTGTTTTAATACCAGGATCGAAACTAGTCGATTTTAAGGATTTAATAAACAGCTGACGGTTTAAGATGCATTTTATTAAATACTAGCTGTAAACCAGGCGGTGCCCTGGTGTTTATTTATCCTAGACTCTCGTAGTCCACATCCCCTTCCCCCCTCTCTCTGCATCCACCTCTTTCTCTCCCATCTCTCTGTTCGTTTCCACCTTTTCCTCTCTCGGCAAAAGTTCTCTGCAAGGTACACTCTGTAATGTACCATACAAACATTTATGTAATCAATGAGCTTCGTCTTGGTTTAAAGATCATGTGTGCAAAAATTCATAAAGATTGGAGCAAAACTATGCATTTTGTAAAATTCCGTAAGTACGCTACACCATGCACCAAACGAAATTTTCTACAGAGAGTGACATTGCTCTTGTTTTTAATGTAGAGTGTGCAAAATTTCATCAATATCGGAACAAAACTATAGATTTCTATGCAATGCGGGGTCACATTAAAAAACGAACTTTGTTGTTCTCAAATATTCTAGTTTTATTTCATACAACTGTTGTTCTGAGAATAACGAAAGAAAAAAGATCTGTGAAATCGGTCGAGCCATTCTGAAGTTATGGCGCGACCAAAGTATTTAGTGATCCATTTTTATGTTGCAAAGTACCCTTCCTCATGCACCGTACGGAACATAAGGAAGACGGTGACCTCCCTCTTGTTTTAAAGGTCAAGCGTGCGAAATTTCGTGAAGATCGGAATAAAACTGTAGGTTTTGTGAGTTTGTAGGAGAAGTATGCTCCGCCATGCACCTATCACAAAATACTTTCTTAGCTGACGTTTCCTACCCATAGACTACCTTCCTGCCAAATTTCAGCTTCATAGGTGAAGTACTTTTCGAGATTTCGTGTTTACTCAGTGAGTGAGTGAGTGTCCTTTCGCTTTTATATAGATAGAGATTAAGAAAACAGATTGCTTTATTTTCGATGGAAGAGAATTAAGGGAGACTTGCAGACAAAAATAAATAGTAACATGCAAATCTGTAATGATAACTTTATTTGATACAAGGTCATGCCTGATGCGACAGTTTTACGGCATCTACAGCGAAACTGTTGTGAGCGGTGGACTTGTTTTCATCATTTTGTGGAGGGGGGGGGTGTCAGTTACAAAACGCTTCATAAACGTCCGAAATTACATGCAAGCTTTGTTACAGGTCCGTAACTACTCCTATTTTCCAATTATTGACGCATAAATCTGGGTATTCTCACGCGGTGGCCTCTTATTATTTATGACGTCATATCTCCTGAGCTATGTGTTGTGCTCTTTTGTTTTTGGGTCAGGAACCTTCGTGGGAGTACGGTGAACAAATCATCAAAGTTCCATTGCAATGGTTTATGAACACAGAGGACATACAAACATATATATATATATATATATATATATATATATATATATATATATATATATATATATAGTGGTTATACTGCCATAAGCTGTTCTAATCACCGTAGAAGTGGATTTCGAATCATTAGTTTCCCAAAATGTTCGGAGAGAAGGAGAAAATATGGACTAATAACAGTCATCGCGAAAACTGGGGATCCGAACGGAGAGCACAGTTATGTATTCTAAGAAAATAATAATCCTTATGACCTGAATCAATATTTAATACAGCAAATTGGGGTGTGATATTCGAACATAAGTCTTCGTTCAGCTGTTTTGAAAATTCTAACTCTCAACAGAAATTCTGCCGATAGGGGGTTAGCAGCCGCAAAATATCATAGCACAGGAAAACAGTCCAGAACATACAGTATTTAGTAGTATATTCACAAATACACAACATGAAGGTGCTGTTCTGTCACATTGCAGAAATTACTGAACTGCATTATTGAGAAAGTCCCAGAATGTGTTACAAACAGTAAAAAGGAAAATAATATCAGTATAATGGATAAAATTTTACTTAAGGTGGTGGCAGCGTAATGTTCTGATGTTGGCGACAACCGTTGAATCCTATTTTTGGTATTTCGATTTTTTAAATTATTTTTTTATTTTTATTTTTAATTTTTTTTTTAATTTTTTTTTTTTTGCTCTACAACTTCTATACTCTGCCCCTTTCTCACCTTTTAATTTTCGTCGTATTTTAGGCTCACTACCTCCTGCGGACTGGATGGAAAAATGCAGGTTCGGATTACGGATACAGGTTAGGAAGCGGAAGGTCGCTGATAGGAGGAAGTATAAAAGTTGCTTGTGAACTTCGTCCCCGAAAAGGGAAAAGTAATAGGTTTGATTTTAAATGACTGAATATATTACAGAAGATATACATACGAGTATAAAAGCAAAATGATTACAGGAATGATGAATACAGGCTAGTACAAACAGCAGAGCAAGAAGGAGCTTTACAGGGATGATTAATTTACTTACAGGGCAAGTGTAGCGGTGCATTCAAAACCCTGTCAGCCTTAGAGAAGGAACAGCGTTATTTATTTATTCCATGATCAACAAAAGGATGATTCCCTTCATTCTGTATGAATGGATTTTCAAGTAGACAATTTTCAGTAGCCAATTTGAGCACTGTACGCCTCCATGGCAGTAACAAAACTTTAGGTCCTGTACACTAATATTCTTTTCCCTTTAAGTGTTTGAAACGCATTATGAAACTTTGAATGCGGGGGGTTCTGGTAGTTCCTATTATTTTAAAAATTAATAACCGTTCACAACACTAGCAGAAAAATAATCTTATATAATAAAAGACTCTACTAAAAGTAGTCAGTCGGCCAGACCAAACTACCCATTCGATTTCCTTCAACGTTGTTTTAAACTAAAGGTATTCATCCACAGTTTTGTCATCAAGTATCAGAATTTACACAACTCTCCCCTTCCTTTTTCTATACTCAAATGCTATTTCCTTCTGTATATTTCTTATGGGGATGACCTTGCTGTAAACCAAAGTCATTTGGTCAGGACGACCGATTTCCTTCATTTTTGTTTTAAACGAAAGATATTCATTCGCAGATTTGTCATCAAGTATCAGAATTAACTTAAGTCTCTCCTTCCTTTATTTTTATTCTAACGTGATATCCTTTTGTGCTAGCACTGAATATTTTAATCGGTTTGTTTTACGATATCTTCGGCTCTAATTGAGGGATGCAGTTCTTTTTGACCTAACAACATTGAGCGGATCAAGCTCCTTCATTTACGTTTTTAAACGCATTGACGATTCTGAAGAAAGCTATGCGTTAACATTCAACATTACTCCCAATTTTTTACCAACTTTTTTGTCATTCCAGTAACCGGTTCTCTAGTTATATGTTGAATGGTAACGATGTCATCTACTGCTGTCACGACCAGTGATGTCAAGTAATCGTGGCGATACAGTACGATTGACTGACCTCGTAACGAGGAATTAATAATTTAGGATGAATAGAAGTGGTTTCACGGACCATATTTTGGGTCTCGCCTGCCACTTGTTGTCCACGGACTACAGGTTGGGAACCAGGGGTGTAAAAGCACGACCGATAGAACGGTCTCTCGGCAAGTAATGCCAACCAGACCATTTCACTTTCTTACTTTTGAAAACATTATGTGGAAAAGCGATCTTGATGAGTAATTAAAATTAATGTAAAATAAGACCAGGCCTCATATGCTTCGTGACCGGTTTTGACCTCCTCAGCAGGTCTAGATCTACATCCACACTCCGCAAGTCACCTGACGGTGTGTGGCGGAGGGTACCCTGAGAACCACTATCGGTTCTCCCTCCTATTCCAGTCACGTATTGTTCGCGGAAAGAAGAATTGTCGGTATGCCTCTGTGTGAGCTCTAATCTCTCTGATTTTATCTTCATGATCTCTTCGCGAGATATACGTAGGAGGGAGCAATATACTGCTAGACTCCTCGATAAAGGTATGTTCGCGAAACTTCAGCAAAAGCCCGTACCGAGCGACAGAGCGTCTCTCTTGCAGAGTCATCCATTGGAGTTTATCGATCATCTCCGTAACGCTTTCACGATTTCTAAATATCCCTAATGAAGCGCGCTGCTCTCCTTTGGATCTTCTCTACTTCCTCTATTAACTCCACCCGGTACGCATCCCACAACGGTGAGCAGTATTCAAGCAGTGGGCGAACAAGTGTACAGTAACCTACTTCCTTTGTTTTCGGACTGCATTTCTTTAGGATTCTACCAATAAATCTTAGTCTCGCATCTGCTTTTCCGACGGTTAATTTTACATTGTCGTTCTGTTTAAAGTCACTCCTAATGCCTACTCCCAGATAATTCATGGAATTAACTGCTTGCAGTTGCTGACCTGCTACAGTGCAGCTAAATGATAACGGATCTTTCTTTCTATCTATTCGTAGAACATTACACTTGTCTACATTGATATTCAATTGCCATTCCCTGCACCGTTGCAATCTTCCTGCATTTCAATACAGAATGTACTTAATTCATTAGATAATAAATTACAAGCAGAAGGTATTTTCTGTGATTTATCAAAGCCATTTGATTGTGTGAACCATAACATCCTTTTAAGTAAATTAGAATTCTATGGCGTCACGGGTATCGCTGCAAAATGGTTCAAGTCATACCTTGGCAACAGGAAACAAAGGGTGTCAGTGCAAGTGACTAGTGAATTAAGCCAACAGTCACCATCGGATTGGGAAGAAATTACATGTGGTGCCCCACAAGGATCCATCTTAGGGCCATTGCTTTTTCTTGTGTACATTAATGACCTCTCATCAGTTACACTACCAGAAGTAGAGTTCATTTTGTTTGCAGATGATACGAGGATAGCAATAAATAGCATATCGAGCTTAGTTTTAGAAAGGACTGGTAATGATATTTTCATTAACATTTATAAATGGTTTAAAGCCAACTCATTGATATTAAACTTTGAAAAGCCTCACTACATGCAGTTCACAACATGTAAGAGATTCCCATCAAGTATATGCATGAAGTACGAAGAAGAGCATATAGAAGATGTTGACAGTATTAAATTCCTGGGATTACAGCTTGATAATAAATTCAGTTAAGAGGAGCACACCACAGAACTGCAGAAACGACTTAACAAATCTGTATTTGCAATACGAGTGGTATCAGACATAGGAGACATAAAAATAATATAAAAAAAAACCTTTCTTACTTTCATTTCATAATGTCATATGGTATAATATTTTGGGGTAACTCATCAAGTCAAAGAAAAGTTTTCAGAGTCCAAAAGCGTGTAATACGTATTATTTCTGGTGTAAATTCACGGACATCCTGCAGAAGCCTCTTCAAAGAACTGGGTATATTAAGTACTGCCTGTCAGTGTATTTATTCCTTAATAAATAATATTTCCCTTTTCCCAACAAACAGCTTAGGTCGTACCTACAGTACTAGGAACAAAAATAATCTACACAAGGACTACTCAGGAACACATATTTTCAATAATTTACGAACAACCATAAAAAATAGCTACAAATAAAGGTCAGTTTAAGAGGAGCCTAAAAGACTTTCTAGTGGCTAACTCCTTCTTCTCCACTGACGAATTCTTAAATAGAACCAAATGATGCATATATCTGTATTCATACTATTAGCATTATTGTGTATGTACCTGTATTAGTAATATTATATTATCAACTTAAAAAAAAAAAAAAAAAAAAAAAAAAAAAAAAAAAAAGACGTCTTCCACATCCACGAGGATCACCTCAACACGGATCTATGGAACAAACCAACTAATCTAATCTATAATTTCCTATTGGTACAACCTCGCGATATAATACACTCTGTAGCATCATCCGCAAAAAGCCTCAGTGAACTTCCGATGTTATCCACTAGGTCATTTATGTTCCGGGTGATAAAGAAGTCAATATAAATTTGAAAACTTAATAAATCACGGAATAATGTAGATAGAGAGGTAGAAATTAACACAAATTATTGGAATGACGTGGGATTTTATTATAGAAAAAAAAGATTAAAAATAAACGTTCGACAGATGGCGCTGGACAGTAAAATGTCAAGTGACTGCTACCGTGACGGGTGAGAGGGACGCCGATATGTCACAGAATCGCATCATTTCCAGCCTGGCTGATAAACACCTGCTGGAACGTACGGTTTTTATGCAGGATGGCGCTCCACCCCATATTGCTAGACGCGTGAAAGATCTGTTGCGCGCGTCGTTTGGTGATGATCGTGTGCTCAGCCGCCACTTTCGTCATGCTTGGCCTCCTAGGTCCCCAGACCTCAGTCCGTGAGATTATTGTCTTTGGGGTTACCTGAAGTAGCAAGTGTATCGTGATCGACCGACATCTCTAGGGATGCTGAAAGACAACATCCGACGCAAATGCCTCACCATAACTCCGGACATGCTTTACAATGCTGTTCACAACATTATTCCTCGACTACAGCTATTGTTGAGGAATGATGCGAACATATTGGGCATATCCTGTAAAGAACATCGTATTTGCTTTGTCTTAATTTGTTATGCTAATTATTGCTTTTCTGATCAGATAAAGCGTCATCTGTCGGACATTTTTTGAACTTTTTCTTTTTTGTTCTAATAAAACCCCATGTCATTCCAAGCATGTGTGTCAAGTTTTTACCTCTCTATCTACATTATTCCGTGATTTATTAAGTTTTCAAATTTATACTGACTTTTTGATCACCCGGTATGAAATTTCCGTGCTTTTAATGTATATCCCAATTTATGAAGTTTACGTGGTTAAAAAAATAGTTGTATATCAAGTGTTGCAAAAAGTTTGTTTTGGTTTTAGCATTTTAACTTGGCTGTCCAGAAAGCCAAAAACCACTTGCGCCAGTGATAATGGTGGTGGATTGGCCACCAGGGGTAACACTGTGATTACCAAAATGCTCCATTATGTTTGCACCTGGAATTGGGTGGGATCGAGTAGACTCGAGGATTGAACTCGTACTATTATAGTTTCATAAGATAATTTTCAGCCGCATCTATAGTAAACAGATACTTTGCTACTTGCCACAGAACAAAGTGTGTGTTGTCGCACAAGTAAAGTGCGCGCCACCTACTTTCGCCGCGCGCCGCCATGCACGCACGGCGCGGCGTTCTTACGACGTTAGCCACGAGCGCCCTCTGCTACAACTCCGCTCGTGGCCACCACTGAACGACATCGTTCCCTTGGGACTGAGATAGGAACCAGTTAACACTTCGGAATCACATAGGCACCAGTTAACACTTGGCTATCGGATAGGCACTAGGCAGGCCTCTAACTCAACTATGTATCAGCATTCTGCAGTACTAAGCTATGTCAAAGTCAAGTATTACTAAGTCTCTAAGAAATATATATCTCGTTCTAATTTACTCTAGTGTTTCTAGTTTCTGCTGTCCCACTGGCTGGTCACCTCCTACCTGCACAAGCGTGCATCCTTTATTGCTGTGTCGGTCTTTCTAGTCGGCCACCGACACCTACTACGGAAACGAGACACAAAAGCGGCGACGAGGCTGGGACACAAAAAAGTGTATTTGGTTTTCTTTGTCTTGGTCGGGGACTGCTTACCCTGCATCAGCAGCTTCCACCACATATAATGGAACGTTCACTATTCGCTACCTGTGACCGAAGGCATTTACATTGACTTTTTGCTCACCCGGTGTATTGTCATCTTCAGAGCCCGCTGGAGCATGCGACGTTTGAGGTGCAGTGATGAACTGGTCACCAATAGAAATATAACTGTCTAATGAATGTTCAAACAATCAAGCGGAACAATTTGCCATCGTCAATGCTCTTGAGTTCATAAACAATCTCTCGAATACTGATACAACTGCAGTAATTGACACCGACAGCAGAATTACTTTGGACTCTTTGCGAAATCCGAAGAACAACTTCTTGATTGAAGAAATAAGAAGTAATATCAGAAGGTTGCAGACACACAACTGGCTGGTGCATATCGAATGGGTTAAGGCACATCAAGGGATATGGGGAAATGAACTAGCTGACAACCTCGCTAAAAGAGCAGCTCGATCACGACAGTCAACACGCTATAACAAAATACCTACAAGTGCCGTAAAGAAGAAACTTCGAGAAGAGTTTAGGAACAAATGGGACATTGAGTGGCACAGAACAAAAAATGGGGGAAGCACTAAACCGTATTTTCCAACGATCCGACATCGTTTAATGATTAAACTTCCAATATCTCAGAATTTTACAGCTATGCTATCAGGTCATGGGAAACTGAAAGCCTACTATCAGCGGTTCAAAATAATTGAAGACGGAACGTGCACATGTAACAGTGCGGTCCAAACTATTGACCACGTGCTTTTTGACTGCTGCAATTTATTGAAAGAGAGGGACCATCTCAGGCAAAAAATAGCTGCCAAAGGAGGAGGATGGCCCGTCAGTGACTTAGTACATAAATACACTACTGACTTTTACAATTTTTGTAATTCAATAAGATTTCCTAATGTATAAAACTTTTACAATTTTTGTAATTCATTAAGATTTCCTAATGTATAAAATTGTTTGTTCCTTTGTAAACCCTGTCCACTTGTATACTGTACTTGTGTTTGTAAGAACATTTGATGTAACCGCCTGAATCAAACCATCAAACATGTAATATTGCTATGTAATGGGGCATGTTAAATAATAAATAAATAAAATGGGATGTGGACTGATTTACATTAATTTCCGCCGAATCGGCGGATCCCTACGTCTGCCGGAGCTACGGGCGACCGTCGCTCCACCCCAGGGGAAAGGTTTTCTCCGGTCGCGTGGCGGCGCCACAAAGGGTTGTCCGGCCCCGTTAGCCGCCCCCAGAGACCGCCGCCGCCCTCAAATGGACCCCTGGGCCTCGTCCGCCGCCACAGGGCTGCCAACTGCTAACGAAGCGGCACTTGTTCCGCACAATTAGCCCGCCTTTTGTACAGCCGCCACTGCCAAGCGGCCGGCCCGTACCATTATTCAAGCTGCCACAAATCGCAGCCGTCAAAACACGGCGAGCCAGGAGTCAGGCGGCGCGCGCGAATAGAAGTGGTAGCGGTGCATCACGTCCGTACTCTCTACATCTACACACATACACCCAAATCCACCGTAAGGTGCGTGGCGGAGGGTACACTATACCACTACTAGGCATTCCTTCTCCTATTCCACTCCCAAATAGAACGGGGGGAAAAAATGCCTATATGCCTCCGTACGAGCCCTAATTTCTCTTATCTCGTCTCTGTGATCACTACGCGAAATATAAGTAGGCGGCAGCAAGATCGTACTACACTCAACTTCAAATTCCAGTTCTCAAAATTTCCTCAACAGAAATTTACGAAAACAACGTCGTCTTCCCTCCAGCGATCTCCAACTGCTGGAGCATTTCCGTGACAATTGCGCATTGGTCGAACCTACCAATAATAAACGTAGCTGCTCGCCTCTGAACTGCTTCTATGTCTTCCTTTAAACAGATCTGCTGCTATTTCAAAAAGGCATTTGACGCGGTGCCGCACTGCAGACTGCTAACGAAGATACGAGCTTATAAAATAGGTTCACAGATTTGTGACTGGCTGGAAGACTTGCTAAGTAATAGAACGCAGTACGTTGTTCTCACCGGCGAGTGTTCGTTAGAGACGAGTGTATCGTCAGGCGTGCCCCAGGGGAGTATGATAGGACCGCTATTATTTTCTATCCATGCTGTTTGCTGATGATGCAAAAGACTCGCTAGACGTAGTATTCAATGAGTGGAGATTACGTTGGCTCTTAACAGAACTGCAAACGGAGTTAACACTGTATATATTATATTTTATTCCAAAGGACTGTATGCTACCGAGTTACCAGGGTATAGTTACAAAATTAGAAAACTTTTTAAAAATCTACCTATTCTCCAAAATAGCAATAAGGCAAATGTTATCATAAAGATAGGAAAATTCGGATCGAAACACGGATGGCAATCAGAAAGGAACAGAAAAATCGCCAGAATCTTGATCGGAGAAACGCTCAAACTTTTGTGATATGTGTAATCTGTCAATGACAACAAGTATACAGACATTCTTTGACTAGACAGGATCCTAGAGTCGCCGCGGTGGAGTGGCCGAGCGTTCTAAGAAGCCTCGCTGCGGAGCGCGCCTTTGCTCGCCGTGGAGGTTCGAGTCCTCCCTGGGGCATGTGTGTGTGTATGTGTGTGTGTTGTGTTACTCTAAGCCGCAACACTTCCTGGTTCTGGAGATGCCGCCTGTTCCTGGTAAGCGATTCACTGGTATGATTCCTACCACACACTTTTTATTAGTTTGTTTTTATGCAGTTTACACTGACCATTTACAGTGAGATTGTTGACCGTGGATAGAACTATTGATCGTAATCTGTTCTCGATATTCGACTCACAATGCTGGTTTCTTCGGACTGGATAAATCGGGGATGTTATTTATCTAATGACGACCACACCCTACTGTGAGAGTATTTTAACAAAGTCTCCTGAAAGCTGGACGCTGTTTTCTAAATATCATGTAATCATTTTTCTAGTAAGTACTTTCGGCAATCCCTTTGATAAGATTTTTTTAAAATGGTTTTGAAATATTTTAAGAATTCTTAGTTATTGGTCCTTTTAGATACTTCAGTCTTTAGTTCGTATGTATTTCCTATTCGCAGATGTGAACAGAAAATGCACCTATACCGATGTAAAACTGGTTGTGTCTAAAGAAATATGTATTAATAGCTATGCGATTTTATCTCAACACATCTGCACCCAGGACTTTATATTATTAAAGTGAATTTTTAATTTTTGTGTTGTTTGTGTATTGGATTTGATCAAAATGTATTAAAGCTGTGCTTGCAATTCTCAGAAAATTATTTGTTACTCTAAATAGTTTGTAAGTCTAGGGACTGGCCGGCCGTGGTGGCCGAGGAGACTGAGGCGCTCCAGTCACGGTCTGCACGGCCACTACGGACGGGGGTTCGAATCCCCCCTCGGGCATGGATATTTGTGCCGTCCTAGTTCGTAAGTAGTTCATAAGTAGTTTGTAAGTTTAGGGACTAATGAGCCCGTAGTTAAGTCCCATAGACTATACAAACATTTGAACATTTGAATCTAGGGACTGATGCCCATAGAAATTTGGTCAAATCGGTTTCCATAGGAGCATCAAGAAATATTACTGACTGTCATTGTAATTAACGATAGTCAAACAGCTCAGTATTTCAGTAGTAATCGCCACACCTGTTAATGCATTTAACCGACTATGAGAAAAGACGGTCAATTTCTCCACGCTCCAATGTTTGCAGTTAGCTACAGGACCATGGTTTCTTTTTTTTTTTTTTTTTTTTTTTTTTTTTTTTTTTACGCAGAAACACACCGATGGTCATGGATGTCTCTTTTCAGGGCTCTAAAACGTGGGAATCGCATGGGGAAAACTCGGAACTGTATAGAGCATGTGTAACTGCTTCCCAGCCTTGGAAAAATGTAGTCGGTCTTTATCCTGACACAGAATGATGCCAGTTTTTGTTGGCTTTGTCAACATTTCGGGAGGGGTTTGAACCCCAGAAACCATACCCCTGACTACGCCCATGATTCATACTGTTAGTATTCCTATATTACTGACGTGTTCCACATCCACGAGGATTTCCTCAACATGGCTGTATGGGACGAACAACTGATCTAATCTAATCGCGGTGTATGATGGAGGATGCTCACAAGGCACAAGGAAGCCTACCCAGGTGCCAGTCTCCGATATTTATTACATTTGGATATGTTATAATACATGATAAACTATGGGACACTGGTTTTTTTATTTTTATTTTTATTTATTTATTTATTTTTTAGTTCGGGGAGAAATTTAAGGGGTGAAACTATCCCTTCAAAATTGGGGCTAAAATGGAAAAATCGCGATAACTTAGAGATTAGTGAAGCGATTTTAATGATATTTGGTATGAAAGTATATTTTGATAAAAGACGAACATTGGCCTAGTTATATTGCAAGAGGAGTTACAATTAGTGGGGAAACTACCCCTAAAGTGACCAATTTCTTATCCTCAAACAAATTGTTTTGATTTAATCGAAGTGGAATCTATGAAAACTTCAAAAGGAAGGCTAATTAAAGAATAAGTGTTTTTGTTTCTGTTTGTTTTATATATCAATATTGTGGGGGTAAACAATCCTTATCTTGCCGCGCTCGTTTGATACTGCACATGAAACACCTTCTGAATCTATATTTTTGAACTGTTTCATCTCTTCAGTATATTGGTATTTAAAGTCGCGGAATCATAATCTGAAATGAGATTCTCAAACATCAGCATGGTTGATCCAGCATAGCGGACGAAAACTCGAAAAAATACTTGAATAGACAGTAACTCGACAGGCCGCGGTGGAGTAGCCGAGCGGTTTGAACCGTCTCGCTGCAGAGCGCGCGGTTGCTCGCCATGGAGGTTCGAGTCCTCCCTGGGGCATGGGTGTGTATGTTGTCCTTAGGTTAGTTTACCTAGGTTTAAGTAGTTTGTAAGCTACGGACTGATGACCACGCAGTTTAGTCCGATAGAATTACAAAGTTTTGATTTTTTTAGTAACTCGACATGCGACTTTCAAAATACTGTACAAGCAACGTTTGAAATAATCTATAAATGTGAATGTCTGTTCGGTGTACGTTTATCACGCCTGAACCACAAGACATGAAGAGCTAAAAATTTATACAGTTACTGATGTCTACCCACGGGAAGGCTTTAGGCACGGTTTTATAGCGATTGGATAACTATTTATCAATGTATATTAATGTGACTGACTGTGCGGTGTATGGTTATCACGTCCGAACGACAACACGGAGAGATTTAAATATTTGTACCGTTACTAATTTATGCCTGAGGACTGTTTTAGGCACAGTTTTAAAGCGATCTGATAGATATTTAGTATTTTGAAGAATATAACACGAAATGCGGAACAATAATTACTCTTTGAAAATTATATTTACTCTTTGAAAATGGTTTTATAAGTTGCAGTGTTGCTTGAGGGTTGATAATGATAAAAGGATGGAAAGTTATCAGTGTATATAAAATTCCACGTGTGTGTGTGTGTTAATATTTCGCTCTGCAGCGAAAACTACAGAACGTAAACGAATGGTCTGTGTGCAATTGTTGTCCGAAGTCTCCCGTTGTACACCAAAGCTCTTACATGTCGATAGTTATAAGGGGTGGAAGATACGGTGGTTGAAAGTCGTCAAATTATATAAGAACTCTGACTGAAGGCCAGTGATGACGTTGCGACATACAGCGAAACGTGATGCCACAGTCCATATCTTTGGTCTATGCGTGCTACAATGTCTTCAGCTCTTTCTCTGTAAGGATAATCATACGAATAAGGAAATATAAGAATAAATAAATAAAGCGGTAAAAAAGAAATTTCTTTTAATACATCTCTTTAAAAAATCGATTTGACGTTTCGCGCATTACAAAATGTTCAAATGTCTGTAAATCTATTGGACCAAACTGCGTGGACATCAGTCTGTAGCTTGCAAACTACTTAAACCTAGATAAACTAACCTAAGGACAACACACACACCCATGCCCCAGGGAGGACTCGAACCTCCACGGCGAGCAACCGCGCGCTCCGCAGCGAGGTACTTTAGACCGCGCATTACATCAAGTGATTGATCTGTGATATTATTACAATCATTATTGTTGACTTTCGTGATTGGATTCTTCGAAACGAGTGCATTTTTACGTGTGATTTGTTAATTCTTATATATGCTCTGATAAATAACATGTTTTTAGAAAAAAGGAGATTGATAGAGTGGATAGGAAAAGTACTAACTCAAGGTTCGAATAAATAACGCCGGGTTTTCAGCTAGTAGTGAATACAAGTGAATAAAACGTATGTATGCAAACACTGAATCGTGTTTTGACACACGAAAAGACAATCGTGAGTGGCAAAGGGAGTTACGCTAATGAGGCAGCGGGAAGAGATGGAAATCCGGCCATGCGACCTCCACGCGCTACATCACAGGCAACGCTAACGCCGGCGGTTAAAACCAATACACATTTCTAACATGTTTTATTCACTTGTTTTCACTAGTATTTCAAACGTTGATTGCACAGTGTTTTGAATGTCGCGTGTTGAGTTACTGTCTATTCAAACATTTTTTTTTTTCGAGTTTTCGTCCGCTATACTGGATCAACCATATTGAATTTTGAGAATCTGATTTAAGTCGTGCTTGCGGTAAGACAGCATCAGTCGTCGTGTGGCTGCCGCACAGGCAACAGGATTGAACGGCTACAGAGATGCCTCGTTACAGGAGAAGATTTCGACGTTCCCACGTACCAAAGGCTATAGATGATATTGAAATTACTACGTCGCAGGGTGTTGGAGATCAAGTGATCCTTCAGGGTCCATCCATGTTTTGTAGAGCTGTTTGGAATAGTCAAGCAAGTCATGGGAACGGATGGATGACTGTTGCTATAGTGCGGTACAATGGTAGTACTGTTAAAGCAGTTTCTGAATTGGAGAGTTTTAATAGCAGAGATGTTATTGCTTTCCGTGCATTTCAAGTTCAAATGTTTGTTAAGCTTATGGGACTTAACTACGGGGCCATCAGTCCCTAAACTTACAAACTACTTATGAACTACTTACGAACTAGGACGGCACAAATATCCATGCCCGAGGGGGGATTCGAACCCCCGACCGTAGTGGCCGTGCAGACCGTGACTGGAGCGCCTCAGTCACCTCGGCCACCGCGGCCGGCGCATTTCAAGTAGCTGAGGATTACAATCGTGACATTGGGACTTCGTATTTTACGTGCAATATGCCTTTTTGATTGAGGACCAGGAACCACCGCAAAATTAATGAACAAGAGGACTGTTGTGTATCCGGCCATTGTTATGACGTAAAAGTTGTTGGTGATGTTGTATATTATAATAAAAGTTAAATTAAGTATGTGTCCTTAACTTCTTTCCTTATCTTACTTTACATACCAGTCTATTGAAGAGATGAAATGGTTCATAAATATAGATTCAGAAGGTGTTTCATGTGCAGTATCAAACGAGCGCGGCAATATAAGGGTTGTTTACCCACCGAATATTGATGTATTAAACAAAAAAAAACAAAAAAAAAAAAAACAAAAAAAAAAACAAAAAAAAAACACAAAAAATAAATACTTGTTCCTAAATTCGCCTTCCTTTTGAAGTTATCATAGATTCTTTTTAAATGTGTTTATTTCCGTCAACAGTTGCAATATAATTGTTTAATAACATGTTTCGATCACATCTTCAGATGTTATAGTAGCGTCCGCAACTCGTATGGCTGAGTACTAATTTGTAACTATTAGTACTCAGCCAGACGAGTTGCGGACGCTACTATAACATCTGAAGATGTGATCGAAACATGTTATTAAACAATTATATTCCAACTGTTGACGGAAATAAACACATTTAAATGACAAAGTGCAGTTGCGGACACTCTCCAATCGATCATGTCGACTATAATAAAAATTATCATAGATTATACTTCGGTTAAATCAAAACAATTAGAGCACGAAAAATTGGTCACTTTACGAGTATTTGCCCTTCACCCCTAATTGTCACTCCCCTTGCATAGGCCGATGTTAGTCTTTCATCAAAAGATATTTTCATACGCAACGTCATTAGAATCGCTTCACTAATCTCTAAGTTATCGCGATTTTACCATTTTAGCCGCAATTTTAGAAGGACCGTTTGATCCTTCAAATATGTTTTTCCGCCGCTAAGAAAAAAATCCGTGTCCCATAGTTTTTCATGTATTATAACACATACAATCGGAGAGTGACACTTGGGTAGTTTTCCTCGTGGTAGCTTGTGGCTCCTTGCTGAGGATGCTGCCTTGCGCGGCGCGGCGCGGTAGTGCGTGGTGTGTAATGTAGCCGGTCCTGGGGACAGGGAGACGTCGGGTGGCCTGGCAGGCCGGCCTTCGTTAGGAGCGCTGGCAGGGATTAATGGTGCCGCACCTGTCTGTGGCCGCCGACGCCGCGCTAAAACTGGACCCCACTCCTCCAAACAGCCGGCGCACACACCTACCGAGGGCTGAAAACCATAACGGTATAAGTGATATTTTTTACAAAATTCAGTTAAGTGTACATTCGACTGAGAAACAATGGATGCTTGTTAGTGGCACAAAGATCCAGGTGCCTACTGTTAACGTCTGCCCTCTAGCGGTATATGGTATATCTACATTTATCGAATCACAAGCGATGTGCAGTATCAGGACGGTACAAGCAACAACATTGCGGACGGTCCAAAGATTTGCGATTTAGCTGCTCAATTACTGACGAAATCTCAATCAAAAATGAGTAGTTCTACCTTTGAAAGTATTCAGTGTTTCTCAGAATCGACTGACGAAGATTTATCAGATGATGATTCAGTCGCAGATGAAGACTATGTCCCTGTTCAAGGTTTTGTGTCCCAGCCTCGTCGCCGCTTTTGTGTCTCGTTTCCGTCGTAGGTGTCGGTGGCCGAGTAGAAAGGTACCGACACAGGAATAAAGGATGCACGCTTGTGCAGGTACGGAGGTGAGCAGCCAGTGGGACAGCAGAAACTACAAACAATAGAGTAAATTAGAACGAGATATATATTGCACAGAATGTATACAACACTTAACTTTTACACAGTTCAGTAGTGCAGAATGCTGATACATAGTTGAGCTAGAGGCCTGCCTAGTGCCTATCCGATAGCCAAGTCTTCACTGGTGCCTATCTGAAAACGAAGTGTAGACTGGTTCCTATCTCAGTTCCAAGTGAACGATGTCGTTCAGTGGTGGCCACGAGCGGAGTTGTAGCAGAGGGCGCTCGTGGCTGACGTCGTAAGAACGCCGCGCCGTGCGTGCATGGCGGCGCGCGGCGAAAGTAGGTGGCGCGCACTTTGGACTTGTGCGACACCGCAGAAGATACATCAGATGATGATTCAGTCGCAGATGAAAACTATGTCCCTGTTCAAGGTAACTAAAGTTGAGGCATTTTGTGCAACATTTTAATGCGTACTAAAGTTAGGTTTTCAAATTTTTAATGAATGTTTTGTCTGATAAAAACTGCTTAAACTATTTTTTAGTTCAAAACCACACTTAAAACTGCCATAATAACGTCTCCTTATTGTCAATAAAAATTACGTTCCTCAAAAAAATACAGTGTTGAAAATATTTTCACTTGTACCGGTATGCCGCTCAAATGCTTAGCTCTATATTGTTGCCCATACAGCTATTGAAATTGTTGATCATAAGTTCTTCGTGCCTGGACACAATTACCTTGAAAATGATGCTCATTTTTCTCACATTGAGAAGAAGAAAAAGCAAACCCAATTTACATTTGCGCCACAGGACTGGATGAAGCTTGTTGAAAATGCCAGGGCGATGTTCCAAGTGAATGAAATGAAGCAAGAGGAATTCCTATCCACAACAGAAAGATAGACACTGAGAAGCTAAAAATTAACTGGTTGAGAATGAGATGGATGCAATACAGAAAAACTGAACCAAGAACTTTCTTCTTCAAGGAGACACTTAATGAAGACATAGAATTTCAAAAAGTAAATCTTGCACGTCCATGTAGGTCTGCAACATTACCTGCGCATATTCCACTACTTCGACATGAAGCAGTATCCAGAATGAAACTTTCACTCTGCAGCGGAGTGTGCGCTGATATGAAACTTCCTGGCAGATTAAAATTGTGTGCCGGAACCGGGACTCGAACCTGGGACCTTTGCCATTCGCGGGCAAGTAGGAGGCGAGGTACTGGTGGAAGTAAAGTTATGAGGCGGCATCGTGAGTCGTGTCGGGATAGCTCAGTCGGTAGTGCGCTTGCCCACGAAAGGCAAAGGTCCCAGGTTCGAGTCCCGGTTCCGGCACACAATTTTAATCTGCCAGGAAGTTTCAGTGTTTCAATGTTTCAAATGTTTGACTTAACTACGGGGTCATCAGTCTCTAAACTTACAAACTACTTATGAACTAACTAATTCTAAGGACGGCACAAATATCCATGCCCGAGGGGGGATTCGAACCCCCGACCTTAGTGGCCGTGCAGACCGTGACTGGAGCGCCTCAGTCCACGCGGCCACCGCGGCCGGCTTTCTCGGGTTACAAGCAGCGTCATGTGGTTTACTGTCCACGAGCTATAGAGAGACATTTCCTCTGCCATTGTCAACTGGATGAGTGTCATTTCGCGGCCGCTGTCGTGCTTGTATAGCCGCGCCGCCGCCAGTGACGTCACTGGTGCTCAGTTCCTTGACCATATAAGGCAATGTTTTAGTCGCGCGTACGCCGCGCCTGCTTCAACTCCGCAACTACGGGATCCCAAGCCGTACTGAGCTGCGAGCTGCCGTCTTTACTCAGGGTGTTCAAATGTCAGTAAATCTATCGGACCAAACTACGTGGTCATCAGTCCGTAGCTTACAAACTACTTAAACCTAGGTAAACTAATCTAAGGACAACACACACAGCCATGCCCCAGGGAGGACTGGAACCTCCACGGCGAGCAACCGCGCGCTCCGCAGCGAGGCGCTTTAGACCGCTCGGCCACTCCACCACGGCTCTTACATAGTCGAGACGCACACTGCTGTGAAGGTTGTTACCAAATAGTGAGGACGAGACCGCATATTCGATTTTGGGTTCGGCCAGTTTCGGCCAAAATATTGCTTTCGGCCGAAGTTTCAAATCAAATGTTCAAATGTTTGTAGAGCCGTCGAGAACAACGTACTGCGTTCTATTACTTAGGAAGTCTTCCAGCCAGTCACAAATCTGTGAACCTATTCCATAAGCTCGTATCTTCGTAAGCAGTCTGCAGTGTGGCACCGCGTCGAACGCCTTTCTGAAGTCGAGAAAAACACAATCCGCCTGTTGCCCTTCGTCCATGGCTCGCAAGATGTCATGTGAGAAAAGGACAAGCTGAGTTTCACATGAAAGATGTTTCCTAAACCCGTGCTGATTCATGGAAAGAAGCTTTTCCGTTTCAAGGAAATTTACTATGTTCGAGCTGAGAATATGCTCCAAAATTCCACATGAAACTGATGTCAACGATATTGGCCTGTAATTGTATGGGCCAGTTCTCTTTCCTTTCTTATACACGGGAGTCACCTGCGCTTTTTTGCAATCACTAGGAACTTTGCGCCGAATTAAAGATTCGCTATAAATGCAAGCTAAGTAGGGGCCAACGCCGCAGATTTGATGTCAATTGAAACCACGGTAAAGTTTAATTTGCAAGTGGTTGGCTGTTACTTTTACTGCAGCTAGTGCTTGCAGCGTATCGCGCCGTGCCAGACATGTACAGATATTTGGCGGCCGCTCACCCCCCTGGTTGTCGTCCCCTGCCGCTCCCCTATTCGCCCCCCCCCCTCCCCCGGCTACTTAACGAAGGCTGTCGGCCAATTACGAGGCTCCCATTACGGTGGGCGCTGTCTCATTATCTGAGCCCGGCCCTTAACGCTGGCAGCCCTTGGAATCCGTCCCTGGGCTTGATTAGGGCCGCGACCCGGGCGAGATGAGGCCCCGTCTCTGTCTCTGTCTCTCTCCAGGAATCCATCTGCCAGGGGGAGAACTAGGGAGGGTCTTCACACCAGGCGGCGGTCTGAGCCACTTCCGTCACGTTACGAGCTGCGCTCGTAACAACCATTTTCTGGTACAAAGGCTAACGGGACAAAATATTTATCTTAAGGGGATCGTGCCGCCCAAAATGTTCAAACTTACACGTTTTTACTTTTATGCAAATTATTATTCTCAATAACGGTTCTACAGATGAAGAAAAGCGCCTCTGTTGCACAGTGGTAGAGCGCCAGTCTATAAATCTAAAGGTCGGGGGTTCGATTCCTCCCCCCCCCCCCTCCCCAGGTCCTAAGATTTTTATCTGTCACTTACTGTGGTGTCGCACAAGTCTAAAGTGCGCGCCACCTACTTTCGCCGCGCGCCGCCATGCACGCACGGCGCGGCGTTCTTACGACGTCAGCCACGAGCGCCCTCTGCTACAACTCCGCTCGTGGCCACCACCGAACGAGATCGTTCACTTGGGACTGAGATAGGAACCAGTTAACGCTTCGGATTCAGATAGGCACCAGTGAAGACTTGGCTATCGGATAGGCACTAGGCAGGCCTCTAACTCAACTATGTATCAGCATTCTGCAGTACTGAGCTATGTCAAAGTCAAGTATTACTAAGTCTCTAAGAAATATATATCTCGTTCTAATTTACTCTAGTGTTTCTAGTTTCTGCTGTCCCACTGGCTGGTCACCTCCTACCTGCACAAGCGTGCATCCTTTATTCCTGTGTCGGTCTTTCTACTCGGCCACCGACACCTACGACGGAAACGAGACACAAAAGCGGCGACGAGGCCGGGACACAAAACTTTCCAATTATTTCACCTCTGGCGGTATTGTTCGTGTGAAAAATACCGAGTAGTACGGTGGTTCGGAACCCACGTTAAATTGTAGGTCCCCCTATAACTGGGTAAGTCAGTTCGAAGGTCGGAGGAAGGCAACGGCATACCTCCTCCAAACAGGACCATGCCTAGTAAAGCACTGTGGTGTTCAAACCAATCTTCGGATTGTTGACTGCTTTACCTTAGATAAAGAAATCTCACACAGAATTCAAACAGCTAACAAGGTCTACAAAATAGACAATGATCTAATATGGAACACAAAATTATCACGAAACGAGACATATTACATACCTATTTTGACATATGGTTGCGAATCATGGTCCATGAGAAAGAAGGATGTCAGCAGAATCCAAGCAGCGGAAATGAGATTCGTTCGTAGTATGGGTGGAAAGACACGTAGAGATAAAGTTCGGAACGTGGAAATCCGAAACCAGGCTCAAGTCGTAAAACTATAAGACCGAATAACCACACAGCGCCTGTGACGGTATGGACCTATGCGTCGTATGGATGGAAACAGACTACAGAAAAATGTACGAGCCAAACATGAGAGACAGAAGACCTACAGGACGGCCACGACTGAGGTACAAAGACTCGCTGAAGTCGGATATAGAAGAGAACAGAAATTCAATGACCGGGACTGGTGGTGAAGCCTCATTCGCCGACCCATCGAATAAAATGGAACGACATGAGATATGATAATGATGATGCAAATTATGAAAATACGGATTTTTATGCTTAATGTGGTGTCGGTGTTCTTGAAATATTCGATTATTTACTATTCTAAATAGACGGGGTGGAGTGGCCGAGCGTTCTAAGGTTCCTTGCTGCTGAGTGCGCGGTTTCTCGCCGTCGCGAGCTTGAGTCCTCCCTCGAGCATGGATGTGTGTGTGTGTGTGTGTGTGAGAGAGAGAGAGAGAGAGAGAGAGAGTCTGTTGTCCTTAGCGTAAGTTACTTTAAGTTAACGTAAGTAGTTTGTAAGCCTAGGGACTAATGACCAACGTAGTTAAGTCCCTTAGGTTTTATAAGCATGTCATTTATATTAATCTTAATAAAGATAAACACTGATGTGTTTGTGCCTATATTTCACTCTGCAGTCAAAACCACACATCGAAAACGAATAGTGTTTGTATGTGGTAGTAGGTATCAGTCTCCCATTGTGCACTATGGTGGTAGAGGTTTGATAACGATAAGGGGGTGGAAGATATAAGAATTCAGAGTTACCGACTTATATAAAATTCTACGTGTGGGTGTCAATATTTTGCTCTTCGGCAATAACTACGCAATCGAGACGAACGATCTCTCTGTGTTGTTGTAGTACAAAGTCTGTCATTTTATACCATAGCAGTTCCGTGTCGATAGCTATAACAGGGTGGAAGATATACTATTGGTTGAAAGTCGACAGCTTATATAAAATACGGACTCAAATGTTCAAATGTTTGTATAGCTTATGGGACTTAACTACGGGGTCTTCAGTCCCTAAACTTACAAACTACTTACGAATTAGCTAACACTCAGGACGGCACAAATATCCATGCCCGAGGGGGGATTCGAACCCTCGACCGTAGTGGCCGTGCAGACCGTGACTGGCGCGCCTCAGTCCCCTCGGCCACCGCGGCCGGCGAAAATTCGGACTGAAGACCAGCGATGACTTGACACTATAATAGAAAAGAGGTTATATACAGCGAAAAGTGATGCACATTCTTCAGTCGTTTTTCTGCGACAAGCGTACGAATAAAGAAAAATAAGTGCATATTGCAGTTTAAAAAGTAAAATTACTTAGGATGCCAAAGTGTAAGAAAGAAATTTCGCGTTTTCGATCCGTTTCTGAAAGACAGAAAACGGCGCTGAAATGTGAATCTACAGACGATAGAGACTTGAAATTTGTAGACGTTGTTTATCTTACACTGTAGGCATCAGCGATTTTTCGATATCCCGTCCCTAAGGTGGTGAAATAGTGGATGAACGGTTTTTTGAAAATACGTTGCTATTAAGCCAACTTTGAAGCAAGAAGTACAAAACTTCGGATTTAGATTTTTGATTGGAATTTTAAAAACACGTGGTTTGATATTTATGCAAATTCAACCATAAAGCGGGTGGAAATAAGGGAAAATCTTTTAAGGGTGCTACTAAGACTATTTTGGTGCTATAAATGCAAAAATTTGGATGTCAAACCATGGTTAGGATTTTAAAAAATGTGTTACGGATGTTTTGAATTCTGCGATCATTGGTACAACAAGGGATGGCAAATACTGTATTAGGAGAACATTCTTAAAGCTAAATATAAGAAACTTTTTATCAGGCCATCCAGTCTACGCGTGCGACGCAGTGGGAATTAATTTAGTTCAAAATAAATATTTGAAAAAAATAATGTTGTCACATTTCTGAGAATTTTGTTTTCCATAATTCCGCTTATTGGCATTTTTCTCAGGAACTATATAGTCTAAAAGGCTGTAGTTAGTTTTGGAGAGAACTGTCCGTTTCGTAAGTTGCCTACACTAGCAGTACTTTTCAGTAAAACCTTTGAACTGTACATTTGTTTGTGTGTGACAACAACAGTTATCCATTAGCCGTGTTTTAGTTTCTGTGTGTCCTGTGACTGTTTTCATCATGACTAAACCAAAATTGGTGTTCTTACTTTCTATGATGGCTATTCTAGAACGCTACATGTTTTGGAATACCTTGAAATTCAAGGTTACAAAACCACTAAAAGTGTGGTGGAGCAACTGCGAATTATGAAGGCAGAGATTGCAACAAAAAGTATGTCAAAAGTAGCCAGATGCAGGATAAAGATGGCTGCAATGGGTGAGGTAATATTTTGGACCTTAATTCGCTACAAACTGTGCGGTTGTAGGCTTTTCTAGGTTACAAGTTTCAGAAGGTTACAATAATTGTCAGTCTAATCCTTGGTCGGCCGCGGTGGCCGAGGACACTGAGGCGCTCCAGTCACGGTCTGCACGGCCACTGCGGTCGGGAGTCGAATCCCCCCTCGGGCATGGATATTTGTGCCGTCCTAGTTCGTAAGTAGTTTGTAAGTTTAGGGACTGATGACCCCGTAGTTAAGTCCCATAAACTATACAAACATTTGAACAATTGAATTCTAATCCTTGAACAAACAAACAAGCGGTCACGACAAAAATATTAAAAATGAATGTATTCATTTATAATTACTTCGACAACCACATAATGTGTGTGTGCGTCTATTTTTCAGGTAAGTGACACCCATCAGGTGATTGGCATGTTTTTCTAAGTCCATACTCGCGGTTTACACGAGCCATTGATCTGTTTTCCACTATCTGTCATTCCCAGTTTAAAAGTAGTTTTTTAAAATCTCACAGCAAAGGTTTCGTGCTTTATATTAGTGTGACAGTCGAACGGCCTTGACGCAGTTGAAGAACGAATATTAAACTGGAAACAACAGACGGTGGAAGGCACATACATTGGCTCGTGTAAGCCGCGGGTAAGGACTTAGAAAAATATTCCACTCAATAGATACGTTCCTCTTACCTTAAAACTGTACCCATACATTAGGTGGTGGTCGAAGTAATTATAAAGATATACATTTATTTTCAGTATTTGTACTATGACCGTTTGTCTGTTTAAGGAAGAGACTATTCTAAAACGGAATCTAGAATAGCCTACAATAGCACAATCTGTAGCGAAAAAAGTGTAAAACATTACCTGTACCGGTAAATACGAGGTATGTCCACAAAGTAAGTTCTGTTTGGTAATATGAAACAAACGTGTATAGATACAGGAAAAAATATTTATTGCACAAAAATCTACAACTTTTAAACCACTTTTCTACATAGCTTCAGAAATTTTGTAGGCACTTGTCACAGCGTGGAACAAGTTCTTTGTACGCCTTTTTCATAGAAGGTTGCCGCCTGTGTATTCAACCATGTGGTAACATGTTCTTTCAGTTCGTCATCATCGTTGTAGTGTTTGCTATCAAGGACAGAATTTAGGTGTAAGAAGAGATGAAAGTCGCTAGGTGCGAGACTGTACGGAGGATGATCAAACACGTCCCACTGAAATTCCCGTAAGAGTTGTTTGGTCACATTCGCCTTGTGAAGTGGGGCATTATAATGGAAAAAAAGAAAGAAATGAAAAACACCTTTTGACAGTAATCCTCTTCTTACACCTAGAATCTGTCCTTGGTGGTTAACACTTCAAAGATGATGACGGCTGAAAGAACATGTTACCACGTTGTTGTATACAAAGGCGGCAACCTTCTATGAAGAAGGCATAAAAAACTTGTGCCACGCTGTGACAAGTGCCTACTAAATTTCAGAAGCCTTGTAGATTTTTGTACAGTAAATATTTTTCTGTATCCGAACACGTTTGTTTATAAAACCAAATGGAACTTACTTTGTGGACATACCTCGTATTTAAGAAAAATTGACTCTTAGATTCGAACATGCATCCATTCCATTCGCGAACCATCGGCCTTTCCAAGCAATAATTTCAAATAAACTTGACATGTTTTTTGTTGTAGTAATTTTACCGATATGGACTTTTTTACATTTAGACCGTTTCCACTTGCTCGAATAATAAATGATACGATGAGTTAAACTGTAATAAATCTCGACATATATTGTATCCTAATTATTACATAGCTTCTATTTGCTGATGTAAACACCAGTCTGAAGCTTCATAGACTGCAAGAGTTGGGAACACTGACACCTCTGAATTTGGACATGCTCAATGCTTTCTTCTTGGACTTTCAAATTATTTTGGCCGGGCAATCTTTTTGCCTCCAACTGCACATGTATGAGTTCTGTGCTGTACACGACTATGGCAAAGAACCTTTTGTATTATATAACGGTTTTTGGCCTACTTGTATAATTAATATTAAAAACCGGTACTTCAGTTTTAGTGTTCGCGTATCAACATAATGATTATCACATACCTCTGCGCAAAACGTGGCAACCAGCGGATCGCATCAAGACGTAGTTGAGTACGGCTTGACAGGACAAGGTTTGTACGAAATAAATTTTTTGGAAAAACTGAAAGTGCGTTTTTCAATGTGTTTTTTATTGAATTCAGCACTTAAAAAAAAGAAAAAAAAGGAAAAAAAAAGAACGAGGGACAGTAGGACAGTTAAAAAGGAAAGTTGCAAAATTTGAACCAAGTTCATTTGAGAACCGTTCATCCGATTGCGGAAAAATTTTGATCATTTAACGTTCAACGAAAGCTGAACGTTCTTATGAACTAAAAATTTGGGAAAGTTAATCGGAAAATTTGAAAATTCGCGAGAAACTGAAACAGCTTTTTTCAATTGGATATCCATATCATTCGTCTAATTGCGGTATAATTTTGCGTATTTGACTTCAAAGCAAGAGTAACGTTCTTATGAAACAAACATTTGGAAAAGTTTCCCGGAAAATTGAAAAATTCGGAAAATATAGAAAGATTTTTCTATCAAATATCAAAACCATTTATCTCATTGCGATAATATTTTGCACATTCGACGTTCAAAGCGAGAGGAAGGTTTTAGTGAAGTAAAAGTTTGGAATAGTTGTCCAGAAAATAGGAAAACTTGTGGAAAATTGAAAGAGCTCTTTTCTTTGTGATATCAATATCATTCGTACGACTGCGATAAAATTTTGCACATTTGACGTTCAAAGCAAGAGAACATACATATTAGCAATTGCGAAGCATTAGCGGGACGACTAGTGTGACATAAATTAGTAAAGCAGCGCACTTTCAACGTGTTAAGAGATACTACGTCAGTCATAAAATTCATGACTGTTACACGAAAAGAAGACAGTCGAAAACTGAAACAGACACAGAAAAATCATCTGGGGCAAGATGAAAAGGCAGTCAACTTGCCCCAGCCAAATTGCCCAGAACTTTCTATTACTGCAGCAGATTAAAAAAGAATGAGATACAAATACACAGTCTTTATGAAAAGCACATTGTTAAATTACTGACGTATGATACAGTAAAAAAACAATATTTTACCTGTTAGTCTGCGAAATCTTAATTCAGAGATGTAGAAAGTTAATGCGCGTCACAGGGAATTCTCGATCAGAAAATTGCAAGGAACGCTACGAAACTAGCAACATCGGTGCACTGTATTTTACTTCCTAGTCATGTTGAGCGCTAGTATTATGCATACAGTGCTGCTGGGAATTTAAATCATTATTCATCTTGCCCCGCTCGTCAACTTTCCCCAGTCTACCATATCATAAACATGTATTTGGGTAGGTATGAGTGTGTGTGTGTGTGTGTGTGTGTGTGTGTGTGTGTGTGTGTGTGTGTGCGTGCGTGTGTGTTTGCCTATGTTCCACATCTCCTGCTATATTACTGGACCGATTGCTACACGAATTCCTTATTATCAGATAACACTCGTCTTTGAGTCAACACATACTTCACGAGATAGACGTCATAAACACTGAAATGCGCGAAACTGTACCACATCATGTGGCAAAGATCCACATTTACTTCTAAAGCAAATGAACGGTTTCAACTAAATTTGGTACATAAATTCTTCACCTTGTGAAGTCTATTTATATTGCGCTAACAACCACCTACCAAGCATAATGAAGAAGAAATTTCGTCACAAACAGTGAATTATTCCCAATCACACGACGCGTAATTAACGAGAATTTAGTCGTCCACTATTTGATAATCAGGAGCAGTTAGCTACTTCCGAAACACTTTGTACATAAAATTTTAAACCTAGCTGCGTTTCTTCAACGACCATTGATGATTTCAATTCGAAGTAAGACAGCTCTCTGTGGCGGAGATAAAATGTATTTTACTTAGGTTTCGGCAAATGCTAAAGGTGCCTTCATCAGAAATAGCTAAATTGCATGTCATAGGAAAATAACATATAAGCAATAAAGCTTAAGTCACATTTGTTATAAAATAAAATGGCAGTCCACCCATTATCTGCTCACATGCGTGACAAATGCAAAAGACAAACATGTAGTACTGATCCCTGACGGTGCTTGACAAATTAAGTAGCGAAACGCGTATGGCACAAAAAAGATCTTTCATTTAGTTTTCAATAGACGAATATAACCTTGAACACTACCAGGCCGGTCGCGGTGGGCGAGGGGACTGAGGCGCTCCAGTCACGGTCAGCACGGCCACTACGGTCGGGGGTTCGAATCCCCCCTCGGGCATGGATATTTGTGCCGTCCTAGTTCGTAAGTAGTTTGTAAGTTTAGGGACTGATGACCCCGTAGTTAAGTCCCATAAGCTTAACAAACATTTGAACATTTGAACACTACCAGTTTCCTAATTTTCATAATTATTACCGATATTCATCTGTGTTCGTTTTAACGGTAGTACTGTGGCTATGGTACAACAGTTTAGTGTAGAAACTGAGGTTACAAAATCGGCTCGCAAACCTTGTGCTAGCAAATTTATGTTATTGCTTATATAAGTAAGAAACTGAAAAAAGTGCGAAAATTTTGAGGTTTTTTTGAGTTTTTCGTTGTGAAGCCGACCTCCTACAAGGCAGCAAATTTGAAATTCAAATTCAGCTCCCCCAAAAACACACAAAAACGTTGAGAAAAAAAAAACTCCGGAATTTTGTTACGAAAGAGGCTGTTTGGAGCACCAATTTACTGACTATTATTGAAGTTCTGGTGGTCTCGATGTCTAGATGAAGATGTCTAGATCTGATCAGATCAACTATGTAGTTAACATCAGGCTGTTTAATTTTACTCTTCTGATGATGGATAATATCCGAAACCGATAAAGTTTTAAATAAAATAAACAGCTGATGGTTGAATATGCATTTTTTAAACTAATACATCCTCCTCAAACATCACACCAGCAACTGTGAGTGGACCAAATTTCATTTATAAGGTCGTCAAAAACTAGCCTATCATCTTTGCATTTTTCACTAAACTAACATACATAGTTACAAATTAAAATCATGAAATTATAATATAAACATTGAAATTTCAAATGAATGTTATGACATGCAAAGCTAAAGTTATAACCAAGCAGTGAAGTGTAATGTGTGCCTGAAAATGCGCTATTTGTAAACTCGTCAAATTGATACACTTGATTTACGTTTTTAATCCGCTAATATTAATAAAAGTTAAAAGCCGACCACTGTACGAAACAAGAGCTTTATTTTATCACTAAAATTAGTGAATGAGATCCGTGTGAACTACTGGTTACTCCCTGCTACAAAGCCTTGTTCCCTGGCCCAAACTGAGAACTGACTCGTTTCAAATTAGTTTAATAACAGGATGTTAATACTACAGTGGTCAATACACATAGTAGCTCACACGTTATTACAAACAGGCATTAATAAGCAAGCCACCACAATTAAAGTTATCTTAGAAAGGTGGCTAAGAAACATTTATGTCGCAACGGAATTTAGACATAAAAATTGCATCTGAGTTAGTTCTCAGCACTTGTGAAGAATAATATTAAATAAAAGAGGAAAGGTGCTCTAAAACTACAATTTATAAGTAACTTACGGATTATGGTGAACTTAAACTTGTTTATTCAGATAGAAAACAAGCAAAATGGGGGACCAATTTTGTTAATACAATAAAATGCATCTCTTACATGGATTAATGCGGACGGTGACCAGCCTAAATTATACATGATTTAACGTTACTGGGGGGAAGGATTCACAAACAACACTCATTCGCTCACACACACGCAATGCCACAGCGAAACTCACCAACATCAGCGTGCTGAGACGAGGCGGAAGCAGGCGCCGCTATCGTAGGCGAAATTCGGCAAGTCGGAGGTAGCACAAAACACAATGTACAAAAACACTTTGAAGCTGGCTCTGGCCTGTCGTGCCTGTTTTGAGATGGTGCGTGTGTATAGCCAGGTTAAATTACATCTGAATTGGACTGCGAGTAAACACACTAACGGCGACACACGGCAACGTTACATGAACACACTCCACTGAAGGTGAAGTGGTTGAAAATCGGATTCATTGTACAAAACCACGGTGGATTCTTAGGTTGAAGTCTGTTAGAAATCGATCAAGGTACTTGTTTTTTATATGAGATGTAGCGTGAATTCAGGCGACCCGGAAGTCGGAACTCGGACCCACGTGGTTCCGAAAACCGGTAAAATTGAATAAATTCAGTTTCCGAAAAATAAAGAAAATTAACTACTGCATTTAACTCACAGAAATGCTTAGAATTATATAAGGAAACGAATGAAGCACAGCTACACGCGACAGGGGGCGATTACAGAGACGGATGAAGTCCTGTCTCAAAAAACTCGTAAAAGTGAAATAATTACAAAGTCAGAAAAATAAAATTAAGAATTACGGCATGCTTAGAATTACATAAGGAAGCTATTGAAGGAGAATTACTGACAAGACAGACTGCGTACTACAAGTCGGAGAAGAAACTGCAAAATTATAATAGGCGGGGAGAGAAGATCGCGAAATATTAGTGGAAATAAGAAGGATACCCGCATAGTTACTTGCCTGATGGGTATGGAACAAACAAGAGTGGAAGCCGAAGGCTTTGTTCTATGAACCAACCACGTGGAACACATATCACTCACGGAAGGAAACGATGAGAAGTTTTACATGCACTGTACAACAATGAACATATCACCTATTAAATGTAGTTATAAACAACAGGAATAATCTACACACATCTAGAAAATTTCTTATAGTAAAACTGGTTTCACTTCTTACTGGTGGCTGATACAGCAACTGGTTATGAGTTTATCCTAACAGTCAGTCTCAGTTACAAAACTTTCTTTACTTCAATAACGCGTTTCGCCCTTTTGAGGCATCATCAGAGTGAGCTATCTGTCATCATTGCAAAATAAACCATTTAGGATGGAAACCTATCGTCATAGTCGCAAATGGTTCATTTTGCAATGATGTTCAAATGGTCAAATGTTTGTAGAGCTTATGGCACTTAACTACGGGGTCATCAGTTCCTAAACTTACAAACTACTTATGAACTAGCTAATACTAAGGACGGCACAAATATCCAGGCCCGAGGGGGGATTCGAACCTCCGACCATTGTGGCCATGACTGAAGCGCCGCAGTCCCCTCGGCCATCGCGGCCGGCTTGCAATGATGACAGATAGGTCACCATATATCGTTTACAATTATCTGTTGATGCCTCAAAAGGGCGAAACGCATCATTGAAATGAAGAATATTTTGCAACTGATATTGACGGATAATTTCTTACAGACACACACACACACACACACACACACACACACACACACACACACACACACACACACATATATATATATATATATATATATATATATATATATATATATATATATATATATATATCAGCAGATTGTTATTCATTCCATAATCTTTGCACTTAGCTTTGATTCCACCACTAATATGTATATTTGTTAAGCAACAGTACAAAAATGTAAGTGTTAATTTTATCCCATTATATGACCTTATCTTTATTACAATCTATTTGGTTTGAAACTGATCCAATTTTCTGTAATCGACTTTTATACGTTCTGTAGCCTTATTGTACAACAATGCACTTGTTTGTCTGTATAGAGACCAGAAGGGCACTCAAGCGCCCTAAACCGGTCGTTCTGGTTGCTACATTTCATTAATCTATGTAACAGAATACAAAGCATGTTGCTATTCACCCATATTGGAAATATCGGAGTGTGCCTTTCGTCTGAAGGATACCACGAGGTCGACGAATCTGGCAACTGCACTACAATCCGATCGTGACGCAAAAAAAAAGATATTAAAAGAAAGACTTAATCGATCAGTCGCTTAACCTCACTAACAGTATCCCATTTTTTTAACCCCATAACTGTTGCCATTGATAATTTACAAATTTTATAAATTAGTTCCGCAGAGCGGATATTCCCACTGCGCTTATCCCGCCAGCCTCGATAAATCAAGACGTAGACAGCCACGGGGGAGTCGGCCGGGCCGATCAGTGGTACTTCACCGATCAGGCCTGCCAACCGCTGTCAGCGATCTGACGTGCCGGCAGCGTCCGCGAACAAATTAAGCTCGTGCGTCTGTAATTACCGGGAATCGTGATCGGCGGGAGAGGAGGAGGAACGCCGGGCAGGAATGCTTGGGGGAAGTCTGGGGTGGCTCCCATTTTGGCGGAGGGCTCCCTCCCTGCTGCGGCCATTTGCCGCCTCACCAGAGGGTCCCTCCCTCCCTCCCTCCCTCTGGGCGAGGGTCGGCCAGGCGGCTTGATGAAAGGCGGCTCCAGCGCAGATGGCGGGGCTCCAGGGGCAGGTAGCTCCAGGGGAGGCTGGAAGCACCCCGCGGTCCCACTGGAGGGGGTGAGTGGGCTGCCGACCCGCAGGGCAGCAGGAACCAGCTGCGAGGTCGCTAGCAGTGCACGGAGGGACTCCACAAGGGAAATACACTGTTTTACAAACACAACTACATCTACATCTACATACATACTCCGCAATTCACCGTAAGGTGCGTGGCGGAGGGTACACTGTACCACTACTAGGCATTTCCTTTCCTATTCCACTCCCAAATTGAACGAGGAAAAAAAGAATGCCTATATGCCTCCGTACGAGCCCTAATTTCTCTTATCTTGTCTTTGTGATCTTTACGCGAAATGTAAGTAGGTGGCAGCAAGATCGTACTACACTCAGCTTCAAATTCCGGCCCTCTAAATTTACTTAACAGAAATTCACGAAAAGAACGTCGTCTTTCTTCCAGCGATCCCCAATTGAGTTGCCGGAGCATTTCCGTGACACTCGCGCATTGGTCGAACCTACCGGTAACAAATCTAGCTGCTCGCCTCTGAACCGCCTCTATGTCTTCCTTCAAACCGATCTTCTGCGGGTTCCAAATACTTGAGCAATACTCAAGACGTGGTCGTACAAGCGTTTTATACGCGGTCTCCTTTACAGGTGAAGTGCATCTTCCCAAAATTCTCCCAATAAACCGAAGTCTGCTGTCCGCCTTACTCACAACTGTCCTTACATGCTCGTTCCATTTCATATCGCTCTGCAATGTTACGCCTAGATATTTGAACGACGCGACCGCATCAAGAAGCTCACTACTGATGCTGTATTCGAACATTATAGGATTGTTTTTTCTACTCATGCGCATCACCTTACATTTTTCTACATTGAGAGCTAGCTGCCATTCTTCGCACCAACTAGAAATTTTGTCTAAGTCAACCTGTATGCTATTACAGTCAGTTACAGACGACACCCATACACCACAGCATCATCAGCAAACAGACGCAAATTACAACTTACTCTGTCCATCAGATCATTTATATAGATAGAAAATTATAGCGGTCCTATCACACTCCCCTGGGGCACGCCTGACGATACACTCGTCTCTGATGAACACTCGCCGTCGAGAACAACGTACTGCGTTCTATTACTTAGGAAGTCTTCCAGCCAGTCACAAATCTGTGAACCTATTCCATAAGCTCGTATCTTCGTTAGCAGTCTGCAGTGTGGCACCGTGTCGAACGCCTTTTTGAAGTCGAGAAAAACACAATCCGCCTGTCGCCCTTCGTCCATGACTCGCAATATGTCATGTGAGAAAAGGGCAAGCTGAGTTTCACATGAACGATGTTTCCTAAACCCGTGCTGATTCATGGAAAGAAGCTTTTCCGTTTCAAGGAAATTTACTATGTTCGAACTGAGAATATGCTCCAAAATTCTACATGAAACCGATGTCAACGATATTGGCCTGTAATTGTATGGGTCAGTTCTCTTTCCTTTCTTATACACGGGAGTCACCTGCGCTTTTTTCCAATCACTAGGAACTTTGCGCTGAATTAAAGACTCGCTATAAATGCAAGCTAAGTAGGAGGCCAATGCCGCAGAATAGTCTTCGTAAGACCGAACTGGTATTCCATCCGGACCAGCAGACTTTTTCGTATTTAGCTCTCTCAGCTGCTTCTCTACACCGGAAATACCTATTGCTATGTCCCCCATTTCGGAGATGGAGATGGGAGATTCCATACTGCGAGAAGAATTCGACAGAGCACTGAAAAGACTGTAACCTGTCAACCACTGTTGTTCATATTATTTATGAATTACTAACTTAAACCCGCGGCTCCGCTCGCGTGTTGCTTTACTATGATAGATAAGCAATCTTTCAGTAGTGGGTCAATCCATATCAAGTGGTGCTTGACCATTTTTAAATATTTTAATTTTTTTATATGTGATTGCCCTATATTTAAGAAGTTCAAAACAGTTTTTGAAAGTAATTTATCTTGCATCTTTACTGAATGGCGGCCATTTTTATTTGTCGGCGCGCTCCGATTTTTCAGTCTGGAGACATTACCGAAAATTTGAATATCTCTGCACTGGGTTAAGTGACAACATTGCAATTGACATGATTGTTTTTAGAAAAGTGTCCTCTACAACATTGTCTATTAGCCTACACAAAATGCCCTAAATTCAAAAATAACCAGTCAAAATGACCTCCTAAATTTGGTATCCAAATTTTTTAAAATCCACTTTTTAGGCCCAAAAATAACAAACAAGGAGTGACTTATGAGTGTTTATTTTTTTCCTGTAGTTAGATATCATACACAATTAGCCTCATATAGAGCAAGATGTTGAAATTTTTGTAAATCTATCGGACCAAACTTCGTGGTCATCAGTCCGTAGCTTACAAACTACTTAAACCTAGGTAAACTAACCTAAGGACAAACACACACACCCATGCCCCAGGGAGGACTCGAACCTCCACGGCGAGCAACCGCACGCTCCGCAGCGAGACGCTTTAGACCGCTCGGCTACTCGACCGCGGCTATAGAGCAAGAACACGTACAAATGTTTCCTTAATTTTTTATGAATTTCTGAAATTTGAAAATTTTCATTTTTTGTAAAGTTTGAGGCTACTTATCTCGGATGCGACTGAATATAAAAATATGATTTTTGCACAGTTTTTACACCAGTGCGCACGGCTAATCCGCCGCGTTCTTCCGATTTTTACCCCACACACTTCCCTCCAACGCTAAATTCACGATTCCTTGATGCCTAAGAATGTGTTCCAGCAATCGAACACTTCATTTAGTCGAGATGTGCCAGAAATTCCTTTTCAATGTTTACTATTTCAGAGACTTGAAGTTAGAAATAAATACATAAATTGTGGCAAAGCTGTGTCAATTCAACCCGTGATCAGGTGGGAAGGACAGTATGAGAACTGCGACACTATATAACGTGAGTAGCCTATATTTACTTCGGTTAAAAGAAAGTGAACTGCTTATAATATGTTGAGGCTACATCAGAAAGCAAAAATGCAATTTCCAGGTATAAGATCCACTGATGATTCCCTAAAATAGCAGGCGAAACGTATGGAGGAAATAAAAGGTTTGCAGTAAGAAAACGGGTGTTTCTTTTCAAAAGAAAAAAGAAATATATTTAACAATAAGAAGAAATCTTGTTATGTTCCACTACTTGAAATAATTTGATGTTCAAAAATGTTTTAATATTTGTAAATCTAAGGGACTTAGTTGATTATCAGTGCCTAGGCTTACAAACTACTTAAACTACCTTAAAGTAACTTATGCTAAGGACAATACAAACACCCATGCCCGACGGCGAGTAACCGCGCGCTCCGCAGTAAGGCGCCTTAGAACGCTCGGTCACTTCACAACGGCAATTTGATGCTACACTGAAATTGTATCGATTAACGAAACTAAAATGTACCCTTTATCGGTCGAAGATACCAAACAGTAAGATGTGAAAAAAAATCAAAGATTTTCGTCGAGTAGTGTTCATGAATAGTGTGGTAAGTTTCGTAGCGAGACGAACACCGTCTGTCAATGCAGTTGACAGTTTTGGCACCCCGAATATCAGGGATTTGAATGTATCTTTATAACGGATAATGGTTTTCGAAAACTGGAATGTGTCATATATATAACCGTTACTGCAACATAATAAATAGTACACAAACACAATTTTTGATGTACCAACCTTTAAGAAGGCGCCTTAGTCACCAGTGACGAACGCTAATGTCAGCTGTGTAAAAATTGTAACAGCTGCATCAAGTGTGAACGTTACCTTCAACATGGAGGTTGAAAAGTTTTATAGTTTCAACTGTTTGTTTTAAGGTATGTATTTTACCATTGACTGTAATTGAAACTTTGTGCAACTTGTTTATAACTTGTAACCTATATTATCTAATTCTTACTGGTTCTTTTGTATTTGTCTTCCCATTGATAACGACCACACAGTGATCGAAATCTAGATCTGGTAATGAACAAAATATTTGCGACTAATTGCTGATACAGATATTTGTGTTCGACGCAGCAAAATCGGATAAATACGATTTTTGCTATTGCGTGCGTAAGTACGGTAATTTTGAACCTTTGCGTCTCGGAAACAAAGATACGAAAACAAAACAAAAATAAATACACTTGTTTGATAATGTTATGTTATGAACGGGTATTAAAAATATCAACGAGTTGCAATGAATAAAAAAGTATGAAGCGATCGTTCCCACAAACTGTAGTATTTCTACCCAAAAATCATGTTTTCTCAAAAAGAGACATAAATAACTGGTGATTTTATAAGCCGTGTGAATACCACCCTAGAACGCAAGTAGTGCGCGAGAACTACGCGATTTCCTTTGGATGGGCTGTGAAAAGTTGCGTAGTATAGGATAGTCGAACTGCTACGTATTCAAATCATCAATAGTCGAAGGGGTATCCAAAACCATTCACCCCTTATGTCTGTGATCAGTAGGATCGAATTTCGCGGTCGGCGTTTTTTAACATATTAATGCCGTACGTGTTAAACCGTCTTTACTACTGCGTTAGGGTTGTGCGACGATGCAAGGAAGCTATCACGAAATTTTTGTCACCTTTAAATTTATATATATGATATGTATTCTACACGAAAAACATAATTGTTAAATATCTGACGTCTCAGTATATACAGTATATACATGACGAATTTAAAATTTCCTTTTGGCCTCAGAAATAGCTAAGCATATTATTTATGCAATTTTTCATTATACTTACCTCAAAATCTGTATATAAAGGCATACATCACGATTTGTTGTGTTTATAACACAAAAACATGTGTGTTCAAATCAAAAGATGAAAGTCGTGGAGGATGTTGCACACCTCCCACTTGATGGCCGCAGCAGTTCCCACGTTTGGCGGACCTTGTGAGATGCGAGTTTGATCTTTTCTGTAAGCTCATAACGGATGTTGGTGGATAACGATTTCAACAGGGCCGGCCACAGTGGCCGAGCGGTCTGCGGCGCGCCAGTCACAGTCCGCACGGCCGCTACGGTAGGGGGTCCGAATCCCCCCCCCCCCTCGGGCATGGATGTTTGTGTCGTTTTTAGTATTAGGTAGTTCATAAGTAGTTTGTAAGTTTAGGGACTGATGACCCCGTAGTCAAGTCCCATAAGCTTAACAAACATTTGAACATTTTGACAGGATGAGAAGGTGAAAGTGGCTGTGTGGTTACAAAACACTGAAGAAGATTTATATGCATCGGGAATCATAAAGTTTATTTATTTTGTGTCTGTTCTTTTCGGACATGTGCCAAAGAAAAACCCAGGTTCGAATCCCAGTCCAGTACAAATTTTCAAGTTTGCCATTGGATTTATTTCATTGCCCTGGAACGGTCGAAATGTTTAAATATTTCGAATTCGTAATCGAAAAGTTGGTTGAGCGTTCCGAGAAATGTTTCCAGTATCTTTGAGACTATGTGGAAAAGTGAACTTACGTTATATGTTGTCATAGCCGTGTTGCTTTTGTATAGGTTGTTTAATAAATGACCGTCGGTGTGGAGTAGCCGAGCGGTCTAAAGCGTCTCGCTGCGGAGCACGCGGTTCCTCGCCGTCGGAGGTTCGAGTCCTCTCTGGGGCATGTGTGTGTGTGTGGGGGGGGGGGGGGTGAGAGAGAGAGAGAGAGAGAGAGAGAGAGAGTTGTCCTTAGGTTAGTTTAAGCAGTTTGTAAGCTACTTACTGATGACCACGCACTTTGGTCCGATAGATTTACAAACATTTGAACATTTTTTAAATAAGTGGCCATAATGTGGAAGTGCAACTTACTTTTTGATAGGTCCCCGTAAGGAAGGAGTGACACAGAAAATTGGCCTTCTGAGCTTTGTTTACACACGGGAAAATGTACAGGATGAGCAAATTGATATCGTAATAGAAAATATTCCGAAGTAGCCTACACCTGCTCAGGTTGCAAATAATGTGAGTTTTCTACGGACCAACGGAATATTCGGTTTCGGTTATAGCCACTTTCGGCCAAAATATTAGTTTCGTCCAGAAATCAGCCGAATCTTGGGCTTGGCCGAAATTAGCTTTTTTCAACTTTCTGATGAAGTCCGGTCGCTTTCCCTCAGTTGACGGTGAACCGTTTAACTGTTAACAGTCTTACCTCGCGCGTAAAAACTGTGGGTATTTTGTTGTTAAGTACAATGTAACGCAGTCGTGTCTTATAGTGATATACTATGTTACAAATAATTTAAAATGTTCAAATGTTTGTATAGTTTATGGGACTTAACTACGGGGTCCCTAAACTTACAAACTACTTATCAACTACTTACGAACTAGGACGGCACAAATATCCATGCCCGAGGGGGGATTCGAACCCCCGACCGTAGTGGCCGTGCAGACCGTGACTGGAGCGCCTTAGTCTCCTCGGCCACCGCGGCCGGCACAAACAATTTAACTTAATCACTATTGTACGTGATGGAACGGGTTATCATATTGTTATGCTATAAAATTTTATTAATGAGTTTCCTTGAAAGTGAAGACCTACTTTTGATGACTGTCATTTGTTTAGGAAACATTCATCATGTGGTACACACCTTTTACTGTTAAGTTTGCGTAAATTTAAACTGACAACAATCATACTATTGGTCAGAACTGACTTTATTTTTCGAAATCTTTCTGCAGCACTGATTGAAGCAACTATGTATTCAGGTATGCCGAAAAGGAAATATTTAAGGCATTTTGTCGACCAAAAAAAAAAAAAAAAAAAAAAAAAAAAAAAAAAAAAAAAAAAAAAAACAAAAAAAAAACAACAACAACTAAGGAAGTGAATATGGCAACATAAAGCTAGGTTATGGAAGTAAGCAAATACTTTCTGCATATTTCTTATTGTGGTAGTCATGTTGAGGCTCTGGCATTTCATTGTATCTATTCGGCATGTTTGGTGTGGTGTACCTAAGTACTAAAGACTATCTTCCTACCAGAACGTATTCAGGACTGTGGAATTTGTGGTAGCTGTACAGTAGTCCCGTTAGTTCGAGGTGAACGGGACTGGGATTACATCGATCTATCGAAATTTACGAGTGTAAAAGAAGAAAATCCACCTTGAAAAGAATACACATGTAAAAAGAAAAAAAAATACTGAGCGTTTTTAATACGACGTTGTTAAACAGTCATTTACATTGGCAGCCTAATGGTATTAAAGTCTTTTCACTATTTACTTCGCGTTGTAATGGTGAAGTGCCCCCCCCCCCCCCCAATCGGGCATGGATGTTTGTGCTGTCTTTAGGATAAGTTAGTTGGTAAGTAGTTTGTAACTTTAGGGACTGATGACGCCGCTGTTAAGTTCCTTAAGCGTCGTCACAAACATTTGAACATTTTGGTGGAGTTCCTTTTTCTGTGAAGACAGAATGTATCCGTAGTTGTTACTTTGTTTTATGACGCTCGTATTTATGGAAAAGTTGTAATACCAGGACTAGAAACGTGGATTCGATTTCAGTTTACCTATTGTCAAACATCCTTTAATTTTTCTTTTTTAGGCAGAAAATGTCACAACGAGGAGAAAAGAATCAAATTTGGAAGTACTTTAATAAAAGTACCCGTCTATTTGTCTAAACCTGTTCGCCTCCAATGTCAACGCCTACGGAATCCTGGTTAGGCTTACACATACTCGAGAAAGCTTAGTGCAGGGGGATCTTGAAAAATGTGGAAAAACTAGTGATTTGTGATGTTACGTAAACATACAGAAATTTTAACTTAATTACACAAGTTTCGGTTACGGTTTCGTTTCTGGCCGAAACAAAAAGAGAAGCGGAATATTCGATTACGGCTCGGTTTTGGTCACAAATCTACATCTACATCTGCAACCATACTCCGCAAGCCACCTGACGGTGTGTGGCGGAGGGTACCTTGAGTAGCCGGTCGCCGGCCGCGCTGGCCGAGGGGATTGAGGCGCTCCATCACGGTCTGCACGGCCACTACGGTTGGGGGTTCGTATCCCCCCTCGGGCATGGATATTTGTGCCTTCCTTAGTATAAGGTAGTTCATAAGTAGTTTGTAAGTCGAGTCCCATAAGCTATACAGACATTTGAACATTTGAAGTAGCCGGCCGCAGTGGCCGATGGGACTAAGGCGCTCCAGTCACGGTCTGCACGGCCACTACGGTCGGGGGTTTGAATCCCCCTTCTGGCATGGATATTTGTGCCGTCCTAGTTCGTAAGTAGTTCATAAGTAGTTTGTAAGTTTAGGGACTGATGACCCCGTAGTTAAGTCCCATAGACTATGCAAACATTTGATTTTGTACCTTGAGTACCACTATCGATTTTCCCTCGTATTCCAGTCACGTATAGTTCGCGGGAAGAAGGATTGTCGGTATGCCTCTGTGTGGCTCTAATCTCTCTGATTTTATCCTCGTGATCTCTTCGAGAGATATACGTAGGAGGGAGCAATATACTGCTAGACTCCTCGGCAAAGGTCATGTTTCGGTCGGACTCTAAAGTTTTCTATATAAGGTAAATGGGATATTTTCCAGTTTTTTGTATTGCCCATGCTGTACAAGCAAACGCTGAAAGCGAGGATCAGCGCGGTTCCTCGTTGACGAGTGGTCGGACTGTGTCCAGCGGCCGGCCCGCTACGGCGGGGATTCCCGGTGGACAGAGGGATCCCCCTGTAATCCGGGGCCGTTATCACTCGCAGGCCTGCCACGACACGCGCCCCAAAATCCCCGCAGCCTCGTGTCAGCCACGTCCGCGCGGACGCCGCGTGACAACGCGCGATATGGAGTGATTTGCTGTCACGCGCAACCTGCCATCGCATAGCACGTAACGCGTGCGGCTCACACAGCTGTAATCCGGCCATCAGAAGCTTTGTTTTCCGTCCGCATGTATACGCGGGGCTCTAGTCTCGTCTGCAAAACTGGCAATTATCCATTCCGTCTAATGAAGTGCGACCGGTTGTATGTTTTCGACAGGCAGAGCACTCAATACCGGTGTGTTCAAGTAGATAGGCACCAGATGCCCATGCTATGACCTGTTCTCCTCCTTCGACTCGTCCATTTATTTCCACACGGTATGAAACCCATTCATATAAGTCTAAATTCGCTACAACAGCCCTTACACCGGTATTACACTATTAAATTATTGGACTAAGAATTGTACGAAGAAATATTGGACGTAGTGTAATGGGATATTTGATCAAATCTACGGCGTCGACTTAGATTTGATTTTAAAAAAATCGCTCGTCTTCTGTTTCCTGCATTGAGAAATGTGACCGATCTGAGCGCTAGTAGTATTAAAGCCACTTCAGATGTTTCACCTTAACCTGCAATAACATTATTTTGTTTACACCGAGTTCCAGACATTGTTCGCAACATTGACATGGCGTTCGTAATCGTAAACTTGGCTACTAGCGGTAAGTTTGTGTAGTGTGCAACAACAGTGTAGATAGCAATGTATAAATCAGATGGGAGGTTGTATAACACGCGACAAGGCTAATGCACAGTGTCCGTCACGTCAATTCGCTTAGCCAGCCGCCAGCGTTAAAAATAAAAAAATGTGGAAGTGTTTCTAAATCTATCGGACCAAACTGCGTGGTCATCAGTCCGTAGTTTACAATCTAGTTAAACCTAGGTAAACAAAGGACAACACGCACACACACCCATGCCCCAGGGAAGACTCGAACCTCCGACGGCGAACAACCGCGCGCTCCGCAGCGAGGCGCCTTAGACCGCTCGGCTACTCCACCGCGGCGAAATCGTTACAACAACGGCGCTTATCGCTGCTGTGTGGGCTACTTACGAAACTCCAGTCGCCAGCATTCTCCTTCGAATGCGAAAATATATTGTTGACTCCCACTTACATAGGTAGAAAAGATCATCAGAATAAAATACGAGAAATCAGAGCTCGAACGGAGAGATTCAGGTGTTCTTTCTTCCCGCGCGCTATTCGAGAATGGAATGGGAGATAAATAGTATGAAGGTGGTTCGATGAACCCTCTGCGAGGCACTTAAATGTGATTTGCAGAGTACCCCATGTAGATGTAGATGTAGGAGACTTTATAATGTATGTTTTTAATCAGTGTTCTAAATGGTGGGGAGTGAAACAACATTCAAAAAAATCGCCCTCTGTTTGCGAAAATATATACATATAAACACATCAAACAATTTCAGTAAGGGAATAGATAGAGCCTATTTACTTCATCAGCTATGGTTTCGCCTTTGTCAGTGCTGACATTTTCCATTAAAAATGACAGTTAATGAAACTTGCTTCATCAACTTACAATCTTACCTATATACACGATTTGCGTCAGCATTTTCTGTACCCCTATTGCAAATTGTGGAGAATGGAGAGCTACAAAATAAACAGCATTGAATTACGACCCGGTTGTACTACCGACGAAATAAAAAGAAAATCCTCTCGTTTCCGTAACAAATTTTACTGAACACTTATTTATCTCGCTGACACTCACTGTTTCATCCAAGTACGTTTCCTTTTCATTTTTCCTTCCTTCTCTTCTAAATGCAGACACAACGCAGCTGTACTATATACACCAACTGAGCATAATACCGCCATTTTGAAACAGTTCTGATAAAATATTGGACGATAGTGTAATACCCTCTTTAGCGTATCTTCCAATATCTTTGTCAATATTTCATCCAACTTTTTCGACCAATTCTTTCTCAAACTTTTTGATTTGATTATTTTAATACCGGCCCTAGCGGATAGTCATCTTTAGTTTTTACATTTTACAAACCAGCTTCCATTTTAATAATAAAAATTTTTGTATTTACTTTTCTATGTAATTAACAATATAGTTTCGGTAATTTTTGCTTTCCAAATGTTAGTAAAATATCGAAGTACATAGATAATTGTGAAATAAATGTAAAAACAGACGAATTTCCCTGATTCAGTGATATAAGCAAGAACTTATTGATGCAATACTCACGAATATATGTGTATTTTGCAGCCTACTCCGCTGAAAGTGAGAGAATATAAACATCAATTTCTGTTGTGGTGTGATCTTGTATGACAGACACTTCCTTTGGCGTGTAAAAAGTCGATGTGGAGTCTAATGATTCGAGCATTTTCCCACTTCACTCGTCTTTGTTACAAACCCATATAGTTTTGAGTATAATAACTTTTGATTATAAAACGAATGTCTTGAAGATTCTTGCCGTTTGTGGTTCATATGTAGTAACAGTTGTGGAATTGTTTTTTACTTTATTGCGAAACTCTGTATTTGCTTTTGATGTTTTATAGTATAAGAGGATTTCATTTCGGCTACAGCTGTAGTGGCTGATCTGGTACATTAAATAATGTAGGAATTGCATTCCCTATAAGTTTCTTACGCTCAAAACTTACTGATTTGGCCGAAATTGTAGCGAAGAAATCCTGACGTTTCTGAGTAGAAAACAGACGTTTTTCTGTTTCAATAGAAACTGAAATTCTTGATTAAAAAGTCGTAGATTTTAATATAATCTTAAATAAAGTGCCCTGCAAAGTACCGTTTCATACCTTCCAATGGTTCTTAGGAAAGCAAGTAAAGACAAATGTGGAATTATTTTCTAGTTATTACTGATTTTTATTGCAAAACGTACCTTCCCTGTCGTGAAAAGTGAGTTAAAATCCATTTAAAAGATACTATTAATGTTGTGTGTCGTTGTTGTTGTGGTCTTCAGTCCGGAGACTGGTTTGATGCAGCTCTCCACAATACCCTATCCTGAGCAAGCCTCTTCATCTCCACATAAGAACGGCAACCTACATCTGTCTGAATCTGCTTACTGTATCCATCTCTTGGTCTTCCTCTGCGGTTTTTACCCCACACACTTCCCTCCAACGCTAAATTCACAATTACTTGATGTCTAAAAATGTGTTCTACCAATCGATCCCTCCTTTGAGTCAAGGTATGCCAGAAATTCCTTTTCTCCCCAATTCTGTTCAGTACCTCCTCATTAGTTACGCGATCCACCCACCTAATCTTCATCATCCTTCTATAGCACCACATTTAAAAAGCCTCTATCCTCTTCCTATCCTCACTGTTTATCTTCCACGTTTCACTCCCATACAAGGCAACACTCCACAGAAATGCCTTCAGAAGGGACTTCCTTAGGCTTAAATCAATATTCAATGCTAACAAATTTCTCTTTTTCAAAAATGCTTTTCTTCCCGATGCCATTCTGCATTTTATATCCTCTGTACTGCAACCATCATTTGTTATTTTACTGCCCAAGTAACAAAACTCATCTACCTCCTTTATTGTTTCGTTGCCTAATCTAATTCCCTCGGCTTCACCTGATTTTCTTACACTGCACTCCATTACCCTAGTTTTTCTCTGGTTAATGTTCATCTTATATGCACCTTTCAGCACACTGTCCATTTCGTTCAACTGCTCTTCAAGGTCCTTCGCTGTCTCTGACAGAATTACTGTGTCGTCTGCAACACGCAAAGTTTTTAATTCATATACATCAGATATAGTATTTAGAAATGTACCTTGCCAGCCACTTAGAGCGCTGTTGTCATGGCGTAGGGGAGAGTAGTACACAGTGAAACACGGTACACAGTGAATTGATTTTAGCAGTTTTTTCCTACTTGTTGTTATCGCAGTATGTTTATTATGTTAAAATACATCTTTGACCTTAATGGTGGACAGTTTGGTTGATTATTCTTGTTTCTATACGTTACTATTGGTTTTCGGTGGTCAGAAGTTACAGTTAACATCTCTTTGTAAGTTTAATATTGTCGATATAACATAAAGCTGAAAGAAATATTATATTTTGTGATAAGATACACATCTTTAGCTATATATTGACCAGTTGTAGATTTGGTAGATACGTTAGTTATGAGTTGTGACTAACCTTTAAGTTTATGGTGACTTAGGTACACAGTGAAACCCTTGTATGTGGTACACAGTGAAACAGGACCATTGGTCTCAGATGGATGTATGACTATTCTTAACAATTTGCAGGGTACTATGGAAGATGTTGAGGAAGCCATTTAAGTAACAACAGCAAAACATACATCTCGCCAAGAGAGTCGTGGTTTGCCCAAACACGTTCCAGATAAACTAGTGGACGTTCCGAAGGTAGAACCATAATATTAACATGAACACCAGAGCAAACAGCCTTGAGAAAAAGGACAGAGCTGGAAGAACAGGAGAAATTCCAAAACAATGTATATTTTGTAGCTAACGTCGTAAAGTCACTAGTTTGTGGTACTTAGTATGAAGTCTCATACCATCGCGAAAAAAAACAAACAACGTTACTTGTTTTTTATTCCCAGTTGCACAAGACATAGCCTGTGTTTCGCATAAGGACATTGCAATGATTTTGCCACCTGTTTTGCCTATGGCTACGAAGAGACTCTCCAACCACCAGTATATTCGTTTTCCAATCAATTTTGATGGACTTAGTATTCACTGAACAAACTTTAGTATCTCTTAAAGTTTGTACTTGTATTTAACAAACATATTTATGTTTTATAAGTCACTCAGACTTAATGAATACAAAAAATGGCAGCTGTTTCACTGTGTACTATACACGGTACACAGTGAGACATTTGCGGAGGTTGTTTAAAATTGTTATTTCACTTATTAATTAGTAGCAAAATTATTATTCTTTGTTCCAAAATATTGACAATGTACTGTTCTTTCAAGTAAATAAAGAAAATTTGTTTGATGAGTAGTATTTTATACGAAACAATAACAAGGGTAATTTTTGTTTCACTGTACCCCACAAGCGGCTTCTTATGAAATTGCGTGCTTATGGAATATCTCCCCAATTGTGCGATTGGATTCACGATTTCCTATCAGAAAGAACACAGTTCGTTGTAATTGACGGTAAGTCATCGAGTAAAACAGAAGTGATATCTGGCGTTCCACAGGGAAGCGTTATAGATCCCCTACTCTTCCTCGTGTTTATAAACGATTTAGGAGACAATCTGAAAAGCTCCCTTAGACTGTTCGCGGATGATGCTGTCGTTTATCGGTTAGTGAAGTCAATTGAGGATCAAAAGCAACTGCAAATTGATTTAGACAAAATTTCTGCATGGTGCGAAAATTGGCAATTGACACTAAATAAAGAAAAGTGTGAAGTAATACACATGACCACTAAAAGAAATCCGCTGAACTTAAATTACGCGATAAATCAGTCAAACCTTAAGGTCGTAGATTCTACCAAATACTTAGGTATTACAATTACGAACAACTTAGACTAGAGAGAATACATAGAAAATATTGTGGAGAAGGCGAACCAAAGGTTACGTTTCATCGGCAGAACGCTTCGAACATGTACCAGCTCCACCAAAGAGACTTCCTACAACACACTTGTGCGTCCTCTCCTGGAGTACTGTTGCCCCTTGTGGGACCCTCACCAGGTGGGACTGACGGAAGACATTGAGAAGGTTCAGAGAAGGGCAGCTCGTTTTGTTTTTTCACGTTACGAGGGGGAAAGCATCACGGAAATGTTGCACGAATTGGGGTGGAAATCATTAAAAGAAAGACGTTATTCGTTGCGGCGTGATCTGTTTGCGAAGTTTCAATCACAGACTTTTACTTATGAATGTGAAAATATTTTGCTAGCACCCCCCTACTTAGGGAGACATGACCATCCCAATAAAATATGAGAAATCAGATCGAAAACGGAACGATTTAGGTGTTCTTTCTTCCCGCGCGCTATTAGAGAATGGAACGGTAGAGAAAAGTTATGAAAGTGGTTAATGAACCCTCTGCCAGGCACTTTAATGTGATTTGCAGAGTATCTATGTAGATGTAGACTGTGTACTACTCTCCCCTATAACAAAAATCAGTAGGAGTGTAGAGACTGTATATGTTTTGTAAAGTTGTACACAGGCCTATTGAAGGTATTCAGAGCCTGTGAGTAACAGAAGGGAGTTATTCTGTCGGTGAGAAGCCGTGGGACTGTTCAAGACACCCCGTCGCAGCCTCAGCAGAGACACACGGGGAGCAGTAATTGTGGGTGGTGCTGCGACGGGGTGGGGGTAGCCGTGCTGCGATTGGAGGGGCGTGTCCCCTGCTCCCTGGGGGAGGCTGCCGCACCCCCGGGACCTCCCCTTGCGTCAGGGGCGTCTCCACCCCACCCACCAAGCGAGACAAACAGCTTCTCCTCACACACAGCATCTCAGCTTTCTCCTCCATACTTACAGCGGTGCCATACCTCTCCGAGACGTTAGTGTCCGATGGAACAGTCTCACTACCAAACTAAATAAGTAAGGGCCGGTTCGTCAAAATGTTCAGATGTTTGTAAATCTATCGGACCAAACTGCGTGGTCATCTGTCCGTAGCTTACAAACTACTTAAACTAAGATAAACTAACCTAAGGACAACGCACACACACACACACACACACACACACATGCCCCAGGGAGGAGTCGAACCCCCGACGGCGAGCATCCGCGCGCTTCGCAGCGAGGATCTTTAGACCGCTCGGCTACTCCGCGGCCCGGTTCGTCCATCTCTCGTTAATCTTCCCGTTAGTAAACGAGATGTCTTTAACGTCCTGTTAAATGTGTTCGTTAACTGCATTGCGTTTGTCATTGCCAGATACACCTCTCGTTTGCTAACCTGGAGAAAACGAGAAGGTACGATGTATTTCGACTGTGTTGGCAATAGAAACAAATGAAAGTGCCGTCTGAATAAACAGCTGTTCGCCATATTTGACTATCAGGGAAGAGGTTAGCTTCCAGTTATTTAACGCTGTAGCAAACAAACTTGAAAGAAGCTCGAATTTTACAATAAATTAAGTTCGACAGTCTTATGTCCTTAATAGAGAAATATAAAGACGTAAAAAAAAATGGAAAAGGAAGCGACGAGGTTGAGTGTATCAAATAAATTCAATGTTTTTGCAAATGATTGTTGAAGGAAGGGAAGGAAGAAGGATAGGAAAGAAAGGATTGACAGTGGCCGCATTTGGGCATTGAGATTAAGCAATGGCGACAAGTGAAAATGTGAGCCGGACCGGGAATCGAACTCGGGTCTCCCTCTTCGGGACGTCCGAAAGAACAGACACCACACCAATACAGTAAGTATTTAAATGCGACGACGGCGTTAGCTTCAGTTGTTTCACCGCAAATGCGGTCATACGTCCGACCTCGCACGGGAATCCGTAATGGCGAGTGTAAGAGGGCATGAACGATAGGGGCGCTACAAACATAGCGTGCGGCTTGTGGGAATTTGAGGCGGACGGGAGGCGAGCACGGGTGGCCAAGTGGTTAAGGCGAAGCGGGAGACTCGGGTTCGATTCCCGGTCCGGCTCACGTTTTCACTTGTCGCCATTGCTTAATATCAATGCCCAAATGCGGCCACTGTCAATCCTTTCTCTCCTATCCTTCTTCCTTCCTTTTCTTTAACAATCATTTGCAAATGCTATTTGACTGCGAACCAGGTGTGGTGTCTGTTCTTTCGGAACCATAGTGCAAGTGCACTGTTCCTGTAGATCGCAGGAAGAAATCCCATTTTAGACCTTACACAAGGCGCAACAAGCAGAAGTAAATACCAAATTAATAAGCATGCAGACATAAATAATGTATTCTGCTTTCTATTACGACAGATAACTTACAAAATACATAACTATCTGTTGGACTCTTCAGATGGTCGTGGAGTTTTTCATGCAGCGTTTCCAAAGTAGCTTTTCGAAGAGCAAATCGCGCAATAAATTCTGCATGATCCCCGCATTCAAAATGATTTGGACGAACATAAATACGTGTACGACGCCTTATTGGGGCAATGGCCTCTAGATCGTCTAAAATATTGACATCCCCTTCATTGTCATCCAAATTTCTTATTCCAGCCATTTTCGTCATACCGATTCTCACTTAACTAGTCGTTACCCGTAAGTTTGTATTTTCATATCGCGATAATAATTTTAAGGATATGTTGCATATCTGCAATGTATCAAACTCTTCTAATCGCTACCGACATGGATGCGCTGAGAAAAGCTGTTTTCCACACTAGTTTTTTCATACATGTAGTGCTCCTCTTATTTTCTTCGATAAATCGGTGTTTATCACGTGAATATACTGCGGTATTTCAGCGGTGTGGAATCCTGCCATTTTCACACAGATACTCACTAAACTGGTAGCTAGCTGGTGAAACAAGCAGAATTTTACTAGTTAACTTAACGGCCAGTTTGAGGTCTTTTAACGTCAGGTTAACTCATAACGAAACATTGAGAAACGCAATTTTCCCCCAATAAAATCTTAACTGGAACTTAACGAGACATTGACTCACCGGCCATAAATATTTCCTTATATACAAGTAACTGAAAAGCCGGCGTTGACGGGGTATTTCTTTATTTATTCAAGCCTTGAGTAGTTCCCCTACCCCTACTCTCTCTTTACATCTCCTTTTCTCTCTCTCTCTCTCTAAAAGCATTATACATATCTATCGGAGAATAAATTATGAGTGCAGTATTAATTACAAAGAAACATAGTAATCAAAATATCAACGGTATGTAACATTCATACATTCATTTAATTCAGGACCTACTATAAACAATATTTCTTGTTACTTCTCCAGAAGATAATATCAATCAATTCTTTGATGATCTCATCCTTGAGCAAGCGACGTACAGTTGTCCGTATGAGAAACACGGAGATGCCAGATCTACTCCACAGCATTTAATAGACTACCCTGTTATTAAACATAATAGAAAATGGAAGTCTCACTGGAAACTACAGTCTCTTGAAGTATAAAGGTAAATAACGAGTATTCGTTTTATGCACACTTTGATTCTCTTGCTGTCTTTGTAGCTCTATTGCTTTCGCCTGCAGCCGTGTCCCCTTCACAGTTTAAAGTCGTCAAATCAACTGTTAAAATGATTATAAGTCTATCGGACCTAAATGCCTGGTCATCAGTCCGTAGCTTACAAACTACTTAAAGTAAGGAAAACTAACCTAAGGACAACACACACACATACACACACAACCATGCCCCAGGGAGGACTCGAACCTCCGACGGCGAGCAACCGCGCGCTCCGAAGCGAGGCGCCTTAGACCGATCGGCTACTCCACTGCGTCTCAAAGTTATCCACAGCACCGTCAGCTGTCAGGATTTTCCTTAAGATGACTGGAAGAGAGCAGTAAATAAGAAATGGATTAAAACGTAGTGAATGATGTCAAAGGTTCTTTTACCCATGGCAATATATAGGATCCCCTATTTACGGAATTATATGTTGTATATACGACATAGTAATTCTGTCAGAGACAGCAAAGGACCTGGAAGAGCAGTTGAACGGAATGGACAGTGTGCTGAAAGGTGCATATAAGATGAAGATTAACAAGAGCAAAACTAGGCTGATGGAGTGCAGTGTAAGAAAATCTGGCGATGCTGAAGGAATTAGATTGGGAAACGAAGCAATAAAGGAGGTAGATGAGTTTTGTTACTTGGGCAGTAGAGTAACAAATGATGGTCGCAATACGGAGGATATAAAATGCAGAATGGCAATGGGTAGAAAAGCGTTCTTGAAAAAGAGAAATTTGGTAACATCGAATATTGATTTAAGACTAATGAAGTCCCTTCTGAAGGCATTTGTGCGGAGTGTTGCCTTGTATGGGAGTGAAACATGGACGATAAACAGTGCGGTCAGGAAGAGGATAGAGGCTTTTGAAATGTGGTGCTACAGAAGACTGCTGAAGATTAGGTGGGTGGATCGCGTAACTAATGAGGAGGTACTGAACAGAATTGGGGAAAAAGGAATTTCTGGCTTACCTTGATTAAAAGAAGGGATCGATTCGTAGGACACTTTCTTAGACATCAAGGATTTGTGAATTTAGTGTTGTAGGAAATTGTGTGGGTAAAAACCGCAGAGGAAGACCAAGAGATGGATACAGTAAGCAGATTCAAATGGATGTAGGTTGCCGTTCTTATGTGGAGTTGAAAAGGCTTGCTCAGGATTGGGATAGGGTATTGTGGAGAGCTGCATCAAACCAGACCAAGACCAGAACTAGAACAATAACATATACACAAAAACACGGACGCTCTTCGTCTTTATATATAACTAGTTTCGTCTTTTCTTTAAGAAATTTTGTACACGTAAGCTTCAGTCCATGAGGATGATTGCCGCAAGTGTAAGGCTCACTTACAACACGTAGTTCACGAGCTATGACGTCATAAACAGCGAGATCCGCGAAAAACTGCTGCATCACGTAACAATGTTGCACATTTCCTCCTAAACCATGGGGCCGATTTCAACCAAATATGGTGCACGTATTGCCTACCGCCAGTTAACAGTTGCTGTATGAAAAATAACTACATACCACATATGATTTAAGAGATGGAGTGGCACGAGACTTAATTCATACACTACGTGAGAATGAGAGTATTTAGCGACTTGCAACAAACTTTAAACATATTTTGAATCCTTTATTATACATTTTCTCGCCGACAACCACATCAGTAAGTTAAAATGGAAAAAAAATCTCTCTTTCTACTTTCCCGCTGTTCATGGAGTAAATCTACGACATTCTGTACAGCGATACAATTTATAATTTCTACACTAGAAATTCTACTCGCAGGACATTTTATAGACACTATAAGCATACAGCTGAACGTACATTCCAAACTGTATCACAGTAGGACGCGTAGTTCATAAAATATGAGCACATAAACATTACGTTCATGGAAAACTGACCCATCACGCATCAGGTTTTAATCTATTACTTCTTTAATACTAACTGTATTCGCAAAAGCTTTTACAGAAATACAGAACTTATACAAATGAATATATACCTTCCAAATTATGCAGATGTACAATACATAATACAATAATTATATCATGTACACTGCTATGGTAAAAACCTGTCATATAATGTACCAACGTTTTAATACACTTCTGATTTGCAACTAAGACAGTCCAGTATTCCGAGCTTAAGGAAATTCCTGATAGCTGACAGTGTCGTTGACAATTTTCAACTGTGAAGCGCACACGGTTGCAGGTAGAAGCAATAGATTTCTATAGTTCAATAGACTGCAATGTCCAGTGAGACTTGTATTTCCTATTACGATCAATAATCACACGGAAATCTGTTAAATACTACGAAATGTATTTGATATCTCCAAGTTTGTCACATGGACAACTTTTTGTCGCTTGGTCAAATGGTAAGCTCAACAGATAATTTATTCATGTCAGCTCCTGGACAAGTAGCAAGAAATATTGTTTATAGTCAATGTTGAATTAAATGAATGCATGAATGTTACATATCATTTGTATTTTGATTACTACCTCTGTTTGGATATTGTACTGAGTGAACAAAAAGACAGTATAAATTTGAAAACTTAATAAATGACAGAATAATATAAATAGAGATGTAAAAATTGACACACATGCTTGGAATAACATGGGGTTTTATTAGAACAAAAAAAATCAAAGTTAAAAAATGACGGAGTAAAACAATTAATGAGAGTCGCAGCAGATGACAAGCCCTCACTACTCAAATCCTTCTACGTCATAGGTTTTACCCTCGATTAATCTGGTGTTGAATGTTTCGGTAACAGTGTATGCTCCGGTGGAGTTGTTTAAACAAGACTGGCATTAATCTTCCGATCGGAACTGATAGTGCCTCACTGTAACTCCGGACATGCTTTACAGTGCTCTTCACAACATTATTCCTCGACTACAGCTATTGTAGATCATTTCCTGTAAAGAATATCATCTTTGCTTTGTCTTAATTTGTTATGCTAATTATTGCTGTTCTGATCAGATGAAGCGCTATCTGTCAGACAATTTTTTGACCTTTTTTTTCCTTTTTGGTTCTAATAAAACCCCATGTCATTCCAAGCACGTGTGTCAATTTTTATGTCTCTATCTACATTATTCCGTGATTTATTAAGTTTTCAAATTTATAGGATTGGTTGGTTGGTTTGGGGGTTTTAGGGGGACTAAACTACTATGGCCATCAGTCTCCAAAATTTATAGGAAGGAAGGAAGGTTAGGGTTTAACGTCCTGTCGACAGCGTGGTCATTAGAGACGGAGCTCACGCTCGGAATTGTGGTTAAGGACAGGGAAGGAAATCGGCCGCGTACTTTTCAATGGAACCATCCCGGCATTTGGCTGGTGTGATTTGGGGAAAACACGGAAAACCTAAATCTGGATGGCCCGAGGTGGATTTGAACCACCGTCCTCCCGAATGCGAGTCCATTGTGTTACCACTGCGCCACCTCGCTCGGTCAAATTTATACTGACTTTTTTATCACCCGGTACTTATAACTTTGTGCATTGTACAAGACAGCCTTATTTCTTATATTTTCTCCCAAGAATATTACATGTTTTTAGATAAAAGGAGAGAGACAAGGAATGGGAGAAATACCAACTCAAAGCTTGAATAAATTAATACCTGGGCAATGCCGGGTTTTCAACTAGTCTAATATGTAAAAATGAATGTTTGTGTAACTTCTATCCATTGTGGATGTGGAACCTGGGACTGTAACTTAAAATACGTTTCAGAAATTAGTGCAACCAGTCGCCTTTTTTTCGATGCACCTATTTATTGGAAAATGTTCTATTAAATACCTCCGTCGAAAAAAAGGCTACTCGTTGCAGTAATTTCTGAAACGTATTGAATGTTTTCATGCAGTGAAGGCTTTCACGACCGGCTGAAATAATTGCTGTTGAATCTTCCCGGTTATATGGTCGTGGTCGAAGAAACATATCTGCTCCTGACGTCTGTCAGTGTATATTGGTAATACGAAAAGGAGTGTGAATACAAGATTCAAAGAACACAAGAGTCTTTGCTGACTGGGTAAAATTGAAAAATCAGCTGGAGCTGAACATGTTTTCCAATCAGGAAATCATGAAGTGAAGTTTTCCGAAACAGAAATTTTATCTACAACGACGAACTATTATCAACGATTGTACAGAGAAGCAATCGAAATATACAAACATGGGGATAATTTTAATAGAAAGGAAGAAGCAATGAAACTTAATGACATATGGACTGTTGCTCATCGGAGAAGGTAGTTACGCTTTTGTCTTTGACCATCGACTATCGAAAGTTGTTTTATATTTGACAAGGCTTATCTCTGCTGCGCACGTGACCACTTGACCACGCCCCCTTTTGGACAGTATTTATACCGCTCTCCGACGCCCGACTCGTCAGTCGGCAAGACTCACCGCTACCAGTAGCACCTCTGATGATGTCCAGCGCCGCTCTGGACGAAACGTCAGGAACAGAAATGTTTCTTCGAACACGACCACATAACCCGGGAGATTCAACTATATTGAATGTTTGTTTCTTCGTATTTTACGCGCTGCCGTGTCGTCCCAAAACGAAATATGACGTCATAAACTGAGAGCATGTGTTTTATTCGCCGTCTCTGAAGAGCTACAGTCCATATGTCATTAAGTTTCATTGCTTCTTCCTTTCTATGTCTGTACGTGTAAGACCAGAGTAGTTTAGTCTCATAGAATTTTAAACATTCGAGTATTTGGTGCAAACAATGAAAACAACCGCCAAACGATATTTTATTTGCCATAAATATGTATACTAAAGCTACAAATGGTGTACAGGTTTTATTAACTACCAGTATAACTTAACCTATAGACGGTAAGAACCAAAGTGAATGTAGTGTAAGTTTACTCTGACTGTAGCGTTTACCGGCCATTAATTCTCACTCTTACTTGACCCTTTATTTGCCACAAACAGAAATCGCGAGAAGAAAAAGAATTATGTTACTTAAATTTAATGTGTAGGGCCTTGTGAACAATTTATACGATTTTTTTCTTTTTTTTCCAAAATATAGTTTCTGGTTTGTAAGTAAAATTGCACAACAACTTCGCATGTTGGTACAGTATCAATACAACGGTGTTGTACTTATGACTGTAGAAATTATTGTATTTTGGACTACTTCATGTGAAACGTGTGAAAAGAGGTCGTTTGTTGTGCAAAGTTCAGAACAGTTCCATGATTTCCACATTTTACACTCAGGTATCCCTGAAAACAAAACTTGCAAATTCCTTTTGTCTCGTAACCTGTCAAGTGACAACATATCTGTCATATCTGTCATACCGTACATCACTGACTGGTACAGGAGATGCTGTTTCGTTCTTCTTTTGGACTTATTGCCCAATTTGTAGTGGTCTACCATGCCTCCCCTTCCCAATCAATATAAGTCTTTTTTTTTCAGTCTCCCATATAAGAACTCGTCAGCAATTTTCCATAATAAATCAACTTCACGGCTTCCTCTTCCCCTTTTATAAGCAGTTTTCCATGTCAAACAAAAAATATCGTTACAAAATTGAAACAAGCATGCACCTCGGTAACATATGCTTGGAGTGTCCGCTAAGGATTCCCTTTATTGCTAAACATTTCGCAAAAGTCAACGAAACGTCACTTTATTGGAGACCTTAAATGTTAGTTTCAAGCACTGTTGCCCGTCCAAGGATGAAACTTGAAACACGCTTCAGAAAACCACGCGCAATCTTGATGTTGTTTGAGAGCAACATTGCCAAATAAAGGGTTAATCGAGCATTGTAAGGCCTAACTCGCTATATTGTTACGGGGCTCGTATCCTGTGGGACCGTGGTTCGAATCCACCTCCGGCCAACCAGATTCACGTTTTCAGTGATATCCCCAAATCACTCCAGGCAAATACCGGGATGGTTCCTCTAAAAGGGCACGTCCCAGTTCCTTCTCTATGATTAACAAAACAATCCGTCTCTGATGACCATGCAGTTGATGGGACGTTAAACCTTCATCCTCTTTCCTTGTTCACCAGAAACTCTCCATTGTGTAAAGAATACAGCTACCATTTACAAGACCGTTTCAAACAGTTCCTTAAGCGGAAGCTACTATATTTGCAAGCTCGAAATGACAAATTTTCCATAAATTCGCGCTTCATTAAATAAAAATACAATCGGTGACTGGAGAACAAAAGCGACTTAAATTCAAATATGTTTCATCAAAGAAATATTCTGAAGATTTCCTTCAGTACAAAACCGTAAAGAAGTCGAAGTGTCAAGGAATAAGTGAGGCGTTATTCGTCTGGTTTATTCAAACGAGATAAAGGAGGGAAATGGCTGTCATGCCACCATTTAAATTGAGTTGAAACCTTTATTCTACCAAATCACTACCTAGGCAAACTGTTTGAATTTAGTTCATATATTGACGGATGAATTCTTTCCAAAATTGCTTAATTACATTTTTTCGCACTATTTCGATAACAGAAGTACAGTCTTGGTCCAGTTCACTATCGAGAACATACTGTACCTTAACAATAAGTTGATGTGTTACATCACGTCAGTTAAGTTCTATCTGAAACACTGGAAAACTATAATGACAATAATTTACGCTCCGTGTTCAGCAAAACCTAGTTTTTCGTCATTCTCAATGTTTGACATGCTACCTCCTGAAACTGCTGCAATACAACGATATAACTTTACATGCGTGTTCAGGGGGTTGTTGCAAATAGATTTAGTGGTAACGCAGTCATAAATTACAACGTCATCCATTACACTGGACTCTATAGTTTTGGACATATATTCCGTAGTACTTGTGGATGTCGTCTTCAAATTAAGTTACTATTGGTGTTAGTGTTAATCTTCTTCGCTTCATCAAGTCGAAGAACATTGTTGGTCAAGACTGTTTTTTCCTGCTGTCGTTTTCTTCTTCTTCGTAAAACGTTTACGTTTCTAGATTTTATTTTCTTCTTTCCCAGACTGGTCTATAAGTTTCAAATCATTATTACCGCTTAGTTCTTTCTCCTATTGGTGATTTTCCTGGCGTTCTCTACACAGTCATTTTTAGGAGTCTTTACAAGCTTTTCCCATGGACTCATGTGGACGACTTCACACTCCTCATTATTTAGAGTAAACTGCCAATTTTTACACCATAGTGATATCTTATTCAGACCGTTCTGCAGATGGTTTTGATCTTCAGATAGTTTTACTAGACGGTAGATGACGGCGTCATCTGCAAACAACCTAAGAGAGCTTCTTAGATTCTCCCCTAAATCGTTTATCTAAATAAGGAACAGCAGAGGACCAATAACACTACGCTGAAGAACGCCCGATATCACCTCTATCTTAGTCGATGCCTAACCATCGATGTAAATAATGAACAGCAGATGACCAATAACACTACCCTGTGGAAATCCCGTTATCACCTCTGTTTTAGTCGATGCCATACCATTGCTGTAAATAAGGAACAGCAGAGGACCAATAACACTATCCTCACCTCTGTTTTAGTCGATGGCTTACCATCGATGTAAACAAAGAACAGCAGAGGACCCATAACATTACCCTGCGGAACGCCCATTATCGCCTCTGTCTTAGTCGATGCCTTTCCATCGATGTAAACAAGGAACAGCAGAGGACCAATAACACTACCTTGAGGAACTCCCGATATCACCTCTGTCTTAGTCGATGCCTTACCATCGATGTAAATAAGGAAGAGCAGAGGACCAATAACAGTACCCTGAGGAACGCCCGATATCGCCTCTGTTTTAGTCGATTCCTCACCATCTTGTAAATAAGTAACAGCAGAGGACAAATAACACTACCCTGAGGAACGCCCGATATCACCTCTTAGTCGATGCCTTACCATCGATGTAAACAAGGAACAGCAGAGGACCAATAACACTACCCTGAAGAATGCCCGATATCACCTCTGTCTTAGTCGATGCCTTACCATCGATGTAAACAAGGAACAGCAGAGGACCAAGAACACTACCCTGTGGAACGCCCGATATGACCTCAGTTTTAGTCGATGCCTTACCGTCGATGTAAACAAGGAACAGCAGAGGACCAATAACAGTACCCTGAAGAACGCCCGATATCACCTGTGTTTTAGTCGATGCCTTACCATCGATTACTACGAACTGTGTCCTCTCTGGCAGGAAATCGCCAGTGTTAGCACTGCGCCACCTCGCAGAAGCAGCAGCACGTCTCGCAGCCGTTTGAGATGATCGCCTGTGGCCGCTTAACGGCTCACTCTCGCCGGAAGATAAATCACCGGAGTCTGGCGCTAATTCTCGGCGCGGTCGCCGGCGATTTGTCAGCCGCTCGTTAGCGCCGTGTCCGCTGCCGGGGCTCATTGTGCCACGACCACGGCTGCGACCGCGACCGCGACCGCACGACCGCACGACCGCTGGCCGGCGCGGTGCCTTCCGTGTTTACCGCCGGCAGTTCATCAGACGCCGCCCGAGTGCATTTCCTCTGGCCATTGAGAGTCCCTCGCGGCTCCGCTTTCGGTCCCGAAAAACTGCGGATTCACCGCGCCGGGCAGCCTTCTGGCGTGACTGCGCAGGTTTCTCTCGAGCTTTTATCTCCACCATTCCCCCTTCCTTCTGTACTCCCTTTCTGAGCGACCGAACCTCGGCTAACATTAAATCTATTGACTGCGACGCGATGCCGGCTGCTACCACGCCCTTGTTTTCCCGAGGACGTCCATTATTCACTTACATGCTCTCTGAGGTATTACTAGAAATGTAAAAGTAATGTAGTTCGAAGCTGCACCGCCAAGTTTTAGGTCAGGGGAGGACAAGTAGTGCCGATGTGACGTCAGTCTAGGCCGCACTGACGACTCACGAGGACGGAAGGGTGACCGTGTGACGTCACGCGCTCCGTACCAGCTCCCCCTATAGAAGAAAGCCTGCGCACGACGTCACAACATGGCGGCGGGGAGAGGCTTAGAGTCCTCTGAAAGATTGTAAACATTAGCAGTGCACGCTGTCTATAGTGCATTCTTTCGTTCAGGAGTGTATTTATTACGTAAATTAGTGTTGGGTTCGGTGTGATCGCTACGCTGGACGATTTGTGTGAGTGAGAACAACGTGTGATCTCTTTTTTACCGACAGGTTTTGCTGTTCTGTTCAGAAATGTAGAGGAAATTACGTCTGTGGCCCAAAAGTTACCGTCTTCAAACGTTTGGAGAAGAAGAAATGGATATGAAGAATTCCCAGGATAACTTGGCTCCTTCTTCAAGTTAATGAGTAACTTTTCGTTTTTGTTTACCCTTGTAAAAGAGTTTTAAGTCATGACTTTTTACCGTTGGATATTGCGATTCATTTTATTTACGTTACCACCCCCATTAACTTATTGTTCTCCGGACGTTTAAAGACGGTAACTTTTGGGCCACAGTCGTAATTTCCTCTACATTTCGGCACAGAACAGCGGAACGGCATTTTGTCGGTAAAAAAGAGATAACACGATGTTCTCACACACACAAATCGTCCAGCGTAGCGATCACACCGTACACAACTCCAATTTACGTAATAAATACACTCCTGAACGAAAGAAGGCAGTATAAACAGCGTGCGCTGCTAACGTTTACAATCTTTCAGAGGACTCTAAGCCTCTCACCGCCGCCATGTTGTGACGTCGTGCGCAGGCTTTCTTCTACAGGGGTGCTGTCTGTACTGCTGCCGCGGAGAAAATACAGGTGGCGCAGGGGAATGGGAAATTTTCAACGTTACAGTTGGCAGCACTGTAGCGCCGGCAGATGTTCAAAAATTTGAACAATTGATGTGAACGCATTGCCATTTAGTAATCGTGGAGAATTGGACTGGTGCGGAACGTGCAGTAGCTGTGAGAGCGTTTTACAAAAATGGTGATAGTGCGACTGCCGCGCAGAGAACATTTCGACAGCATTACCAGCTTGGACGTCATGGACGTGTCCCATCTGCGCATGCGATTACAACGTGGGAGCGTCATTTTGAGGAAACAGGACCTGTCTTGAAAAAGAAACCTCCAGGTGGCATTCCAACGGTACGTACCCCATAGAACGTTGCAGCTGCTAGAACTGCAATCGAGACAAGTCCTCGCCGCTCCGTTCGACAGCATGCATCTTCGGTAGGGATTAAGCGACGAAGAATACTGCACAAATCCCTATAAGTTGCAGATTGTGCAACACTTACATGAACGAGACCCTGCGTCACGTATGGAGTTCAGTAGCCAGATATTGGCTAAAATCAACGATGACGCGAATTCCTTTGGTAACTTATGGATATCATACGAAGCCCATTTCCACCTGAACTGATTCGTGAACAAACAGAATTTTCGTTATTGGGCACAGGACAATCCTTGTGAGTTGCACCAGCGACCGCTACATAGCGCCAAGGTCACAATAAGGTGTGCTGCATCATGCCGTGGTGTTATTGGCCCTTATTTTTTTGAACGTGAGGATGGTAGTGCAGTGACAGTAACATCCGCTCGATATGTTGAAATGCTTCAAACATTCTTTACACCGAGACTGTAAGAGCTTAATCTTAACGTCGAAAACATGTGGTTTCACACACTGCTCGACAATCGATGGCAGCAGTTCGTCAATTGTTTGGAAGACGCATTATTTCACGTAACGGTGACACTGCATGGTCTGCGAGATCCCTGATCTCAGTGTGTGCGACTTCTTCCTGTGGGGATATCTTACAGGCAAGGTCTACCGTACAAGTCCTGCAACAGTCCATGAACTGAAGGAGAACATTGAAGACGAAATCACTGCCATTCCCCAAGATTTGCTACACCGCGCATTCCAGAGTTTTCATAACAGGCTGCTAGAGTGTGAACGCCGAATGGGAGCACATCTTTCCGATGTCATCTTTAAAAAGTAAAGAGACACTTTTGAACATTTTGATTTATACTGAATATTGGCATACTAAATACATTCACTTTCGTTAATAAATTACTAGTTTTATGAATTTATTCATGGAAATGACGTTATTTGGAAATTTCCCGATTCCCTGCGCCACCCTGTAGAATGCAGCGTGAGGAGTGTAGCACTTTAGGAAAGACAGGGAACAGATCTAGTGTGAAGAATACACTGAGGTCTACGGTATCCTAACTTTAAAACATACTTTCTTTTAATTAAATAATGAACGCAGACGACAAACAATTGTATATCGTCTCTATACCATGACAACATTATAATGTAGGATGATTTCCAGTCCATGGTGTACAGCAATCAGCGAGAAGAAATATTCCTTCAGTAAAAAACCGTCTTGATTGCAAATTGTTTTATTAATTAATGACGCGTTTCGCCCTTTAGCAGAGCATCTTCAGATTATCTGCGTGACAGAATTCACACAAAATTACAGGGCGTAATTACAAACGGGTATAATGGTACATCGGCTTATTTTGTGTTAAGACGTCAGTATAAATGGTAAGCAAAGCTTACAATGCCCTCTCCGTGGTGTGACACCGTAAGCTGTTTTGCGGTGTTTCTATTTTTCTGATTTTTTTTCCTTATAGCCCTACAAATGATCGGGTAACAACGAATTACAGTTGGAACATACTCTTTACTCTTTACCGAGTATGTTCCAACTGACCTTGTCTTTCCTGTTTAGTCATTGAAAACCGAGGTTTCAAAGACCGTTGCACATTGCTCCCTCACTGCAGTTTCGCCTTGAAAATGGCAGGGCGGTCTCCTGCCGAAATATCGGCCGTCGTCGATTTTGGTACCTGGCAGCATACCCGCAAGTTTTTCGAAATCTCTAGGGATGCTGAAAGACAACATCCAACGCCAATGCCTCACCATAACTCCGGACATGCTTTACAGTGCTGTTCACAACATTATTCCTCGACTGACTATTGTTGATGAATGATGGTAAACATATTGAGCATTTCCTGTAAAGAACATCTTCTTTGCTTTGTCTCAATGTGTTATGCTAATTATTGCGTTTCTGATCAGATGAAGCGCCATCTATCGGTCATTTATTGAATCTTGTTTCTCTATATTTTTTTTTTTTCTTATATAACCCCATGTCATTCCAAGTATGTGAGTCAATTTTTACCTCTCTATCTACATTATTCCGTGATTTATTAAGGAATTAAAATTAACGGGGTACGAATACACTGTATCCGTTTTGCAGATGATATAGTAGTACTTGCTGACTCAGTAAAGGAAATGGGGTTTATGTTGCTAAAATTTGCCACAATCTTAAGAGAATTTAATCTAAAAATTAATAAGAAGAAAATTGAAACTATGGTAGTTGGGAAGACAAAATAAAAGGGTAAAGTTAATATTAAACTAGAAGATGCTGTTCTTGAGAACAGGTTGAGAACTTCTGTTATTTGGGGAGCACAAACACTGACTACAATAAATGTATCACAAATATAAAGAGAAGAATAGCCATGGCAAAGTAAGCTTTCCAAAATAGAAGAAATTTACTAACAGACACTGATTTAAGCCTAGAAAGTAGGAAAAAGTTTGCCAAAACTTTTGTTTGGAGTGTCTTAACTTAAGGATGTGAAGCGTGGACTCTGGGAAAGGCAGAGAAAAAGACAGTGGAAGCAATGGAAATGTGGATATGGAGAAGAATGACGAAAACAAGCTGGGCAGATAGGAAAAGTAGTGAACAGGTCTTAAGAGAAGTGAATGAGAACAGAACTCTGCTAAATTATATAGGAAGAAGAAAATCAAAAACGATAGGGCACGTAATGAGACACAACCAGTTTCTAATGAATGTATTTGAAGGTAACGTTTTAGGGAAAAAACCAAGAGGAAGGCCAAGAGGAACGTATTATAATAACATCAAAGAAGATATGGGGATAAAATGGCATGAAGAATTGAAGAGGATGACAATGGAGAGAGGGACGTGGCTAAATCGACAAGGCACAGCCTTTAGTTTATGAAGAGGTTATTAAGTTTTCAAGTTTATACTGATTTTTTTATTTTTTATTTTATTTTATTTTTATTTTTATTTTTATTTTTTATTTATTTATTTACTTTTTTTTATCACCCGATGCAACCGCTCGTTTAGCGAACGTTCCGTACCCAAAGATTGGAAAGTTGCACAGGTTACGTCAGTATTCAAGAATGGCATCGGATGGGCGTAGTGGGTGCAGCCAATCGAATTCAGGAAGGGGAGGGGCGGTGGGGGAGGGGCTGGGCGGAGTGCGGCGGAGGGTGGTTGGGACGGACGCGGCAAAAATGTGATGGATGGCGGCGCTGAGAGGGTTTCCGGGTGCGCGTTCCGCGGCCACGCACCGCTGCGCAGCGCGCGCGCATTAAACGCACCGCAACATGGCGCCGCTCTCAAAAAGCGCCGCCTCACCGTGACGTCACACCGGCCTCACAATGGCCAAGCGCCACAGCCGCCCACGCGCCGCGACGAGTTAGAAATACCCAAAACATCTCGCCTGTTTCAGGGCGTCGCATTACATTAAAAGCCTAGGTTCAAAATTTGTGTCGGGCTGTGACTGGAACACGGCTTTCTCACTTCTGGCCAGCAGTCGCCTCAAACACTGGCCGTCCTGCCCAAATTTTCAAGTTGTCGCGCACTGCAATGCTAGAGACTCCCCCCCCCCCCACCCATTAGTTCGTCTTGTGCACAGTCTAACCGGATGCTCGCAAGTAATCGGGCGTAATTCTGCTTCCGTGCAGAAACTGTCAATCATTCCCTGTCCAGGGAGGAAGGAGGTTATATAGGAGTGTTGGAATGTAAATAGTGCCGACTAATTATTCAGAACCAGTACAAAAGTGTTACATATTTTGCACTTGTTACTGTCCTTCTAAGCAGTCACTAGCGTTGTATACAACCTGTTACCAGCGATGTGGAAGGCGTTCAAATGTTCAAATGTTTGTAGTTCTATCGGACCAAACTGCGTGGTCATCAGTCCGTAGCTTACAAATTACTTAAACCTAGGTAAACTAACCTAAGGACAAACACACACACCCATGCCCCAGGGAGGACTCGAACCTCCACGGCGAGCAACCGCGCGCTCCTCAGCGAGACACTTTAGACCGCTCAGCTACTCCAACGCGGCATGGAAGGCATAGTATGCCCTTAGCAGAGCCTGTTCTGTTGATGGTGCAAACGGAGCGGTCTACTGCCTGCGAATCTCTGGAACTGTTGTGAGCGAAGGCCACGAAGTTGTTCCGTCATCTTTAGAATGCCGGCCGCGGTGGCCAAGCGGTCTGCAGCGTGCCAGTCACGGTCTGCAGGGCCGCTGCGGTCGGGGGTTCGAATACCCCCTCGGGCATGGATGTTTGTGCCGTCTTTAGTATAAGCTATTTCATAAGTAGTTTGTATGTTTAGGGTGTGATAACCCCGTAATTAAGTCCCATAATTTGAACATCTCTGGAATCAAATCACATTCACAAAGACTTAAGGGCAGTATGGTGGACGGTACAGTACTTCCCAGTCCCATCGACCGAACAGAGCAGCCACAGCTTGGGCTGTATGCGCCCGCGCATTGTCATGCTAAACGATGGCTGGGTTGCGCAGAAAGTGTTGCCGCTTCTTTCGCAAAGCTGGTCGCAGGTGCAAAAACGGACAGCAATACTGTGCACTGAAGGTCTGCCGTGGAGGAACGTAGGATAACGTTTGGACAACACCATCAAGGTCGTACACGAGAATCACCATAACTTTCACCATACTGGGGCTCCGACGGACCTTCGACTTTCGCGGAGATCCATAATGACGCCATACATTGGATTGGTTTTTCAGTTTTGTTAGGAAAAGGCGTATGAAAGCCTCTCCTTCGCGCTCATAGCACTCCAAGTGCAAATGAGCAGCGTCGTAACGCGTCCATTTCTGCATTTCCGTCAACTCATGCGGAACCCACCGTGATGCAGTTTTTCGCACGCCCAGGCGTTCCTTAAGGAAGCGAAGCACAGTCGTATGCGCTAATCCGGTTTCGTGGGCGAGCTCACGAATCGTCTGTCGTCGACCACTATCCACTAACACCAGCAGCAGTACGCACTTCTCCTTCAGAGACGCTAGGACGACCTGCCCGATGCATGTCTGACGCAGTTTGCCGACCTTCGTTGGAGGCTTTTACCCGTCGTGCCACTGATCTGTTCTGTACGGCAGTGCCGATTCGCCGCACGCCTCTTGAAGACCTTGATGATACTGTCGCGCTCAACGACCTCTGGAACATTCAGTCTCGATTCAACTCCGTTTTTCCTGTTTCGCAAACGTAGTGACACCATTATGTTAGACCCAAGGAGGTTAAAATAAGGGGAGATAGCGCTACTATGCAAAGCTTAGTTGTTGATTGAAGACAGTCTGCCATCTTGCGCAGCCAAGGAAATATGATTTAAGCACTGTGTGGTTCTTGTGCTGTTAACTCTCATGGATTGAAATGGCTGTCATTTTTGAGTAAATATTTGATACAGAATACTTATGTTGACAAATACAAATGTTCAGATAATGAACTGTTATTTTTAACACACAATCGCATTCGATAAGTACATCTTAAAATCGCGATAATGCCCGAATATTTTATAAGAATTGTCAGTTGTACTAGTTTACAGGAAATGCATAGCAAGGTTTTTCCAATAATGATAGAACCAAGCTGTATCATTTTCGTAAGTGCAGTTGTATGTTGAACACATACGATAATTCTTTCTGCAGTTTCCACATCGTTAAATATTAATATTGAAACTGAGTACCTCCAGGCTTTCGAAATTTCAAAGCAATCTACATCTCGTTAAAATGAAAATCAGAAGTATATACATGTGGCGTCTGTTTTGAAAGAACAGACGTCACTTCTGATCCTGCAGTTGTTATTCTTTCACATCCGAAGAATATATGACATCAACTGCGAATGGGCAAAGCTGAAAATGTGTACCCAGCCGGGATTCGAACCTGGGTCTCTCGCTTTCTAGGCAGTTGCGCTGACCTCTACACCACCGAGGACGCAGTAATCACCGCACCTGCAAGGACTACCTAGGCACGCCTCCCGTCAGATACAAATTGCCAGCTTTACCCTGCCGACAGTACTCAAACTCGTAGTCCTTTTGTTCTAATTCCTGTAAGAGTAAGGGCTTCAAACTTGCCCATCCCTTCCCACTATCAAAACGATCACAGGGTGTTTCACTGAGTGTGTTTGCCTCGGTAACTTATAAAATAATAGGTGACGGGAAATTTTAATGCGGTAGGTCAACACAAGAATGTTACACTTTCTGCAGACCTATGAACATAGTTTATTGTATCATTTTCCAAAGAGTTACAGCACAAAGATATAAGTTTTCAAATGAAACAATAGTTTTTTTCTATCGTGCATTGGATTCGTTGAAACCCGTCCAAATCAATTTAAACTACATTCCTATCACTGTTAGTTTGGGAGCTACAACCCTTCAAAGTTTAGGGGGCGGAGGCTGCGACAGCGTAGCTGACTGGCTGGTGGTCATGAGACAGTGGGCCGTGCCCCAGGGGATAGCCACTCGGCCAGTCAGCTACGCTATCGCAGCCCACCGGAACTTTGAAGGGTTGTAGCTCCCAAAGTAACAGTGATAGGAATGTAGTTTAAATTGATTTGGACGCAACTGGTTTAAACGAATCCAATACACGATAGAAAAAAACTGCTGTTCCATTTAAAAAATTGTATCTTTGTGGTGTAACTCTTTGGAAAATGATACAATAAGCTATGTTCATAGCTCCGCAGAAAGTTTAAGATTTGTTGTGTTGAGCTACCACATTAAAATTTCCCGTCACCTATTATAAGTTTCAGAGGCAAACACACTTAGTGAAACTTATACATGTGTGTGTGTGTGTGTGCGCATGTGGCGTAATTAGTGGGGAGGGGTGGGCAAAGTTTGTGGCCATCACTCTTACGGGAATTAGTTTCATAACTACGAGTTTGAGTACTGTGGGCAGGGCGAAGCTGGGAATTTGTATCTGACGGGAGGCGTGCTTAGGTAGTCCTTGCAGGTGCGGTGACCACTGTGTCTCCGGTGGTGCAGCGGTCAGCGCAGCTGCCTAGAAAGTCGGAGACCCAGGTTCAAATCCCGGCTGGGTACACATTTTCAGCTTTGCCCATTCGCAGTTGATGTCATATATTCTATGGATGTGAGAAAATTAGAAGTCATTGAGGCCGAAACGAGTAGCAACTATTAATGCAGTTTTTTTTTTTTTTTTTTTTTTTTTTGCTTAAAGTGTCACTTTCAAGTCGTCACCCCAAATGTAAATGTTATTGGTTCCGGAATATGGGGACGGTGGCTTCACTTCTGTGGCGTTAAGGGCCCTGCCGGCCGCGGTGGCCGAGGGGACTGAGGCGCTCCAGTCACGGTCTGCACGGCCACTACGGTCGGGGGTTCGAATCCCCCCTCGGGCATGGATATTTGTGCCGTCCTAGTTCGTAAGTAGTTCATAAGTAGTTTGTAAGTTTAGGGATTGATGACCCCGTAGTTCAGTCCCATAGACTATACAAACATTTGAACATTTTTGAAGGGTCTCTTCCTGTATTCTAAGCTCCATGGTTAGACTGCTCGCTCACAAGTGGCTGTGTTTCCGTCGATTGTGCGCACGCCGGTGATGTGGGACGGGCGAGTCCATTAGGTGTGTAAACAACGTGCGCTGTCAGCGTCAATAGTAGATTCCATTCCATAGTTTCTCCACAGCAGTGTTGCCTCTATTTCAGTTCCAACCCTCGTATTAAAAAGTGTCGCTGACAGGGGGCACCCTAGTCAAACTTCGTGGTTTCCACCATTTCACATCTCTCGCCTGATTTTTATTTGCATTTTGTTGTTGAGAAGCTCTAGAAAAGGAGTTACATTACAGAGTTCCTGGCACCACGACTGGGAACACAGCCTCCAGCACGGTGCTGAGTGAGCGATGAGTGTGGACTCATTCCTCCCTCCCCTCACTCCGTAATCCCGCTGATCTACCCGGCAGATCTCCCCTCGCCATTCTATGGGCGACCCCATCCGCGCCTGCCGAAGCGACGTTTCAATTACACAGCTCTGCGGGAAAGCGCGAGAGTGCGACCCCCTGCCGAGGCGGCAACCCGCGCTGCACGCCCTGCGTAGCAAACTGAAAACTCGCCACCACAGCGCGAAGCACCGCAAGTACTGGCTGTGCGAGTTTTTTCTACTCTTTAACACCTTCCACACTGACAAAGGAATGGTCAAATTCGACATGTCGAAATCTCCTCTGAATTTATTTATTCTTTTTTCCTTGGAAGAAGACACCGAAAAAAACACACAGCCAAAATTTCAGCTGCTAAGGGGCACTACAAGTATTTCTTTCTTAACACTTAACGTGCGGTCGACGTGATATTACGTCTTCAGAAGGAAACTGAATTGTGCGTCCGACGTAATATTACGTCTCGGCAGTTATAATGTTTCTTCGTGGCGTCAAAAGTATATTTAACATTTCCGCGAAGACTGAGTGGTCTTCAGGCTTCGTGGTTTCAATCGCAAGCGCTACATGGAAACAGCAAACTCAGTGGAATATTTTGTTATTGCAGCTTACTTCGTATGCATCCTCTCAATTTCATTAGAGTGTTTTCGTGTTCTGTTCGATATATGCCGTGAACGGGACAAACGTTTGGAGCAAATGATTTATGAAGACCTTGACTAGTTTTCAGATAGTGAAATAGGGCTTTCTGAAAATAGCGGTAAGTCAAGAAATGTTCAACAGGAAGAACTGTAAAAAAAGGAGACCTCATATGAGTGCACCAAAGTTTATCACATCGTTGTCCACTATGAACCCTAAATTGTGTACTGAACTTATGGTTATTTTATTTTTCTTCATTTCAAATGTTTTGTAAATATTTTTAGACGACTTTAACATATTTCATTGTATAAAGCAGTACTGTGATTCCCTTTCAATTTTTTCCCGGCAATTTATATCACTGACTTAAAAAAGCATTGATGCCTAATATTTTAAATTGATCCATAAATTTGCGTAGTGCAATAAACATAAAAATATTTTGGAATTATGACGACATTGAGCTGTACATTGATTTTACACAGTCCGCAGGTGACGGCAATTACAAACTACACCAGCACTGTCAGTGTTACGGCGGACGTTGCTGAAAAACACACACTATTTGAAAAATGCACTAAATCCACAGCTTTGGAAGTATGGCAAAGAACTATTGTACCACACTTTACATGAAAGTAACACATTTACATATAAAATAATTTGATTATATACAGGGTGAATCACCTGACACTTGCACTGCAAATATTTCGGAAACGGAAATTGCGATTGATGTGCGGTTTCCACAGAATGGATTGGTAGTCAGGGACTCGTAGTGTTAGCCAATGAACAGATTGAAAAAATAGCTATAAAGTTTATTTGTATGCAAACATAACATTTTTCAAATGGAACAATGGTTTTCTATCATGCACTGGAATGTTTGACACCAGCTGTGTACAAAGAATTCTGAATGACATTTTCGTCACGTTTAGTTTGGCAGCTACAACCCTTCAAAGTTTAGGGGGTGGAGGCTACGACAACGTAGCTGACTGGCTGGTGGTCATGAGACAGTGGGCCGTGCCCCAGGGGATAGCCACTTGGCCAGTCAGCTACGCTATCACAGCCTACAACCCCGGAACTTTGAACGGTTGTAGCTCCCAAACTAAGCGTAATGAAAATGTCATTCAAAATTCTTTGTACACAGCTGATGTCAAAAATTCCAGTGCATGAAAGAAACAGCCATTGTTACATTTAAAAAACTGGATGTTTGCATAAAAAATACATTTTCTAAGTAATATTACAATCTGTTTGTTGGCTAATAATACGAGCCCCTGACTATCAATCCATTCTGTGAAAACCGCACATCAATCGCACTTTCCGTTTCCGAAATATTTGCAGTGCAATATTCGACGTTTTTGTAATGAAATTTGTAGTTTTTTTTTTTTAATTTTTTTTTCTCTCAGAAAGTATTAAGAGAGTTCTACAAAAATTTCTCTGTTTCATCTCTTTATAAGTTGTAAACTTCTCTCGTGAGGTTTCTGGAATAGGTCAAATAGGAGAATTTTCATAATTTTTGTATTTATAATTCTACAAGTACAATTTTAAATTCATGCAAAATTCCAAGTACTTTGTCCCATATCCAGTTTGCAATCAGAATTTCAACATTTGCTCTTGAGACAACGTTCATTAGGTTTACAGAAATACGTGTACAAAATTTCGTAATTCTAGCATTCATGAAATATGAGGAAAAGGTACATAAACTTTAAAAAACAAACTTTTCAGGAAACGCAATTTGAAGTTCAAGCTTAGTTTTTTCCCTTATGCCACTTCTTCCACATTTGTCCTCTGGGTCGTCTTTCCCTTCAAGACTTCTCTTCTGGTTTCTTGTCTGTCTTCTTTCCTTTACCAGGTCTTCAACTGACTCTTCAGCTGCAGAGACGTGCTGTAGATGTATTGTTCTCAGAATGTCTTGAGTACAATTTCCTATCTTGAAGCCCATTCTTTCTAGTACCTTCATCCTCCCGACGTTCCCATCCTTAAATATAAGAATTGCATCATAAGTTGCGGTTCTGACAACTGTAACAGATGCAAATGCGATTTTAGGGCATTGTTTCCGTATGAGTGAATTTAGAGACTCATTTGGATTCTGGGTTTTGCCATGAACACACTTTTTGAGAAGTGCAGGATGGGCCAGAATCCAGGTATGCCCCATTGACCTAACTAATTTTTCGCTTGGAGCTGCTAGTAGACGAGTTCACATTTTCAGCAGATGCTGTTACTTCGGACGTAACCTCATTGCTGGTTTGTCGTTGTTTCTCACGTCTTCTATTCACTAACTTGTTCAAACGCATATTTTCCTGTTTTTATAGACTCTTTCTGATTATGGCATAACTGAATGAAGAAAGAATCGAACACTTATATAAATCTCCTTTCACCTTCCTCGCCCAGTGCTGCCCTCCTTCTCTTGGATCTGACTTCTTCTGACATATTGTTTATTGCAATCTGTCATGATTCGCGATTGGTCCAAGTCCATCACACTTTTAGTGGTGTTATGCATCTAAGTCCACAGAAGTATCTCAAATTAGTTTTAAAAAATTCAAGAAGAACTGCTACTCAAACAAGGAGATAGAGCCGCGGTGGAGTAGCCGCGCGGTCTAAAGCATCTCGCTGCGGAACACGTGGTTGCTCGCCGTCGGAGGTTCGAGTCCTCTTTGGGGCATGAGTGTGTGTGTTGTCCTTAGGTTAGTTTATCTAGGTTTAAGTAGTTTGTAAGCTACGGACTGATGACCACGCAGTTTACAGGCATTTGATTTTTCAAGGAGATAGATCGAGCACTTCAACCTAGGAAGAGAACCAGGATCAACGATGAACGTAACCAGCCGAAGGAGAAAGTTTTTCTTCCATTTATTAGTAACATCAAACATCGCATTGGGAAACTATTACAAAAATTTGACGTGGAAAGTGTTTATAGACCAACTGGGAAAATAAAAGAATGTGTAAGGTTGGAAACAGATACGCTACATATATACATGAGGCGTCTGGTCCGAAAGAACAGACGTCACTTCTGATCCTGCAGTTGTTATTGTTCAATATTCACAGAATATATGACATCAGCTGAGATTGGGCAAAGCTGAAAATATGTACCCAGCCTGGATTCGAACCCGGGTCTCCCGCTTTCTAGGCAGTTGCGCTGACCACTACACCACTGGGGACACAGTGATCACCGCACCTGCAAGGACTACCTAAGCACGCCTCCCATCAGATACAAATACCCAGCTTCACCCTGCCCATAGTACTCAAACTCGTAGTTATGAAACTAATTTCCGTAAGAGTAAGGGCTTGTCCACCACCTGGGAATTTGTATCTGACGGGAGGCGTGCTTAGATAGTCCTTGCAGGTGCGGTGATCACTGTGTCCCCAGTGGTGTAGGGGTCAGCGCAACTGCCTAGAAAGCGGGAGACCCGGGTTCGAATCCCGGCTGGGTACACATTTTCGGCTTTGCCCATTCGCAGTTGATGTCATATATTCTGTGAATATGAGATATGCTACATTCTCTGGCTACACCAGGTGTTTATAAAATTCCTTGCAGTTGTGGACAGGGTTACATCGATGCAACAAAAAGAAGTCTGAGCGAACATAAAAGGAACTGCCGCCCAGGACACACTGGCAAATCGGCCGTAGCGGAAAATGTTTACCAAGAAGGTGACCACGAAATAAAATTTAGCGAGACGACCGTCACGGCAAAGACGTCACATTGTCATGCACGCATGTACAGAGAGGCCACAGAGATGTTCAAATACCGAAATAATTTTAATAGGAAAGACGAAGGTGTTAAACTGGACTAGATTTGGAAGTCAACATTATTTTTAAACGAGAATGTTGGTAATATCAGAAAATGCCACGTGACTAACGGATGGCATGTATACACGGCACTAACTCTTGTTCCCCTGTAGTTTGCCGCTTCACCTCTGAGGATGCCTTTCGCAGTCGTAGGCGAAATGTCAGCGGAAAGTTTTACACATGGACCATGCGTCTCAGCCCGGAAATTTCAACTTATGAAAGAACACTATTAATGACAAATCTCTAATTAAAGTCGTGATCTGATTTCATACTAATCCTGTATGTTGAATACGTAATGTCTGTTAAAATTATTTCAATATTTACAGCATGCACAATATAACGGTGACCAGGCCATACTCAAACAATTCAACTGCGAAAGCCAAGAAAAATAAGTGGCTATCCATTACTGACATATTGTATCTGTTTGCATGAAATAATACTTCACTTATCCAACGTCATCAGGAAAAGAAGGAGCAGACACATTCGCAGAATGGACAAGGGGAGGTTAACGCAGCAAATTACATAATTCTTGATGGATCAAAGAAGTATAAAGACATCTGGAAGAAATGGGAATACGGGAACCAGAAATACACAACATGGTGATTTTTAAATTAAAAATTCAGTCCTTTGCAAGACAGAAGAGCAGGACAGGAGATCGAAGAAGGGTGCAAGTATGAGAATGAAAGTATATTGGAAAAGGAGGAATAACAGAAGAAACGAAGCTGATAGGAATTAACTTGGTCCTAAGGTAGCCGAAACGTAGGAAGAAGAATACTTCACTTAGAGTACTCAAAATCAATTAATCATCAGTGTATCTGAAACTGGTAACATGGAGTGTAAAACAATCGCTACATTGTCCCATTGGTACTTTAGTTTTGTTTCAATCCGATTAGCTTTAAAATACACAACTAAATGCAAATAATTTCTTGAATGAAACTTTCACTCTGTAGCGGAGTGTGCGCCGATATGAAACTTCCTGGCAGATTAAAATTGTGTGCCGGAACCGGGACTCGAACCTGGGAACTTTGCCTTTCGCGGGCAAGCGCTCTACCGACTGAGCTATCCCGACTATTTTTTTTTTTTTTTTTTTTTTTTTAGGGCCTCCCTTCTCCCCTCACAGCCCTTCCTTACGCTCTCCAAATTGTGCCTTCTTCGGCGAGCTTCTATTGCTTTCTTCGAAGTAAATGAAAGGAAATAAATACATCATTATATGATTGTAAACGAAAACGATCTTCCTGGGAAATGGAGCAGCAGAAAAATGCTGCCTTACTGAAAATAATCTGTTCTTGCTGAATTCTCAACAGCAGATAAATAAATGAAAGAATATGTTCTTCTTGTATCCAAAAACAGTAAATCTTCTCTTTGACTCGAAATGTGAAACAACATTCTTCTATGAACAAACATCGGGAAAACGCAGAAATCGTGGCATAATAACGTCGTCATGTAGAGTGCGTACGTGGCACGAGTTGTAGAGAAATCACTGAATTGTGTATCGCAGAAAGTTAGCGAAGAGCTTCTTGTAGTTCTTTCTTTTCATAAGCTTCTGGTGCTGTGTATGGAGGTACAAGTGGAAACTATATTGCCGGCCGCGGTGGCCGAGGTGACTGAGGCGCTCCAGTCACGGTCAGCACGGCCACTACGGTCGGGGGTTCGAATCCCCCCTCGGGCATGGATATTTGTGCCGTCCTAGTTTGTAAGTAGTTCATAAGTAGTTTGTAAGTTTAGGGACTGATGACCCCGTAGTTAAGTCCCATAAGCTTAACAAACATTTGAACATTTTTTTGGAAACTATATTTGCTTTTCGTTTCTTCTGCCAGTATGTAGTGTAAAGCGTGCCCTTTTATCCAGTTAACGGCATTTCTTTTCGTGGCTGGGTAAGGCACGTCGCTGGGGTTTAGAAGGTCCTTCGGTGTAACGGTATGTGGAGCCGTTTGGGTGACCTTGGCTATGAGTTGTCGAGTGATTTGCCAGATTTCGTCGACTTCAGCGCAAACCAGTCGATGCTCTTCAGTGTCAACTAAATTGCAGGTCGGACAGTTGGGTGAGTCTGCGAGGTGGATGCGGTGCAACTTAGAATTGGTCGGTAGTTTCCTGTTGACGGCTTTATACCACGTAGCCCTGACAGTGGTCGGTAGAAATCGGCTACTGATGTTGCTCCAGATGGCCTTCCAGTCATAACCAGGGTATTTTTGTTCCACCACATTTCCGGGTTTCGTTTTCATCAACGTGTCATATATCGTTTTCGCTTTGGCCGTCTGCTGGACTATGATCGTTGTGGGAAGATAACTAAGTTCAACTAGAAATTGTTGAAAATGATAAAGTCCTATGGGAACGTGCCGAACGTCAATGGGTGGGGTGAAATCTGTAGGAGCAATTTCCGTTAGTAAGTTGGCGGTGAATGAGTTAGGTGTCATCTTCCAGAGCTTGAGCATATTGCTTGTAAATAATGCTTTGGATTTCATGAAGATATCAGTAAGGTTGAGCCCCCCATTTGCAGCTGATAGAGTTAACGTGTCGAATCTGACTTTAAAGAGATTCCCACGACTGATGAAGTGGCCGAAAGCTGACATTATCCTCGCAGCAATGGCACCTGGCATGGGTAAAACTTGTGCGATATAATTGATCTTGGAAGCGATGTAGATATTGACAAGGGTTGTCTTTTGGATTTCGTCAATGTGTCGCATACTGTGTTGCCTAATTCTGGCTCTCACGCTGTTAAGAAGGTTCCTGTAGTTAACTGCTATCGTTTCTTTTATGTGGCGCCGATAAGTAATTCCCAAAATTGTCCGCTGGTCGACCACTGGTAGGTGTACGTTCTGGACCAATAGACCTTGGCCTAAATTCATTATACTGGATTTAGTTCTGTTTAATGTTGCACCTGATGCCAGTTCGTACTTGTGTATAACCTCCAACGTCCGTTCTATGTCTTCATTGTTGGTGACTATGACACCTACGTCATCTGCGTAGGCGTTACAGACAATTTTGTGATCGTTGATGCGTAGTCCTTGTAGTTGCTGGTACAGTGTTGCGAGCAAAGGTTCGATAGCAATGGCGAACAAAGCCGTGGACATGGGACATCCTTGCCTCACTGAACTCTTGAAGTGAATACTCCTGGTGAACTGGCCATTCACCATAATTTTGGATGTGCTGTGTTTTAAAATCCTGGCGATGAGGTTTACAAAGCGGTGTGGAAAGCCCATTCTGGACATCGTTTGGAGGAGGTAATCATGATTGACCTTGTCAAACGCCTTTTGAAAATCTAGAGTCATTAGTGCGCAATTAATGTTGAGAACATCCGCCGTTGATATTATGTCGCGATATCCGCACACTGTTTGTAAGATTGACCTGTCCTTGCCAACACTAGTTTGGTACGGACCAGTTACCTCATTCATTATCAGTTTGAGCCGTCGAGCTAAAATGCGGGTCATTATCTTGTAATCACTGTTAAGCAGTGTTATTGGTCTTAAATTCTCAATTTGCGCAGAACGTGGATTTTTCGGGATAAGTGCAACGAATCCGGCAAGAAAATCCTCTGGGATGTCACTGTCTGAATTCATGAGTTCTTTGTAGGAGTAATTTGGGTTTCAGCTGCCTATAGAAAACCTGGTAGTACTCGGCCGGCAGGCCATCGGGTCCCGGTGATTTATTTTTGGGACTGTGTAGGACGGCAGCGTCCAAGTCGTCTTCGTCGATCTCAGCGACCAGGCTGTCAGACGCCTCAGTGCTGAGCCGTGCTCGCAGGTGTCGGAACAAATCTCCCTGCGCCTCAGCGCTAACCGTACCGCCGGACATGAGACTTGTGAAATATTCATGAATTTCAGTTTTAATTTCATTTTGTTTAGTAAGACTGGTTCCATCTGGTCTTTTGATTTCAGTGATTATTTTTTGTTGACCTCTCTTCTGTTCCCGGATAACGTGGAAGATGGACGATTCTTCACCTTTGAGAGCATTCTGTATACGTGCCCTTACTTGATAGCCGTTTAATTGCTTTCGCTTCAGAGACAAAATTTTGGATTTAATTCTCTTTATTTGGATATAATTGTCAATGACTGATCCGTCAAGCGTGTATAATTCCCGCAAACATTGGAAATAAAATTCAGATGTCCTCTTGTACCAATAAGCTTTCTCCCTGGAGTAGTCAATCAGCATTCTCCTCAGTTGAGGTTTGGCACAGGACATCCACCAGCTAAGAGCGGAATTGTACGACGGGAGACGTCGTTCGCATGCCTCCCATGTTTCGTGGAATCTTTCACGACATCCCGCATCGTTCAGGTGGGTGACGTTTAATTTCCAATACCCTCGTGCACGGTAGGTCCCTTGTCGTTTCATGTTGATTGTACTTATATAAGCAGCGTGGTCGGTGAAGCTGGTTGGCCATATTTCGGCGTGCAAAATACGGTCGTGCATAGTATTCGATACGTACATCCGATCTGATCTACTCGCTGAAGTTCGCGTAATGAATGTGAAGCCTGGTGCATCACCGTGTGTGTATTCCCACGTATCAGTCAGGTGAAGTTCTTTAACAAGATAGTCCAATTCAGGAGAGGTGTTGAAATTAGGGACCTGGTCCTTTGGGCTCAGGACACAGTTAAAGTCACCCGCTAGAATAATGCAGTCTTGACGGGGTCCAAACAGAGGTAAGATTTCATGTTTGTAAAACACCGCTCTATTGCGTCGATTTGTGCTTCCTGACGGGGCATACACGTTAATTAGCCTAACGTTATGAAAGGTACAAGCTATTCCTCTACCATTGGTCAGTTTTTCGATGCTGTGGACAATTATGCCCTCTTTCGCTAAAATTGCAGTCCCCAAAGCGATGCCGTTACCGGCATTGCTGTGAGCGTTATACCCATGAATATTGTCTAAGGCAATGTCAGTCACTTCTTGGAGCATAGCAATGTCTACATCTGCAGCATATAAAAAGTCTTTTAAACATTCCAACTTAACTGAACTTCGTATACTAGTTATTTTTAAGGTAGCAATTCGATAGTCCTGAAAAGTGTTCATAATTGAGTAAATAACCGGTATCGGGAAAAGACGTCACTATCAAACATTTCAGTATGTGTCAGTTTCGTAGCCGCTGGCCTTGTCATGATCAGTGGTATTTGGCGATGCTTCACCTTGAACGATGCCTGGTTCACTCATATCGACATCTTCCATTGGATCCTGTGACCAGTCGGTGGACGGAAATCTTCTATCATTATCCACAGCAGTCGTTTGCGGTTCCCCATCACTACCGCGTTGACTGGCTTCCGATAGGATCTCGGCTTTGGTGGCAGTTGGTACAAGGGCTGGTAAGGAAGCGGTGAAGTGGTTTCCCGCGTTGTCAGGTAACGTACTAGCGATTTGTCTGGCTTTTTCTCGCAGTTTGGGGGCAGTTTCTGCTGCACCTTCATGTGCAATCCTTCGCTTTTTATGAGTCCGAGAGGTACGTTTTTTCTTTGGGGATGTCGTAGCTTCTACAGAACTTGTCAGTTCAGTTTCCGTAGTTGTGTCATCAGTAGGTGTGTCCTCGACATTGGTGCTGTTCTGTTCCCGTGGTGGTTGTGTCGGCAAATCGCTTAACTGCGATGTAGCAGATACAACCGCCACAGTGTCTGGGATTTCCATCGGAACCTCTTTGTCAACCTGGGGTGTTCGTGGTTGTGCCGACAAATCAGTGGACTGTGATGTAGCAGAGACATCTTCGGCAATTTCAGGGCTCGGCATCGGGACGTCTTTGTCAATGACGGTGGGTGAGTGGTTCAGTTCCGTGGTGAGTGTGACGAGCTGTCTGCCGCTGGCAGCGGACGCATACGTCACAGGCAGCGACGTCATCACGGCTGGCCTGGCGGGCTCGCCGGCCGGCAGCTGAGCCACGCGCCGCTGCAGGCACTCGGCGCGCACGTGTCCCTGTTTACCGCAAGCGGCGCAGGTGCGGGGCTGCCCGTCGTATGACACTATGGCGCGGTACCCGCAAACATTTATGTACGATGGAATGTGCTTGTGAAGGTCGACCTTAAGTTGACGGATACCATTCAGTACGGGAAATTTATGAGAGGTCGACCATTTCTCAGCTACATTGCTAAGTACTTTCCCGTATATAGACACCACAGCATTTATTTCCTCGGCCGAAACCTCGAAAGGCAGTTCGAATATTCGTACGGTCCTAATTCGAGATCCTGCATGGGTAACTTCGGCATCGCCAATGTGTCCATCGCGATGTTTGAACTTGAAAGTTCCTCCACATGACTGAACTAACTTTTCACATAGTTCCGCACTTTTCAACTTTACAAAAACGTCACTGTTTACGATAGACATATAGATCCCTATAATGTCGTCAAAATTCAACTTCACTGTTTCTTCAAGGAACGTTTCAAATTCAAAAGAATTCGGTCTCGGACGGCTACGATCCAACGTGAACTTCAACGTATCAATACGAAACGGCTCAGACATCACGGACTCATCTTTCAGAGACTTCAATCCACGAATAAGTTACAGCTACAAGCTGCAATAGCGAAACACTCACCAAGCGAAAGCGCAATCGGCCGCGGCGCTCAGCACTGAACCGCTCACGACCACTGCCGCCGGCGAACTGCCGGAACCGGGACTCGAACCTGGGACCTTTGCCTTTCGCGGGCAAGCGCTCTACCGACTGAGCTATCCCGACAGGACTCACGATGCCGCCTCACAAAGTAGGAGACGAGGTACTGCCGGAAGTAAAATTGTGAGGCGGCATCGTGAGTCGTGTCGGGATAGCTCAGTCGGTAGAGCGTTTGCCCGCGAAAGGTAAAGGTTGCAGGTTCGAGTCCCGGTTCCGGTACACAATTTTAATCTGCCAGGAAGTTTCAAATAATTCCTTGTTCACAATACAGCTGAGTTTGCCTGTAAATATTGCCATTAATTACCGTAACAATACCTTTCATCAGCAGAACTCTCATAAAAGTTTTGCTGTAGCAACCTGTACATCGACTTATAATTCTTATTAGTTACGCAAACTGATCTCATCGAAATCATATCTGTATTATATCTGCAAGTCATTGACTTGCTTTGCCAGACGGCTTTTACAGGTAACACAAATTTTTTTAGGCTATTTCAATAATTAATCTTCAGAATGATTAAAGGAATTGGATACTGGTAAATGACTTTATGTTAAATCAGAGCTTGAAACTATTGACAACTAACTTCATTAATTACAAAACGCACCTACTACAACAACGATCATACAATAATATAATTAGAAATAGTAAATACACGCGGATTTACCTTATTCATTACTATTGAGTGTCTGTAGAAGAAATATAAATGTTTTCTCAGTTACTGATACAATTGACTCCACCATTGTAACCACATCGACATGCAACGGCGTGAAAGCTCCTCACACAGACTTTCCCTACACACTGCCTGCTCGCTATTACTAGCAGCGCAACTCTGACATCAGAAAAATTATGCATATTCTTTGGCTTATGGCACAGATTACAAATGTATCCACGTTAACAAATTGAAGTCACAATATTACATAGATTAATAAACTGAAGTAGGAATATTACATAGGAATGGTGCATAATTAATTACAGCCTCAATTCCAATAACAATGTACCAAAGGTACTCCTTTGAAAATAGATAATTCTAGATTTGGTGTATCTTTTCAATAGTGTTTATTTCTCATTAAAGACCCGCCGTAACTCGCTCCCTGCAATAAAAATTACTTCCGAGTATCATAATTGCTTTATTCATTCGCCACAGGTAGTCCATCTGTGTCAAACTTTTTTATTTATTAATTTTTTACTAGATGATCCGGTGAACTTCGTATCACTTACCACTTAATATAAACTATATTTAAACCATATGTATTTTAGACCCAATAGTTTTATAAAGGCATCATCAGATAGTCTTAAGTATAAGCGTACATGTCCAGGATAATGTTCAGGTCACATTCGTGGAAGTTCAGGGAACGTTTAAACGGTGATAAAGTATGGAAAAATTGCGAGGAAATTCGATTTAAAACATGTAAAATAATGACTTGATTGTTGTGTTGATTGTGTTCAGAAATATACTTTGCAAGAGTAAAGTTCGCTTTACACGATCTGAACCCGTATATGAACTGTCAAAGATAAAAATGAATTGCTGTTCGTTAGTCTCGCTAAAACTCGACAACGGCTGAACCGATTTGCCTATCTATTATTACATAAACCACTGAATCTATTGGGACGAAATCTGCCTTGGAGATAGCTTGAGCGCTGAAGTACCGGATAAGATACTTTAGGAAGTGTGTAATTCAAGATTTTTTTTATTTGACGTACAGAAAGCGAAATATCGAACAATAATTATCCTGGACATTGATTGATTTGCGCACTCTTTCCGCCCACTATCGAGCCGATACTTAGACTATGTGATGATGCCTTTATAAAGCTACTGGCTCTAAAATACATATGATTTACATTAATATGGTTTATACTAAGAGGTTAGTGATAGGAAGTTCATCGATCCGGCAATACTTCGCAATTGCTGATATGTATGTACTCTTGCTTTGAACGTCAAATGTACAAAATTTTATCGCAATCGAACGTATGATATTGATATCATAAAGGAAAGAGCTCTTTTAGTTTTCCACACTTTTTCCTTCTTTCTGTCAAAATATTCCAAACTTTTACTTGACTCACCTTCCTCTCGCTTTGAACGTCGAATGTGCAAAATTTTGTTGCAATCAGATGAATGGTATTGATATTTCATAGAAAAATCTCTATTTTTTTCTGAATTTTCCAGGAAACTTTTCCAGATTTTTATTTCGTAAGAACGTTGCTCTTACTTTGAACGTCAAATATGCAAAATTTTATCCCAATGATATTGACATCTCATTGAGAAAAGCTCTTTCAGTTTCTCGCGCATTTTCAAATTTTCCGAGAAATTTCAAAAAAAAAAAAAAAAAAAAAAAAAAAAATAATCTTACAAACCTCGTCGTGTGAACTCGTACTCGTGATGCTCTTACAACCATGTGGCAATTGATTTTTGGTCATAGAAAAAAAATCGCTTTCGATTTTTCCTAAATTTTCCTACTTTCCGGGTGACTTTTCCAAATTTTTATTTGATGTGAACCTTCCTCTTGCTTTCAACATGAAATGTACAAAATTTCATCGCAATTGAACGAACGGTAATGATAGCTCAGTGGAAAAACCTATTTCAGTTTTTCTCCATTTTCCTCTTTTGCGGACAACTTTTCCTATTTTATCACCGTTTAAACCTTCCCTGGACTTACAAGAATATTTCAAGACTAAAATTAGCCAAATCGGTTCAGCCGTTCTCGATTTTTAGCAAGACTAACGAACAGCATTTATTTATTTATTTGTTTTATTTATTTATTTTTATTTTTTTTATTTTTTTGTCGATAATTACCTGAAAGAGTTTCACTCGCAGCATTCGGACATTGATAACCGATCGGCAGCACAAAACACGACAGCTTTTTCCGGAATGGAAAACGCTTCACTTTTCATTAGCTCACAAGGAGACAACATGGGTATCGGATTATAGAATATTTTTATATTTATAGTATGTGAAGTTTAGAATTTAAACAACAATCAGGCAAAGCCATTCGAGCCATCTCTCAAAAATACTCGAAAAAATGTCCTTTGAAATTTGTCAAGTACACGCAGGTAGCAATAATTAAATCATTCGCAACTTCTGTCACTGTAGCTCAGGTGTTCAGTGCGACGGAGGAAATTCAAGTGACGGGTTTCTAGACACGTTTGTTCTAACCGAGTTAATGGTTGTTCGGTAACGAAAATGTTTCTGGAAATGAAACTGCATAATTTGTATTATCAGGGCACTTCCCTAGATGTGCATTTTGGAATGGGTCGTGTTCTGCAGCTACGCAGTTTATTAATTATATTCAAAAAGCGATTAAGATCCACGAAGGAGGGCCGTTCGATAATTTATCTGCAGTGCAGTTGAAAGTAAAATGAGAAATAATGCGCGTGCAATACTTTCGTGCCTCTGAAGTTCCTAAAATTGTAATTATTTACAGATTTACTCGATAAAATACGCAAAACTTATGAAAAGAGGGATAGCTTTGTTTACCGCATCGCAGTATTGGATTGCCCATACGACAGCATTTATCCAGCACTGTAAAGGTCTCTTTGCAAGAACGAATTAGGAGGAAGAGTTTCAACGATAAGACAATATGTCTTCAATCTCTGCTTACGTGCCTTTCCTTCCAGTGCGAGGTTGACTGACAGAAAACGTGTGATGGTGACATACCACGTTTTGACAGGTACGACGAAAAAAGAGTGATAGCGTACTGGTCTGACAACCGTAGGGTTGGTCGTTCGAATCCCGCCCTGCCAGATTTTTTTCTTTTTATCCGCTGTGTTCGAATACTCACACAGTGTTGATATCCAGTGGTAACTGTCACGAAAAATGCAGGTGTTTTGTTTATTCGCAGTTTTCTATATTTTATAAAATAATAATGATGGTTTCAATGAAAACATAAGTTACATTTTCTACAGTATTGACTTCGCTATTAGTTAGTCTTTGAACAACCAGTTTGTGAAGAGCTACGACACTGTTTTTGGAAAGCCATCTCTATAGCTGCTAATGGCTCTCCAAGCATCTAACCTACTCAACCATCGTTTTAGGTGACGACAAGGTGTTCAGCTCGTCTGCATACACAAAAACAGAAACTAACGGCCGGCCGCGGTGGCCGATGAGACTGAGGCGCTTCAGTCACGGTCTGCACGGCCACTACGGTCGGGGGTTCGAATCCCCCCCTCGGGCATGGATATTTGTGCCGTCTTTAGTATAAGGTAGTCCATAAGTAGTTTATAAGTTTAGGGACTGATGACCCCGTAGTTAAGTCCCTTAAGCTTAACAAACATTTGAACATTTAGAAACTAACGCAACACGTGGAATTAAAGATCGCAAAACATTTCATATGACTGAATTAGAAAACAAAATAACAACAAAATCTGTTACAGCGAGATTCGAACCACCGACTCTAAGGTTGTGAGGCCAAGCACTACCTCCTGAGCAACACTGACAGATGCTGCGAGTGTATTAATTATTGGTGCTTACGTCCACTTTCAAAACTTCAAAGTCTATTTTCTCGAGAACTTTTGAGAGTGATGTAGAATAGCTTTGGCTGATTGCTATTTCAGTCCAGAACTTCATGTACCATAAATATCAAAAAATTCTAAAATCCGATACCCGTGTGGTCTGCTTGTCAGACATAGAGGAAAGGCAGTTCTGAATTAGTATTAGCATGGTACAGTTAGCGCCTGCGGTGCCACTGCCCACTCGGCAGACAGGTATTGCGGGTGGCCTAGATTGCTCGGCCGTTCGCTACACGGACTCAGCTGCTTTAGTCGGTCAGTAAATTCATAAGCGGAGGAGCTACGTCACAGGACCTCCCTAAAAGTTGTTACAAACGTCGTAGCAGCCCTTCTGCGGAGCTTTCTGTAAGTCTTTGAGTCTACATGCGACTGGGCAGCGAGTATTTTTCGACAAATGAGTTAACCCTTTCATCCCCGAATTAATATAGGCGATTAAAAAAAATATTTGCTTTGAAATATGTAATCTAGGCTGGACTTGGAAATACAAATTGAAGTAAAAAAAGAGTTTCCATATGGCAGCGTTAGTACTCAACGAAATGATTTTCAGGAATTTGATAAAATTGTTTATTTTTAAGAACTGAATACAAATACAAGATATGCTTGTGATACAAGGAAGAATATCAATGCAACAAGGAGAATATATGACCATTTCTAAGTTTTTCTTATACAACATAACATAACATAAATATGCTGTCAGGGTAAGTTACAGAAAACTTCATTTATTACTTGGTGTGGAAAGACATAAAGCAATTGTTTTCACTTGTTAAACACTTTACATTTTATGCACGACACTGCTGAATCCTTTAGTGCATAGCTTGCAGCGGCCTCTCTGGTGGCTCTGTTGTGGCCAGTTACCAACTTCATCATATCTGACATCTGCAATAGGCCTGGAGGCTACCAACCTCTTCTTTAGAGTTTGTATATCTTCTGCAGATGGTCTTCCTCTTTTGTGATGAACAACATTTCATGCCATAGTAAGGCCAGAAGCAATATGAGTGTGGAAATCCAGAAGAGAAAGATGAGATGTTGCGCCTCTATGATTCAAGTGACGTCTGTAAAGCAACCACGAATTTACAACTGCAGTATTGAAGCACCAATAAACTATTCGCATATACCACTTTTTGGAACGGACATTTATCCTATAACGTTATATGAGCATGTCTGCTACATCCACTCCTCCCATGTGTTGGTTATATTCCTTCACAATCACTGGTCGATTTACCTGAATTGTCCGATTATCCTTTTTACTCCACCTCTGTGGATTTATACCTGCATATGTGGAAACCAGTTGCACTGCTTTATTTTCATACCACCTTACTGCTATGATGCTGAATGATTTATCTATGCTATAATCCAGTGCCCCTCTTCCTTTTTTTTCAGCTCCTTTTATTCTTCTAGGGGGCAGTGTGACATTCTGTCTGAACGAATAGTTGCAACACATAAAATACCTTTCTGTTTGAGAACGTCTAAAAATTCTAAAGAGCTGAACCAATTATCAAAAAATATCTTGTAGTTCTTGCCCTCTGGTTAGTCTTCAGACAGCGTCAGAACAATATCTCCCGAAACTCCTAAATGGTGCTCATCGCATGTGCCTTCCCTCACATAAATTGCAAAGTCATATATTAGGCCTGATATTCCAGCTCGAGTAAACACTTTATATCCCCATTTATGAGGTTTGTTTTTGAGATACTGAACTAAAGATCTTCTCCCCTTGAAAGGGATCATCTGTTCATCAATGCTCTGTTTCTCTTCAGGAGTGACTTGCAACATATTGTTCCGTTAAGATTCTATCAGGGGCCTCACTTTGAATAACTTGTCATGCTTGGGATCACCTTTCGGTTTCTGGTTGTTGTTATTATTATGTAGATGGAAATATGACTTAGAGTTTCAAATCTACTCCTGCTCATAACATCTGCAACTGGAGGAAAACGACACTGTTGTGTCCAGTACATTTTATATTGTGGCATTGGAACTGCACCCATAACTAGTAAAATACCAATATATTGCTTTATTTCATTGCAAGAAATATCAATGACAACCCCATCTTTGACGTGTGCATAGTGATTTGTTTCAAGGGCAATGGATTCGCATATTTCATCATCAATGAACATCTGAAAATAATCCATTGGAGTCAGGTCTTCCTCAGATGGTGGTGGAGGTATGTTGTCTTTCCGTGTGGTATCTGGCGGAACGAAATCACCTTTCTTCCATGAACAGTTTTTCTTCTTCTTTTTTGCAGGTTTAGCTGCTTCCTGTAGCATAATGTATGCATAAACAATCAGTTATGTGCATTTTGAGGTAACACTATGTAATAATGTTTTGTGCTGAAAAGATATAATACTTACCTTGCTGGTGGAAGGTTGTACGCCATTACTTTCTATGTTTGTTGCTTGAGGTTTAGAGATGTCCTCATGTTCAATACTGTAATCCTTCCCTTGCTTATGTATTTCAATATTATTACTTTGTGAACATTTTACGACACTGTTGGAGTCTTGTTGGATAATGTCAGACTCATTATTTTCTTCATCTGACGAAAAGCTAAACTCTGAAATATCGCCATCTGGAATCTGCAGACTTTTATGGGGGAATGCCATTCTCAGAAAACTGTGAAACAGGAAGCAATTTCTGAGGTTATGTAAAGGCAAGCCATGAATTCCCATAGTTGCCAAATGGCAACAGTCACATTTCAGTAAGTGTTCTGAGTATAAATTGTTACAAATGTGTTATTATTTTAGTGATACATTGCACTTTTAACAATATTATGCAAAACTTACCTTATAAAATATTCGTGGAGAGAGCAGTTCAAAAGTGCAGCAACTAATTGCACACAACAGCTGATCGAAACAACAGAATCCAAAGATTACTTTTAAGACCCCTAGGTGGGCATTCTGCTGCCATCTGTTGTTTATTTCTCAAAACACATCTTTGTGGCCATGTGGCAACTATGGGATAAAGATTTGAGGTGGAAACCTCCAAGAATGGCCCACAGGAAAGTAGTGTTCTCACACGGCTACACTAGAGATGAAAGGGTTAAGAAATAAATACTGCAAGGGAAGACAACTGTCCTTTTGTGAACGACAGTCGAGTATATTTAAATCAATTCCCGGCGTTGCCCGCTTGTAGATTCATTCCTTTCTTATATTCTAACGGATTTTTTACAGAAGAATGGAAAATCTTGAAATAGCCGACCTCCAGGAAGATCAGTTTGGATTTAGATGAAATGCAGGAAAACGCGAGGCAGTACTCATATTACGGCTTATCTTATAAGATAGACTAAGAAAAGGCAAACCTACATTTATAACTTCTGTAGATTTAGAGAAACCTTCGGACAATGTTGGTTGGAATATAATTTTTCAAATCCTGAAGGTAGCAGCGATACAATATATTGCGGGAAGAATGTTTTCACACATTTTACTATTCCAGTATGACAAGTCTAACTGTACTAGAAATGAAAAACATTTCCCTACTACACCAGTGTAAATTATACTCCATAATCATGAGTTAAGCAAAACTGTTTCACCTGGTGCGTAATATGAATGAGAGAGGAGAAATACCCTCAGACCTTAAGAAAAATTTAATAATCTCCATTCTAAATAAATCAGACGCAGACAGGTGTGAAAATTACAGAACCATCAGTCATGGTTGCAAAATACTAACACGAATTATTTATAGAAAGATGGCAAAGCCGGTAGAAGCCGACCTCGGAGAAGATCAGTTTGGATTGAGGACAAGTATAGGAATACAGAAGCCAATACTCATTTTATGGCTTAATGGCTTAACTTAGAAGTTAGATTAAGGAAAGGCAAACCTACATTTCTAAAATTTGGAGAAAGCTTCTAACAATGTTGACTGGAATACACTCTTTCAGATTCTGAAGCCAACAGGGGTAAAGTCATAGAAAACGGAAGGTTATTTACAATTTTTTACAGAAACCAGATAGCAGTTACTACAGTCGAAGGGCACGGAAGTAGAACACTGGTTGCGAACACAGTACGCAAGGGCTGTACCCTTTCACCGATGTTATTCATTTTGTACACTCAGCATCAGACCTCCTTGACACTTGTGCAGAAAGGTGTGCTGTATTCTGCGGCATCCATTTTCAGTAAGCTGCCACAAGAACTAAAGAATCTTAGCACTAACCCACTCGCTTTTAGATCTAAATTGAAGAGTTATCTCATGGCTCACTACTTTTATTCTGTTGAGGAACTCCTAGAAAAGTTAAACAATTAAGCTAATTCATTTTTATTGATTCTTTTCACTTTGTCTTAAGATTTTCGTGTGCATTGGACTACTTAAAAATTTTGTATTACCAGTCTTGTGTTAAACTTCATGTATTGACTTGTTCTATGACCATGGAGTATCCCTCCTCCATTAGATCCTGTGCAACAGAAAACCATATTATAATTATTAATATTATTATTAAAGGCAAATATTTTTGTGAAGGAAAAACACAAATATCATTGCTAGTCCTATCACTTGCAGCAGTTCTCCGTTTTTTCAGTCACATACAAATTTCCAAATCGATGACACTCATTCGTGACACAGCATTCTATTACAAGTATACAGGGTAACATACTACTGTTATGTGAATAAGAAAATCCCCAATGTGTTATTAATAAATAACTCCTACAATGTGGTACAAAAAAATATTTTAACTAAAGAACATCTGAACCCAGTTCCTCTCACTTGGTAGTCTACAGCGCTAACAACCACGCTTCTTCTTCAGTCTACAACCCTGAGGATGGTTTGCAGCAGAGCGCCATTCCTCTCTGCTGTCTGCCTTCGTCTTCATTTCCACACACGTGTTACATCCAACATCATTCACGATCTTTTGCATGTCTGATATTCTTGGTCGCTCCCGTCGGTTTCGTCCCTCAATAGCTCCTTCTGCTATTGTTCCAATGATGTTATTGTGTATTGGGATGTGCCCTACAGGTTTGTCTCGTCTTGTTTGGATGTGCCTCCACAGGGATCTGTTTTCCTGTACTCTTCTAAGCACCTCTTCATTTGTAACTGGAGGCGCTATGCTCCGATGCGCTAGGCCGTTCCCCGTCGGGGGTTCGAATCCCCCCTCGGGCATGGATATTTGTGACGTCTTTAGTATTAGATAGTTCGTAAGTAGCTTGTAAGTTTAGGGACTGATGACCCCGCAGTTAAGTCCCTTAACCTTAGCAAACATTTGCATTTGTCACTCTCATTTTTCAGTTGATCATCATCCTTTTTTAACACCACATCTCCAGTGTCTCTAGCCATCTTCTGCCCCTGGGGGCTCGCGGTTCTTTCGTTAGTTCGTGCGTGGCGAGCACGGGGCCCCGAGCTAATGCAGTCCTCCTTCCTTCTTCACTTCCCGGACTGCGTTTCCTTTCCCTTTACCTCCTTTACTATCCTTACTCTCCCCACCGGGGCACTGATAACCTCAGTAGTTTAGTCCCCCTATCCAAACCAAACGACCCAACCCAACCCTCTAGCCGTCTTCTCTCTTCTCTTTCCATTGTCCAAGTTTCGCAACCGTATAGAGCCACACTCCAAACAATTACATTGCGATAACTTAATTCCTGTAGTACATCTGGTATTGTACACACTATAGTTTTCGCAGGTTTTTTTCTCATTATTAATGTGTGCTTTTATTTACATTTAGTTGTAAGACATTGATTCGGATATGATTTTGTTATTCATCTTAGATGCTATGACTCTGAGATTTCGAATTACGAACAGAGACCGTAATGAGTAACGTAGAAGTAGATATCATCGGAGTAGTGCAGCAACTAAAATCATTAACAAGAACAAGTCTCTTGGTCCGGACCGTATACGCATTAGATTTCTATCTGATTACGCTGAAGCGATAGCTCCTTACTTAACAGTCATATACAACCGCTCTCTCAAACAAGGATCTGTACCAATGGATTCGAAAGTTGCACAGATCACACCTATGTTCAAGAAAGGCACTAGGAGTAACCCACTAAACCGCAGACCTATTTCATTGACGTCAATTTGCAGCAGAGTTTTGGAACATATCCTGTATTCAAATATTATGAATTATATCGAACAGAACGATCTATTGACCCAAGGTCAACACGGATTTACAAAGTATCGTTCATGCGAAACAAAACTAGCTCTTTATTCACACAAAATGATGGGCGGTATCGACAAACGTTCACAAATCGATTCCGTAATAATTTATTCTGTAGAAGGCTTTTTACACCGTACCTCACAAACGGCTTTTAATCAAATTGCGTGGTTATGGTATATCGCCCCAAATTTGCGATTGGATGGGGGATTTCCTAGCAGAGAGGACACAGACCGTAGTAATCGAATGGTAAGGCATCGACTACAACAGAGGTGATATCGGGCGTTCCACAGGGTTATTGGTCCTCTGCTGTTCGTTATTTACATGAACGATTTAGGGGAAAATCTAAGTAGCTTTCTTAGGTTGTTTGCAGATGACGCCGTCATTTACCGTCTAGTAAAATCATCTGAAGATCAAAACCAACTGCAGAACGATCTGAATAAGATATCAGAATGGTGTGAAAATTGGCAATTGACTCTAAATAATGAGTAGTGTGAAGTCGTCCACATGAGTACGAAAAGAAATCCGTTAAACTTTGTTTACAACATAAACAACCAAACGTGAAGGCCGTAAACTCCACAAAATACCTAGGAATTACTATTACTTCAGACTTAAACTGGAAAGAACACGTAGATAATGTCGTGGGTAAGACGAACCAGAGACTGCGTTTTCTTGGCAGAACCCTTAAAAGATGCAACAGAACTACAAAAGAAACTGTATATACTACGCTTGTCCGTCGATTTTTTGAGTATTGCTGCCCAGTGTGGAATTCTTATAAGGTGGGTTTGACGGAGGACATCGAAAGAGTCGAAAGAAGAGCAGCTCGTTTTGTACTGTCACGATACAGGGGAGACAGCGTTACGGAAATGATACAGGATCTGGGATGGGAATCATTACAACAACGGCGCTTATCGCTGCGGCGTGGGCTACTTACGAAACTCGAATCACCAACATTCTCCTCCGAATGCTAAAATATATTGTCGACTGCCACTTATATAGGTATAAATGATCATCAGAATAAAATACGACAAATCAGAGCTCGAACAGAGAGTCAGGTGTTCTTTCTTGCCGCGCGCTATTCGAGAATGGAATGGGAGATAAATAGTATAGTAGTGGTTCGATGAATCCTCTGCCAAGCACTTAAATGTTGTTTGCAGAGTATCCCATGTAGATGTAGATGTAGAAACACCTTACTGCGAGTTATAGAACAAAACTGCGAGATATACGGCATATCAAGATGGCGTCTGTTGACATGGGAAGAACAAGCGAATGTCGTTTTGACGTCACTGTCCAGGTCGTCCCCTATTGGCTAATGTCACAGGGCATTTCATTGGTGGTAAAGAAATTTTTGCTTGGGATATAAGAACTCCTTGCAAGATGCATTTCACACGATACCCGCAAGGCGGTAAAAAATAAAATAAAAATAACAAAATAAAATAAAATAAAAGCTCGGGCGGAGAGTCCTATTGTATGCGACCCACCCTGTATAAAGTGCACGCCCTTCTCTTAACCAACAAGTCAAGGCGGTAGTTGGTCGTCTCTTTTTTAGATTCCACAGTGAGTCTTACACTACGACGGGTGGATCCATATATCCCAAGCGGCCCTTTACAATACCTCCGCGGTCACAACGGCAAGCAACAGGTAAGAGCTGTTGGCCGCGCGTCTGAGTCCTTTGAGGCAGCAGCAACAGCTGAAAGGCCGGTGTCGGGTGTCGGGAGTATGCAAATGAGGGCGTGGAGACGGACTGGCAGAAGCTCCGCGCGGCCCCTCAAAGGCGTGGCACAGCCGAAGCCGGCCCCGTAAACGGCGTTTAAGAAAGCGACGGCCAGCTCGCGAGCTCGCGTGATTAACGACGCATAAATGGCGAGCGGGCATTCTCCGCGCGAGCAAACAGCCGGCGCTTTCACGCGCCTCCGCAGCCGGCATTCGTGTGCCGCACTGTGCGCAGGGCTGCCAACCGCGCCGAGTCATTAATACGGGCCGCGTGACACCGCCGTTAGCGGCGAACCGGAGCTCACGTGCAGCCAGGGTGGCGGGAACCACGTGCTACTGCACGAGTGACGGCAATTCTCTTTCTCTCCATCTCACTCACAAGCGAATCTAAGGGGGGGGGGGGGGTCCTTCTCCCACCCCCCGGAGGCGTCCTCGATCGCCCGTGTACTCACTTATTACTTTCTTGGGAGCAGAGTTACTTTAGGTTGCGGTAGTAACAGTAAAAGTTGGCCTTTGCGATCGCCTTGTTCATCTGACACGAAAATCGAACACACGAATAAGTTAAATATATATATGTGTGCATGGCCAGTCGTTGGAAGTTTGTGGATTAAACATTGAATCGCCGTGTTTTTCACATGGGCAGTTTTACGTGACGTGTTCGAGAGTTGGTAATCCACCTGCACTGTTCATTTTCTCTCCGGACGGAAAGACAAAAAATATCGTTCATTAACAAGCGTTATAATGAACGCACCACAAAGAATTCCGAAACGTATTTGTATTTTAGTTAATTATTTTGTTTCATAAGGACTTTCTATCATTAAAGTGTCATCATGATACAATTACTTTGATTTCAACTCATAGGCTCTCAAGGAAAAAAAATGGGTTATTCTTTTCATTCTCCACTTCGAGGAGTGGAGAGGGTTGTTTGAGATCCGGCCCATAAAGAGTCGCGGTTCTGTTCAGCCAATTATCAGACAAGCTGATAGTGGGGCAAAGGGGGATCCCAATTGGGAATAAGTGGGAGGGGCTTACCAGTTCCGGCATACGCCTTACAACCGAGGAAAATTTCTGTTTACTGTAAGGTTTGGCAGCTCGTTCAGACTTCCCTCCAACGCTAAATTCACAATTCCTTGATGTCTAAGAATGTGTCCTACCAATCCATCCCTTCTTTTAGTCAAGGTATGCCAGAAATTTCTTGTCTCCCCAATTCTGTTCAGTACCTCATCATTAGTTACGCGATCCACCCACCTAATCTTCAGCATTCTTCTGTAGCACCACATTTCAAAAGCCTCAATCCTCTTCCTGTCCGCACTGTTTATCGTCCATGTCTCACTCCCATACAAGGCAACACTCCATACAAATGCCTTCAGAAAAGACTTCCTTAGGCTTAAATCAATATTCGCTGTTAACGAATTTCTCCTTTTCAAGAACGCTTTTCTACCCATTGCCATTCTGCATTTTATATCCTCTGTACTGCGACCATCATATGTTATTTTACTGCCCAAGTAACAAAACTCATCTACCTCCTTTATTGCTTCGTTACTAATCTAATTCCTTCAGCATCACCTGATTTTCTTACACTGCATTCCATTACCCTAGTTTTGCTCTTGTTAATGTTCATCTTATATGCACCTTTCAGCACACTGTCCATTCCGTTCAATTGCTCTTCCAGGTCGTTTGCCGTATATGATAGAATTACTATGTCGTTGGCAAAACGCAATGTTTTTAATTCTTCCCCCTGACCTTTAATTCCTTCTCCAAATTTCTCATTGCTTTCCTTTATAGCTTGCTCAATGTACAAATTGAATAACAATGGAGAAAGACTACAACCCTGTCTTACTCCCTTTCCAACCACTGCATCCCTTTCATGCCCTTCAACTCTGACAACCGCTATCTGGTTTTTGTACAAGTTGTAAATAACCTTACGCTCCCTATATTTTACTCCTGGTTGCTTCAGAAGTTGGAAGAGTTTATTCCAATCAACATTTTCAAAAGCCTTCAGACCATGTACTGACATTAAAATGCAACACAAATATTTCCGCTGCGACACTTTTGTTGTTATTGAAAATCTCAGCTGTTATACACCGTACTAGAACTGTAATACAGGCTCGTGATATTTTATTACCGCATTTTTAGGAAATTTACTACCAGGCACGTCAATTTGTAGCTTCGAAAAAGTCCGACGGAACTTGATGCACATCATTATTCAATAGTCAACCTTTATTTAAAACGTGGAACCGTAAAAAGGTAAAATTCCCGAGTGGGTGTGGCTTAGCATCCGTCAGCCGATACCCCAAAGAACATGGCGGACGCCAGTTCAATTTTCCTCAAACAAGGCGACCCATCGCCACTCTATGAAATTTTAGCTCGCTGCGGTCGCGTGTAGCTCGTTGAGACAAAGGTCTCGTATGCAGAAGTCGCGACGTCTCCCAGCGTTCAGCTGCACGTATGATTAGCCACATTGACCGCACACGTTAAGACACACGCTCCGTGTGACGGCGGTTTAAGCCGTGTGTCGATAGTACCCTCTGTTCCAGAAACATTAGTCTTGCCAGGTTCGCAGAAGAAGGTCTGTGAAGTAGGACGAGAGGTCCCGGCTGAACTGGTGATGTGATTGTGGACCCTGAGTGGAACCAGTAGGTACAGCCCTTGCCTAAGAAAGATTCCGCGTTCGACCCCTTCTGCGTACATACAAGGAGCGTTTGAAAAGAGCGTGCAAAGTCCGAGAGATGGCACCACCAGCGTGTATCGAGGCCATTATTATTTAGTAGCATCTTTGGAAAGAGCGCACACCAAGGTTCAGCCATATTGGTCTGTTTCTTTGTGTTTGGCAGTTTGTCTGCATCAAGGAAGTCGAGTGGCCGGCCGCGGTGGCCGAGGGGACTGAGGCGCTCCAGTCACGGTCTGCACGGCCACTACCGTCGGGGGTTCGAATCCCCCCTCGGGCATGGATATTTGTGCCGTCCTTAGGATTAGCTAGTTCATAAGTAGTTTGTCAGTTTAGGGACTGATGACCCCGTAGTTAAGTCCCATAAGCGTAACAAACATTTGAACATTTTTGAAGTCGAGTGATTGTCAAAGAACGGACAAAATAGAATTCCGTTTGGTGATTAAACATTACTTTATGAAAGGCAAAACGCTTCAGGAGACTAAAGAGAAGCTTGATAAACATTATGGTGACTCTGCAACTTCGAGTGGAACAGTTTATAAGTGGTTTCAAAATTTTCGGAGTGACCACTATGGGCACAAATGAGGCCGAACGTTCTGGACGCCCTGTGGAGGTTACGACTACAGAAATCATTGATAAATCCATGATATGCTGATGGATGACAGAAGAGTTGAGGTGCGTGAGATTGTAGTGCTTCGGGCTTCTGGAATGAACGGGTACATAATATTTTGCATAAACATTTGGACAGGAGAAAGCTATCCGCAAGATGAGTGCCGCGATTGCTAACGCTTGACCAGAAACGGAATCTTGTGAAGTGTTGCAAGGACGGTTTGCAACTGTTCAGGAAGAATCCGCAGGACTTTAAGAGTCATTTCGTTACTGTGGATGAAACATGGATACAAAATTACTATACTCCTGAGAACAAACAAGAGGGTAAAATTATTACAGGTGCATATTATCCATGGTTATTGGACCGTTTGAAAACTGAGCTGCAGGAAAGACTCCGGCGATTGACCAACAAAAACGTCCTTTTCCATCACGATAAGGCACCAATAAACACCTTAGCAGTTGTGGGCGCAAAATTTTTGGAAACAGGATTCCAACTCATTTCACATCCCTCCTATTCTCCAGACTTGACTACCTCGTACCACTATTTGTTCCCCAGTTTGAAGAAATGGCTGGCGGGCGGAATATTTCATTCAAACGAGGAGGTGATTGCAGAATCTAATAGCCATTTTTTCAGGCTTGGACAGTTCCTGTTATTTGGAAGGGATCGACAAACTAGAACAGCGTTGGACGAAGTCTATAAGTTTATAACCAGACTAACTCGAAAAATACAAATGGTTTTCAGTTAGTAGTTTTTATTTTTGCAAGGGGTTTCAAATGCGCCTCGTGTAATCTACCAGGAAGATATACTAGTGCATCCTCCCCTGCAGAGTGCAAGTTTCACCGTGTCCACGTGTTTAGTTTCGGTGCCCGTGGTAACAGCTCAGTTTTATAAGACTGCTGCCTCCATCTACATCTACATGGGATACGCTACAGATCACATTTGAGTGCGTGGCAGAGGGTTCATCGAACCACCTTTATACTATTTCTCTCCCATTCCATTCTCGAATAGCGCGCGGGAAGAAAGAACACCCGCATCTCCCTGTTCGAGCTCTGATTTCTCGTATTTTATTCTGATGGTCATTTCTACCTGAATAAGTGGGAGTCAACAATGTATTTTCGCATTCGGAGGAGAATGTTGGTGACTGGAATTTCGTAAGTAGCCCAAGCCGCAGCGATAAGTGACGTTGTCGTAATGATTCTCATCCCAGATCCTGTATCATTGCCGTAACGCTGTCTCCCTGTATCGTGACAATACGAAACGAGCTGCTCTTCTTTGGACTCTTTCGATGTCCTCCGTCAACGCACCTGATAAGGTACCCACATGGGCAGCAATACTACAAAAAAGGACGGACAAGCGTAGTGTATGCAGTTTGATTTGTAGTTCCGTTGCATCTTTTAAGGGTTCTGCCAATAAAACGCAGTCTCTGGTTCGCCTTTCTCACGACATTACCTACATGTTGATTCCAGTTTACGTCTGGAGTAATAGTAATTCCTAGTTATTTTGTCGAGTTTACGGCCTTCACGTTTGATTGATTCATCTTGTAAACAAAGTTTTAACGGATTTCTTTTCGTACTCCTGTGAACGACTACAGAGTTCGCATTATTTAGAGTCAAGTGCCAATTCTTACACCATACTGATATACTTGGTTTTGATCTTCAGATGGTTTTACTAGACGGTAAATGACGGCGTCATCTGCAAACAACGTAAGAGAGGTAATTAGTTTTTTTATGTAAATGAGGAACCGCAGAGGACTAATAACACTACCCTGTGGAACGCCCGAAATCACCTCTGCTTTAGTCAAATGTTCAAATGTTTGTATAGTCTATGGGACTTAACTACGGGGTCATCAGTCCCTAAATTTACAAACTACTTATGAACTACTTACGAACTAGGACGGCACAAATATTCATGCCCGAGGGGGGATTCGAACCCCCGACCGTAGTGGCCGTGCAGACCGTGACTGGAGCGCCTCAGTCCCCTCGGCCACCGCGGCCGGCTGCTTTAGTCGATGCCTTACCATCGATTACTACAAACTGTGTCCTCTCAGAGAGGAAATCCCGTATCCAGTCGCAAATTTGGGGCGATATACCGTAACCACGCAATTTGATTAAAAGCCGTTTGTGAGGTACGGTGTCAAAAGCCTTCTGGAAATCGAGGAATACGGAATCGATTCGCGACCCCTTGTCGATAGCACACGTGTCCAGGTGTTTAGTTCCGGTGCCCGTGGTGACAGCTGAGTTTTGTAAGACTGCCGCCTCGTACGGCAGCAGACGTGGCCGGTGGCTCGCCGGCCAGCCAGTAGCGCTGGCCGCCTTCTTCCGCGGCTCAGAGCTCAGCTCAGAGGAGGTGGCGGGCTCTTCTTTGGGAGGGTGATTAATGGCCGCCGGCGACGGGAGCCGCGGCCGCTTTCAAAGGCGCCGCTGAGACACGGCGCGCCGTTTAAACGCGATTAATGGATGCCCGCTGGCGGCTGGCGACCGTGCCGGGACTGCCCCAGGTGCCGGAGAGGCTGCAGCTGGAAAGACTACTGCTGCACTGCCGAGTCACACTCTAACCTAGAGCACTGCACAACTGGCGAAACACATCAAGCGATAGCTGCCATCGACAAGGCATCTCAAATCCATTCCACATTTCTGGATTTCCGGAAGGCTTTTGATACTGTACCCCACAAGCGGCTTCTAATGAAATTGCGTGCTTATGGAATATCTTCCCAATTGTGTGATTGGATTCACGATTTTCTATCAGAAAGGACACAGTTCGTTGTAATTGACGGTAAGTCATCGAGTAAAACAGAAGTGATATCTGGCGTTCCGCAGGGAAGCGTTATAGATCCCCTACTCTTCTTCGTGTTTATAAACGATTTAGGAGACAATCTGAATAGCTCCCTTAGACTGTTCGCGAATGATGCTGTCGTTTATCGATTAGTGAAGTCAACACAGGATCAAAAGCAACTGCAAAGCGATTTAGACAAAATTTCTACATGTTGCGAAAATTGGCAATTGACACTAAATAAAGAAAAGTGTGAAGTAATACACATGACCACTAAAAGAAATCCGCTGAACTTCAATTACGCGTTAAATTCGTCAAACCTTAACGTCGTAAATTCTACCAAATACCTAGGAGTTACAATTTGAACAACTATGACTGGAGAGAACACATAGAAAATATTGTGGGGAAGGCGAATCAAAGGTTACGTTTCATTGGCAGAACGCTTCGAAGATGTACCAGCTCCAACAAAGAGACTTCCTACATCACACTTGTGCGTCCTCTCCTGGAGTACTGTTGCCCCTTGTGGGACCCTCACCAGGTGCGACTGACGGAAGATATTGAGAAGGTTCAGAGAAGGGCAGCTCGTTTTGTGTTATCACGTTACGGGGGGGAAAGCGTCACGGAAATGTTGCACGAATTGGGGTGGAAATCATTAAAAGAAAGACGTTATTTCTTGCGGCTTGATCTGTTTGCGAAGTTTCAAACACCGACTTTTACTTCTGAATGTAAAAATATTTTGCTAGCACCCACCTACTTAGGGAGACATGACCATCCCAATAAAATAAGATAAAACAGATCGAAAACGGAACGATTTAGGTGTTCTTTCTTCCCGCGCGCTATTAGAGAATGGAACGATAGAGAAAAGTTATGACAGTGGTTAATGAACCCTCTGCCAGGCACTTAACTGTGATTTGCAGAGTATCTATGTAGATGTAGCTGTAGATGTAGATCGCAGTACGTTGTTGTCGACGGCGAGTATTCATCAGAGACGAGTGTATCGTCAGGCGTGCCCCAGGGGAATGTCATAGGACCGCTATTATTTTCTGTCTATATAAATGATCTGATGGACAAACAAACTTATAACTTGCGGCTGTTAGCTGATGATGCTGTGGTGTATGGGACGGTGTCGTCTTTAACTAACTGTAATAGCATACGGGATGACTTAGACAAAATTTCTAGTTGGTGCGAAGATTGGCAGCTAGCTCTCAATGTAGAAAAATGTAAGGTGATGCGCATGAGTAGAAAAAACAATCCTATAATGTTCGAATACAGCATTAGTAGTGAGCTTCTTGATGCTGTCGCGTCGTTCAAATATCTAGGCGTAAATGAAACTTTCACTCTGCAACGGAGTGTGCGCTGATATGAAACTTCCTGGCAGATTAAAATTGTGTGCCGGAACCGGAACCCAAACCTGGGACCTTTGCCTTTCGTAGGCAAGCGCACTACCGACTGTGCTATCCCGACACGACTCACGATGCCGCCTCACAACTTTACTTCTGCCAATACCTCGCCTCCTACTTTCCAAAGTTGTGAGGCGGTATCGTGAATCGTGTCGGAATAGCACAGTCAGTAGTGCGCTTGACCGCGAAAGGCAAAGGTCCCAGGTTCAAGTCCCGGATCCGGTACACAATTTTAATCTGCCAGGAAGTTACATCTAGGCGTAACACTGCAGAGCGATATGAAATGGAACGAACATGTAAGGCCGGCCGCGGTGGCCGAGAGGACTGAGGCGCTTCAGTCACGGTCTGCACGGCCACTACGATCGGGGGTCCGAATCCCCCTCGGGCATGTATATTTGTGCCGTCCTTATTTGTAGCTAGTTCATAAGTAGTTTGTAAGTTTAAGGACTGATGACCCCGTAGTTATGTCCCTTAAGCTTAACAAACATTTGAACATGTAAGGACAGTTGTGAGTAAGGCGGACAGCCGACTTCGGTTTATTGGGAGAATTTTGGGAAGATGTACTTCACCTGTAAAGGAGACCGCGTATAAAACGCTTGTACGACCACGTCTTGAGTATTGCTCAAGTGTTTGGGACCCGCAGCAGATCAGTTCAAAGGAAGACATAGAGGCGGTTCAGAGGCGAGCAGCTAGGTTTGTTACCGGTAGGTTCAACCAATGCGCGAGTGTCACGGAAATGCTCCGGCAACTCAATTGGGGATCGCTGGAAGAATGACGACGTTCTTTTCGTGAATTTCTGTTAAGTAAATTTAGAGGGCCGGAATTTGAAGCTGAGTGTGGTACGATCTTGCTGCCGCCTACTTACATTTAGCGTAGTGATCACAACGGCAAGATAAGAGAAATTAGGGCTCGTACGGGGGCATATAGGCATTCTTTTTTTCCTCGTTCCATTTGGGAGTGGAATAGGAAAGGAAATGCCTAGTAGTGGTACAGTGTACCCTCCGCCACGCACCTTACGGTGAATTGCGGAGTATGTATGTAGATGCAGATGTAGAATAATCCGCCATTTTAACTCTTATACTTTTTAACATGCTCTTACGGTCATTTAATATTCTTTCCTAGCGCACAAAATATAGGGATCGTAAGGTTATTTACAACTTGTACAAAAACCAGACAGCGGTTATCAGAGTTGAAGGGCATGAAAGGGATGCAGTGGTTGGAAAGGGAGTAAAACATGGTTGTAACCTTTCCCTAATGTTATTCAATTTGTACATTGAGCAAGCTATAAAGGAAAGCAAGGAGAACCTTGGAGAAGGAATTAAATATCAGGGGGAAGAATTAAAAACATTGCGTTTTGCCGACGACATAGTAATTCTGTCAGATACAGCAAAGGACCTTGAAGAGCAATTGAACGGAATGGACAGTGTGCTGAAAGGTGCATATAAGATGAACTTTAACAAGAGCAAAACTAGGGTAATGGAGTGCAGTCTTACAAAATCAGGTGATGTTGAAGGAATTAGATTAGGTAACGAAGTAATAAAGGAGGTAGTAAAATAACAAATGATGGTCGCAGTACAGAGGATATAAAATGCAGAATGGCAATGGGTAGAAAAGCGTTCTTGAAAAAGAGAAATTTGGTAACATCGAATATTGATTTAAGCCAACGAAGTCCTTTCTGAAGACATTTGCATGGAGTGTTGCCTTGTATGGGAGTGAAACATGGACGATAAACAGTGCGGACAGGAAGAGGATAGAGGCTTTTGAAATGTGGTGATACAGAAGAATGCTGAAGATTAAGTGGGTGGATCGCGTAACTAAGGAGGAAGTAGTGAACAGAATTAGGGAGAAAAGGAATTTCTGGCATATCAATTTCTAGATATCAAGGAATCCTGAATTTAGCGTTGGAGGGAAGTGTTTGGGGTAAAAACTGCAGAGGAAGGCCAAGAGATGGATACAGTAAGCAGATTCAGACAGATGTAGGTTGCCGTTCTTATGTGGAGATGAAGAGGCTTGCTCAGGCTAGGGTATTGTGGAGAGCTGCATCAAACCAGTCTCCGGACTGAAGACCACAACAACAACAACAACGCAGAAAATACGAGGCGCGTCCAGAAAGTAAGTTTCGTTTGATAATAAAATCAAACTGTACACATATACAGAAGAAATTTTTATTGCACAAAATTCTACAAATCTTAAACTACTTTTCCACATAACTGGCGAAATTTTGTAGGCACAAACTGAGAGAATGCGTCCCGTGTATCACAAGAAAACATCTCAAAATCCACGCGACTTCATCATCGACCATCGCGCACGTTCGATGTATCGATAGGTGCGCGGCTATTTCGATGGAAAGCTTTCGTGTAAATAACCGAAATACGAGTGATGTCAGGTGTGCCACAGGGGAGTGTCGTGGGTCCGTTGCTGTTCACGATATATGTAAATGAGCTTGCGGATAACATCGGAAGTTCACTGAGGCTTTTTTGCGGATGATGATGTAGTGTATAGAGAGTTTGTAACAATGGAAAACTGTATTGAAATTCAGGAGGATCAGCATCGAGTTGACGCATGGTGCAGGGAATGGCAATTGAATCTCAATGTAGACAAGTGTAATGTGCTGCGAATACATAAAAAGAAAGATCCAGTATCCAGAATGAAAGTTTCACTCTGCAGCGGAGTGTGCGCTGATATGAAACTTCCTGGCCGATTAAAATTGTGTATCGGAACCGGGACTCGAACCTGGGACCTTTGCCTTTTGCGGGCAAGCGCTCTACCGACTGTGTTATCCCGACACGACTCACGATGCCGTCTCACAACTTTACTTCCGTCAGTACCTCGCCTCCTACTTTCCAAACTCCACTGCAGAGTGAAAGTTTCATTCTGGAAACATCCCTTAGGCTGTGGCTAAGCCATGTCTCCACCATATCCTTTCTTCCAGGAGTGCTAGTCTTGCATGGTTCGCAGGAGAGCTTCTGTGAAGTTTGGAAAGTAGGAGGCGAGGTACTGGCGGAAGTAAACTTGTGTGGCGGCATCGTGAGTCGTGTCGGGATAGCTCGGTCGGCAGAGCTCTTGCCCGCGAAAGGCAAAGGTCCCAGGTTCGAGTCCCGATTCCGGCACACAGTTTTAATCTGCCAGTAAGTTTCAGATCCTGTATAATTCAGCTACATATAGCAGGGCAGCAACGGCTTTAGGATAGATTTAAAATGGAACGACCATATAAAATCAATCGTCGGTAAAGCAGATGCCGGACTTAGATTCATTGGAAGAATCCTTAGGAAATGCAGTTCGAAAACAAAGGTAGTAGGTTACAGGTTGTTCGCCCACAGTTTGAATACTGCTCACCGGTGTGGGATTCGTACCAGGTGGGGTTGATAGAGGAAGTAGAAAAGATCCAACGGAGAGCAGCGCGCTTCGTTACAGGATCATTTGGTAATCGAGAAAGCGTTACGGAGATGATCGCTAAACTCCAGTGGAAGACTCTGCAGGAGAGATTCTCTGTCGCTCGGTACGGGCGTTTGTCGAAGTTTCGAGAACTTACCTTTACCGAGGAGTCTAGCAGTATATTGCTCCCTCCTACGTATATCTCGCATAGAGATCATGAAGATAAAATCAGAGAGATTAGAGCCCACACAGAGGCATACCGACAATCTTTCTTTCCGCGAACAATACGTGACTGGAATAGTAGGAAGAACCGTTATTGGTACTCAAGGTAACCTCCGCCACATACCATCGTGTGGCTTGCGGAGTGTGGATGTATATTTAGACAGCAGCGCTCCAAGCGGCCGGCAGGCTACATTTCTGGATACGATATTCCATTTGAATTTGCTTACTATATTCATCTCTTGGTCTCACTCTGCGATTTTTACCCCACACTCTTTCCTCCAACGCTAAATACACAATTCATTGATGTCTACGAATGCGTCCTACAAACTGATCCCTACTTTTGGTCAAAGTATGCCAGAAATTCCTTTTCTCGCCAATACCGTTCAGTACCTCCTCATTAGTTACGCGATCCACCCACCGAAACTTCAGCATTCTTCTGTAGCACCACATTGCAAAAGCCTCTATCATCTTCCTGTCCACATTGTTTACAGTCCAAGTTTCACTCCCATACAAGGCAACACTTCGCATAAATGCCTTCAGAAACGACTTCTTTATGCTTCAATTAATATTCGATTTTAGCAAATTTCTCTTTCGTTCCCATTGCGATTCTGCACTTTATATGCTCTGTACTGGGACCATCATATTTTACTGCCCAAGTAACAAAACTCATCTACCACCTTCATTAATTCGTTACGTAATCTAATTCCTTCATAATCGCCTAATTTTCTAAGACTGCACTCCATTACCCTTGTTTTGCTCTTGTTAATGTTCATCTTATATGCTCCTTTCAACACACTGTCCATTCCGTGAACGGAATTACAATGTCATCAGCAAAACACAAGGTTTTTATTTCTTCATCATGAACTTTAATTCGTTCTCCAAATTTCTTCTTGCTTTCCTTTATAGCTTACTCAATGTAATTACAGTCAAAAGAATATGCACGTACAAGAAAGATGAGTGAGGAGTAAAAATGTGTGAATCACTAGACTCCACACCGAATTGATACACTGCCTGTCGTAGCAAGAACAGACAATAATAGAAATGTGTGTGTCTCTTATGTTTATGTTCTACTTTCAGCAGAGTAAGTATTTCCTCAAGAATAAGTTGTTTATATCACTGAATCAGTTAAATTCGGCTGTTTTTCGTTTATTTCATGATTGTTTTTGTCTCTTGATATATTACTAACGCTTCTAGGCATAAATTATACTAATAATTTCGTTAATTAGGCACAGAAATAATTATAAACAATATTATATACTCCTTCGGCCGCTTGCCCACCGCTAGGAGCGGTAGTGTCGTTACAGCTGACAATTGGTAACAACTTCGACAGTAGTGAGTGCCGCCCAGACTGCATGTGCTAGACTGTGGCCATGTGGTTTAATGCCGGCCATACTGAGACGTAGAGGCCGCCCAGGCCGTAGCATGACGCCTCTGACCACGCGACCATTCCGCGCGCCTATTTTATTATTACTGTAATTTTTTGTAATATCTTTTGTGCGTGTTGTTTTCCCTGGTTAGATGTAAGAGAGGACGTTAAGGCCCTAATGTGGTCAGGCTAAATAATAAAGAAATAAACATCATCCATTCCCCTTTTATAGCGTTTTATTACAGTACCATCAGTTTGATAAGTCATGGTTGCAAAATTTTAACACGAATTATCTACAGGAGAATGGAAAAGCTGGTAGAAGCTGACCTCGGGGAAGATCAGTTTGGATTCAGGAGGAACATAGGAACCAGGGAGGCAATACTCACTTTACGTCTTATCTTAGAAGATAGATTAAGGAAAGGCAAACCTACATTTTTAGCTTTTGTAGATTTCGAGAAGGTTTTTGACAATGTTGACTGGAAGACAGCAGGGGTAAAATACAGGGAAAGGAGAGTTATTTACAAATTGTACAAAAGCCAGACCGCATTTATTAGACTAGATGGGCATGAAAGGGAAGCATCAGTTGGGAAGGGAGTAAGACAGGGTTGTAGCCTTTCTCCGATGTTATTCAATTTGTACATCGAGCAGGCGGTGAAGGAAAGCAAGGAAAACTTTGGAATAGGGATTAAAGTTCAGGGGGAAGAAATAAAAACATTGCGTTTTGCTGATGACATTGTAATTGTATAAAATGAACATTAACAAGAGCAAAACAAAAATAATGGAATGCGGTCTTAGAAAGTTGGGTAGTAAAATAACATGCGATGGTCGCAGTACAGAGGATATAAAATGCAGAATGGCAATGGGAAGAAAATCATTTTTGAAAAAGAGAAATTTGCTAACATCGAATATTAATTTAAGGGTAAGGAAGTCTTTTCTGAAGGCATTTGTGTGGAGTGTTGCCTTGTACGGGAGTGAAACATGGACGATAAGCAGTGCGGACAGGAAGAGAATAGAGGCTTTCGAAATGTGGTGCTACAGAAGAATGCTGAAGATTAGATGGGTAGATCGCATAACTAATGAAGAGGTACCGAACAGAATTGGTGAGAAAAGGGATTTTTGGCATACCCTGACCAAAAGAAGGGATCGCTTGGTAGGACACATTCTTAGACATCGGGGAATCGTAAATTTAGCATTGGAGGGAAGTATGTGGGGTAAAAATCTCTGAGGGAGACTAAGAGACGCGTATAGTAAGCAGATTCAAGTGGATGTGGCTTGCCGTTCTTATGAGGAGATGAAAAGGCTTGCCTAGGATAGAGTAGGGTGGAGAGCTGCATCAAACCAGTCTCCGGACTGAAGACCATAACAACAACAGCGTTAGTTCCATCGTTTCTGTCAATCTTTCGGCCTAAATAATACGAGACTCAAAGTCTGCAAGGTAAACTCGCGGAATCCGATTACAGTAAAAGTCCGATAATCCGGCACGTTCAGGTCCGATTCGGTGCCGGATTACCGAAAATGCCGGACTATTAGGCGTAGGCTAAGCCATACAGCTAAAACAATGTGGTACAGTGCACTGAACCATATGTACAACAACCTGTCTAACCGTTCCAGTTAAGATTTTTTTTTATGTTTCTCTGAAAGCCAATTTTTCAGTTGTTACCGATTGAGAAGCATATTTCATTATTTCACACTTTTGTTTATGGTATAAATGGTTGACGAACCAATATTAGATTCTGTTATCAAAATACTAGCAAACCCGGCAACGCTTCGCAGTAGCTAATGTGTATGTGTTATATACCCCACTCTCTCCTCTTCTTCTCTCTACGTCTATCCCTTCCTCCCTCCTCTACTTTCACATCGCCTCCTCCCCCTGTCTTTTTTCCATCACCTTCACGCCACTCCCTCTTATCCCACACCATATCCGTATCCTCCTCCTCCTCTGTATCATCCCCCCTTTTTAAATCCATTTCAGTCCCAATCTCAATCTCCTCCTCCACCTCTCTCTGATCTTATTTATTGTTATTGGGACCCTGATTGGTAATATAAGTCAAAATGGATGTTCAAAATGTTTGTAGAACTACGGGGTCATCAGTCCCTAAGCTTACAAACTACTTATGAACTAGCTAAGACTAAGGACGGCACAAATATCCATGCCCGAGGGGGGATTCGAACCCCCGACCGTAGTGGCCGTGCAGACCGTAACTGGAGCGCCTCAATCCCCTCGGCCACCGCGGCCGGCTAATATAAGTCAAAATGGATGTTCAAAATGTTTCTATAGCTTATAGGACTGAACTACGGGGTCATCAGTCCCTAAACTTACAAACTACTTATGAACTAACTAATACTAAGAACGGCACAAATGTCCATTCCCGAGGGGGGGGATTCGAACCCCCGACCGTAGTGACCGTGCAGAACGTGACTGGAGTGCCTCAGTCCCCTCCGCCACCGCGGTCGGCTCAAAATGGATGGGTAAATGAATTGGAAACGGGTTATTAGAGAAACCTTTCGAGTTGCTCTATCTGTGAGGTTAGTAGCTTTAATGGTCGTACTTTTAATTGTTTTATTGTACGAACAGGCGTGATTATACATATAAAAAACGTTCCTGCTTCATGTTAAAAATGACTGGAAAAAGGAAAACAAAACGGCACATTTTTTACAGCACAGCTTAGCAAGTGTTTCTCGCAGCGAACAGAATAGAAATGCTTTTTATAACTTGTTTATACCTTCTTGAGAGCCTATGAGTTGAAATCAAAGTAATTGTGGCATGATGATACTTTAATGATAGAAAGTCCTTATGAAACAAAATAATTAACTAAAATACAAATACGTTTCGGAATTCTTTGTGGTGCGTTCATTATAACGCTTGTTAATGATCGGTATTTTTTGTCTTTCCGTCCGGAGAGAAAATGAACAGTGCAGATGGTTTACCAACTCTTGAACACGCCACGTAAAACTGCCGATGTGAAAAACACGGCGATTCAACGTTTAATCCACAAACTTCCAACGACTGGCCATGCGCTTTATTAATCGTCATTGCTGTTGTTGTTGTTTGGCTGTTTTAGGGGGACAAAACTACGGAGGTCATCAGTCCCCCATCGTCATTGCGAATGCAAGGCGAACGCTAAACTGAACGGTAAATTGAAACGGCAAGTCGGTTGGAATCAATGGTATTCTTGGAATCAGAACATCCTCTCCTCTCAACTTTCCTGTGATTATCGTTGCTTCAATCACATTGTTCATCAGCTTCTTCACAGAGGGTCTTGTTCCATTGCATAGTTTCGGTTGGCTTAGATGGCGTAACATGATTGTCACAGACCCAACCTTGATTTGCAAATCGTACGGTGGCATTCATAGCAAATTCAATTAATTCAGGAATTTTGTGGGATAATAATATTGACGACTTCAACAGGATCGGAAATGGAAACCATCGAAGTAAATGAATGCAAATATCAACAATAATACATTTCTTTGAGACAATATTAATAAAAATGTTTGTATAGCTTATGGGACTTAACTACGGGGTCATCAGTCCCTAAACTTACAAACTACTTATGAACTAGCTTGCCGGCGATTTGGCTTTGAATTTTTATGTTCAAATCGTCTGCGTCCTTATTTTTTCTGCCAAAATGGCTAGTTCACTCAACAAGATAGTATGGTTTTTGTAACTGGCAGTAATATTCCTCTGTTTGTTTCCTGATCTGGAAGTGAATAATGAACTCTTATTAGGAATCTAATTGAAACACGATTAACAACATTGCTATATAGCGGTAAAATTTTACAATACGCGACACAGGCGTGGTATAGCTACGTTGGCAACAGCTGCTGGATCGTGGGAATGAAGCCGACCAATCGCGGTAAAGCTTGAGATAGCCAATGAAATTTTAGATGGCAACACTTGTTTTCTCTTCATAGTAAATAATATTATTTCGATAATCCGCATAATAATTTAGTTTCTGACACGTTAAACTTATCGAGGAAGCTGATGTTTCTCACGTATTCTCAGCATTGATAACGCCGTCTCCCTTTATTCTAACATCCTTGGCGTATTTGTTTGCGCCGATGCAGCGTATTTTGTCGATAGGCGAGTAACGAATGAATGAGCTGATTCTTGTAGAATCTAATCTAGAAAATGATCCGATCTGGAAGCGTACTTTCAGTTTTATGTCACGTAACACGGGAACGCGGTCGAACGGGACAAAAAATATCCTATGTCCGTCTCCTGCTTCTAAGTTACCACCCTACCAATTTTGAATCAAATATATAGAGGGATTTCTGTTCTCAGCTTTCTCCATGCGTTTGATGATTTCCAATTTCTGGTTTCTCGATCTAGAGCTTGTAGAGGGTTTGGCTTTCGATAACATTCTCACTGCATAAATTTCGAAAAAAGCTTCTACAGATTACTATGATACGACAGTCACCACTGTTAAAATGCGGAAAATGCTGCCAATCTAAACAATGAAAGGAACCTCTGTGCAGTGCAGTAACAGCCGAGATCTGCTGAGTAACGTCTGAATGCTTCCGATCCCAACAATGGCGTCTGCGTCATTGTCGACCGCTGGCTGAACATTGTTGTTACCGGCCAGGCTCATGTGAACAGTCGGTCTAAAGCTGAACAATCCGCCATTTTGAATTCTAATCTGATGACAGTGTTGTTATGCTCTGTGTGGTGTAGTGAAGTGAATCAGCGAATATGTTGTCGTTTTATTGTTTCACAGTCTGAAATGGCTGGTTGTGCAGCTCCAAGCTGCTCAAATAAAGCAGACATGGCCGCTATAAGTTTTCTCGGTTTCCTTCAAAAATAGATCGGTGTAAAAGGTGGCTTGTAAATACCAGACGCCAAGTATGGACGCCAAAATCGAGCAACTATATGTGTAACGTTAAGAACAAAACCTTTTTTTATGTGTATTACAAATAGCTATGCTCACTGAGGGGGGAGTAATAAAAATATAGGCCTATACATTTAAGCAAAGGTTTATTTTAATTTTTCTGCAGATTGTTGACGTAACATGACATACAGTGTGTTTAAAGTAAGCTACTTTTCTTGATTTTATTTAGACTAACTGAGGAGTTATTCTAAGGGCTGTTAATTGTATTTTAAGTGATGAATGAATGCAGCTGGTTTTACACAGGCTAGTGGTTTTGAACTTATAATATTATTTTGCATTGGTTCAGTGTTTAATTTAAATGTGACCCTCAACATGGAAATATGTAGGCCTAAGCCAAGCTGTGAACAGAATGTCTGGAAAAAAATAAAAAATAAAATAAATTGAACTTCTCAAAGAATGGGAACAGGAAAGAAGTCGTACAAGAAAGGCATTAAATTCAAAACTTAGTATCTAACGTTCACTTTATTTCAAAGTGCATGCTACTATAGAGACTTTATTTAGTCGTTATCTAACGAAACCACACAACCAAAGTTATTAAACACATTTTGACGTAAAATCTTCTTTGAAATGTGGTGTGCGTAAAATATGCGCGACATTAGAGGGGGCAATACGGCAGGTATAGTATAGCAATTTAACATTGTTCAAAATGCTACTCTTAGTTACCGTAAACGTATGTGGATGTACCATTTATAAACCAGAAAATACGATAAGTGTGACGTATTTCAACTATATGTGATAAATATTTGGAACGGCAACATATGCCTTAATATGGTATATAAGTGAATGTATCATATATCTAAATATCCTTCTAATCTCTAACTTTAAGTTGCTTGCCTCTTACAGTCATATGTAAGGCAATAAATTTACTATACTTTAATATTTTATGCGTTAGGAAAGAGCATATTAAATGCCGTAAGTGTTCCGTAGCCTTTACATACGCGCTTTCAATGTGGGATTCAAATTAGCGCGTTGTTCTGCTTGTAGTGTACAGTGCTCTAAGTCACTCGGTGACGTCAGAGTAGCTGCGACAGTAGCGGTTGCATCAAAGGAAAACTCTTGGATCCTGTTGCGGGATCATCGGACTTTCCGGACTACTGGATGCCGGACTGTGGGACTTATACTGTACAACATTTTATTCATTTTTTATTTATTTTTTCAATCGTATTGACCAACTATGATCACGTTAACAACTTCAGTTCGTCTTCTTCGTTTGTTGTTGTTTTCAGTTTTCCCTCATCTTCTCCCCATGAGCTCTCTTCCTTGTTGTTCCAGATTTTTTATATCTCCTGCTTTGAAAGCTTTCCCAATTTAATATTTTATTTCTAAAACGGTTTCTTTTCTGCTATTTCTGATTCTTTGATGTTGTTTCTTTCTACATCTTTCCTTACTTCTGTAATCCATGCTATTTCTTCTTCCAGAAATATAGGAGTATTTGTTTATTTAGTCCGTTTCCATCCATTCGGTAGAAGTGTCAGAATAAGGTTAATCTTCGTTTGGACATTACTTCAGATATTTTCTCTATATATTTGTAGATCTCATACTTCTTATTTTCCAACCATGTGCAGTTCTTATTGCAACCATTATTTTTCTAATAAGCCTTCTTTCCAGTATCTCTAATTTAACCATCTTATAGTTCACTGTTAGGCATTCAAATCCATATAAACATTCTCGTCGTCCCATTGTGCTGTAGTGTTTTAGTTTTCTTTTTCAAGATAAACATTTCTAGCTGTAATTATTTTTAGTCAAACCATATGCTCTTTCCATTTTGTTAATTCTTACATCTATATCATTATAGTACACCAGAACGCTGCTGTTTATGATCTACATTAAGATATATACATTAAGCTATAAGGTTATTTCTACGCCAAGGCCATTTTCAAGCTAAGTGTAATAAATCATGCAACGCCTTTAGCGAATTCATACAATATACATGTTACTTTTATTACAATCTGATTAATACTTACGTCCATAATTTATCTTTGACGAACTTGCTGTCAAAGATATATGTTTGATATTGTAGCTAGATTAATTGCTATTTATGCAACGTTAGATGTCTTTGTTGCTATTTTCATGTCGTATAATTTCGAAAGATATTTGATGTAGTCAAAGATGTTTTACGGTTAAATGTCATATATTATATTTATCTTACATGTTTTCTTACATATCGATAGTATTCTGTTCAAATGTTTGTTAAGCTTAAGGGACTTAACTGCGGGGTCATCAGTCCCTAAACTTACAAACTACTTATGAACTACTTACGAACTAGACGGCACAAATATCCATTCGAACCCCCGACCGTAGTGGCCGTGCAGACCGTGACTGGAGCGCCTCAGTGTTCTGTATTGGATGTTCTTTATATATGTTTGTGTGTCTCTATTGTTATTCTTTCGTCTCTTAACGTTCTAAAATTTCGATGAAATTATCAGTAAAGTTTTGATGCTTTAGTTCTGTCTGTTCGTTGAAAATTTTGTCTGGGTAATTACGTGTATGTCTATATATTTCAATTTGTTCCAAAAGGATCATTATTGGGCTTTTGGATACTATGTGTAGAATCTATACAGAGTGATCGAAATTGGTGATGTTATGTTTTACCGTTTACATATTATAGACTTTGACCATAACTTATTGGTCATGAACTGTAGGCTAAAACTGAAAAGCAAAAAGGTAGGAAAATAACGAGATGGGACCTGAATAAACTGAAGGAACCTGAAGTTCTAGAGAATTTTAGAGGGAACTTTAGGCAACAATTGACAGAAACTGGGGGAAATAAAAACATTGAAGAAGAATTGGTGGCATTGAGAGGTGAAATAGTGAAGGCAGCAGAGGACAAAATAGAAAGCAATATCTACAAAAAAATCCTTGGATATCACAGGAAATGCTAAGTTTAATTGATGAAAGGAGAAAATATAGAAATGCAGTAAATAAAAAGGCAAAATGGAGTACAGACGACTAAGAAATGAGATTGACAGGATGTGTAAAATAGCTAAGCAGGAGTGGCTAGAAGGCAAATGCAAGTCTGTAGAAGAGTGTATAATTAGGGGAAAAATACATACCGCCTACAGAAAAATGAAAGAAACATTTGGAGAAAAGAAAAGCAGCTGTATGAATATAAAAAAACTCAGATGAAAAACCAGTTCTCAGCAAAGAAGGGAAAGCTGAAAGGTGGAAAGAGTATATAGAAGGGCTCTATAAAGGAAATGACTTAGAGAGAATATTATAGGAAGGGAACAGGATGTAGGTGAAGAAGAAATATAAGATACTATACAGAGAGACGAATTTGACAGAGCCCTGAAAGACCTAAGTAGAAACAAGGTCCCTGGAGTGGACGATATTCCCCCCAGAACTAATGAAGTCTCTGAGAGAACTAGCCATGACAAAACTACTTCATCTGGTGCGTTAGATGTATGAGACAGGCGAAATACCCTCAGACTTTAAGACAAACGTAATATTCCCCATTCCAAAGAAAGCAGGTGTGAAAATTACAGAACCATTAGTCTAAAAAGTGATGGTTGCAAAATATTCACACGAATTATTTACAGAAGGATGGAAAAGCTGATAGAAACCGACCTTGGGGAAGACCAGTTTGGATTCAGGAGAAATGTAGGAACACGGGAGGCAATCCTCACTTTACGGCTTATCTTAGAAGATAGATTAAGAAAAGGCAAACCTTCATTTCTAGCTTTTGTAGATTTGGAGAAAACTTTTGACAATGTTGGCTAGAATACATTCTTTCAAATCCTGAAATCAGCAAGAGTAAAGTATAGGGAACGAAAGGATATTTACAACTTGTACAAAAACCAGACAGCGGTTATCAAAGGTGAAGGGCATGAAAGGGGCCGGCCGCGGTGGCTGAGGGGACTGAGGCGCTCCAGTCACGGTCTGCTCGGCCACGACGGTCGGGGGTTCGAATCCCCCCTCGGGCATGGATATTTGTGCCGTCTTTAGTATAAGGTAGTTGATAAGTAGTTTGTAAGTTTTGGGACTGATGACCCCGTAGTTAAGTCCCATAAGCTTAACAAACATTTGAACAGCATGAAAGGGATGCAAAGGTTGGGAAGTGTGTAAGACAGGGTTGTAGCCTTTCCCCAATGTTATTCAATTTGTACATTGAGCAAGCTATAAAGGAAAGCAAGGTGATATTTGGGGAAGGAATTAAAGGGTTAAGAAATAAAAACCTTGCTTTTTGCTGATGACGTAATTCTGTCAGAGACAGCAAAGGACCTGGAGGAGCAGTTGAACGGAATGGACAGTGTGCTGAAAGGTGCACATAAGATGAACATTAACAAGAGCAAAACAAGGATAATGGAATGCAGTCTTAGAAAATCAGGCGATGCTGAAGGAATTAGATTAGGTAATAAATCAATGAAGGTGGTAAATGAGTTTTGTTACTTGGGCAGTCAAATAACATATGTTGGTCGCAGTAAAGAGGATATAAATCGCAGAATGGCAATGGGAACACAAGCGTTTTTGAAAAAGAGAAATTTATTAACATCGAATATTAATTTAAGCATAAAGAATTCCTTTCTGAAGGCATTTGTGTGGAGTGTTGCCATGTAGGGGAGTGAAACATGGACGATAAACAGTGCGGACAGGAAGAGGTTAGAGGCTTTTGAAATGTGGTGCTACAGAAGAATGCAGAAGATTAGGTGGGTAGATCGCATAACTAATGAGGAGGTAATAATAAACAGAATTGGTGAGAAAAGGAATTTTTCGTGCACCTTGACTAAAAGAAGGGATCGATTGGTAGGACACATTCTTAGATACCTAGGAATCGTAATTTTAGCATTGGAGGGTAGTTTGTGGGGCAGAAATCGCATAGGGAGACCAAGAGATGGATACAGTAAGCAGATTTGAATAAATGTGGGTTGGCGTTCTTATGAGGAGATGGAAAGGCTTGCTCAGGTTAGAGTAGGGTGGAGAGCTGCATCAAACCAGTCTCCGCACTGAAGACCACAACTACATGAGGTAGAATAAAGTGGAAGAGTTTCTCTCAATGTTATAATACTATTGTGTCACTTATGTCACTATGATTTATTGCAGACAGCTTGAAAATGGCGCCGAAATAAGCTCATAGCTTAATTGTAAATGTTTTAATAAAGATCATAAACAGCAGCGTTCTGGTACACTAAAAAGGTAAAGCAGCCAGCAATCCAAATAATAATAATAATAATTTCGTGTGGCTCATTGGCCTGGTGCAAGTCTTTCAATTGGACGCCACTTCGGCGACTTGCGTGTCCCTAGCCTATCCCAGTCATCCAACCGGGGAAAGGAAAGGGGACCTACAGCTTAACGTGGAATCCGAACCACGTGTCGTTTCTGGCGACTCCTCACATCGTTGAGAGGTGAAGGACGGGTTAAAGTGCAGACTGAAAAAAATCCGGGTTTTGAACCCGCGACCTTTCGGTTTCCAGTCGAGCACTTTACCCCAAGACCACGAGATTGGTTTGAACACCACAGTGCTTTACTGGGCATGGTCCTGTTTGGAGGTTGCCTTCCTCCGACCTTGGAACTGACTTACCCAGCCAGTTGTAGGGGGACCTACAGTTTAACGTGGGTTCCGAAACACGGTGCTACTCGGTATATTTCACATGAGCAATACTGCCAGAAGTGAAAGAAGTGGAAAGTGACAGATAAAAATCCTAGGACCTGGCGGGATCGAAACTGCGACCTTTGATTTTGTAGTCTGACACTCTATCACTGTACAACCGAGCCGAACTCTGGTAAAGATATTTTTACAAGAGATACGAGGCGCGTCCAGAAAGTATGTTCCGTTCGGTAATAAAATGAAATTGTACAAAGATGCAGAAGAAATTTTTATTGCACAAAATTCTGGCACCAGGTTTTGTATACCTTCTTCATAGAAATCTGCCGCCTGCGTCTTCAACCAGTTGGAAACAGCGAGCCGGCCGCGGTGGCCGAGGGGACTGAGGCGCTCCAGTCACGGTCTGCACGGCCACTACGGTCGGGGGTTCGAGTCCCCCCTCGGGCATGGATATTTGTGCCGTCCTAGTTCGTAAGTAGTTCATAAGTTTAGGGACTGATGACCCCGTAGTTAAGTCCCATGAACTATACAAACATTTGGAAACAGCGAAATTTGGGGGAAGTCCATAGCGAGAGCACTAATTGTAAATCTACGGTTTTCCTGGATCTTGTCATCAATGGCGTGAACCAGTTCTTCTGTAACCAATGGTGCACGCCCACTTCGTTCTTCATCGTGCACATCACTACGCCCGCCATTGAACTGTCGGACCCATTCTTCTCACCATCGAATCATCCATCGCATTTGGTCCGTAAACAACGCAAATTTGCCGATAAATTTCACTCGGTTTCACTTTCCTCGCATTCAGAAACCGAATCACCGACCTGATTTCACAGGCGGCGGGATTTTCAATCAACGCCGACATTTCAAACAAGCACAACAAAGCGTACGTAACTGACAGCGATCTCCAAATGGCGCACGTTCTTCTCCTTGATACACATCGTCTACAGCGCATGTGCGGAGATAAATTGAAACGGAACTTACTTTCTTGACGCGCCTCGTATATTACGCTTCAGGCCCTAAAGAACATATATCATTTGCAAATTTTTTTAAAGTCCATTCTGTTGTATAGTTTCTCCAAGATATTTAAATGTAATTACTCGGTCTGTTTTGCCTATTTGTGTTTCTATGATTTTTGGCGTATTTCTTTACATTTGTCTCGTATTTTGTTTTTTCAATATGAAATTTTGAGAGCAGTTCTGTTTGCCATTTTTTCATTAAGATTTAATTTTTTTTTTTTACGATTATACATTTTTGACGACGTTCAATTTGCCATGAGTTATGGCTTCACTGTACTAGATTTAGATGGAATACCAAAGTGCGGCGAATGAAAATTTGTGTACCGCCTGGATTCGAACCCAGGATCTCCTGCTTGTTAGGCAGACGCGTTGACCACTCCGCCACGGAGGACACACGGACCGGACCGACTGCAGAGGACTCTTCCCTGCACGTCTCCCGCGAGGCTGTGGTAATAGGAAAGAAACAGTGTGGTGAATGGTGATTTGGGTGTGATTATATATATTGTTGTGGTCTTCAGTCCGGAGACTGGTTTGATGCAGCTCTCCACAATACCCTATCCTGAGCAAGCCTCTTCATCTCCACATAAGAACTGCAACCTACATCTGTCTGAATCTGCTTACTGTATCCTTCTCTTGGTCTTCCTCTGCGGTTTTTACCCCACACACTTCCCTCCAACGCTAAATTCACAATTCCTTGATGTCTAAGAATGTGTCCTACCAACCTATCCCTTCTTTTAGTCAAGGTATGCCAGAAATTTCTTTTCTCTCCAAATCTGTTCAGTACCTCCTCATTAGTTACGCGATCCACCCACCTAATCTTCAGCATTCTTCTGTAGCACCTCATTTCAAAAGACTCTATCCTCTTCCTGTCCGCACTGTTTATCGTCCATGTCTCACTCCCAAACAAGGCAACACTCCACACAAATGCCTTCAGAAAGGACTTCCTTAGGCTTAAATCAATATTCGATGTTAAAAAATTTCTCTTTTTCAAGAACGACCTTCGAACTGACTTACCCAGCCAGTTATAGGCGGACCTACTAAAAACGTGGGTTCCGAACCACGGTGCTACTCGGTATTTTTCACATCAACAACACTGCCAGATGTGAAAGAAGTGGAAAGTGACAGATAAAAATCCTAGGACCTGGCGGGGATCGAACCCCCGACCTTTGGATTTATAGTCTGGCACTCTACCACTGTGCTACGGAATATATATATCTTAAATAAGCGACCTCCTCTTCCGCAGCTCCCCATTGCAGAATAGCGACCGCCGGCTGCCAGACCTCGCCGCTGTAGTATTTTTATTTTTTATTTTCCTCGTCCTCCTCCTCCCCCTCGACCTTGGCCGCCGCTACCTGCTACCTGTGCAGGGCGTGTTCGCGCGCCTCCCGCCAGGTGGCTCCGCCATCAATCCCCGCCAGCTTGGCGGGCTGTTTTGTGGCGCAGTATTAAGTTTTAATTAATCACCCGCGCCCTGCCCTGCCGCCCCCCGCGGCCCAATCCGACTTATTCGCCCACCCCTAACCACCAGACACCCCACACAACCAGCCGTTCTTCTCGTGCCAATATCTCCGCCTCGTCTTTTCCTTTTGTTCAGGCCTGTCCTTGTCTCGACTACTGTAGTGCCGTCTTCCATGCATACACTGCAGAAAACAAGTGCAGTTCCTCGAAAACCGGATCGTTCTACCTGTTGTTGCTGTGCTCTTCAGTCCGGAGCAGGGTTACCAGATTATCCGCATCTATGCAGACTACACTTGCGCATAATAGTTTGCGATCGGGAGCTCTCACTTTAGTTCGTGGCTCTGCCGCGAACTAGTTCGTTCTTTTACTTCGTCCGCTCCCGGTGACGGCTGAGCGGCGTGGTCTGCGCGTGCAGGTGGAGGGAGAAGTTCCCCCACCTAGCTGCTTCATGCGCTTACTGCTTGAGCCGCTAACAATATCACGCTAACCAAAAGAAACAGTTTGTGTATAATTTCTCGCGTTTAAGTTTAGAGTTATCTCTATATCTTGGCATTATGGAATTTATTAGTCAGATATTGCAGAGTGCAGAATACTTCAAAGCAGAAAATTTTGTAGCACTGAACTATATAATCTAGCAGGCAGTAGCTAACCTCGAAATGGCTCTCATCAGCAGAAGGCAAACACGTGATTTTTAATTCTGTTGGCGACCTATCGCGCATATTTTGGTTCGCGACGTACCGCGCATTTTTTAGTCCGCGACCAATCGCGCATCTTTTAGTTCGCGACCTATCGCGCACCTTTTAGTTCGCGACCTATCATCCATATTTTAGTTCGCGACGGGAACCTCCCCTTTTAGTTCGCAGTTTGGCCGCGAAGTACGTCGCTCTTTTAAGTTCGTCCGCTCGTTTAGACTTTTGCTACCGCTACCAAAACTAAAGCTGAGCTGCATCTCAGCTCGAAATGACGGCAACTGGCAGAAGGGAATCACGCGATTCTGCGCGCTCTCGCGTTCTATCGCTGTTACCCGTCAGTCTTCGGAAAAAGAGCGGTCCAACTAAGAGGCGAGAGATCTGCGAACTAGTTCGCGTAGTTCGCCTGTAGGAGCGCTCTTCCGAACTAGTTCGTTCGCGAACTACACAAGCCTAATGCAGAGACATCCGCATTTTCAGCGTTTACCAAAACATTGGAAAGTTGCACAGGTCACACCTATATAAAAGAAAGTCAGTAGGAGTAACCCACTAAACTACAGGCCTATTTCATTGACGTCAATTTGCAGCAGGGTTTTGGAACAAATCCTGTATTCAAATACTATGAATTACCTGGAACAGAATGATCTATTGACCCAAGGTCAACACGGATTTAGAAAATATCGTTCATGCGAAACACAACTAGCTCTTTACTCACATGAAGTGATGAGTGCTATCGACAAAGGTTCTCAAATTGATTCCGTATTTCTTGATTTCCAGAAGGCTTTTGACGCCGTATCTCACAAACGGCTTTTAATCAAATTGCGTGGTTATGGTATATCGCCACCCAAATTTGCGATTGGATAAGGGATTTCCTGTCAGAGAGGACACAGTTCGTAGTAATCGATGGTGAGGCATCGACTAAAACAGAGGTGATATCGGGCGTTCCACAGGGTAGTGTTATTGGTCCTCTGTTGTTCCTTATTTACATAAACGAATTAGGGGAAAACCGAAGCAGCTGTCTTAGGTTGTTTGCAGATGACGCCGTCATTTAGCGTCTAGTAAAATCATCTGAAGATCAAAACCAAATGCAGAACCATCTGAATAAGATATCAGTATGGTGTAAAAATTGGCAAATGAGTCTAAATAAACTGTGAAGTCGTCCACATGAGCACGAAAAGAAATCCGTTAAACTTTGTTTACAAGATAAATCAATCAAAAGTGAAAGCCGTAAACCAAAGAATTATGATTAATTACTTCAGACTTAAACTGGAAAGAACACGTAGATAATGTCGTGGGAAAGGCGAACCAAAGACTGTGTTTCATTGGCAGAACCCTTAAAAGATGCAACAGAACTACAAAAGAAACTGCATAGGACTACACTACGCTTGTCCGGCCTTTTTTGGAGTACTGGTGCCCAGTGTGGGATCCTTATCAGGTGGGTTTGGCGGAGGACATCGAAAGAGTCCAAAGAAGGGCAGCTAGTTTCCTGTTGGAAACAGGAGATAGCGTCACGGAAATGATACAGGATCTGGCATGGGAATCATTACAACAACGGCGCTTATCGCTGCGGCGTGGGCTACTTGCGAAACTCCAATCGCCAACATTCTCCTCCGAATGCGAAAATGTTGACTTGCGCTTACATAGGTAGAAATGATCATCAGAATAAAATACGAGAAATCAGAGCTCGAACGGAGAGATTCAGGTGTTCTTTCTTCCCGGCCGCTATTCGAGAATGGAATGGGAGATGAATAGTGTAAAAGTGGTTCGACGAACCCTCTGCCAGGCAGTTAAATGTGATTTGCCGATTATCCCATGTAGATGTAGAATCTGGCGTCCGAATATATTTTTACTATTTCTGCTAATGCTCACATTTTTTAGTTTCGAGAAATGATATTTTGTTTCCATCTCGTACTGCCAACAATGTATATACTTTTTACTTCAGCAATTGAATTTCATATTTTGTTATCTTAATATACAGGATGGTTCCCGTTACAACCTATTAGGACTTATAGGGGATAGTGAGTACATAAAATTTTGAATAGTAACCCATGTCCGAAAACGTATCGTTTCCGTTCTACAACAGATGTGTAACTCGTCAACGTGTGCTTAGGGACAGAGCAAGATCTGCTGGCACGAGTTCTGGCCGCTGCAGAAGACACTGAAGAGACTCCAGGTGGTATGGAGAGAGTGCACCAGAAAATGCTTCAGAGGTACAGTGTGTGTATCGACGTTGGTGGTCGCCACATCGAGCCGCTGGTGTGATCTACATCTACATAGATACTCTGCAAATCACATTCAAGTGCCTGGCAGAGGGTTCATTAACCACTTTCATAACTTTTCTCTACCGTTCCATTCTCTAATAGCGTGCGGGAAGAAAGAACACCTAAATCGTTCCGTTTTCGATCTGATTTCTCTTATTGTATTGGGATGGTCATGTCTCCCTAAGTAGGTGGGTGCTAGCAAAATATTTTCACATTCAGAAGTAAAAGTCGGTGATTGAAACTTCGCAAACAGATCACGCCGCAATGAATAACGTCTTTCTTTTAATGATTTCCACCCCAATTCTTGCAACATTTCCGTGACGCTTTCCCCCCCGTAACGTGGTAAAACAAAACGAGCTGCCCTTCTCTGAACCTTCTCAATATCTTCCGTCAGTCCCACCTGGTGAGGGTCCCACAAGGGGCAACAATACTCCAGGAGAGGACGCACAAGTGTGATGTAGGCAGTCTCTTTGGTGGAGCTGGTGCATCTTCGAAGCGTTCTGCCAATAAAATGTAACCTTTGATTCGCCTTCCCCACAATATTTTCTATGTGTTCTCTCCAGTCAAAGTTGTTCGTAATTGTAACTCCTAGGTATTTGGTAGAATTTACGACCTTAAGGTTTGACTGATTTATTGCGTAATTGAAGTTCAGCGGATTTCTTTTAGTGGTCATGTGTATTACTTCACACTTTTCTTTATTTAGTGTCAATTGCCAATTATCGCACCAAGTAGAAATTTTCTCTAAATCGCTTTGCAGTTGCTTTTGATCCTCTGTTGACTTCACTAACCGATAAACGACAGCATCAGCCGCGAACAGTCTAAGGGGCTGCATCAGCACATTACGGCTGATGCCGTAGATGCTGGGTTCTTGTTGTTGTCCACTAATGTAATCCATAAGGTGGAAATTGTAATGAATATGCGTAAGTAATAACGGAACGATTCAGTATTCTTTTCAAATTGAGTGCAACAGTTGTACTGGGTCACGCCTAATTACATTCCTCCAGTAGGAGTGGATGAAATAATCATCTGAAGTGAAGCGGTCGTGGAACGGAAACGATACGTTTTTGGACATGGCTTCCTATTAAAAAGGTTATGTAGTCACTACCCTCTACAAGTACTAGAAGGCTTAACGGGAATTCCCGACCATCTTGTATATATAAATTGAGGTGTTTCTGCCTATATTTCACTTTACGGTCAAACCTATTGGTCGCAAACGACTAGTGTTTGTATTTGGTAGTAGATATGTCTCCCATTGTGCACTATGGTGGTAGAGGGTTGATAATGATAAGGGGTTTGAAGAGCCGGCCGCGGTGGAGGAGGTGACTGAGGCGCTCCAGTCACGGTCTGCACGGCCACTACAGTCGGGGGTTCGAACCCCCCCCCCCCCCGGGCATGGATATTTGTGCCGTCCTAGTTCGTAAGTAGTTCATAAGTAGTTTGTAAGTTTAGGGACTGATGACCCCGTAGTTAAGTCCCATAAGCTTAACAAACATTTGAACATTTTTTGGGTTTGAAGATATGGGAGTTGAAATTTACCGACTTATATAAAATTCTACATTTTGGTGTCAATATTTTGCTCTTCAGCAAAAACTACACAATGGGGACGAACGATCTCTCAGTCACCCCGTTTACATGGGCTCCCAAAACCGGATTTCGTAAACCGATTTCCCAATTCCGCATTTGGTTGGTTATGTAAACACTCCAAAATCGATTCTGGTAATCCACTTCTGTAAAGCGGTTTTCCAGTTCCACAATCGATTTTCGTGCCCATGTAAACGCGACCTATTTTGAAGCGTTCTTGATTTGTCAGATTGTGTTTTCTTGTTAAAAGTTTTCGCCACATATACAGCTGGCATTTTCTCCTATGAAATAAAAGTATGTATATTAGAGTCAGCATGAATTTAAGTGTATTTAAGTAAAGAAAAATAGCGATTGTGCTAACTAAATCAGGAACTGAATCAGCTGTGTTTCAGCCGCCATCTTAAGTGTGATAGGAAATCCGATTCAGGCTATGACATGTAAACAAGACAGCGAGAAACGGTTTACGAAAATCGGTTTTCGTCTTCCGGAAGATGTGATGCATGTAAACGTAGTGTGTGTTGTTGTGGTACAAAGTCTCCCGTTGTACACCATAGAAGTTCCGCGTCGATAGCTATAAGAGGAGTAAGATGTACAGGTCGAAAGCAGTCAGCTTATCTAAAATTCGGACATAAGACCAGCGATGACTTTTGACACTACCATAACAGGTTACATACAGCGAAACGTGATGCACCTTCTTCAGTTGTTTTTCTGCAACAAGCGTACGAATAAAGAAAAACAAGTGCATATTGCAGTTTGAAAAGTAAAACTACCAAGAAAGATGCCAAAGCGTAAGAAAGAAATTTCGCGTTCTCGATCCTTTCCCAAAAGACAGAATACGCCGCTGAAAAGTAATTCTACAGACGACAGAAAGTTGAAATTTGTAGACGTTGTTTATCTTACACTGTAGGCATCAGCGATTTTTTGATATTCCCATCCATAAGGGGGTGAAATAGGGGATGAACGGTATTTTAAAAATACGCCGCTGTTCAGGCAATTTTGCAGCAAGAAATACAAAACATCGGATTTGAATTTTTGATTGGAATTTTAATAAACCCATGTTTCGATATTTTTGGAAATGCAACCATTAAGCGGGTGACATAAGCGAAAATCTTTTGATGGTAGAAATGCGACAATTTGTATTTGGAACCATTGTTAGATTTAAAAGAAAAATGTATTTCGGGATGTTTTGAATTCTGACATCAATGGTGCAATATCGGGTTGCAAGTTGTATTCCAATACGTGATACGGAAAGCTAATTCTATGAAAATTTGTATTTAGAAGTGGAAACAACCAATGCAGACCATTCAGTCTATGCGTGCGAAACGGCGGGAATTAAGCTAGTTTGCTTACAATAGTCAATCTGTTACACTTCGAAAGTCGAAGTTTCGATCTGAGTATCGGAATATGCGGACATAACGAATAGCAGGTATTCGTTTTGATGTTGACACAACCATTCAATGAATTTCTTTGCTTTAAGAGGCTTCAATTTCAATATGTATTGTGCTCTTACGTGGAAGAACATATACTGCTCGCGTTTCATTGTCACTGCTTTCTTTTTTTGTAAAAAAGTTGACTCATGACCTTTTCCCAGCGAGCAGTTCAATTAAGAATTGAAACATTACGTGCTTTTTATGCAGTTTTTGACCCAAGGATAAGGACCAAACCATTAGCTGCTGTTTCTGCGGTTTTTGCCGAAAAGCACAAAAAAAAAGAAAGAAACAGAAAGAAAGAAAGAAAGCTTTTTTCCCATCGGATGTAGGACGATGCTGGATGAGTTTTCCACCGCAGTATCACAAGTTGTACATGAGGTCTTTTGTCTATATCCGCTGTCCTTATATCGCTTATAGCGCCATCTATTGACAAATTTAATTTATAAACTTTTTTTTTTTTTTTTTGTTATGGTCTTCAGTCCGGAGACTGGTTTGATGCAGCTCTCCACCCTACTCTATCCTGAGCAAGCCTTTTCATCTCCTGATAAGAACGGGGCAACCCACATCCACTTGAATCTGTTTACTATACGCGTCTCTTGGTCTCCCTCTGCGATTTTTACTCCACACACTTCCCTCCAATGCTAAATTTACGATTCCTCGATGTCTAAGAATGTGTCCTACCAAGCGATCCCTTCTTTTGGTCAGGGTATGCCAAAAATTCCTTTTCTCGCTTATTCTGTTCAGTACCTCTTCATTAGTTATGCGATCTACCCACCTAATCTTCAGCATTCTTCTGTAGCACCACATTTCAAAAGCCTCTATTCTCTTCCTGTCCGCACTGCTTATCGTCCATGTTTCACTCCCGTACAAGGCAACAATCCACACAAATGCCTTCAGAAAAGACTTCCTTACACTGAAATTAATATTCGATGTTAGCAAATTTCTCTTTTTCAAAAATGCTTTTCTTCCCATTGCCATTCTGCATTTTATATCCTCTGTACTGCGACCATCTCATGTTATTTTACTACCCAAGTAACAAAACTTATCTACCACCTTCATTGTTTCGTTACCTAGTCTAACTCCTTCAGCATCGCCTGATTTTCTAAGACCGCATTCCATTATTTTTGTTTTGCTCTTGTTAATGTTCATTTTATACGCTCTCTTCAACACACTGTCCATTCCAATCAACTGCTTTTGCAGGTACTTTTCTGTCTCTGACAGAATTACAATGTCATCAGCAAAACGCAATGTTTTTATTTCTTCCCCCTGAAATTTAATCCCTATTCCGAATTTTTCCTTGCTTCCCTTCATCGCCTGCTCGATGTACAAATTGAATAACATCGGAGAAAGGCTACAACCCTGTCTTACTCCCTACCCAACTGATGCTTCCCTTTCATGCCCTTCGAGTCTAATAACTGTGGTCTGGCTTTTGTACAAGTTGTAAATAACTCTCCTTTCCAAGTATTTTACCCCTGCTGACTTCAGAATTTGAAAGAGTGTATTCCAGTCAACAAATGTATGTATTTTTTTTGTATGTATTGTGTATGCGATTTCGTTTCCAGGAGGCGACAAATCGAAGGCACTTTTATTAAAGTACTTCCAAGATGAATTCTTTTCCCCTTGTGTGACATTTTCTATCTAAAAAGGAAAAAATTAAAGGAAGTTAGACAATAAGTAAACTGAAATGGATACGGTAGAGTCTCGATATTTCGAGTGGTGGAATTACGAGTATCCCATAAATACGAGCGTCATAAAACAAAACGACAACTGCGGGTACATTCTGTCTTCACAGAAAAAGGCACTCCACCTTCATAACATAGTGGAAAAACTTCAAATCCTTTAGTCTGTGAATGTAAATGACTATTTACAAACTTTGTCCAAAAAAAAGGTCATACTTTTTACACGTGTATTCTTTTCAAGGTCGACTTTCATCTTTTTAACATGTAAATATCGATAGTTCGGGGGTATCCCAGTCCCGTCACTTCTATTCCACAGTCCTGCATACCTTCTCGCAGGAAGATAGTCTTTAGCTTTAGGTACACAACAAACATGCCACAGAGATACTGCGAAATGCCGCCGCGCGGGAGTAGCCGAGCGGTCTGCAGCACCACGTTGCGGTTCGCGCGGTCTTCCGCCTCGGAGGTTCGAATCCTCCCTCGGGCATGGATGTGTGTAGCTCTTTAGTATAAGTTAGTTCGTAAGTACTTTGTAAGTTTAAGCACTGATGAACCCGCATTTAAGTCCCATAAGCTTTAGAAACATTTGAACACTTGAACTACGAAATGCCAGCGCCTCAACATGACTACCATAATGCAAAATGCGCCGAAAGTAATCATTTGTTTGCTTCCGTAAGTAGCCTTTGCGATTTTGTTCTTGAGAGCGCTAGCTTTATATTGTCATCTTCACTTCCTTTCTTCCACTTCGATAAACAGCTGTACACATCTTTTTTCTGGCTTTGCTGAGTGTATAGCCGCTTCAATCAGTAATGGGAAGTATTTCGAAAAAAAAAAAAAAAAAGGTGACTGTTACGACTTACAGTATGACTGTTGTCAGTATACATTTACACAAACTGAACAGGTGTGTACCACAAGATCAACATTTTCTAAACCCATATTAATTATTTAAAAAAGCTACTCGTTCACAGCATAACAATATAATAACCCGTTCCATTACGTCAATACTGATTGAGTTACATTGTTAGTAACATAGTATATCACTAGATGATGCGATTGCTTTATAGTGTGCCTAACAACAAAATACCCACAATTTTTACGCCGGACGAAACTCCTGGCAGTAAAACGAGGTAAAGCGTGACTGTTGACTGAATACATCCACAACGCGACCGGACATCATTAGTAAGTTGACGAAAGGTAATTTCGGAGAAGCCGAAGATTAGACTGATTTCTCGCGGAAACGAAACTGCGGCCAAACCAATATTTTGACCGAAACTGGCTGTCACCGAAACCGAATATCCTGTCGGTCCTTACTTAATGTATTCGCTACTGCTTCGTCTGATGTCTGATGTCAACAACTACCGCCCAATATCACTTCTTACAGCCTTATCCAAAATTCTTGAAGAAAGTAATGTGTTCTAGAGTAGTGTCACACATAGGTAAAAAAAAAGTTCTAACAAAATGTCAGTTTGGGTATCAGAAAGGCTTTTCAACAGAACATGCTATATATACTTTTACCAATGAAATATTTAATCCTCTGAATAATCGGACATCACCCATTGGGATTTTTTGTGATCTCTCCAAGGCTTTTGATTGTGTAAATCATGGAATTCTTCTAGATAAACTATTGTGGTATGAATGGGACAGTATACAAATGGTTTCAATCATACCTAACAGGAAGAGCGCAGGAAGTTAACATAAGTAATTCACATAATGTGCAAAAAAACAGCTGATTCCTCAAACTGGGGAGCAATCAAAAATGGGGTGTCACATGGTTCGGTCTTGGGCCCTTTGCTGTTCTAAATATATATATACTAGCTGAGCCCCCGCTGCTTCGCATGCGTAGGCTGGTTGGTCTGCACCAGTTGTTTCTTTTTTATCCTGATGAAGAATCCATATCTTAAGTTTCGTAGTTGTAGCTTGAAATCTGAGTTAACAGCACCATATTTTTGAAAATCAATTTTTGCATTTCTTATTTCACCCACTTATTGGTCGAATTTCCAAAAATACCGAAACACGTATTTTTTAAATCATAATGAACAATACAAATATCAATTTTTGCAGCTATAGCTTCAAAATTGTCTTGACAACACAGTGTTTTTGAAAATAATTTTTGATCCCCTCTTTTCCCCCCTTAGTTTTTGAATTTCCAAAAATACCGAAACTCGTGTCTTTTTAATCCTGATCAAGAGTCCATTTCCTAAGTTTCGTAGTTATAGCTTGAAATTTGAGTTAACAGCAACATATTTTTGAAAATCAATTTTTTGCGTCACCTATTTTACCCCTTATTTGTCGAATTTGAAAAAATGCCGCAACACGTGTCTTTTTAATTCGAACCCTAAATTAATATCCGAAATTTTGTAGTTCTAGCTTCAAAATTGCCTAAATAGCAACATATTTTCAAAAAACGTTTCATCCCCTATTTCACCCCCTTACGGGCGGAATATCGAAAAATCGCTTCTTAAATGACGCCTACAGAGTAAGATCAACACCCTCCACAAATTTCAAGTTTCTATCTTCAGTGGTTTGGGCTGGGCGATGATGAGTCAGTCAGTCAGTCAATCAGTGAATCGGGACACTTTCTTTTATATATAGAAGAAGAAGATAGAAGATAGATTAATGACTTGCCATTCTATATCAATGAAGATACAGAGCTGGTTCTTTTTGCTGATGATACAAGTGTAGTTATCACACCTGACAGACAAGAACTAACTGATGAAATTGTAAACGATGACTTTCAGAAAATCATTAAGTGGTTCTAAAAAAAAAAGGACTATCGTTAAATTTTAAATAAACACAGTACATATAGTTCCATACAGTAAATGGAATGACACCATTAATAAATATAGACTTTGCTCAGAAATCTGTAGCAAAGGTAGAATATTCAAAAATTTTAGGTGTAAGCATTGATTAGGGGTTGAACTGGAAAAAACACGTTGAAGATCTGTTGAAACGTTTGAGTTCAGCAACTTATGCTATTAGGGTAATTGCAAATTTTGGTGATATACGTCTCAGTAAATTAGCTTACTATGTCTATTTTCATTCTTTACTTTCGCATAGAATCATTTTCTGAGGTAATTCATCATCAAGTAAAAAAGTATTAATTGCACAAAAGCGTGTAATCAGAATAATTGCCGGAGCCCATCCAAGATCATCCTGCAGACACTTATTTAAAGAGCTAGGGATCTTCACAGTAGCTTCTCAGTATATAGATAATCACTTATGAAATTTGTTATTACCAACCCCACCGAATTCAAAAGCAATAGCAGTGTACATAACTACAACACTAGGAGAAAGAATGACCTTCACTATTCAATGTTAAATCTAGCTTTGGCACAGTCAGGGGTGTATTATGCTGCCACAAAAGTTATTGGTCACTTACCAAACAACATCAAAAGCCTGACAGATAGCCTGTAGGTAGTTCATAAGTAGTTTGTAAGTTTAGGGACTGATGACCCCGTAGTTAAGTCCCATAAGCTTAACAAACATTTGATTTAACGTTCGTGCTGTATGTGATGGATAGACTTGAATGAAATTTGTAGTGGAGATAGCTTATACCCTGATTAATTCTTGGCTATTTTTCGTATACCGCCTTAGGTTCACGGTGGAGGGTACATTATATCAGACATCAAAATTGTTTGACTGATCACCATGAAATTCAGCAGATAAATGTAAGTTTTCATGAAGAAGACTTTTAAAATCTGCAAGCCTGTGAATTTAGCTGAAAGAGGTTATTTTGCGACTTTAACACCGTTTGAAAAGTCACCATGAAACTTCGTGCATATATGTATTTTTTCATATATAGGAAGGAGCAGGTGGAGGAGACGGACAGAGAGAAGGGAAAGGAAAAATCCACCAACAGAAGATTGGAAATCTCATATATATTTCGTTCGTTTGTAGATCATGCGCTGCCATAACGTTCATCTGATTGCGATAATGAATAATGAGGTTAACAAAATGCAATGCATCTCATTTATACTTCTCCTTTACGTATCGTTCAATTTCAGTAAATGGCAAAGTTATAAATCTGAAGGCGAGGCATCGAATCAGAATTTGTGCCACGGCCGAGATTCGAATCCGATACCTCTTGCTTACAAAATTTAAATTCAAGGCCTCGATTCAAATTTATATCTTTCATATATATGGAGACAAAATATGTATCTGCACATTGATTTATCGTTTGTTCTTCAATATATGTATTTATTATCGACTATTGGGTCTTCAGTCCGGAGACTGGTTTGATGCAGCTCTCGACCCTGGGCAAGCCTCTTCATCTCCTCATAAGAACGGCAACAAACATCCATTTGAATTTGCTTAGTATATGCATCTCTTTTATCTCCCTCTGCGATTTTTACGCCACACACTTCCCTCCAATGCTAAATTCACAAGGTATGCGAGAAATTCCTTTCCTCCCCAATTCTGTTCAGTTACGCGATCCACCCACCTAATCTTCAGCATTCTACTGTAGCACTACGTTTCAAAAGCCTCTATCCTCTTCCTGTCCGCACTGTTAATCGTCCATGTTTCACTCCCATATAAGGCAACACTCCACACAAATGCCTTCAGAAAGGACTTCCTTACGCATAAATTAATATTCGATGTTAACAAATTTCTCTTTTCCATTTGTTATTTTACTGCCCAAGTAACAACACTCATTTACCACCTTCACTGATTCGTTGCCTAATTTAATTCCTTCAGTTTGGGTTCAGGAGAAATGTAGGAACACGGGAGGCAATACTCACTTTACGGCTTATCCTAGAAGATAGATTAAGAAAAGGCAAACCTACATTTCTAGCTTTTGTAAATTTGGAGAAGGCTTTTGACAATGTTGATTGGAATAAACTCTTTCTAGTTCTGAAGCAAGCAGGAGTAAAATATAGGGAACGTAAGGTTATTTACAACTTGTACAAAAACCAGACAGCGGTTATCAGAGTTGAAGGGCATGAAAGGGATGCAGTGGTTGGAAAGAGAGTAAGACAGGGTTGTAGCCTTTCTCCAATGTTATTCAATTTGTACATTGAGCAAGCTTTAAAGGAAAGCAAGGAGAAATTTGGTGAAGGAATTAAAGTTCAGGGGGAAGAATTAAAAACATTGCGTTTTGCCGACGACATAGTAATCCTGGCAGATACAGCAAAGGACCTGGAGGAGCAATTGAACGGAATGGACAGTGTGCTGAGGGGTGCATATAAGATGAACATTAACAATAGCAAAACTAGGGTAATGGAGTGCAGTCTAAGAAAATCAGGTGATGCTGAAGGAATTAGATTAGGTAATGAAGCAAGAAAGGAGGTAGATGAGTTTTGTTACTTGGGCAGTAAAATAACAAACGATGGTCGCCGTACAGAGGATATAAAATGCAGAATGGCAATGGGTAGAAAAGCGTTCTTGAAGAAGAGAAATTTGTTAACATCGAATATTGATTTAAGCCTAAGGAAGTCCTTTCTGAAGGCATTTGTATGGAGTGTTGCCTTGTATGGGTGTGAAACATGGACGATAAACAGTGCGGACAGGAAGAGGATTGAGGCTTTTGAAATGTGGTGCTACAGAAGAATGCTGAAGATTAGGTGGGTGGATCGCGTAACTAATGAGGAGGTACTGAACAGAATTGGGGAGAAAAGAAATTTCTGGCATACCTTGACTAAAAGAAGGGATAGATTGGTAGGGCACATTCTTAGACATAAAGGAATTGCGAATTTAGCGTTGGAGGGAAGTGTGTGGGGTAAAAACCGCAGAGGAATACCAAGAGATGGATACAGTAAGCAGATTCAGACAGATATAGGTTGCTGTTCTTGTGTGGAGATGAAGAGGCTTGCTCAGGATAGGGTATTGTGGAGAGCTGCATTAAACCAGTCTCCGGACTGAAGACCACAACAACAACAACAATAATGTCCATCTTATATGCACCTTTCAGCACACTGTCCATTCCGATCAGCTGCTCCTTCAGGTCCTTTGCTGTCTCTGACAGAATTACTATGTCATCAGGTTTTTATTTCTTCACCTTGAACTTTAATTTCTTCTCCAAATTTCTACTTGCTTTCCTTTTACCTTACTGAATGTACAAACTGAATAACATTGGGGAAAGGCTACAACCCTGTTTTACACCCTTCCCAACCCGACTATAAAATCAATATTTTATTTCTCTCATTCGTAATTAAACAAGTTAACACTTTCAAACTTCAAACTTTATTCGCGCACTATTCTTCAACTGCAGCAACGCGACGGATACCTACATCTACATCTGCATGGGATGCTCTGCAAATCACATTTAAGTGCCTGGCGCGGGAAGAAAGAACACCTGAATCTCTCCTTTCGTGCTCTGATTTCTCGTATTTTATTCTGATGATCCTTACTTATGTAACTGGGAGTAAACAATATATTTTCGCATTCGGAGGAGAATGTTGCCGATTGGAGTTTTGTAAGTAGCCCACGCCGCAGCGATAAGCGCCGTTGTTGTAATGATTCCCATCCCAAATCCTGTGACAATACAAAACGAGCTGCCTTTCTTTGGACTCTTTCGATGTTCTCCGTCGCCGGCCGCGGTGGCCGAGGGGACTGAGGCGCTCCAGTCACGGTCTGCACGGCCACTACGGTCGGGGGTTCGAATCCCCCCTCGGGCATGGATATTTGTGCCGTCCTAGTTCGTAAGTAGTTCATAAGTAGTTTGTAAGTTTAAGGACTGATGACCCCGTAGTTAAGTCCCATAAGCTTAACAAACATTTGAACATTTTTGTTCTCCGTCAAACCCACCTGATAAGGATTCCACGCTGGACACCAATACTCCAAAAATGGACGGACAAGCGAAGTGTATGCAGTCTCTTTAGCAGTTCTGTTGTATATTTTAAGGGTTCTGCCAATAAAACGCAGTCTCTGGTTCGCCTTTCCCATGAGATTATCTACGTGTTCTTTCCAGTTTAAGTCTATAGTAATAGTAATTCCTAGGTATTTTGTGGAGGTTACGGTCTTCACTTTTGATTGATTCATCTTGTAAACAAAGTTTAATGGATTTCTTTTCGGACTCATGTGGACGAATTCACACTTTTCATTATTTAGAGTAAATAGCCCATTTTTCCACCATACTTATATCTTATTTAGATCGCTCTGCAGTTGATTTTGATTTTCAGATGACTGTACTACACGATAAATGACGGCGTCATCTGCAAACAACGTAAGAGAGCTTCTCAGATTTTCTCTCAAATCGTTTATGTAGATACGGAACAGCAGAGTACCAATAACACTACCGTATGGAACGAACGCCCGATATCATCTCTGTTTTAGTCGATGCTGGGGGGATATTCCATAACCACGCAATATGATTAAAAGCCGTTTGTGAGGTACGGTGTCAAAAGCCTTCTGAAAATCAAGATCTACGGAAACAAGAGAACCCTTGTTGATAGCACCCATCACTTCGTGTGAATAAAGAGCTACTTGTGTTTCGCATGAACGATATTTTCTAAATCCGTGTTGACCTTGGCTCAACAGATCATTCTGTTCCAGATAATTAATAATATTTGAATATAGGATATGTTCCAAAACCCTGCTGCAAATTGACGTCAATGAAATAGGCCTGTAGTTTAGTGGGTTACTCCTACTGCCTTTGTTTAATATAGGTGTGACCTGTGGAACTTTCCAGTGTTTTGGTACAGATCCTTCGTTGAGCGAGCGGATTATAAGGCTGTTAAGTAAGGAGCTATCGCTTCAGCATATTCAAATAGATATCTAATGGGTATACGGATCAGAAGACTTGTTAAGTGATTTCAGCTGCTTTACTACTGAGATGATATCTTACTTCCACGTTACCTATACTGGCCTCCGTAATTCGAAATCTGTTAGTGCGTAAACAAACTGTCCGCACTGCACGCTTAGGAATTGAGGCCCGCGCGGCGTGGCTTTTCCGTCTAAATGCGGCTCTCGCCTGACGCGCCTTTGATCTGTGGTGACAGCTGCCGCCATCACAGCGCCGTCAACGTCGACTTTTTTTACGCTACGCGCGGTTGCGCTTGACGCCGGCCGTCGTCGGCTGTCTGGCCCGGCGTCGCGTTCACGTTCACGTTGACGATCGCGCTGCCGGCGCCGTGACAGAGATGGCGTGACGGTCGGCTCCGCGAGAGGCGACAGGCGGCGTCCGCTCCTGACATCTGGCGGTCGTCACGCGTACTGCACGCGCGGCGCGCCGACCGGAACGCCGCACCGCGGTCGGCACGGGAAGCTGCTGCTGTTATTGGAAGCTCCGCGACGTCAACGTTCTCATCCGTGATAACCAGAGATCAATGGTAATACCCAAAGCGAGGACAACGGACAGAACAGGGGGTAGCAGAATGAGGAAGAGGATGAAGAAAATAAGGAATAATGGTGCAATTAATAAAGCAGGAAAAGTGTTTAACAGGAAAGAAGCTATAAACAACTAGCGAAACCGGCAATGTTGCTCAATTTTTAAATCTGTACTTATAGTGCAATTGTAAGTAGGTTTACCAAATCAGCCAATTTTTCTGGGGCCCACCCGGCTTTAAGCTCTATTTCAGTCCCCTGGTTGCTAACACTAGATTAGTATCGTCTGTCGCGGCACACGGCGTTATTACAAGTTTCTACATAGTGTCTCCAGTTACCTATACAAATAAAAATATTACGTATTGAAGGTGAAAGAAAGACTGTCGTAGAAGTGTATTCTGTCCTCCCTGATACTGCGTCAAGTCTACAAGAAAGCTAAAAATAACTTCGTTCCCCTAAAAGTAAGAGATGTCATCCCTAAATGTAGCAATTACCAGGTTGTTCACATCTTCAGGAAAGACATTAACGTTTTTTATACTGTATGTAGTGATTACATCAGTAAGTGCATGAGGCAATATGAGGAATAAGCTGTATTCAATTGGTTAAATCTGAACAAGGAAAAGTTGATTGGGAAAGTGTGGAAAATATTGTTGCCTATTTGAGAAACAGAAAAATTATTGTGAATGACATTGAATTGTTTGATGAGGTAACTCGCCCAAAAACGCTTCTGTTTAAACAGTTCAAATCCGAAACTGGGCCAACATTTTTGGAGATGGTGTGAGTTCATGAATCATCGTTCAAGAGATGAATATTCAGAACCTTTAAAAATTGTTCAGTACTTTTTCGCAATACCTGCCCACAATGCCACAGTGGAAAGGGTACTTTCATTATTAAATATACAATGGACTGATGAAAGATCAATATCAAAATCAAGAAAGAATTACTTGAGAAAATTCCAGGAAGTCAAAAATATGATTTTGTAAAAAAAACTGTTGCGGTCAAAATAAAGATTCTCTGTAATACCCCCCAGTGTTCTTTTTTTTTTTAACTTGGTAATCCTAATTGTAAGTATGAAGGATTTGGTTGGGTTGGGTTGTTTGTTTGGAATAGGGGGACTAAACTACTGAGGTTATCAGTCCCCCGGTGGGGAGGGAAGGAGTGAGGATAGGAAAGGAGGGGAGGGGGAAAGGAAATGCAGTCCGGGAAGTAAAGAAGGGAGGAAGACTGCATTAGCTCGGGGCCCCGTGCTCGCCACGCACGTACTCACCAAAGAACCGCGAGCCGCCTGGAGGTATAAAGGATTTAAGGCCATGTTATTGATTCCGTAGGAGACGAAAGTACAAAAGTACAAAATCTGTGCAAAAACTTGTCCGTTCAATACAGTTTTAAGCAGGATTTTATTATAATATTTCGTGGATAAACTCCTCAAATCGTTTATACCAGTTTCAAGTAGTGAGCTTCTAGATGCAGTCACGTCGTTCAAATATCTAGGCGTAACATTGCAGAGCGATATGAAATGGAACGAGCATGTAAGGACAGTTGTGAGTAAGGCGGACAGCCGACTTCGGTTTGTTGGGAGAATTTTGGGAAGATGTACTTCACCTGTAAAGGAGACCGCGTATAAAATGCTTGTACGACCACGTCTTGAATATTGCTCAAGTATTTGGGATCCACAGCAGATCAGTTTAAAGGAAGACATTGAAGCAGTTCAGAGGCGAGCAGCTAGGTTTGTTACTGGTAGGTTCGACCAATGCGCGAGTGTCACGGAAATGCTCCGGCAACTCAATTGGGGATCGCTGGAGGAAAGACGACGTTCTTTTCGTGAATTTCTGTTGAGGAAATTTAGAGGGCCGGAATTTGAAGCTGAGTGTAGTACGATCTTGCTGCCGCCTACTTACATTTCGCGTAGTGATCACAAAGACAAGATAAGAGAAATTAGGGCTCGTACGGAGGCATATAGGCATTCTTTTTTTCCTCGTTCTATTTGGGAGTGGAATAGGAAAGGAAATGCCTAGTAGTGGCACAGTGTACCCTCCGCCACGCACCTTCCGGTGGATTGCGGAGTGTGTATGTAGATGTAGGTACACATTCCTTGAATATATTGTAGAAAACCCATATGTACAGTACTTTTGCGGTTTTTCGTGTCAACAGTGGCCCATTATAAAATTTATACAAATTAGTATATGACAAACTGAAAAAAATGTGTATATAAAACATGCACATATTCCAATAAAACGATGTGTTAAAATTTCAAAGCATTCGGTCAAGAACTTTCGGAGATATAAGATTCTGAACATAAAACATGGTTCTAGGTTAGATATAGTTAAGAGAGAGGAGGCGAAGGAAATTGGTTAAGGAAAGGAGGGAATGGGACGAACAGGTAGAGAGTGATGTTGAGGTGGATATTAACATGCAATTACTCGTTAAAAGAGAAAGGGCAATTGCGACAGCCGCGGCGGAGTGGCCGAGCGCATTGAGGCGCTATGCTACGATGCGCGAGGCCGTACCCCGTCGGAGGTTTGAATCCCCCTCGGGCATGGATATTTGTGTCGCCTTTAGTGTATGGTAGTTCAAAAGTAGTTTGTAAGTTTAGGGACTGATGACCCCCCGCAGTTAAGTCCCTTAAGCTTAACAAACATTTGAACATTTTAGCTCAATTGCGACAACCGTTTCAAAAACTGTTTTCTATTTTTAGTTCTATTTCACTCGCTGTAATGTATGATGTAAAATGCACCGAACAGAAAGCTAACCGCTGTCGAACTTCTTGAATAAATTGCGAACTTATATTTGACGAGTAAAGAAAAGGCTAATTTTTGGAAAAAAAGTCTTGGTTGCATAAACTTGAAGTTTTATTTATTTAAACATGACGCGATCCGCCTCTTTTAGGCATCATCAGACGCATGAAAGGGGGAGGGGGGGGGGAGAATTACAAACTTATATACATGTGGCGTCTATTCCGAAAGAAAAGACTTCATTTCAGATCCTGCAGTTGTTATTGTTTTTATATTCACAGAATATATGACTTCAACTGCGAATGGGCAAAGCTTTCTAGGCAGTTGCGCTGACCCCTACACCACTGGGGACACAGTGATCACCGTACCTGCAAGGACCACCTAAGCACACCTCACGGCTGGGTACACATTTTCAGCTTTGCCCATTCGCAGATGAAGTAATAAACTCTGTGAATATAAAAACAATAATAACTGCAGGATCTGAAGTGAAGTCTGTTCTTTCGGAATGGACGCCTCGTATATACAGGGTGAGTCACCTAACATTAGCGCTGGATATATTTCGTAAAACCACATCAAATACTGAGGAACCGATTCCACAGACCGAACGTGAGGAGAGGGGCTAGTGTAATTGGTTAATACAAACCATAAAAATATGCACGGAAGTATGTTTTTAACACAAACCTACGTTTTTTTAAATGGAACTCCGTTAGTTTTGTTAGCACATCTGAACATATAAACAAATACGTAATCATTGCCGTTTGTTGCATTGTAAAATGTTAATTACATCCGGAGATATTGTAACCTAAAGTTGACGCCTGAGTACCACTCCTCCGCGGTTCGATCGTGTGTATCGGAGAGCACCGAATTAAATAGGGATCCAAAGGGAACGGTGATGTACCTTAGGTACAGCAGAGACTAGAACAGCACGTAACGACCACATGCTAACACCTTTATTGGTCTTTTTCACTGACGCACATGTACATTACCATGAGGGGTGACGTACACGTACACACGTGCTTTCCGTTTTCAATTACGGAGTGGAATAGAGTGTGTCCCGACATGTCAGGCCAATAGATGTTTAAAGTGGTGGCCTTCATTTTCTGCACACAATTGCAGTCTATGGCGAAATGAACGTCGTACACGCCGCAGTAATCTGGTGTAATGTCGCCGCAGGCTGCCACAATACGTTGTTTCATATCCTCTGGGGTTGTAGGCTCATCACGGTACACATTCTCCTTTAACGTACCCCACAGAAAGAAGTCCAGAGGTGTAAGATCAGGAGAACGGGCTGGCCAATTTATGCGTCGCGTCCTCCACGTCCTATGAATCGCCCGTCGAACATCCTGTCAAGGGTCAGCCTAGTGTCAATTGCGGAATGTGCAGGTGCACCATTATGCTGATACCACACACGTCGACGCGTTTCCAGTGGGACATTTTCGAGCAACGCTGGCAGATCATTCTGTAGAAACGCCATGTATGTTGCAGCTGTTTGGGCCCCTGCAATGAAGTGAGGACCAATGAGGCGGTCTCCTCTACCAATTAGGTTACTCAATTTTCGTGTCAGATGAACGGTTCGCTTGCAGTTACAATTATATTACAAACGTCTTTTTTTGGTATTACTACCGTATTTCTTGTCCGAAAAATTTGAAAAAGGGAGGTTCTGGTCTCTGGCGGCCTACAATTATGTCTGTAAAATTTGGTGTTGATCGGTTGAACGGTTCGTCTTAAAAACGGGGAACACGTTACGGACAGACAGACAGACATACATCCCAAAATCGCTGTTATTTTTGCAAATATCTCTGAAACGATGCGAGATATGAAAACAAAAACAAAAAAAAACAAAAAAAAACAAAAAAAAAAAAAAAAAAAAAAAAAAAAAAAAAAAAAAAACATAAGAGAGCAAAGTTGTAGAGAATTTTCTCCTCTACAAATTCGGTTCTTTAATTTTAGTGTCAGATGAATGGTTAAGCCGTTATTTTTATTTAAATTTCGAGCTGTCAAAAAACGATCGCAAAGGCCCACTTTTAGTGTTACTACCGTGACATAAAGTGGGCCAAAACCTCTTCCATTAGGCCGGTATTACACTGTAAAAGATCTTTGACAAAGATCTTTGTCAAAGATTTTATCCAAGATCTTTGACGAAACTACTTCACAGGAGCACATTACACTAGCGTAAAATATTTCGTCATAGTTGCTCAGAATAAGATTCCAAAATAGTAAAGCGTCTGTATTATAGAACGTAATATAATGTTACTCGGGAACAATGTTGCTTGGAAAGAACGAAAAATAGAAACAATTTTAGGTAAAACCGTGAATAGCAAGAGGAAAATACGAAAACTGCTCACTCAAATGTACTTCACGAGCTACACTGCTGGGAAATAACCTAAATTGTTTAAGAACGTGTGACCAAATATTGTAATTGACCCACGTATTCATAAATACTTCATCTTAATCGATGTTTCAGGAAGCCCTAAAGCTGTGTCAATGGGTAAATAATGAAACACTGAAATAATTTAACGTGTGTCATGCTAAACACAACTTAGACACTTTATCATAATTAAGAAGAGAGAAAATTTTCGTAGTTCTTTCATATTATGCTTCATTGAGGATTATGCGCTGCGAAAGACATTTTTATAGTTTACTGCAGTCTGACATTTGTTTTGTCTGATTTCCCGAAACATAAAATATCCGTATAAATACCTGTACTTGTGCTTAAGTGTCGAAAAGCATCGTGCAAAGCAAGAAGAAATATGGAGCTAACTAGTGCAGTACATCATTACGCTAATCATGAATCCCTTTCCACTAAAGATCCTCTCATTTATATCCACATACAAAATCTATTCCAGCAGGCAGTAAAATACACGAATCCTACAGTGTAGGCGTAAGATTTCACGTATTATACCAGACATAAGTGAACCAAGATGTAAATCACTTTAGGAGCAATTACGAGGTTAGGTTAGAGTACAAATAAAAACATTTATTTCACTTATGCATCTCCATATATTCTTTGATCCATGTAATTTCTTCCCTATCATCAACTTAAGTGAGCTTTTTCTTTATACGATTCTAACCCTACATTTCAGTAAATGTGCTTTGTACTAATAAATATTCCGCACACTTCTCACTTTGAAACGATCACTGTGGCAGTAGCGACACAACAAATACACTTTTACGTTAATTTGTAGGTTAAAAGGCGTCAAAGCAAGGAAAGACGCATGTATACAATGGCGAACTTTTATAAAAGCTAGGCTCTCTCGCTAACTTTTATCAAATATCTTTTACAAAAGAAATCTTTAGTAGCAACGTATTTTCAAAAAATGTTTCATCCCCTATTTCACCCCCTAATTGATTAATTTTCTGAAAATACCGAAACACGTGTCTTTTTAATTGTGACCAAGAAAACATATACCAATTTTTGTGGTTGTAGCTTCAAAATTGCCTTATTAGTACAATTTTTTTGAAAAACATCCCCTCTCCAATTTAACCCCCTTGATGGTTGAATTTCCAAAAATAACGAAACACGTATTTTTTTAATTCTAACGAACAATACAAATACAAATTTTTGTAACTATAGCTTCAAAATTGTCTTGACAACAATGTGTTTTCGAAAGGAATTTTTGATCCCCTCTTTTAGCCCCTTAGTTGTTGAATTTCCAAACATACCAAAACACGTGTCTTTTTAATCCTGATCAAGAGTCCATAACCTAAGTTTCGTAGTTATAGCTTGAAATTTGAGTTAACAGCAACATATTTTTGAAAATCAATTTTTTGCGTCCTCTATTTTACCCCTTTATTGGTTGAATTTCAAAAAATGCCGAAACACGTGTCTTTTAAATTCTAATCCCGAATCCAAATCCGAAAATTTGTAGTTCTAACTTCAAAATTGCCTAAAAATCAATCTATTTTCGAAAAACACCCTCTCTACAATTTTACCCCGTTGATGGTTGAATTTCCAAAAATACCGAAACACGTATTTTGTAACGTCGAAGCAACTATGCAAATATCAGTTTTTGTAGCTCTAGCTTCAAAATTGTATCAATAGCAACGTGTTTTCAAAAAGAATTTTTAGTCCTCTATTTAACCCTCTTACTTGTTGAATTTCCAAAAACAGTAAAAATCATGGATTTTTTAATCCTGACCAAGATTCCATATCCGAAATTTCGTAGTTGTAGCTTAAAATTTGAGTTAACAGCAACATATTTTTGAAAATCAATTTTTTGCGTCATCTATTTTACCCCCTTATTTGTCGAATTTTAAAAAATGCCGAAACAAGTGTCTTTTAAATTCGAACCCCGGATTAAAATCCGAAATTTTGTAGTTCTAGCTTCAAAATTGCCTAAATAGCTACGTATTTTCAAAAAACGTCTCATCCCCTATTTCCCCACCTTACGGACGGAATATCGAAAAATCGCTTCTTAAATGACGCCTACAGAGTAAGATCAACACCCTCCACAAATTTCAAGTTTCTATCTTCAGTGGTTTGGGCTGGGCGATGATGAGTCAGTCAGTCAGTCAATCGGGACACTTCTTTTATATATAGAGATGACCCATTACAGCCGGCCGCGGTGGCCGAGGGGACTGAGGCGCTCCAGTCACGGTCTGCACGGCCACTACGGTCGGGGGTTCGAATCCCCCCTCGGGCATGGATATTTGTACCGTCCTTAGTCTAAGGTAGTTCATAAGTAGTTTGTAAGTTTAGGGACTGATGACTCCGTAGTTAAGTCGCATAAAGTTAACAAACATTTGGACATTTGACCCATTACACTGTCAAAGATTTGACCAAAGAGCTTTGATAAAAGATCTTTGTCAAAGATCTTTTACAGTGTAATATGTTTGTAAAGCTTATGGGACTTAACTACGGGGTCATCAGTCCCTAAACTTACAAACTACTTATGAACTACTTACAAACTAGGACGGCACAAATATCCATGCCCGAGGGGGGATTCGAACCCCCGACCGTAGTGGCAGCGCCGACCGTGACTGGAGCGCCTCAATCACCTCGGCCACCGCGGCCGGCTACAGTGTAATACCCGCCTTACACAGTTGTCAGGCTTGGTGTCCCACGTACAAAGTCGTGTAATCCAGAGAGCTTCGCGACAGACGATGGAACTCTGCCCTTTGGAGTCCCGTGCCGTGACGCTAGAGCTCCCCAGACGTTGCGGCCAGGCCACCTCCGCCGTCGCGTCGGCGCGGTCGAGGCGCCGTTGGCACTCCGGCTAATGGGACGCGGGTGAAGGCGGCCGGCCACGGCGGATATTAGCGCCCGCGCATGAATAAAACATTTTCAATCAGGCCGCCCCTCCCCCCACCCACCCCTAATTGAATTTACATGCAAAGCGCGCGCGCCGTCCGCTAGCCCTCCGCCGCGCGCTGTCGGACAAAGTAGTTCCTCTCCTCCGTCTACTGACGCGATGTGGACACAGCGGGGGAAAACCCGCGAATAATCAACAGCCCCGTATGCGACACCAGCCTCTCGGGCCACTCGGGGAATAATCTTGCGGTGAAGTCTGCAGCTTGACGGTGTTTGGAAACCGTGTACTTGGCAGCCGGCTAATCTACAACGGCCGTTTAGGAAAGTAGACGGACTTCGGGTGTCCTCCTTACTTGAAACGGCCTGGCTGAGCTGCCGTGCTCCATACATAAAACTTTCCTCGACGTTTCGCGTTCGTCTGCAGAAGGCATCCTCAAGTTTTTACACAGACTACGCGAAGGGACTTGCCCCTCCCCCCCCCCCTTCTTGCAGTGGTGTACCATAGGTCTACATCTACAGCTACATCTACATAGATACTCTGCAAATCACATTCAAGTGCCTGCCAGAGGGTTTATTAACCACTTTCATGACTTTTCTCTACCGTTCCATTCTCTAATAGCGCGCGGGAAGAAAGAAGACCTAAATCGTTTCGTTTTCGATCTGATTTCTCATATTTTATTTGGATGGTCATGTCTCCCTAAGTAGGTAAGTGCTAGCAAGATATTTTCACATTCAGAACTAAAAGTCGGTGATTGAAACTTCGCAAACAGATCACGCCGCAATGAATAACGTATTTCTTTTAATGATTTCCACCCCAATTCGTGCAACATTTCCGTGACGCTTTCCCCCCCGTAACGTGATAAAACAAAACAAGCTGCCCTTCTCTGGACCTTCTCAATGTCTTCCGTCAGTCCCACCTGGTGAGGGTTCCACAAGGGGCAACAGTACTCCAGGAGAGGACGCACAAGTGTGATGTAGCCAGTTTCTTTGGTGGAGCTGTTGCATCTTCGAAGCGTTCTGCCGATGAAACGTAACCTTTGGTTCGCCTTCCCCACCATATTTTCTATGTGTTCTCTCCAGTCAAAGTTGTTCGTAATTGTAACTCCTAGGTATTTGGTAGAATCTACGACCTTAAGGTTTGACTGATCTATCGCGTAATTGAAGTTCAGCGGATTTCTTTTAGTGGTCATGTGTATTACTTCACACTTTTCTTTATTTATTGTCAATTGCCAATTTTCGCACCATGTAGAAGTTTTGTCTAAATCGCTTTGCAGTTGCTTTTGATCCTCTGTTGACTTCACTAACCGATAAACGACAGCATCATCCGCGTACAATCTAAGGGGGCTATTCAGATTGTCTCCTAAATCGTGTATAAACACGAGGAAGAGTAGGGGACCTATAACTTTTCCCTGTGGAACGATTGTAGTAGAGGAGAGCGGGGCAAGATGAGGTGGAGGGCAAAACGGGGTTTTTGTAATTTCTACCACGACAGATATCGCAGCCTAGTGGCGGATAGTTGTAGTAGTAGCCACTTGCTATGCGAGTGTCTGACAGTGCTGGCAGTCATTCTGAGCAAACCATTCGGAGTGAATACCTCCAAACGTGTTTTCGTCTGTCCTGATATAATTTGTCTTCATTTTCAGCCGTGAAGAGGTAAGAGAAGTAATTGTCAATGAAAAACAGCTTGTTTAGCAATAACTAATTGAATATATCCTTGGTGCTATAATCTCAACCTAACGTAAAAATGGTCCCTAGGGGCAAGACGGGGTACCTAGTGGCAGGGCAAGGTGAGGTATCCCATCTTGCCCCCCACTAAGTGTCCCATCTTGCCCCACATGACAACATGAGCTGCAACCATGTTGACTGCCATAAACGGTTAAAAAAAACAGTAATTTGCCATTTCGAACCAAACATCTCCTCAGATTCAGTGTTTGAAGCTTCTGTCACTACAGACACTCTAACTACTAGTGAGGCCGCTAACGTTTCTGTCAATAATGACCAAGGAGAGGCTTCATTTGCCTCACATGAGCAGTTTATGTCAGACACAAGCGATGGTCCTGTCAACCAAGCCGGTACTAAAGAGCAAGATGCGCTTGCTGTAGACCTAAGACCAGGGTGCTCTTTTTGAAATGATAATAACCGCAATTACCACACTACAAACAAGCAGACTTCTGAGAACAACACCAATAGAATTAAAGTGATTTGCTGTCTCACCTGAACAAATTGTCCCAATCCCTTATGTCGGAAAGAAAAACATCCGAAGAACAGTCCTCAAAAAAGGAAAAACTGTTGTTGTTACTAGCTCCCCTTACAGAAGAGAATTCCTGGAGAGTGCGAGTAAAGTTAAGCCTGGAGAAAAGAAGGAACAAGAAGGAAAGATTCACCTGAGAAGACTGTTAAAAAATCCCTCTTTGTTTGTAAAGACAAAAATGGAATGAATAAAAAAGAAATGACCAATTTGGAAACTAAGATAAAAAATTGTAGAAGAAAGCACATTAGAAGAAGATGACACTGCGTGCCTATTTCTATTCGCAGTCAGCAGAAGGATGGTTGTCATGTGTCTTCTGCAAAAAATGGGCTCACATGTGCGGGAATAGAGGACGAGGATGCCGGTGTACATCATGTGTGTGAATTTTGCTTACAAACCGACGGTAATAACTGAATAAGAAGAAACTGAACTTTAACATCACACAATGTTTACTTCAAGCATTTTCATTATATATTAGAATAATTCTTTTATAAATTTGTAAACCTGTGTTCACTGAATAATTTAATTACCTTTACCTTATACAGTATTGAGGTAACACATATTGCACTCACTGTAGGGCAAGATGGGATACATGGTAAACCCTGGGAAAATATATTTTCTTTAATAGTAAATACTTACAATTTTGGTCCTATTTTTTTATATAAACTCTAGAAATACTGAAGTTTGAGGTGGAATATCTGGTATTTTACTAGAGAATTTTGTAAGCCTACAAAAAATTGTTAAGTGCTGAAGTATCCCGTCTCCCCTAGACCGTAGCGTTCCGAAAGATTGGAAAATGGCGCAGGTCATCTCCGTTTTTAAGAAGGGACGTCGAAAAGATGTGCAGAACTAGAGGCCTATATCTCTGACGTCGGTCAGTTGTAGAATTTTTGAACATGTATTATGTTAGAGTATAATGACATTTCTGGAGACTAGAAATCTGCTCTGTAGGAATCGGCATGGGTTTCGAAAAAGGCGATCGTGCGAAACCCAGCTCGCGCTATTCGTCCACGGGACTCAGAGGGCCATAGACACGGGTTCTCAGGTAGATGCTGTGTTTCTTGACTTCCGCATGGCGTTTGATACAGTTCCCCACAGACGTTCAATGAACAAAGTAAGAGCACATGATCTATCAGACCAACTGTGTGATTGGATTGAGGAGTTCCTAGATAACAGAATGCAGAATGGAGTGAAGTCTTCCGAAGTAAGAGTGATGTCAGGTGTGCCACAGGGGAGTGTCGTGGGTCCGTTGCTGTTAACAATATATATAAATGACCTTGCGGATAACATCGGAAGCTCACTGAGCCTTTTACAGATAACGCTGTAATATATACAGAGGTTGTAACAATGGAAAATTCTATAGAAATGCAGGAGGATCTGCATCGAATTGACGCATGTGCAGGGAATGGCAATTGAATCTCAATGTAGACAAGTGTAATGTGCTGCCAATACATAGAAAGAAAGATGCTATATCATTTAGCTACACTATAGCAGGTCAGCAACTGGAAGCAGTTAATTCCATAAATTATCTGGGAGTAGGCATCAGATTTAAAATGGAACGATCATATAAAATTAATCGTCGGTAAATCAGATGCCAGACTTAGATTCATTGGAAGAATCCTAAGGAAATGCAGTCCGAAAACAAAGGAAGTAGATTACAGTACACTTGTTCGCCCACAGCTTGAATACTGCTCACCGGTGTGGGATCCGTACCAGGTGGGGTTGATAGAGGAAGTGGAGAAGATCCAACGGAGAGCAGCGCGCTTCGTTACAGGATCATTTGGTAATCGTGAAAGCGTTACGGAGATGATCGCTAAACTCCAGTGGAAGACTCTGCAGGAGAGACGCTCTGTCGCTCGGTACGGGATTTTGTCGAAGTTTCCAGAACATTCCTTTACCGAGGGGTCTAGCAGTATATTGCTTCCTCCTACCTATATCTCGCGAAGAGATCATGAGGATAAAATTAGAGAGATTAGAGCACACACAGAGGCATACCGATAATCTTTCTTTCCACGAACAATACGTGACTGGAATAGGAGGGAGAACCGAAGGTGGTACTCAAGGTACTCTCCTATCGGGTGGGTTCCGGAGTATGCATGTAGATGTAGATGTGAAGTGGCAGACTCCGAGAGCAAGGTAGCGCAGTATGTATAGGCCACAGGTAGAGTATTGTATAGTACAAGCAGAACAATCCGCCATTTTGAATCCCACATTGAAGGCGCGCATTTAAAGAGTATGGAACACTTACGCTTTTTAATACTCGCTTAAAGCCATTATATATACTTTCCCAACGCAGAAATACAGCATAGGAAATTTATTGGCTTACATTTAACTGTAAAGCCGGGTCCATACGATACGATCTGTCTCTGCATTCCCCGCAAATCGTTGCGTGTGGACAGCACATTTACGCAGATATGAGATGTGCGCAAACATGCAAGTTGGTTTGAGCAAAATTGCTCAAATCTGTGGGTTCAAATCACATCTGCGCAGACAAGTTGGAACGTGTGGACAGGAGATCGCTGCGAATCAGTATCAGTGTTTTTGCTATATATACAGTGGATGAAAATGACTGAGAACTGAAAATCCGGATGGGAAAAAAAGTTAGCCACAGCTTTTTGGCCATATGTTGTTATTGTTGTTGTTGTTGTCGTGGTCTTCAGTCCGGAGACTGGTTTGATGCAGCTCTCCATCCTACTCTATCCTGAGCAAGCCTCTTCAAATCCACATAAGAACGGCCAACCTACATCTGTCTGAATCTGCTTACTGTATTCGTCTCTTGGTCTTCCTCTGCGGTTTTTACCCCACACACTTCCCTCCAATGCTAAATTCGCGATTCATTGATGTCTGAGAATGTGCCCAATCAAGCGATCCCTTCTTTTAGTCAAGGTATGCCAGAAATTCCTTTTCTCCCCAATTCTGTTCAGTACCTCCTCATTAGTTACGCGATCTACCCACCTAATCTTCAGCATTCGTCTGTAGCACCATATTTCAAAAGCCTCAATCCTCTTCCTGTCCGCACTGTTTATCGTCCATGTCTCACTCCCATACAAGGCAACACGCCACACAAATGCCTTCAGAAAGGACTTCCTTAGGTTTAAATCAATATTCGATGTTAACAAATTTCTCTTTTTCAAGAACGCTTTTCTAACCATTGCCATACTGCATTTTATATCCTCTGTACTCCGACCATCATTTGTTATTTTACTGCCCAAGTAACAAAACTCATCTACTTCCTTTATTGTATCGTTACCTAATCTAATTCCTTCAGCATCACCTGATTTTCTTAGACTGCACTCCATTACCCTAGTTTTGTTCTTGTTGATGTTCATCTTATATGCACCTTTCAGCACCCTGTCCATTCCGTTCAACTGCTCTTACAGGTCCTTTGCTGTCTGACAGAATTACTATGTCGACGGCAAAACGCTATGTTTTTACTTCTTCACACTGACCTTCAATTCCTTCACCAAATTTCTCCTTGCTTTCCTTTATAGCTTGCTCAATGTACAAATTGAATAAAATTGGAGAAAGGCTACAACCCTGTCTTACTCCTTTTTCAATCACTGCATCCCTCTCATGCCCTTCAACTCTGATAACCGCTGTCTGGTTTTTGTACAAGTTGTAAATAACCTTACGTTCCCTATATTTTACTCCTGCTTGCTTCAGAACTAGAAAGAGTTTATTGCAATCAAAATTGTCAAAAGCGTTCTCCAAATCTAGAAAAGCTAGAAATGTAGGTTTGCCTTTCTTTATCTTCTAGGATAAGTCGATCTTCCCCGAGTTCTGCGTCTACAAGCTTTTCCATCATTCTGTAAATAATTCGTGTTAATATTTTGCAACCATGACTTATTAAACTGATGGTTCTGTAGTTTTCACCCCTGTCTGTGCCTGCTTTCTTTGGAATGGGTTTCATTACATTTTTCTTAAAGTCTGAGGGTACTTAACCTGTCTCATACATCTTACACACCAGGTGAAACAGTTTTTTCATGGCCTGTTCTCCCAGAGTCTTCAGTAGCTCTGAGGGAATGTCTTCTACTCCAGGGGTCTTGTTTCGACTTAGGTCTTTCAGTGCTCTGTCAAATTTCTCCGTCAGTATAGTATCTCGTATTTCATCCGCATCTATTGGCTACATATATAATTTAAATTGAAGTAGGCGTACAGTATTTCAAACATATCTAAAACTCTGACAATTTTATTTGTGTCGTGTTAGAAGGTAGGCCTATTTTACTCGCCTTTATGAAATCATTCTTCAGGGCAGCGTAAATAGCTTGACAAGTGTTGGGGATGATTTAACTCAATGCTTGTTTAGAAGTTGCTGTTGAAAATTCGAGGTGTTTGTAGGTCCTTCCTGTGGCCAGTAATCTTAATGTAACTGTCAGCCGCTCAAGTGGAGAAATTTATCTTCCGATACAAATGTTGTTACGTATTATACGAGGCGTTACCAGTGTCAAAAGATAAGTTTCCACATCCATTCGCAAATAATTATGCCAGTCATCGGGTTCGCACTCCAACTCACGAAGTAAAATCACATCTGACAACTGCCCTCCTTTAAGCAGCCACTGCCTAGACCATTTCGTTCGTCTTTTCTTTTTATTGCTGTTTGCGTACAATTTTTTTTTTTTTTTTTTTTTTCGCAAGACATGTAGCAAACAGCGACCATAACAAGATTTCCTCCATCACTGGCAAAAATAAACTTCGGAAAAAAAAAGCCTATCGTATTAGTTTACCAGTCCGATTGCAGTCTGTATTACCTATTTTCTCTTTTCACCGAAAGATGTCGAGCGCGAGAATTTGCAGACATGTAAACATTAGCACATACATATGTGCAGACACATCGTTGCGTGTGGACCCGGCTTAAAACTCAAGCAACTTAAAGTTACTGATTGAAGGGATCTTTAGAGATGATACATTCACTTACATTCCACATTACGGCATATGTTCCGTCATAAATATTTACCAAATATACTTAAAATACGTTACAATTTCCTATTTTCTGGTTTATAAACAGTACATCCACGTACATTTACGGCAACTAAGGATCCATACGAAAACAGTCATGGAGTGCTGCTAAATTGCGATACTTGCCTTCCGTATTGCTCTCTCTAATGCCTCGCATATTTTACATAAACTATATTTCACAGAAGATTTTATGTTAAAATGTGTGTAATAACTTTGCACGTCTGGTTTCGTTAGATAACGACTAAATGAAGTCTTTCTGGCAGCATGCAAGTTATGAATTTAATGGCTTTCGTGTACGACTTTTTTCCTGTTCCCATCCTTTGCGAAGTTCAATTTATTATTTTTCTTTTTCAGACATCCTGTTCACAGCTTGGCCTAGGCCTACATATTCCTGTGTTGAGAGTTACATTTAAACTCTCAACTAATGCAAAATAATATAATTAAAAAATACCAACTGCTTACAGCCAGGTGCACTCATGCATCATTTAAAATACAGTTAACAGCCCTTACAATAACTGCTTATCTGGTCTGAATAAAATCAAGAAAAGCAACTTTCAACACGCTGTACGTTGCGTTATATTAACAACCTAGAAAAATTGAAATAAATCATTGGTTACATTTATGCCCTATATTTTCATTACTACCTCTCTCTGAGCGTAACTATTTCCAATACTAAATAAAAACGATTTTGTTCTTAACGTTACACAGATAGTTCCTCGATTTTGGCGTCCATTCATGGCGTTTGAAATTTACAAGCCAAGTTTTCGCCGATCTGTGTCTGGAGAAAAGCGATAAAACTTATAGCGACCACGTCTGCTATTATTTGAGCAGTTCGGAGCAGCACCACAAACCATTCCACACTGTGAAACGATAAAATCACGAAATATTCGCTGATGTACTTCGCTACACAACACAAACCATACAACACCGCCGTCGGATTGGGATTCAAAATGGCGGATTGTTCAGCTCTGTACATCCAGTGCTTTACACCACAGGGATGGAGGTTACCGCTGAGAAAGACAGGCCGCGGCGTGCACGTGACGTCACATAAGCAAGGCAGTCCTGAGCCAGCGCGACCGCTTGCTGAGTGGCTGGCCGCTATGAGGCAGCGGGCTGTGTCCCAGCGGCCAGCCACTCAGCTGGAAGCCGTGGCCTCTTCGAGGCCAACGAGAAAGACAGGCCGCGGCGTGCACGTGACGTCACATAAGCAAGGCAGTCCTGAGCCGGCGCGACCGCTTGCTGAGTGGCTGGCCGCTATGAGGCAGTGGGCTGTGTCCCAGCGGCCAGCCACTCAGCTGGAAGCCGTGGCCTCTTCGAGGCCAACGAGAAAGACAGGCCGCGGCGTGCACGTGACGTCACATAAGCAAGGCAGTCCTGAGCCGGCGCGACCGCTTGCTGAGTGGCTGGCCGCTATGAGGCAGTGGGCTGTGTCCCAGCGGCCAGCCACTCAGCTGGAAGCCGTGGCCTCTTCGAGGCCAACGAGAAAGACAGGCCGCGGCGTGCACGTGACGTCACATAAGCAAGGCAGTCCTGAGCCGGCGCGACCGCTTGCTGAGTGGCTGGCCGCTATGAGGCAGTGGGCTGTGTCCCAGCGGCCAGCCACTCAGCTGGAAGCCGTGGCCTCTTCAAGGCCAACGAGAAAGACAGGCCGCGGCGTGCACGTGACGTCACATAAGCAAGGCAGTCGTGAGCCGTCGCGACCGCTTGCGGAGTGGCTGGCCGCTATGAGGCAGTGGACTGTGTCCCAGCGGCCAGCCACTCAGCTGGAAGCCGTGGCCTCTTCGAGGCCAACGAGAAAGACAGGCCGCGGCGTGCACGTGACGTCACATAAGCAAGGCAGTCCTGAGCCGGCGCGACCGCTTGCTGCGTGGCTGGCCGCTATGAGGCAGTGGGCTGTGTCCCAGCGGCCAGCCACTCAGCTGGAAGCCGTGGCCTCTTCGAGGCCAACGAGAAAGACAGGCCGCGGCGTGCACGTGACGTCACATAAGCAAGGCAGTCCTGAGCCGGCGCGACCACTTGCTGAGTGGCTGGCCACTATGAGGCAGTGGGCTGTGTCCCAGCAGCCAGCCACTCAGCTGGAAGACGTGGCCTCTTCGAGGCCAACGAGAAAGACAGGCCGCGGCGTGCACGTGACGTCACATAAGCAAGGCAGTCCTGAGCCGGCGCGACCGCTTGCTGAGTGGCTGGCCGCTATGAGGCAGTGGGCTGTGTCCCAGCGGCCAGCCACTCAGCTGGAAGCCGCGGCCTCTTCGAGGCCAACGAGAAAGACAGGCCGCGGCATGCACGTGACGTCACATAAGCAAGGCAGTCCTGAGCCGGCGCGACCGCTTGCTGATTGGCTAGCCGCTATGAGGCAGTGGGCTGTGTCCCAGCGGCCAGCCACTCAGCTGGAAGCCGTGGCCTCTTCGAGGCCAACGAGAAAGACAGGCCGCGGCGTGCACGTGACGTCACATAAGCAAGGCAGTCCTGAGCCGGCGCGACCGCTTGCTGAGTGGCTGGCCGCTATGAGGCAGTGGGCTGTGTCCCAGCGGCCAGCCACTCAGCTGGAAGCCGTGGCCTCTTCGAGGCCAACGAGAAAAATAGGCCGCGGCGTGCACGTGACGTCACATAAGCAAGGCAGTCCTGAGCCGGCGCGACCGCATGCTGAGTGGCTGGCCGCTATGAGGCAGTGGCCTGTGTCCCAGCGGCCAGCCACTCGGCTGGAGGCCGTGGCCTCTTCGAGGCCAACGAGAAAGACAGGCCGCGGTGTGCACGTGACGTCACATAAGCAAGGCAGTCCTGAGCCGGCGCGACCGCTTGCTGAGTGGCTGGCCGCTATGAGGCAGTGGACTGTGTCCCAGCGGCCAGCCACTCAGCTGGTAGCCGTGGCCTCTTCGAGACCAACGAGAAAGACAGGCCGCGGCGTGCACGTGACGTCACATAAGCAAGGCAGTCCTGAGCCGGCGCGACCGCTTGCTGAGTGGCTGGCCGCTATGAGGCAGTGGGCTGTGTCCCAGCGGCCAGCCACTCAGCTGGAAGCCGTGGCCTCTTCGAGGCCAACGAGAAAGACAGGCCGCGGCGTGCACGTGACGTCACATAAGCAAGGCAGTCCTGAGCCGGCGCGACCGCTTGCTGAGTGGCTGGCCGCTATGAGGCAGCGGGCTGAGTCCCAGCGGCCAGCCACTCAGCTGGAAGCCGTGGCCTCTTCGAGGCCAACGAGAAAAATAGGCCGCGGCGTGCACGTGACGTCACATAAGCAAGGCAGTCCTGAGCCGGCGCGACCGCTTGCTGAGTGGCTGGCCGCTATGAGGCAGTGGGCTGTGTCCCAGCGGCCAGCCACTCAGCTGGAAGCCGTGGCCTCTTCGAGGCCAACGAGAAAGACAGGCCGCGGCGTGCACGTGACGTCACATAAGCAAGGCAGTCCTGAGCCGGCGCGACCGCTTGCTGAGTGGCTGGCCGCTATGAGGCAGTGGGCTGTGTCCCAGCGGCCAGCCACTCAGCTAGAAGCCGTGGCCTCTTCGAGGCCAACGAGAAAGACAGGCCGCGGCGTGCACGTGACGTCACATAAGCAAGGCAGTCCTGAGCCGGCGCGACCGCTTGCTGCGTGGCTGGCCGCTATGAGGCAGTGGGCTGTGTCCCAGCGGCCAGCCACTCAGCTGGAAGCCGTGGCCTCTTCGAGGCCAACGAGAAAGACAGGCCGCGGCGTGCACGTGACGTCACATAAGCAAGGCAGTCCTGAGCCAGCGCGACCGCTTGCCGCTATGAGGCAGTGGCCTGTGTCCCAGCGGCCAGCCACTCAGCTGGAAGCCGTGGCCTCTTCGAGGCCAACGAGAAAGACAGGCCGCGGCGTGCACGTGACGTCACATAAGCAAGGCAGTCCTGAGCCGGCGCGACCGCTTGCTGAGTGGCTGGCCGCTATGAGGCAGTGGGCTGTGTCCCAGTGGCCAGCCACTCAGCTGGAAGCCGTGGCCTCTTCGAGGCCAACGAGAAAGACAGGTCGCGGCGTGCCCGTGACGTCACATAAGCAAGGCAGGCCTGAGCCGGCGCGACCGCATGCTGAGTGGCTGGCCGATATGAGGCAGTGGGCTGTGTCCCAGCGGCCAGCCACTCAGCTGGAAGCCGTGGCCTCTTCGAGGCCAACGAGAAAGACAGGCCGCGGCGTGCACGTGACGTCACATAAGCAAGGCAGTCCTAAGCCGGCGCGACCGCTTGCTGAGTGGCTGGCCGCTATGAGGCAGTGGCCTGTGTCCCAGCGGCCAGCCACTCAGCTGGAAGCCGTGGCCTCTTCGAGGCCAACGAGAAAGACTGGCCGCGGCATGCATGTTTCGTCACATAAGCAAGGAAGTCCTGAACCGGCGCGACCGCTTGCCGTTATGAGGCAGTGGGCTGTGTCCCAGCGGCCAGCCACTCAGCTGGAAGCCGTGGCCTCTTCGAGGCCAACGAGAAAGACAGGCCGCGGCGTGCACGTGACGTCACATAAGCAAGGCAGTCCTGAGACGGCGCGACCGCTTGCTGAGTGGCTGGCCGCTATGAGGCAGTGGGCTGTGTCCCAGTGGCCAGCCACTCAGCTGGAAGCCGTGGCCTCTTCGAGGCCAACGAGAAAGACAGGCCGCGGCGTGCACGTGACGTCACATAAGCAAGGCAGTCCTGAGCCGGCGCGACCGCTTTCTGAGTGGCTGGCCGCTATGAGGCAGTGGGCTGTGTCCCAGTGGCCAGCCACTCAGCTGGAAGCCGTGGCCTCTTCGAGGCCAACGAGAAAGACAAGCCACGGCGTGCTCGTGATGTCACATAAGCAAGGCAGTCCTGAGCCGTACGACCGCTAGCTGAGTGGCTGGCCGCTATGAGGCAGTGGGTTGTGTCCCAGTGGCCAGCCACTCAGCTGGAAGCCGTGGCCTCTTCGAGGCCAACGAGAAAGACAAGCCACGGCGTGCTCGTGATGTCACGTAAACAAGGCAGTCCTGAGCCGGTACGACCGCTAGCTGAGTGGCTGGCCGCTATGAGGCAGTGGGCTGTGTCCCAGTGGCCAGCCACTCAGCTGGAAGCCGTGGCCTCTTCGAGGCCAACGAGAAAGACAAGCCACGGCGTGCTCGTGATGTCACGTAAGCAAGGCAGTCCTGAGCCGGTACGACCGCTAGCTGAGTGGCTGGCCGCTATGAGGCAGTGGGCTGTGTCCCAGTGGCCAGCCACTCAGCTGGAAGCCGTGGCCTCTTCGAGGCCAACGAGAAAGACAAGCCACGGCGTGCTCGTGATGTCACGTAAGCAAGGCAGTCCTGAGCCGGTACGACCGCTAGCTGAGTGGCTGGCCGCTATGAGGCAGTGGGCTGTGTCCCAGTGGCCAGCCACTCAGCTGGAAGCCGTGGCCTCTTCGAGGCCAACGAGAAAGACAAGCCACGGCGTGCTCGTGATGTCACGTAAGCAAGGCAGTCCTGAGCCGGTACGACCGCTAGCTGAGTGGCTGGCCGCTATGAGGCAGTGGGCTGTGTCCCAGTGGCCAGCCACTCAGCTGGAAGCCGTGGCCTCTTCGAGGCCAACGAGAAAGACAAGCCATGGCGTGCTCGTGATGTCACGTAAGCAAGGCAGTCCTGAGCCGGTACGACCGCTAGCTGAGTGGCTGGCCGCTATGAGGCAGTGGGCAGTGCCTCAGCGGCCGGCCACTCAGCTAGCGGTCGCGCTGGCTAAGGACAAGGCCCCACAACTCTGTAAAGCTGCCGGCACACGGAGTGTGTATCTGTAGTACTGTGGCCAACGTGGCGAGTTTCTGACGTCACAACGCACTAACTGCACGTTGGCGAGGCTTTCCCAACGTGTGGGGCAGTATCAGGTAGGCCAGATATTCTCAATGAGCGTCTGAACGATCGCCAATGTGGTGGGAGAACGCCACCGACGTCACACCACGTGGCTATCCGGGGAGGGGGCAGCTCTTTTCGGTAGAGAGATGAAGACGCCATCTTGGCCGTCGTATTTCATGGGTTTTATGTATATAACTTAGATCTTATGAATGTATGATATTTAAAAGCAAGTAAAAGTAACTGAGTAAACTGAGAATCTCTCGACAACCGGTCATTAGAGGTAGTATTTCTTGGAATAAATGACTGGAAACGTCTTATATGCGGTAAAAAAAAATTCCGTATTCCAGTAACGTGCCGTTTCAAAGCAAGGCGGACTGAAGATCTACTAACACAAATTGTTCCTTGAATCATTTGTTGTAATTACATGTCAGCAACCGATATATCTCCCAGTTGTGTATACAACAAGTCTTAATAGCTTTGTGGATAATACGAGGCACGTCCAGAAAGTAAGTTCCGATTGGTAATAAAATGAAATTGTACACAGTTGCAGAAGAAATTTTTATTGAACAAAATTTTACAACTCTTAAACTACTTTTCCACATAACTGTCGAAATTTTGCAGGCATTTTTCATAGTGTGGTACCAGGTTTTGTGTACCTTCTTCATAGAAATCTATCGCCTGTGTGTTCAACCAGTTGGAAACAGTTTCTTTCAGCTCGTTTGGGGGAAGTCCATAGCGAGAGAACTAATTGTAAATCTACGGTTTTCCTGGATCTTGTCATCAATGGCGTGAACCAGTTCTTCTGTAACCAAAGGTGGACGCCCACTTCGTTCTTCATCGTGCACATCACTACGCCCGCCATTGAACTGTCGGACCCATCTTCTCACCATCGAATCATCCATCGCATTTGGTCCGTAAACAACGCAAATTTGCCGATAAATTTCACTCAGTTTCACTTTCCTCGCATTCAGAAACCGAATCACCGACCTGATTTCACAGGCGGCGGGATTTTCAATCAACGCCGACATTTCAAACAAGCACAACAAAGCGTACGTAACTGACAGCGATCTCCAAATGGCGCACGTTCTTCTCCTTGATACACGTCGTCTACAGCGCATGTGCGGAACTGCAACCGCAGCGCTGCAGCGGAGATAAATTGAAACGGAACTTACTTTCTGGACGCGCCTCGTATATTGATACGACACCGGCCGTAGCGTAAGCAGTTAAGTCTGGGACTATGAAATGAAAGTATGTCGCGGTGGTGGTTCAAGGCTCCACTAACATGAATATTTTTTCTTCTTTTATTCCGGTTTCCTGACAGACTCAAAGACTTTCCTATAAATTTCATAGAGGTATCCTGCATAATATTCGATGCTACGTAAAGTGCCCACCCTCTGTGGAGTGAGTTTGTGGGACTCGTTTTATGAACAGGACAGTTTGCACCTCACTTAGTGTAAAAATTCGCACTTATTGTTTCACGTATTGCATTTTACACGTTCTTAACATTCTTATACTGAATAGTAACATGACCTTTTAAGCTTTACTAAAAAAAAAAGGGGGAGCTGGTGCAATAATGTTTGCCTGATTTTATATTGTACAGTTTGTCATGAAACTTTTATAATTCGTTGCACTTATTGATATAATATGCAACTTTTATGAGAGTCTTACGTTCATAGGTATTTTGTTGTTACTTATATAGGACTCAATGGCGTAGCTATCATAGTGCTAGGCGGGGCAGTGCCCCGGGGCCGCCGAGCTCAAAGGGCCCCCTCGACCACCGTGAGCGACGTTTGAAAAAAGTTACAGTACAGTATCGATTTTTTGTTTCTGCTCTCGCACCCTACCGTCCATTATCTTCACCTTCACTCAAACCAGGTATCCCACAGTAGCCGCACTGGGCCACCGGGTGGCGAAACATTGCTTTTAGTGGAACCTTCACAAGACGCCGCTCGGTGGTGCTGCTGACCTTCCAAACCGCCAGTCGCGGTGTGTATAACAATCGGCACACTTCAGTCGGCGTTGCAGAAGTAGAGGCAGCATCAAAGCTGCTCACAGCAACAGCTGCGTCTTCGCAGTATAGCGGCGTGCCGCTTGACACAGTGTGAAGGATCGAGCACCTCCAAATACTGAATAAATACATTTACTGTACAGTACTTGTTATTGGCAAATAGAAATGTACAGTTCGATTATACGAATAATCGGCTTTCCGAACATACACGTCGCCCAATTACTTCGGATAGTCGACGACCTACTGTATATGATATTTTAGTTGAATGAAGGATTTTAAACATTTAACTTTTGCAACACTGAGCAACAAACCCCAAACGAATTCAAATGTTCAAATGGTTGTTAAGCTTATGGGACTTAACTACGGGGTCATCAGTTCCTAAACTTACAAACTACTTATGAACTACCTACAACTAAGGACGGTACAAATATCCATGCCCGAGGGGGGATTCGAACCCCCGACCGTAGTGGCCGTGCAGACCGTGACTGAAGCGCCTCAGTCCCCTCGGCCACCGCGGCCGGCAAACCCCAAACGCACGAAGTGAAATTCAAATATTATTCTCACTCAGAATATAAACATAACGAGGTCTATTGCTTGTCCGCTAAGACGTGACCCTGCCACCGTTAGTGTGTTGTCGAGTATGAGTTGCCATGGCTGCCAATCATTGTGAAATAACAGTGAATGGCGCTGAATTACTAGCAGTGTGTTTGACAGTACACGGTGTGACCACTTTTGAATATGAAGCCTGTACAATGTATAATTACAGAACGGTATTTTTATGGTAACTAAACTGTTTGTATAGTGAATTCCCCCAAGGAAGTGCTCCTTAATCATAGATTCCAATGAAGTGCTGTAACAAACTGGACTCTGAAATGCATGCAAGAAGAAGAGAAAATACGGTTACTTTGTCAGAATAGTGAATTGTCCATTCTAAACGCTGCCCTCTTTCCCAGTGTCGTGATAATAAGCGAAAATGTCGACTTATTTTACTTATTACTTCATGCAGCCTTGTAGCGGCACAGCTCAAAACAAAGTGTTTCATCATGCAAAATCGGCAACTTCCTTTGGCTGAAACCATCCTACACGAATATTTCCCCTATTTTCTTTCTTTGACTGGGCTATCAAGGAAATATGGCTGATCGGTATGGAGCATGGGGTCGTTTTATCTGCAGGTCCTGTCCAGGCCCAACTCTGTCCCTCTGCAAAATTTCATCCAAATGCACCCAGTAATTTTTGCGTAAAAGAATACCAAACAAACTTTTACAGTTATAACTATATTATCTGCTGCGTGACACATAATTTACTTAGCAGTATTTAGGTTTGCCTTATTATTTCTTCCAGTGGGCGGTAAGGAGCTGATGAAATAGTTTTGCATCGGTATACAGTTTTAGTTTAATGCGGGCCCCAATGTCATTTTTGCACCGGGGCCCTTGGTGACATAGCTACGCCACTGATAGGACTATATCACAGAACATAACGAACACATGCAGAAACGCGTAAATAAGCGATTCAATAGAGGTAAAGCAGGAATTGGACTCTTTTGATTTGGTGAACAGTGTGATTCCAGCACCTGATGTCGCCGACAACTCTCGCTGGAGCGCGCTGCGGTCGCGTGTAGCTCGTTGAGGCTCACGCCTCGCCTCGTATCAGAGTAAGAGTCACGAAACTCCCAGTGATTTTTTGCAACCTCGCGACTGCAGCGCTGCCGAGCGGCCGGGTCGTAAAAACATATCGCGAAACGATTGAGTAATGAATGTGTATTTCGAGTGATGCAGCACATTCAAACTACATTCGTATTTAGGGGCTTTTGCGGCGCTATAAATTGTGGCAACTATCAAAAATATAATTCGGAAATATCTCATTTGCAAGGGATGCCCAGAAGTAAGAGAATAATGTTACGAATATCAAGTGATCGTTTATCGTGATTACAGTGTTTATACATTTAGGCATAGAAGTAAATTTTTAAAAATTCATTCACTCCGAACTTCTGCTCTTAATCAGAAACGCAAATACTTGACTACGATTTCATAATATGACTGCTGTAAAAAAAGTAACGTCCGAATGCTTCCAGAAGCAGTTAATCAACTATTAGCCTGCGTAGTTTCTTACCTCAGTTTCACAAAAATTATGTATACTAATATATTTTGGAGGTTACCTAATAGTTTGATAAAGTGAGTGGGTAGCTGCAAATAAATATGACCATATATAAGCTATTAATATTTGCACGTCACATTCTTAAATATATTCAGTTTGATACCTGCCAAGCAAAAGGTACACGAAAGGCACAGAAGTAAGGACAAGGTGGAAGGATGGTAATAAGGTGATGTAGAATATCGTCTCCTACAATGTAAAAAAATCACGTGTAGTTTTGAAACTACACTAAATCTCCTGAAACAAAATCCGTGCAACATGTCAGTACGCATCGAGCACGCGAACATAATTATGTTCGGTTTCTTTTATTCTTGAGCACCTCACATTGCATTTAATTTCTGCTTTCAAAACGTTTTGGACTATATAAATTCGATTTGGGTATTGTGAACTGAAGTACTTTATCCATTTCAGCAACTGTTATAAATTAATAAAATTCAGCAACCAGTTGCTTGTAATTATTTATTTTAGACGACCAGTTTCGGACGCTTGAGTGCCCTTCTTCTGGTTGATTTTAGTATTGTTGCTTAATGAATGTAGCTACATGCTATTACGAGAATCAACACTCAATAATTCTCCTAATAGCATGTAGCTACATTCATTAAGCAACAATACTGAAATCAACCAGAAGAAGGGCACTCAAGCGTCCGAAACCGGTAGTCTAAAATAAATAGTTACAAGCAACTGGTTGCTGCATTTTATTAATTTAAATTGTGAACTGTATGAATTACACTGCACTGATAATCCGTAATTATAGACTGCCATGAACAGAAGTAGTGATTTTACTTTAGTTATGTTTTCATGTTTGTATTAGAAAGTTCACAACAACGTTTAGTGACTAGGAAATATGAAACTAACAGCATTCACCTTCCTATTGTGAATGTTTACTAAAATTAACATAAACCCCTAATGTTATTTATTTTGCAACATGGCGTTATGTATTCCTCAAATAGGTAATAATTTATGTTATCCTCAATTTTCGTGTCAAAATCCAAAATGCTTTCGGAGATACGTAGCTTTGACACACTTATTGTGAATGGGTCTTTTAGACCCAGGTGGAAATTTTTATTTAGTTTCTACGAATAAATTGTTATAAATACTTGTGATTATTGTCGTATGGTCTAAAATGGCTCAGAGGCATTTCGAATTGTTGTGGGAGTCTGTATAAGGTGTCCCTTCCGTCAGTACATGCCTTCCGAACGCAGAGGAAAATATGCCAAAAAATTATGGTTGTTATCTGACGTGAAAACAGCATTTGTTTGTGCAGCAGAAGTCTATACAGAAAAGCCGGAAAATGGAGCACGAGAACTAAATCAAGGTAGAAATGTTGTATTGAGGCTTGTGGAATGAATTGAGAAAAATAGGCGAAACATTACCACTGATAATTTCTTTACGGACTACACTCTCGCCAAAGAACTTCTGAAGAAAAATCTAACATTATTTGGAACTTTCAGAAAGAACGAAGCTGAGATTCCGAAAGAAAAGCTGGAAAACAACAGCAGACAAGTGTCTTCAACCATCTTTGGATTTCAGAAGGATGTAACACTGGTTTCGTACGTGCCAAAAAAGAATAAAGCTGTCATATTACTCTCTGCAACGCATCATGACTCTACCGTGTCTTCGGAGGAGCATAAGAAGCCGGAGGTAATACTGCATTACAACAAAACGAAAGGAGGAGTTGACGCGACAGATAAACTCGACAGTACTTATTCCTGTAAAAGGTGTACTAAGCGATGGCCTGTTTTTTTTTTTTTTTTTTTTAATATGCTAGATATTGCTGTAATAAATGATTATGTGTTGTATGTACACACTAATCCAGGCTACTATCAAAACAAATTTTACAAAAGAAGTCTCTTTCTAAGAGAGCTTGGATATGAGCTAACAATGCAAGAGGAAAAAATGTCCAAAAATATTCCTAACATGATAAAAGTAAATTTTGAAAATATTACAGGAACGAGTTCTGGAGCAAAGGAACAGAAAAGAGTGTGGGCGGAAGAAAGATCGAAAGACTAATAAGAAATGTAACAATTGTCAGTCATTCGTATGCGAAGAGCATGCAAATATTTATTGCAGTAATTTGTAAGCTAATACAACACGCATATACTGAAGCTAAATATAGTTCTTCAGAATTCATTATCATATTTAAATGTAATTGTAGGTTAATTAATGTTTGCAATAAGGGACCAAATTTAAGCTGTATCTTGCAGTTTTATGCAACAATTCACTTACAAATACTTGTATGAACATTATTTGTTTCACAATCTAATATGTAATAAATAATTTTTTACATTAATTATGTTCCATAAATGCTGCAAAGCTTCAATATCTGTTTTTATACACGAAAAAAACTATATACAAAATATATTTTGAAGTAACATCGAAGAATATATATATTTTTTAAATTGTGGGTCTAACTGACCCATTCGCAATATGTGTGTCTCTGTTTCGAACACAATAGGAAGGTTAAAACGGCAACTTAGTATGTATCATGCCATTCGTCTGATACTACCTACTGGCCGCTTGGAGCGCTAGTATCGCTTCAGCTGCATTTTTTTCCCCTAGAGAGTTTCGCGACGGCCTGTGATAGACTGTGGCTCGTATGCTCAATACAAGTCGCGCCGTCTCCGAGCGTTCAGCCGCCCGCTGGACTCGGCACGTTGACCGCACACCTTTCACACGCTCCGTGTTACGACGGCTTAAGAGGCCGGCTGCGAACAGCGGGCAAATCGAGGACCGCCTCGGCGGCCATTATGGTGGCAAACTTCGCCGTGAACTTTAAAGGTGCGTAGCAGTATTTCAATTACAGTGAGTATTCATTCGACTCAAGTCGCGAAAACTGTCTCATTTAAATATATAATTACAGAAGAGCTTCAGACTCTTTGAATCTACAGCAACTATCGGTTGTGTGTAAATTTATTACGCATACAGTGTAGACATCGACTCACAGCGTTTATTCTTCCTAGTTAAAACGAATTATAAAATTTTTTTTAGCGTTCTAAGTGCAGCATATGAACGGAATTTATCGTTAGAGAGGCTTTTTGGCACTTTCTCGGTATATTTTTCGATGGTGAAACTTTGGTATAAACATTAATTTCGAAAAGAGTTTCACAACACTTAACGCCTTTCCTTTAGTGTCTGTCCCCAATATTTATAGATATTTTATAGCCTCAAAAAATTAAACAGTGCTGCCTGAAACAACTAATGATAGAAAAATGGACTGTGGAAATGAAATATCCCGTCAGATATATCACTGTAAAATAGCGTCTTACCTTGTCAATACAGCAACCAGCAACTACCAAATTCTTCTTCTTAACTAAGCGCATCAAACATTAGCATTAGGATACCTAGCACGAATATTAGCATTTTCAATGCTGTAAACCAAATACCTTACAGTAGCTTGAACTACGCAGTCAGCAACTATTGTCATATGGTTCAACTTCACAATGTGCATCCAGTGTGGCTATGTGTCATTCATATATGGAAATGTACACAGTTCTGCAAACTCTCTTCAGTTGTTATACCTATTTGTGAAGCTGATGACCTTTAAATTCTGTGTGGTTTCTCTTGGGCATGCAGCACTATAAATATCATTTAAAGACATTATGCAATAAATCCTAATTGCTGCTTTAAATATAATTATTTTATTACACTATAGGCCTATTTCGGCTTTTAGCGCCATTGTCAGGTCATCTCCGAAAAATGTTACATTATAAACATCAAATTTTAAGATTATCGTAATTGTAAATATTATTACGAAATATTACATACGTCTGTTGGTCCTGACATCCATATACATCGATGGTTTTATTGCTGTCAGTCATTTATTTATTGCTTTGAATTTTAATTACTGTAATATTTCTTATGACTATCATCTATGGTGTTTTGAATTTTAATTATTGCAATATTTCTGATAACTTATCATTTACGTTGTGATGTGACATTTTTTTGATAACGAAAGATGTAATATGTTTACATACTGTTTGTTTATTGTTACTATAATCTTTGATACCGGTATTTGAGAGGTTGGTTAATGTATGTCTTTGCATATGTCGAGAAATTTTGTTGTCTTAGCCGAATCATCATTGACATGTGTGATCTTTGTATCATAAATTTATTAATCTTTGCTACTGAAATTTCGTTCGTGTGTAATCTATAATGGTCTAAAATTTTTACCTATTTTCTTAGTGTACGATATCAATAAAATTTTCTATGCAGGTTTTGTGTTTTAAGTCGACTTCTTCATTTAGTATTTCATAGTGGTGGAGTAGTAAGTGTAAATATATTTCGATTACTTCTAGAATGTCCATAACTTATCCTTTTCCTTTAGGTGTTACATACAAAATTTCGACTGCCTGTTCTATATTATCCGCTGTGTGCTTTTCTGTTTCTAAATGTTGGTAAAAAGTAGATGGGTTATTTGTGCTTTGTCTGGTGTGCTCCGGAGCCTGATATTGAAATTTCTGCCTGTCTGGCCTATATAAAATTTACTTAAGCTGCTACACGTTCTTATTTCCCACTTTTCTCGAACCCAGGAATATACAAAATTACATGTAGCAACTGCAGCTCCATGGCTTTATTCGCGGCATCTGATTTTATTGTTATATATTTTGGAGTGACTTTATCACAACAGTCATGTTGTAAGAATTTATGTTTGCACTGTTTCTCTATGTATGGTATCTATGGTTCCTACTGATTTACAGATTTCATTCAAATATTCCATCAACGAATTTAATTTACTTTTCTGTATGTAACATCTCTTCTGCTTTACTTGACAACACAAGTTCTTTGACTGAACTTCAGTAAATGTCTGATGATGGCCTAATAAGCCGAAAATAGATTCACAAAATAAACAAACCTGTAGAACAAACACAAAATTGTCTATTTTAATTTTCATAAACAGCGCATTGATGTGCTTGAGCTTTGGTAGGATGCTCGCATGAAATGGACTCATAGAAGAACAAGTATGTCCATTATTGAACAACTCGATATCTCCAGGAGTCTTTCTTCTCGAGTCACCGAAAAAATTCTCTAGTTCTTTTGCCAGATTGTGAGATGCAGAAAATCTATAGAAAATAATCTTGCAAGGAAAGAACAAGGGCACGAGGTCAAGAGGAAGAGCAGCGAGCAGATGTATGGATCAGATCAAGACGATCTGCGATCTACCTCTTCAGCAGGCACTGAGAGAAGCCGGCAACAGTCCGGGATGGAGACACTTGGTTCATGGGGTCACAACGCTCGACAACCATCACAACGACTTGTGATGACGAAGTTTGTCAGGAACGATGTGATGAACTACTGATCTTGAAACCTGTGGAACTTTGTGATGAAGTTCCTCAGTAGCGAAATGCCTGGTTTGATCTGACGGCCTACTGTGGCGAATGAGGAGTTGACTCAAGATATTGATGACGCCATTCGCGAAAACGGGCGCTTCACTATTGCCTAGCTGCATCAGAAATTTCCACAAGTTTCAAGGTCAGTAGTTTGTCACGCTGTTACCGACAAACTTCAATAAAAAAAATTTGACAATCAGGCAGCAGAGTTCTTTGATGCTGTGATCCAAAAGCGTCACGACCTGAAAAATGCTTACCACCGTGTAAAAACTCCACGGAATGATCGAGGAGATTATACAGAACAAATTTGTTAATGAACTTTTGTTTGGAAATGCATGCTTTCCATATTAGACCCAATTTCTTCAATTATATTTCGATACTGAGACCGCGGTCTAATACCATGCAGCCCAGAATAGGAAGCATAAATAAAGGAAACTCTGCTGAAATGTGTGCGCCTAAAATGTAGTACGCATGAGCGAAGTCCGCCATCATGAGAGAGAGAGAGAGAGAGAGAGAGAGAGAGAGAGTACAGCACTGTCTGTGAAGCGAAATTCTACTAAATACGTTTTATGTATTAACTTAACTTTGCATTTTAACTGATTGTGCTACGTACTATCATGCGCAAAAGTATCCTAAAGACCTGAATTGCAATCCGCCTGAAGTGCATGCATCCCTAACAACGTATCTGTCTTGCGGGTAGTATAAACGCTGTGCTGTATAGTCATTCGACTATTCAAAGTGGATCCGTCAGAGAAAACTGCTCTTTTCGGCAATCATTCCAAATGTATATTTACATCATGATATTGCAAATAACAGGAAACACCTTGTTAACTTGTTAACATTTGTAAACTGCAGGTTATTACAAAAACATATCGGGATTATCACACTCGTTAGATATAACAAAATCTGTGACGAAATACATTCATTAATTCTTAGACAACATTTAACATTATTACGAACAACAGATTTTACGACAGTATCGGAATTCCTAAAGTTCTATAGCAATTCGAAGTACTTTTGCTCTCCTAATCGTTTTCTCACAAGTGCGAGCAGTTTTGTATTGAAACATTGTTGAACTAAGCAGATAATAAAAACTCCATTAACAGCAGCAAACTCTCTATGGAAAGTCCAATACTAACTGCGTATCACCAACAATTAATCTCTACCATGATTGTACAAATATTTGTACTGGTTTTTGAACTTGGAATGATAACGACGAACCATCTTGTTCTCATATAATTACGTAGGCTTCCGCGGCCAGAGTCAGATGACATAAAAGTTTTCTGGGTGTTGTACCGCGTCATCCTGTAAGAAGGCTATTACTTAAATAACCGACGTTTCGGCCAACGTTACAGTGGCCTTCATCTGGGTATACTGATGTGAGCTGGTTGTTACTACACTTTATATTACTTTCATTTAGACATTACGTCGTAATTTTTAAAAATAAGCGATGTTATTGCTGAATTTTTGGCGGAAGAATGGAACTTTTTTTTGATAGGATGCTGAGGTGGAAGGAGTGGGGGGTTAGCCGTTGCTTCTTGCACAGCGAGACATGACTGGTGTTCATCGGCGAATGGGGTGAGGGCTTCCGTTTCTCGGCTGCTGGCTGTGGGTAGTTGCTTACTAGTGACGCTCTCGTGTTGTGTTGTCAGTGCGGCCTATTTCTCTGTGATGGCTGGTAGCCAGGAGGGGGCAAGCCTGAGTCCATCTTCTTTATTCATGTTATTAGGGTGTTTTACAATTTCGATGGCTTCCATTATCTTGCATTTAACCATCCCTGGTTGCTTGGCGAGTATTCTGGCATCGTTAAATTTAATTCTTTTTGCAGCAGTCTTGCAGGTGTTCGGCTACTGCAGATTTATTGTGTTGGCCTAATCGAATGTAGCGTTCACGTTCGCATATGCGCGTTGCCACTGTCCTCCCTGTCTCACCTATGTATACTTCCCCACACTCGCATTCCACCTTGTATACTCCTGCTGCGTGTAGTGCCTCTATCTTGTCCTTTGTGGAACCAAGTACATCCTTGATCTTGTGACTACTATAGATGAAAGGCTGGACTCCAACCCGGCGAAGATGTTTAGCAATCCGATCTGTGACGTTTTTTTTACATACGGTAAGCGTGCTGCTGGCTGTTTTTTATTGACTTCCTGCCTGCTGCTGTTTCTTTTATTTGTGTCCATGGCGGTATGAATCACTCTATGGTTGTAGCCATTTGCCAGAAATGTTTCTAGTTTGTTGAGCTCAGTTGTTTTGTTGTCTTCATGACTTAGTCGCTGCGCGCGAATCGTCAGTGAGCGGATAACAGAGTTCTTCTGTGCTGGGTGGTGGTTTGATTGGGCGTGCAAATAACTGTCGGTATGTGTAGGCTTCCGATATACCCTGTGCCCAAGTGTGCCTTGCCTAGTTCTATAAACGTCCACGTCTAGGAATGGAATAGCGCCATCCTTCTCGAACTCTAATGTAAATTGGATCTTCTTGTGCAATTTGTTCAGATGTCCATGAAACCTGTGTAGCTCCATCTCACCGTGGGTCCAAATTGCGAACGTATCGTCCACGTATCTGAACCAGCATCTTGGGCGTAAAGGGGCGGAACAAAGTGCCGTTGCTTCGAAGGCCTCCATGAATATGTCGGCTGCCAACGGGGATAAGGGAAACCCCATTGCTACTCCCTTCCCAAAGGAAGACTTCATGAAAAGTTTCCAGGACATGTATGGCAGTCCACTGATATGGGAGTTCAAAACTTCTACATCTACATGGGATACTCAGCAAATCACATTTGAGTGCTCGGAGGGTGGTTCATCGAACCACCGTTATACTATTCATCTCCCATGCCATTCGCGAATAGGGGACGGGAAGAAAGAACACCTGAATCTCTCCGTTCGAGCCCTCATTTCTCGTATTTTTTTCTGATGATCTTTTCTACCTATGTAAGTGGGAGTCAACAATGTATTTTCGCATTCGGAGGAGAACATTGGCGATTGGAGTTACGTAAGTAGCCTACGCCGCAGCGATAAACGCCGTTGTTGTAAAGATTCCCATCCCAGATCCTGTATCATTTACGTAACGCTGTCTCCCCTGTATCGTGACAATGTGACAATAGAAAACGAGCTGACCTCCTTTGGACTCTTTCGATGACCTCCGTCAAGCCCACCTGATAAGGATCCCAAACTAGGCAGCAATACTATATAAAAAAAAAAAAAGACGGACAACCGTAGTGAATGCAGTTTTAGTAGTTGTGTTGCATCTTTTAAGGGTTATGCCAATAAAACGCAGACTCGGATAATAATAATTCCTAAGTATTTTGTGCAGTTTACGGTCTTCACTTTCGATTGATTTATCTTGTAAACAAAGTTCAACGGATTTCTTTTCGTACTCATGTGGACGATTTCACACTTCTCATTATTTAGAGTCAAATGCCAATTTTTACACCATAGTGATATGTTATTCAGATAGTTCTGTAGTTGGTTTTGATCTTCAGATGATTTTACTAGACGGTAAATGACGGCGTCATCTGCAAAAACCTAAGAGAGCTGCTTAGATTTTCTCCCAAATCGTTTATGTAAATTAGGACCAATAACAAACAATACCCTGTAGAACGCCCGATATCACCTCTGTTTTAGTCGCTGCCTTACCATCGATTACTACGAACGGTGTCCTCTCTGACAGGAAATCCCCTATCCAGTCGCAAATTTGGGGCGATATACCGTAACCACGCAATTTGATTAAAAGCCGTTTGTGAGAAACGGTGTCAAAGACCTTCTGGAAATCAAGAAATATGGAATCATTTTGAGAACCCTTGTGAATAGCACTCATCATTTCGTGTGAGTAAAGAACTAGTTGTGTTTCTCATGAACGATATTTTTTAAATACGTGTTTACCTTGGGTCTATAGATCATTCTGTTCGAGACAATTCATAATATTTGAATACAGGATATGTTACGAAAACCTGCTGCAAATTTACGTCAATGAAATAGGCCTGTAGTTTAGTGGGTTACTCCTACTGCCTTTCTTGAATATAGACGTGACCTGTGCAACTTCTTTTGGTACAGATCCATCTTTGAGAGAGCAGTTGTAAATGGCTGTTAAGTAAGGAGCTATCGCCGGCCGCGGTGGCCGAGAGGACTGAGGCGCTTCAGTCACGGTTTGCACGGCCACTACGTTCGGGGGTTCGAATCCCCCCTCGGGCATGGATATTTGTGCCGTCCTTAGTTGTAGGTAGTTCATCAAGTAGTTTGTAAGTTTAGGGACTGATGACCCCGTAGTTAAGTCCCTTAAGCGTAACAAACATTTGAACATTTTTTAAAGGAGCTATCGCATAATCAGAAATCTAATGGGTATACAGTCCGGACCAGAAGAATTGTTCTTGTTCAGTGATTATAGTTGCTTCACTACTCCGATGATATCTACTTCTACGTTACCTATTACAGCCTCTGTTCGTAATTCGAAATCTGGAATATTGGTTTCGTCTTCTTTGTGAATGTGTTTCGAAAAGCTGTGTTTAATTACTTTACTAGCGCTATCATCGGCAGGTTTGCCATTACTATCACGTAGTGAGGGTATTGTTTGTTTTGCCCCTAGTATATTTAACATATGACCAACATATCTCTGGGTTTTCAGTCAAATTTCGAGAGAGAGTTTCGTTGTGAAAAGTATTGTAGGCATCTCGCACTGAAGTGCTTGGTAAACTACGAGCTTCTGTGTAGCATCAGCAATCATGTCCTTCGAAGGTCAGTAACGTAACTGTGATAATTATCTACTTTAAAGTTACAGGACTAGTTACCGAACTCTATTTTCAGAGACTGTAGTATCCGGCAGTTAATTATCGTTTAGTTGTTTATACGTTAATTGCTGTAAGCTTTTAAATACAGTGAAATACTCATAAAGACGGTGTTTATGTAAATAGTCCTGAAGAAATTTTGCAAAGCTTCTGATTCACAACCCTTGGATACAAAATTAAAACTGATCCTATCACAGCATAGCAGAAGGGGATTACTTCCTGGCGAGAGTTCAAGATGTGAAAGAGGAGAACTAGTTTCTAGACTTTTATGGCAGTTTCAAAAACATTTTGCTACATTATATTCGCGATTTCTTACAAGTAAACCGGACTTCCCTGGTGCAGCGAGGTATCGAAGAGGGCTATTTCTATAGCACTGGTGGGCAAACCCCTTCGTCAAAAGAGACAGTGACTGATGGCGAAGCGTTTTAGTCCCCTCTAAACAACAACAAGAAAAGAGCCAAATTCCAAATAGTAGTGTCTCGCACGAATCTTCTAGAATTATGCTTTTATGAGTCTGTTACTGAACTAATCTATAGGTAATACATGAATATGAATATTTATTTGACCGTATTTTATGCGTTGCCGTTCCATTCATCGAATTGTGATGAGACCTTGCACACTTGACATTCAAAACAGCAGGGAAAAATGTATGGTGCTCGGAAGACGGTACTTTACATACGGACGTCTTTTTTTTAATTCCGATCTTGATGAAATTTTGCACACTACACGTTCAGCAAGCTACGGGATAGTGTGTGACAGAAGGTACATTAAAATAAATTTTACACCGAGTGTCTGGTCAGCAGCATAGGTTTAGGTTATAAAGTCAGTGAGTATTAGAATTGTTTCTGTTACTGATAATCCAGATATATGTACAGCATATAATAATCACTTTCTGAATATAACAGGTGAACTACACACAACCCTAGTTTCTACAGGTAATCAAATAATATTGTTAGAAAGTTGCTTTTCGAAGCTGTTACATGAAATAGTCCATAATATTTACAAATGAGAGATTGAGTCAATAATTAAATCACTAAAGACTAAGGACTTGTGCATATGGCGGGTTATCTAGCAATATTCTAAAGTACTGTTATCCATATGTTAGCCAAATACTTAGCCATATTTGTAATTTTTTTTTCTTTCAGACTAGTTTCCTGACACTTTATCAAAAGGGAGAAAGGTATAATGTAGTAACTTATAGACTTTGCGTAACTCGCACCGTTTCAAAGATATTTGCAAAAGTAACGGCGATTTAACCGTGGCGGAATAGCCGTGTGCGCTGAGGCGCCATGCTACGGTGCGCGCTGTCGTTCCACGTCGGAAGTTCGAGTCCTCCTCGGGAATGGGGCTGTGTGTTGTTCTTAGGATAAGTTAGTTTAAGTATTTCGTAAGTTAGGGACCGATGACCCCAGCAGGTAGGTCCCATAACTTTACAAACATCTGAAAATAACGGCGATTTCACACTGATCCTTGATTTTACGTAAACCAGACGTTCTGAAATGTCACATGACATTCTTCACCCAAAAATGTCTCTAGCGTACGCCATCTCTCTTTCTGTATTTCATTATTTTCCTACTATAATTGGCACGTTGTTATTTCAAAGCAATAGCACACTGAAGAATTAACAAAAATACGCCCTTCTTAGTAAGGTAAAGTATAATCTAGTGTCTAAAAATTCCATGTTAGTAGGTAATGCCTGCCATCAATGGTACAAGAATTACGGAATAGTTTCGTAGCTGTTCGCCGTACTGTAATATGCAGCGCATTAGGTTGTTATGCACTTGGTCGGTAATACGAAACCCGCCACGACAATTGTTTATTTTTCGCCTTGGCTCCTAAAATGGTTTTGGGCATTCTATCAATTAAAGAGAGCTATGATCTGCAATATTTAGAATTGTGCCTACGTAAGAGTGCTCCCTATAAAATGTCTGTGTTGTATTTCTTGAACATACCGTAAAATACGTACCAACGAATTGAACAATGGTCTTCAGAAGGATATGCACATAAACTGGGGGAGATACTGTAATAATTAATATTCTAAACAACGTTCCGAAACTGGTAGTTTCGCGTATAAATGTAGTCCTAGTTTTCTGTGGCAACTGTCGCTTATTGCTGAAAGCCGGCCGCGGCAGCCGAGGGGACTGAGGCGCTCCAGTCACGGTCTGCACGGCCACTACGGTCGAGGGTTCGAATCCCCCCCCTCGGGCATGGATATTTGTGCCGTCCTTAGTCTTAGCTAGTTCATAAGTAGTTTGTAAGCTTAGGGACTGATGGCCCCGTAGTTAAGTCACATAAGTTCCACAAACATTTGAACATTATTGATGAAACAGAAGGAAAGTGTACACATTGGAATAGACTATTTTTTTTTTCCTAAGCAGCTATTCCCTATGTAGAAGGTCGTTAATTAGAATCAATGTATCTACTAAAATGTTTGTCTTTAGGATGGTTACTATGGACGCTTTTAATGTTGATACAATTACCTTTTCTGTAGTTCAGATACGTCTTTCTTCATGTTACTTTGTTCTGCCCTAAAATAAAGAGCAAATATTTTGTTTCAGTCCACGACTACGTTTTCTTTTACAGCTAAAACAACAAACGGATTGTGGTAAGACTGAATTGCACAGGACTATTACTTAATCTATATGCAAAGTTACTACTATCATTACGTCATTTACAACAGCATCTCCCAGTTTATTTACATGTGATAATGAAGTCTATGTTGGCAATTCGTTGGTATGTATTTCACAGGATGTTGACAAAATAGAACAAATGCACTTCTCACAGAAAGCGCTATTACATTTGAAGACTCGGAATTTTGCAGAACATTGTGTTCAATTAACAAGTGTGCGAAAACTCTTTAGGTAGCAAGATGAAAATAAATAAATAAAATAAAGTGCCAGCGGCAGGTGTCTAACCGCCGTCTAACATGTTCATACATCACAAACTAATGCGACGCCCATTACGGTATGGCGAACAGCTACGAGAGTAATCCATATTCTCGTACCATGATGGCAGATGTTAATTGCTAACATGGCAGTTTTAGACATTAGTCTGTAATTAATTGCAGTAAGAACAACGTGTTTTTGATAATTTTCAGTACGCCATTGCTTTGAAATAACGCGTGCTTCATAACATCATAAAATACAGAAAGCAGGATGGCGTATGCAAGAGTGTAACGTGACTGATTTCCAAACGCCAAATGTATGCTGTGTTCCTTCCTGGCTATAGTCATTCATAACCTGTTCAGGCAGAGAAAATAAACTAGGAAAACACGACGAGATGGATCAGGTCGCACAACGCAGACCAGCCCCCCAACACCTGAGCCGAATGTCATTGTAGAACAGACGTGCGTCCTCCTCGGCTACGTTGGAACACTGGGACACACCGGACACTGCCAGGGATGGCAGTCGGTCGCCGTTTATGCGTGGGTCACGAGCGCCCAAATTGCTGACATTTGACATGTCCTTGTATTTTTTAATATGTCTGTACCATTCGACAAGGAAGCGAATAAGAGAGTACGCCCAACTCCAATTGTTTCGTACACAACTTTACGTCGGGAGATTCTGTATGTTGTCTCGATTCTGGACATTGTATGAATTGCCAGAATAAACCAGACAAATGCCGAAAATATGCGAACCCTAATTGTGACTTATCTCTGAAGGGCGGAAGGAGAACAATGTCCAAAACTGGCGATGAATGTCTTTTTATTAACATGGAGCAGAGTGTGAGTGACATTCCAGATCTACATTATGTCGCGTCTTTTCATGCGGAAACTGTATTATGAAAGCAGATACTACATGGTTCATGAAGCATAAACCTTGCACTATTTAGCGATATAGTCACCACTAACAGTCATATAGTCGTAGCGTTCCATTACTTGAGAGAGACCAGTGTGGTAAACTTGGTGGCCTGTGAATCAAGGAATTGTCCCAAAGCCTTGATCCACCTTCTGCTTCCCATACCACTACGGCATTAATCTTTTCTGTGGAAGGTAAATTAGGCCGCAAGTCATTAGCTTGCGAGGAAATTACTTGTGGTGTCCCACTAGGATCCATCTCAGGGCCATTACTTTCTCTTGTGATCATTAGCGACCTCTAATACGTTACACTGCCAGCAGAATAGTTGGTTTTGTTTAAAGACAATACCTGCAGTCGAATAAATAGCAGGTCAGGAATAGTTCTAGAATGCTACGCTAGTCATATTTTCATGGACATTAATGGATTAAAGCCAACTCATTATTACAATTTTAAAAGTCTGACTACATGCACTTCAGAACATGTACAGAACATGTATGAGTTTTCCATCTGATGTATGCACGAAATACGAAGAACAGCAGATATAATACGTAGGCAGTATTGAATTCCTTGGATTAAAACTTGATAATTAATTCAGTTGAGAGGAGCACACAACAAAACTGCAAAAACGATTTAACAAATCTTTATTTGCAATTTAAGTGTATACCATAATGGAATATGGTATAATATTTTGGGGTAACTCTTCAAGTGAAAAGTTACCAGTGTCTAAAAACATCTAACAATGCCTTATTTGTGAAGTAAATTTACGGACATCATGCAGAAGCCTCTCCAAAGAACTGGGTATACCGACCAATGCCTCTGAGTATGTTTATTCCTTAATGAAATTTGTCGTAAACAATACATCTCGTTTTCCAATAAACAGCTTATTTCCTACATACACTACTTGGGGGAGGGGGGGGGGAAGCAAACACATGGACTTAAAAGTAGTTGCTTTAATGAAATAAATCGCAATTTGCGACCACTTATGGCATCACTGTACTAGGTTTAGTGATCGCAAATAGCGATTTATTTCATTAAAATGAACGCTGTAACGTCGTCAAAAATATTTAATTGTAGTTGCTTTAGTTCAAAAAGGGATCCACTACTCATGAACATAAACTTTTAATAATTTACCAGCAACCATAAAAAAAAAATTCTACAAGTAAGCATCCGTTCTAGAGAAGCCTAAAACATTTTATAGTGGGCAATTCATTCTAGTCCACTGACGATTTTTTTTGAATAAAATCAAATGGTGTTTTGTACGTATTCATACTATTAGTATTATTTCAGGTAGTAAACAATTTTACATTGACTTGTTCCACAACCAAGAGCATCTCCTTAATACGAATCTATGGAACGAACAGCCAACCTAATCTAAATACTTGGAATTGTTTTCTCTTCTTCGGATCCCATACATACCTCATTCCTCCTGTGGTAACGCCCCTGCCGCCGTCGAACCGCGAGTGGTGTGGATTCGTGTGGTCAAAAGCCGCGCCACGTAGTGTACCATCGTCTCTTTCAAAGACAACTTATAGAAGATCGCCGCGGCGGAGCGCAATGAGGCACTATGCTCCAATGCGCGAGGCCGTTCCCCGTCTGGGGGGGGGGGTTCCAATCCCCCCCCTCGGGCATAGATGTTTGTGCCGTCTTTAGTATAAGCTAGTTCATAAATAGTTTGTAAGTTTAGGGACTTATGGAAGATCTCGCTCATTACGAACATATCTTAAAGCCTCATTTTCAACTGCCACAGTTACTACCACTACCACCTCTGGCCGCTTTACTTTTCCTTTCCACAGCAGAGGTCTTTAAATCTATTTACGGCTAGGCATCTTCCTTTAAAGTGAGAACTAGTACTGCAGAAACTTCGACACCGTGGACGAAAAGGCTACGATTAGCAATAGTGTTACCTCTAGAGTCAGAAGTCCGTCACATTACACTTACCTGGAGACTTTCCTGTTACTACAGTCTTATAGATGACACTGCAAAGTGTTGCACCCCGCCAAGTCACGAACATTTTCCATTACAATCACAATAGTGATGATGCAGCCTACAACACGGTATTTATCTTGTAGATACTTGAAGAGGCTTGCACGGGACATGGTAGCGTGGAGAGCTGCATCAAACCATTCTGCGGACTCAAGACCACAACAAACTAACTTACTTACTTACTTGAAATGCTTCCAAAACTCCAGGAGCACAGACGACATATAGAGTCCGGCGTTCAGTGATGTCACAAGAGCAGGTCTTACGTAATAGAAAGCTGACTACAGTGTCACAGCTCTGCTGTATCACAATAACAGTTGCGAGTTCTACTTTCTTTATTGTACTCCGTAAATTGTGTTGGCATAAGCTTGGAATAGAAAACTTACTAACCAACAGGAAAGATCAATAAGGGCTCATAGGACTTAAAATATGCATTTTAAAGCCCATAATTATATATATGCCACATCTTGTGTTGCCCTATAATACATCATCATTTCTATGTACTGAAGATATTTTATATTATTTATTTCAGAATGTGTCTGGATTTAAACTAATTCAATACAATTTCTGTATGAAACCTGGTATAGACCCTTTTTCAGGTTTCACAATTGACATCGACCAACACTACTAGCTGTTGCTTCATTATCATCTCTGAAACATGTCAATTTAATAGTAACACCACTTACCCCAGTAGATAAGATTAAATACAAGTTCACACAATTCAATGTTAGAAAAATGCGTGACTCAACACTCATCAAAATTTGGTATTCTGTGGATTACGCTTTGCAGTATATAGATTTAATATTATTTTATTATGGACTGAACTGTTTCTAATCTTTTTGTTTTTTAGACTGTGTGATTTAAGCTTAGTATGTGTATTGTGAATAAAAATGTGTTATTTGTGGTTTAATATATTTTGTATAATTGTTCGTTGCTATTGGCTGTCGTAAACGCAAAACTTAGGTTTATCTTTGTATGGATTTCTTTCCATGATGAATTGGGCATTTTTATATAGGTAACAGTGTTGCACCTTTGAGCATAATTTAGTCGTTAGCTAGCACTGTAACAGAAGTTAATCAAATTTTCTATTTTTAAATGACAGCATTCACTTATCTGCTGCATACTACAGGGTGTCCCACGAAAGCCGCCTGCCAGTCGTCCTTTGGACCGCTGTGTTCTGTTCGGCTCCCGGCCGCCGCCACCGCATCCGCCGGCCACGGCAGCGACCGATTCTATGTAGGACTATATTGTGCTGCGGGCGCATACACTGAGTTAAAGTCTGAAAAACACTGCCATCTGAGTAACCTAAGCTTACCTTTATTCATTTAAAAATCATGTCCCTCCCCGACGTATCTTTAACACACGTGCGAACACTCGACGAATTTGGGCTGCCGAAATCTGGGGAATGACTAGTCCAATCTTTTTTCACGTAACAAATTCTGACAATATCCTGTATCAATTTTTTCAAGAAGTTTCACCCAACGAAAGGCTGTATGGTCATTTCATGCAGGACAATGCAAGACCACACATTGCCAATGCTTCTATGGCAGCAATACGAAGTGTTTTTGATAATAGGATAGTTGACTGGCCGCCTCGTTCTCCAGATCTAAATCTTTGTTACTTTTATCTTTGGGGAATGTTAAAAGACAACGTGTATGCAAGCAATCCCCATACACTCAGAGTTGGAAACAGGATTCGACTAGTCATTTTCCAGATTTCGGCAGCCGAAATTAGTCGAGTGTTTGCAAATGTGTTAAAGAGATGTCAGGCAGCTCTTTCCATAGAGGGACATGATTTTGAACATCTATTGTTAATAAAGGTAAGCTTAGGTTACTCAGATGGCAATGTCTTTTAGACTTCATTGTGCCTCGGGCGCATATACTGACTTAGTCCGAGAATCGGGCGCTGCCGTGGCCGGCGGATGCGGTGGCGGCGGCCGGGAGCCGAACAGAACCCAACACAACACAGCGGTCCAAGGACGCCTGTCAGGCGGCTTTCGTGAGACACCCTGTACTTACACAATTACAAACATTGCTCCGTTAAAGTAAGTTTCTCCAAACGTGGTATAGTTTAAGAAGGCGTAATAGGCTCATGTAATTAAAAAAAACTGTACCAGTATTAAAATTTTAAAATCTTTAAATCGGGAACATTTTGGATACACTGTGTTTAATAAGTTGTGTTACACTGCTACAGTACTACAAAACATAGTAATTGTAAAGACATTAAGAAGGATTTCAAAAAGAAGTTACAACCAAAAATATGCAAGTTCTCGGCAACTTTATCTTCTGTAGGATGTTTGTATAATAAACTGACAAACGCCTAGGAGATTTAATACCTCACGTTTTACAGAGGAACCCATCTCTCAAGATGTCATCTAAAGATACTGCGAGCCCCTCTGAAATACATCTCGGGGGGGGGGGTCGAATCCCCCCTAGGGCATGGATATTTATGCCGTCCTAGTTCGTAAGTAGTTTGTAAGTTTAGGGACTGATGACCCCGTAGTTAAGTTCCATAGTCTATACACACAACAACAACAACAACAAATACATCTCCACAACTAGTGAAGTGCTCAGAACTCTTCTTTGAGTCACAGTGTATAATCGACAGTTTGCATTTTTTTTCCTTCTTCTTCCTCCCAAAATAGGAGACACAAAGAGCTCTCAGTAAGAGAGAATTGATTCACAATATCGGACTTTGATAAATGCTTGTAGGGTCACTGGATGACATTGCCGGACACAGGTTGTGTACCTACTACTAAAATGTAAGTCTCCTCTGCATCCGCTAGAAGTTTGCCGGTGTATTTTAGAATGATGGAGGGTATCAGCCCCCTTTCTCATTCTGCCCGCAAATTGAGAAAGCAAAAAGTGACCGTCTATACTACAGGAACTCTGCTTCGTCTCTTCTTTCTGCTGCCGTTAAATGATGTGTGTGTTCCAATATAATCATTCTGTGGTCTGTTACAAATTTCTTCTATAACTCAATATTTCCCTCCTCCTTACTCAAGTGCCTTCCTGAAAGGTGATCTGATGTGAAATTTTAACAGTCCAGCAGTATTCGTGATTGGGTTGTAACAGTATACCGGGCGATGAAAAGTCAGTATAAATTTGAGAGCCGCGGTGGAGATTCGAGTCCTCCCAGGGGCATGGGTGTGTGTGTGTGTTGTCCTTAGGTTAGTTTAGTGAAAGTAGTTTGTAAGCTACGGACTGATGACCACGCAGTTTGGTCCGATAAAATTACAAACTTTTTCTAAATTTGAGAACTTCATAATCACGGAATAATGTACATAGAGCGGAAAAAATTTACACACATGCTTGGAATGACACGGGGTTTTATTAGAACAATAAAAAAAGAAAAAACCAAGACGTTCAAAAAATGTCCGACAGATGGCGCTGGATGGCAAAACGTCAGTGACTGCGCATGAAAGTCGTGTCCAAAAGGAGCTGTAATGAGAGAGAGAGAATCAGATGCACCAGCAGTCGCAGAATGTTGACGTTACCTAAAAAGGCGCTTTTAGTGAAGCTGTATTATCAGAATGGGAAATGTGCTAGTTCAGCGTTACGATCCTATCGCCATAGGAAGGGGATTCGAACGGGAAAGGTCCGTTGACAAATCGAGCACAAGGCGTAATGCTGTTGAGACAGTTCAGGAAGAAATGGAGACTCTAGCGCGTTCGTCTATGCACGGGGAAGTCAGCGCTCGTGCAGTCGCACGTCGCAACCGCATTCCATACACTACTGTTTGGTTGGCACTTAGGCGTACCCTCCGATGCTATCCTACAAAATCCATCGGCATCAAACTGTTACCTGGCGATTTAGTGAAGCGGGGGGCATTTGCGGTGTGGGCGTTCAGTACAGGGCGAAAGATGACGATTGGTTGAGTAACGTGTTGTGAAACGACGAAGTTCATTTCACGCTCCGAGGGTCTGTAAACGCCCACAACTGCAGAATTTGGGCTACCAAAAATCCTAGAACTGTCGTGGAAACTCCATTCCACGACGAGAAAGTCACGGTATGGGTTAGATTTACCACATCTACCGTTATATGGCCTTTTTTCTTCGAGGAACTGCGTGATTCTGGTTTTGTAACTGCTACCGTGACGGGTGAGAGGTACGCAAATATGTTACACAATCGCATCACCCCCAGCCTGGCTGATGAACAGCCGCTGGAACGTATGATTTTTCTGCAGGATGGCGCTCCACCCCAATTGCTAGACGCGTCAAAGATCTCTTGCGCGCGTCGCTTGGTGATGATCGTGTGCTCAGCCGCCACTTTCGTCATGCTTGGCTTCCCAGGTCCCCAGACCTCAGTCTGTGCGATTATTGGCTTTGGGGTTACCTGAAGTCGCAAGGGTATCGTGATCGACCGAAATCTCTAGGGATACTGAAAGACAACATCCGACGCCAATGCCTCACCATAACTCCGGACATGCTTTACAGTGCTGTTCACAACATTATTCCTCGACTGCAGTTACTGTTGAGGAATGATGGTGAACATATTGAGCATTTCCTGTAAAGAACAACATCTTTGATTTGTCTTAATTTGTTATGCTAATTATTGCTTTTCTGATCAGATGAAGCGCCATCTGTCTGACATTTTTAGCCTTTGTTTTTGTTCTAATAAAACAACACGTCATTTCAAGCATGTGTGTCAATTTTTACCTCTCTATCTACATTATTCCGTGTTTTATTAAGTTTTCAAATTTATACCAACTTTTTGATCACCCGGTACTTTTAAGTGGTTCCCTTTAACATGAACCTGAAGACGGTTCCAACATGCTAGTCCCCATTTCATATTAGTCTACAACGTTACGACTAGATATCCAATCGACTCACCTGTGTCAAGCAGCAAACTACTACTGCTGTATTAGTATATTATGGGATTCTATTTCCCGTATTTCTTCTACATTGAGAGCTAGGTCCTATTCATTACACCAAATCTAAAGTATGTCTAAGTCATCCTTTATCCTACAGCAGTCATTCAATGACGTCACCTTCCCGTACAACACAGTATCACCAAACAGCCCTAGAATTTCACTCACCCTGGCTGGGTTCTATAAGTGAAGTATTCGAGCCATTCACATGTCTGGTGATTTATAACGCAAGGTCGTGCGTACTTATTTCAAAATAGTTTTTCTTTCTTCCAGAAACATAGTAATAAGAAGCCAGTCTGTTGCCCTTCATCCATGGTTCACGGTATATGACAAGGACAAGCTCAGAACCGTATGAGAGATGGTTTCTGTCATTCGTCATACCAAATGACACTTCTATATCATCCTCCCAGTCATGTAAGGTCAACATTTTGTGAGCGAGAAAGTGTAATAACTCAACAACCACATACTCATGCTCACCCTACCAGTTAAATAATTTGTGTGTGGGGAGAGAGAGAGAGAGAGAGAGAGAGAGAGAGAGAGAGAGAGAGAGAGAGAGAGAGAGATATCCCTGGACAGTCATCACAACACGACATTCGCCATATAACTTTAACTGAGTCTATCATTTAACCTTTAACTAAAAGAGCGGGATGTGATCAGACCGCACGAGGCATTTTTTGTTGTTAATGTCCTTTGTTGACACGCTACAGACTCGTCATTTTAGTCATTCTCAATGTGCCACGGAGAGAAGAAAATATTTAACAAGGCTTAAGTGCAGATGAGTTTGGTCCTGGTGCTTCTAAAACGCAAATATGTTATATTTGCTCTACGTCAAGATACAAGATGGAACTATCGAATACGCAAAAAGTGTAAAAAATTCATTTGCAAGCCTCATTATTATTTGTCCTGGAAGCCAAAGAAAAAGGTTTTTTTGTAGTCACATAATAGGATGCTGTCATGTTTTTCTTAGCCTTAGTTATTTTTGTTTTACAATTTGTATTTCTTTTGATGATCCTATTTTCTTACGAAACAACTAATTTAATTAGAAGTTAGTTTTGGGTTGGTTTTTAAGTCATTTTATCTGAGCTATAAAATAGAAAATAAAGACTTGTTTTTGTAAATGACCTCAAGTTTCTGTTAAGACTTACCAATTGTAAGTACAATAAACGAGTTAGTTAACAAAGTAATTAGGGTTTTTTATTATGTAAGTATATAATTATCCAAGTTATTTCGAATAGTTACGAGGGGTGTTCAAATGAAAAGTACGAAACGCCGTAACAACCAAACCGGTTGAAATTTGAATATGCCGCGTTGGGATAACGTAGTGCGTCATCTAGGAACGCGACGTGGCCTACGAGAGAGACAGGCCGCGGCGCGCACGTCATATGACGTGATCAAGTGAGACCTGTGCCGGCGCGATCGCTAGCGGATTGGCCGGCCGCTGGGGCACAGCCCACTGCCTCATACAGGCTAGCCAATCCGCTAGCGATCGCACCGGCTCAGGACTCACTTGATCACGTCATATGACGTGCGCGCCGCGGCCTGTCTCTCTCGTAGGCCTTGGGGGACGCGAAGTATGCGTCGCCACTTCCCGCTAAAAAATTCCAGGCTGTGTCCTTAGTAGGCAAGGTAATGCTCAGTCTTTTTTGACGTTCGAGGTCGGATACTCGTCGAATTTATAGAGTATGGAAAAACTATTAACAGTGACGTGTACTGTGAGTCACTTTGTAGCCCACCGAAGTCCGTCAAGAGCAAACGGCCTGGGCTGCTCACGGAGGGAGTGGTTCTGCTCCTGATAACACCGCATCCACACGACTCCAGGGCCACACACAGTGTAGTCTACTGGACAAGGTCAGGTCAGGTGGCCAGCGGCTTGAGCATCCGACCTACAGCCCAGACATGTCGCCCTTTCACTTCGATCTGTTTCGTCCGATAAAACAAATGTCACCTCAAAGGGAAGCCTTTCAACTCTGACGACGAACTGAAGGACACAGTAGAGGACTGGCTCTGGTCACAGCAGCAGGGAGTCTGGGAAAAGGGAGTCCTTCGGACCATTAAATAGTGCTATAGTAGTCCTCAGGCCTCTGGTGATTACTTTTGAATGAACGCTTCCATTATAGCCAGTGTCGTTTCGTACCTTTTCATTTGAACATCAGTCCTACTTAACAACATGCGTAAACTCTGTTGGTGTACTTCAACACCCCGCATGTGACTGTTAGCAAAACAACACGTGTACTACGGCGGGGGAGGAGACAGAAAAAAATTAAATCTATAAACCATTAAATGTTATGGTTAAAGTTTGTTATAAAGTCCACTTGTGACAGTTTCTTCGACACTTCCCTATCTTTCCTTTACCTCACTCACGTTACCGCGAGCAGCGTGCTAACTCGTCTAACTCGTCTAGTTGAAATAGACCGAACGTTGCACGTGAGACCCGTAGGCGGTTGTCACTTAATATTTGACTAACCTGGTATCTTCTTCTCTCGTAGATGTCCCCAGCCCAGAAGCAGCACACAGGTCGTAGACTCGAGGTTTTCTGAGGTGAGGCTGAAATTGAAAGCGGTGGATACTGTGGCTTTCTAACTATCGTTAACGAAATCGATAAATTCCTTCATAGATGCCTGTGGCTCTTATTTTTACCAATCACATGAATACAGAAGCCACAAAGTGCATGTTGACGTCAAAATTCACAAAAATAACGTTGTTACTCTCATAACACACTTTGACATACATTGCCCCATTATCGACCGATTAATACCAGACTGGTTGTCGCAAGTGCCGCTAGACGTTTACCGTGTCGGGGCTCGCAGAGAACTGACTAGCAGTGGAGCTGGGCTCCACGCTAGCGCCTAGAGGTTTGGCGCCAACCGACACTTCTAGAACACCACACTTACTCTTTACCTAAAATACTTAATCTAATAAATCTACAAAACAATTGTGTAATAACAAACAATTCATTAACATATATTATGGCAATAAAATTGATAACTGAAGTTTTATTTATTAAATAATTAATAAAACAGCTGAGAGGTTGTGGCGCGTATAGATATAGCAACAGCCAATCAGATCACTGTTAGACAAAGGGGCGGAGTTTTCCCACGGGACCGTACTTACAGTACCATCTGACTACTATCTTGCTCACGCTACTTTCTACTATTCCATACAAATAAATGAAATTATGAAATAAATAAAATAAAGAAATGGCTGCTGGCTTACAAGCTAGTACCGCCACAGTATTTAAAGTTTAAAAAAGACCAAGTCCTCCATATGTCTGATGACCTGTTCCATATGTTGGGTCCTTATTAACATACTGCACTGTTGTTTACCAGAACGCTGCAGAAAACGCATTCTTCGTCTTCTGGAAAATGACTTACCTTACTTTTGCTAAAACATCTCGTTCCTTTTAGACCCCAAACAAATTTCGTTTTATGCAAATAGGATTTTTTTAAGACTTGAGTCTTTGTTTCAAATCTAATTTCATTGCTGTACTGGTGTAAAAAAGAGTTTGGTTTTATTTTATTTTATTATCATTACAGGCATTATGTATAAACAGTAGCAGAGTAAATAGAATCTACAAACCTTTAACAAACAAACATATCTTACAAAATATTTATCATTTCATATAACATAAAACACACAAACTCAAGATCATAAAAATAACGTGTAAGAAAAGATATATGGTCTGGACCTTTTTCGTAAACTGAAGGATTTTAGACAGGTGTAATTTCTTGAGAAACCCTTAAAATCGCAAAACTGGTTAAAAAACATAAAAATTATCAGAGGAGGACTATCATTTTGAGTTTTAGATGCAGGTTTTACTCGTAACTTCTTTAGTTCGTAACCTCAGCGCTACATTGCGATATATATATATATATATATATATATATCGCATATATATATATATATATATATATATATATATATATATATATATATATTTCCTAAAAATACTTTGTGCTTTTCGTTTGTTACGTGTTCTACGCTGTCGGGGCGTTTACTGTTTTTGATATTACTATTATTGGTGTTTCTCTTATTTTTAATCAGAATGGTATGCTATATCAATGAAAAACCTCAAAATGATTGGAGAAGTACTTGTTTCAATATTTTTTCGGATTTCGATAATTATGAACTGCAGGAAAATAACAAGTCTTGAGTCTAACATGCAGAAAAGCATTGTTTATAGAGGAAATCAGCTAGCGCACAGTGAATATTATGTCACTGAAGGTTCAGCATGGTAAGTGTTACACAGAGCGGATCAATACGATTTGGCAAAGAGTCTTAATGGAAAACGTGTTTCATTTAATTTTTAAAGAATGTTTCGTAAAATTAAGTAATTATTACTTAGTAGAAACTTCGAAAACAATGGTATCTTTTGTCAAAATTCCTTTTTTATAATAAATAAATTGCAGTCAGCAACTGTTTTTATTCGATCATGAAGTTTTACTGAGATAGCTGAAACTTCAACCGAGAAATGCTCTCGAAAACTGCTGCTCCCAATCAATTTCGTGGTTAAATTTTAATACCAACCTTAGTCTACTGAAACTGCTTCCTTACAAAACTCAGTGTCGTTTGATATACTCTAGCACATTAAAATCGTATATACTCGAGTCAATTGAGATACAACCTGTGGTAAATATTTTTAAGTTTTAACATATGCCGTAGTGCTAAATTTTCTGTCTATCGATTTGAAGATGGAAAACCTGACGACGCAATCATGCATTTAATAGGTAAATTAATTTAATAGTTATGTGTATCCAACCAACTAAAAATCTGTATTTTATTTAATGTCACTGACTGCATGACAGAGAAAGTAATACTGGGAGTCAGTCAACTCCTTGATGAAAATAATGATTTAATGTAAAGCTCGAGTTTTAAGTCAGACGTGACGTGACTTGAATTCGGGAAAAAAAATCAAACTCACGGAGGCCTTGTATAAGCCAATTTAGATCCTAGGTCGTGAATGTTACGTAGGGCGGTGTAACATAAGCGTGCGGCGTTTCTCAAAAGAAGTAAATGTGTTTCGTAGCTATCCAGCGTTAAGAGGACTTCTGATACCTTTCATTTACATTAGTTTTCGTTCGAGGTCCCAAGTAACTCCAAAAAATATTGCAATTAAAAGGGTTCTCGGAATGGGGACCATACATGTACACTTACCAAGACCGCTAAAGAACATGTAACATAAAACCATTTTTATAATAGGCACGCACAAAAGCCATTGTAGTGGGAGTCAAAAGATGCCATGAGCTGAACGGAAAAGCAGGAATCAGAACAGGAAAGGCTGACAGCTACGTGCTTTGATACGGGCTTAATGCTGAACAAGGGATATGAAGAGAGGGTCAGGAAGAATATCAAAGCTGAAACAGCAAAATGACCACACACCTACTAGACTAGAATGAAACTTCCACTCTGCAGCGGAGTGTGCGCTGGTATGAAACTTCCTGGCAGATTAAAATTGTGTGCCGGAACCGGGACTCGAACCTGGGACCTTTGCCTTTCGCGGGCAAGCGCTCTACCGACTGAGCTACCCCGACACGACTCACGATGCCGCCTCACAACTTTACTTCCGCCAGTACCTCGCCTCCTACTTTCCAAACTTCACAGAAGCTCTCTTGCAAACACGCAAGACTAGCACTCCTGGAAGAAAGGATATGGTGGAGACATGGCTTAGCCACAGCCTAAGGGATGTTTCCAGAATGAAACTTTCACTCTGCAGCGGAGTGTGCGCTGATATGAAACTTCCCCTAGTCGTGTCGGGGTAGCTCAGTCGGTAGAGCGCTTGCCCGCGAAAGGCAAAGGTCCCAGGTTCGAGTCCCGGTTCCGGCACACAATTTTAATCTGCCAGGAAGTTTCACCTACTAGACGTCCGCAAGGCGTTCGATACGGTTCGGCAACGTCGCCTGATGAACAAAGTGCGATCATGCGATCAGACCAGCTGTGTGACTGGATTGCAGAGTTTCTAGCTAACAGAACGCAGCATGTCATTCTCAACGTACAGACGTCTTCACACGTTAAAGTGATTTATGGTGTGCTCTCGGGTTTTATAAGGCCGGTGCTTCTCACATCTAAATGACAGCCGCGGTGGAGTAGGCGAACGGTCTAAGGCGCCTCGCTGCGGAGCGTGTGTGTGTGTGTGTGTGTGTGTGTGTGTGTGTGTGTGTGTGTGTGTGTGTGTTGTCCTTAGGTTAGTTTACCTTAGTTTAAGTAGTTTGTAAGCTACGGACTGATGACCATGCAGTTTGGTCCGATAGATTTACAAACATTTGAACATTTGATCTAACAGGGTGAGGCAGCGAAGTCATAACACCACTTGTGTCGTCCCAGCCGTAACAGATACAAAGATGCCGTTTGGACAGTGAACTGCAGAGACAAAGGCTACTTGCATACACGACATTTCATGTTTGTGCTATTTTTATTAGACATATCAGACCATCTTTAGTTATTTTTAATTTTAGCGTAACATTTTGGGGTTAAAAAGACGGTTTCAAATATGTGTATATCATTATTTACACGAATAGTTTTTGAGACACGGGTAAGTTCACGCATCGTATTCGTCTATCGAAGCGGCGTTGTTTGTGTAAGAACAGACTCGCGACGTTTACCATGTTGTCTACACAACAGGAAAGGTCGCATTGGACAACGCCGCTTCTAAGGCCGAATATTATAATGTACACATAATGAAAACGACTTTTTAAGCTCATGTTACGCTAAAATTAAACATAGGTTCCATTACAAAAAAAGATGGTCTGATATCTATGTAATAAAAATAGCACAGACAAGAAATGTGACGTATTCAAGTAGCCCATGTCCCTGCAATTCACTGTCCAAAAGGCATCTTTGTATCTATTACGGTTGGGGAGATACAATGGGTGTTTGGTCTTAGTTGCCTCACCCTGTACAACATCGGAAGTTCAATGAGACTTTTTCCGCACGACACTGTAGTATACCATGAAGTCGCAACACTTTAAAAGGGTAGCGGATTCTGTGAACGATCGGCAACGTATTAACGCATGGTGTGGGGAATAACAATTAACTCTTAAGTAAATGAAGTGTGAAGTGCTGCTTTTACACAGAAAGACAGATCCTTTATTAAATGGGTACGCAATAGCAGGGCAAACATTGGAAGCAGTTAATATATTGGGACTAAACATAAGGAGCGATTTAAAATGGAACGAACATAAAAAATTACTTTTTTTTTAACAGGGCGTCAATAAAACACTCGTCCGTAACAGGTGCGGTTGATAGCAGACAGAGAGAAGACGCAACGGAGAGCAGCACGCTTCGTTACGGGCTCATTCAGTGAGCGAGGAAAAAACTCACAGAGGAGACCAGGAGACTACAGGGGCAGACGCTGCAGGAGAGGAGATCTGTACCGCGGTACGGGCTTCTGTCCAAGTTCAGAGAGCGTACGTTTCATGAAGAGTTAACCAATATAGCGCTTCCTCCTACATATATCTCGTGAAGTGACCACAGGGATAAGATGAGAGAGATTAGGGCCCACACAGAGGCAGATAGGCATTGATATTTTCCTCGAACCATACGAGACTGGAGTACGAGAAAGAAGTGTTCGCACAGTATCCTCCCCCACACACCGCAAGGAGGCTTGGGGGGGGGGGGGTTACAGATTAAGATGTAGAAAGTTATAAGACTGTTCCTGGGAAGCGCTACACAGGCTGGCAAAGAACATACGAAGCCTGTCCAGGGAGCAAAATTCCTTTTTGAAATGTCACACCGGTATTAACAGGAAGTTTTATTATATATTCCATTAGTCTGCATGTTCTCGAAACAGATTGAAGCATTACTCATACCTTTTTAACTCTTTGAACTATCCTTCACAGCCTGTGAACGTGGCGTTTTGTAGCTCTTCGTCATTGACTAAGCACTGAGATGCAAACCGATTTTTCATGTACCGGAACAGACGGACGTTGGTAACGTCACATACGGGCTGTACGGGACATTGTGCTGAATGTTAGGACATGGCCGAAGGTTCACTTGCCGTCCTCGCTGTGTGAGGACGAGCGTTTTCATGCATCAGCACATCAGTTGCCAGAAGAGCACGACGCTAGTTCTGGATTGGTCTTCGCAGCCTTTTCAGAGTTTCGCAGTATACTACAGAAGTGATAGCCGTACCAATCAACGAGTAAAATGCCTTTCGCATCTCAATATCAGTAACCATGACTTTCTCGGCTGAAACAGTCTGACGGGCTTTCAGTGGATTGCTCTGATTTTGAGAAGCGGTACGTTCCCATTGTACTGACTGCTGTTTTGTCTCAGAATTCACGTACGCCACGCAAGTCTCACAGCCAGTACCAATCCGGTCTAAAAATTATTCTGCTTTGAAGTTATACCGAGAGAGAAAGTCTATGGCAGAACTCGTGCGTTTGGTTTTGTGATCATCGGTCAGTAGTTTTGGTACCAAATGAACACAAAACTTACGTTAGCCCAGTTTTTTCGGTGACGATCTCATGTAACAGACTTCGAGAGATTTCTAAGAAGCTCCACGATTGTGTACCAACAATTCACACGGACGTTTTCGTAAGTTTGTTCTCTGGGTCAGAAATGGCAGACACTGGCTTACCGCTCCTGTCTTCATCGTTATCATTAAACATTTCTACCAATTGACGGACAATACCCTCACATAATGCTTTGACCATAAAGTTTCAACAATTCACTACGAATTTCGGGTGCTGAGTGAAATTTCACGGAAAGAAATCTTATAACGCCACGCTCTGCACACTTGGCACCGTCCATGGTTCTAACACGCGAAAGTACGGCGGTTCACCTAGGACAGCTGGAAATTTACTGAGCCAAGCGCACGATGATATCGAAATGGTGGTGCTCCACCCACTGCCTTTCGTCTTATGAATAAACGAAATTTACTTCCTGGACAGACCCCGTAAATGAAGACGACAGCCAAGCTTGCAAGTTGCATCTCGTAATTCGCTACAGGTGTGGACGAATTCCGACCTTGGGTCCGCCTCCGTAGTCCAAAGGACAGCGTCACACATTGCCACGCAGGGGGCACGGGTTCGATTCCCAGTCTGGTTGGAGATTTTCTCCAGTCGGGGACTGGGTGTTTTGTTATCATTTCATCATCATCATCATCATCATCGACGCGCAATTCGCCAAGTGGCATCACCTACGACTTGCACCAGGCAGGTGGAAAACGATCCCGACTGCGGTCTAACGACGACAAATGTCACACGAAATAATCATCATCCGACACTTGGGAGAACATACAAGAATAAACTGGAAGAAAGAGGGAATGATTAATATGATGAGGCAACCTCCTGTATGAACAGACATGCACCCAATAGAAATGTTCACATGCAGAAATCTAACACTGCAAAGCAATGATGAATGTGGTACTATTTGCAAATGATGTGCTACCAGTAGGAATAAATGGTGCAGGACAACTAGAGGACAAAATACTGAGGAAAATGTTACGGCCTAAAATTGGCGATGTGAGAGGGATGCCGAGATCTGTACTGGAGAAGAGGGAAATAAGGAAAATCAGACGGAAAAGTGTAAGTTTTGTTGGCCAGGATATCTGGATGAATAATGATGGACTGACAAAAACAGTATAGGGGAACAGCAGGCTGAACAAGATGAAAAGTCGTTGAACTGTAGAGGGGTTAGTCGAAATAAAAGATTAAATTAGAAAGAAATCTCCACTCCATTAGAGCCGGCTGCTACAGCAAGTAATTATATTGTTTAGTAATAGAAGACAGTCATGGTTCGAACTTTATTTTTAACGCTTTTCACCCTTGTGGGGCATCCTCAGAAACTCTGGAAAATGAAACGGAGGTCATAAAACTTGAAAGCCCAATGTTAGCATACACAGTCCCACAAAAATTTAATATAATGTTAACTGACCTTAAGATATCACATCAGATGAGTTCAATTAAAACCCTCGCTAGCCACAATCTGGCAGCGTCAGATCATGAAACTAGGATACAGTTGACAAAACCCGTCAGAATCCTATAAATAACATGGGAAATACAGAAGATATTAAGGCACGATCCTATCCTGCACGATCTTTGTAAAGGTACGTTAAAAATCTTACACAGAATTGATTTTAGGCATCGAAGAAGCGGAGCATGAAGCGCAGAAAAAATGAATTTACCTAAAAAGAAGCTGCAGCGGCGGCCACGCTTAAAGTTTTATGCCTCCCCATTTCATTTATTTTCCAGACTTTCTGAGGATGCCCTACAAGTGTACAACGCGTAAAAATAAAAAAGTTGCAACCACGAGTCTCTTATTACTTACAAAGAAATCACAGACAGACTATGCAGAACAACATAGGGAAAGGTGTGAGAGCGACAGGAGAATAGGGTAGTGTAGATCCTGGATGAAGGGAGGAAAGCAGAGAAGGTTGAGCTCACATACATACATCACTCACAAACATCAGGACATCACTGTATATCCGGCAGCATCCCCTGGGTCGTCTGGTTTGCTGGCTTGCTGCTGCTGGGGCGTTGGCACGTTGCCTTGTATGCACCACACAAACCTCTCTAGAACCGAATTTGTCGCCCTATGTCAAACAAATTCGGATCTACAGGGTAGATGTAAAGCATTACTTCCGCGTGCGGCCGGCCCCGGCCCGTGTTCCAATGCCCGCTGCGGCTCCCAAGTCTCCACCTGCGAACAGACAAGACGGGCAGTAGCCCTTAGCTTCACACTGGCGCACAATCACTGGTAGGTAGGATTTAAATACAAATACAACTGAATCTTATTTCAGAAATGCCATATGTAACATTTTCCCATTCTGAGAACTAAGAAAAACAGTTTCAATGCTCGACATTGTTTTTAACAGACCTGTAAATGATGGGTTAAATGACATTTTACTAAGGTAGTAATCTGCTACTTCTAACCCCAAATCGATTGATTTTATAACATGTTTTTAAAATCACATGTTTATGCAAGAATGTCTTTTACAAACGTAAATAATACTAATAGTATTTCCTCGGAGTTTTCAATAAAGAAAATACACTTCACTTGTAAAAACCAACTTTTATTTAACTGATATTTATTGTAGTACATTCAAGATATGTTGGAAAAAAAAACAGTAAATGAGTAATTTATACATGCGATCTTGGCTTTGTCTTATTGAAGTAGTCGTATTTAAAATATATACATATTTTAGGATCGCTCTCCATACCGACAATTCGGCTAATAATAAATAGCATAGCACGAAAAACGTGGAAAACGAGTGACATACACATTCAAACCAACAGCAACAAGCAAATTACAACAGAAAAGGGAGAGAATCATGACAAGTTTGTACCAAAAAAACAACGAATAAGTAGGCTTCTTAAGGAGTTTCATGTAGCCTAATGTAAAAAAAAAGGCAAAATAAATCATCCCACTGATGATAGCACAAAATGTGCTGAAACATGTTTGGGAACAATTAAAAATCAGGTGTCTTGCATACGGCGGAAAATCCAAACCAATTTAAATAGAATTGCTTTAAGCTACTTATGAAATGCTTACTTCCATATATAAATCTGGCGGCCGGGGCCTCTAAGTGTGACGTAGGCACGGCCTGTTGTAAGGCCTTGTCTCTAGGTGCTGTTGCTAAGACCATACCGATATTAAAATAGAGGAACTAAAAGGAGGGTTAAAATCAGGTTGAAGAGAACTGAAACCAATAGAAAAAGCGGGATTCTGCAAGAAACGTCGCGGCAGATCTAAAATCCCCGTTTATTGATTTATTGATAAGCAGATACAGGAGAACTGTGTATGCTCCTAAACCAGAAGCATAAAAATGTAAAAAATGGAAACAACGTGAATTAAAACCAAGTTAAAAGGAGAAATGGAAGTCGTCAGGTGGAGGGGAGGGAAGAGCTCCAAACCATGGTGTTCGCAGGGAGGGCCACAAACCCACCCATCCTGTCCAAGCGCCAGAGACAAAAGCTTAGCCGAGAGCAAAAACCGCTTTCACGGATAAACCCAAGGACTGTCATCCATCCGTGAATCATCCGCCAAAACCGCGGGCAATGAGTGCGGAATTCCGTATTTGGCAGGAGCGCCAAGAGGAGCGGACATTCCACAGACTGTAGGGCCCCACAACCACGGTACGGCGGCCGACCCAACTGCCGCCTTGCCATCCGCGCACACGCGTCGATATTAACTGAAGACGTTCAAATATTAGACACTACACGTGGGATCATAAAACTATACGGTAGGCTACTAATTAGTTTGTATCGGAGGGGACATCCAATTTTATTACTTTCGCCTACCCCATCCAATGCCGTGGTTGTGTGGCGAGAGACAACTTTGCAATGTTCAATGTGAAATGTTAAAATGTTTGTAAATCTATCTGACCAAACTGCGTGGTCACCAATCTAGAACGCTCGGCTACTCCACCGCGACTGTTCAATGTGAACCCCTAGTTTTTATCACAGATCACGACTCTACGGAAAAACTACATACATTTCCCCTTTAACATTTTTCAGTTTTGCCGCAGATGGCGGTGTACCCAGCGGACTCAAAATTACTCCACTGTCATTTACAACATCGAGGTCGATCTGCATTAAATATTCAATGGCGTGGGGCACCACCACACCCAATACTGACTACTGACTTCCTCATCTTCCTCACTTCACGTGCCATTGAAATAAATAAAAATAGTATGACTGATCAGTGATCCCACTCCTATTCCTCATTTGATTTGTGCGTGTATTTATCTGCCCTGCCTATAAAAAATTACAATCTGCTATGCATCGTAAATGGCTTATGTCTTAAGGGGGGAGGAGGGGCGTAAATGAAATTGACCAAAAATGTCAATTTCCAATTTGTTTTTTTTTATTTGTTAGTACAACTCATGGACAATAAGTTCCCGAAGTTAAAATGTTGAAATCGCATCAGAAGTGCCTGAAAATTAATTAAAAGTGTGACGCGGCCTACCTGCCACGCCCTAGTTTTGAAGCAGCACTCCAATACCAGCTCACTGAACGACGATTCTGTGTATTACTTTCAAACAAACATGTGCGGGATACATCTAGAAGGTCGTGATACACACTAATTTTATAATTCATCTTTGTTTCGTATCTTATAAACAATAACAAACTAGCTGCATCGTTATGACGAAGCATTTTTTTTTTTTTTTTTAAGTTGCATCTGCTTGGGAGAATGAAGGTATTAGAAAGAAAGGGCTTCCAGATAAGAAACTTTACTCAAGACATTCTGAGAAACATAGATTTTCAGTGCGTCTCTGCAGTTAAAAAGTCAGTTGAAGACCTGGTAAAGGAAAGAAGACAAGACAAGAAACCAGAAGAGAAGTGTTGAAGGGTGCCTTCTGAAGAAGTGACAAGGAAAGGAGTTAAATCTAATTATAAATTGCGTTTCTTGAAAAGTTTAAAAACAAAGTTTATGTACTTTTCCTCAGATTCTATGAATGCTAGAATTATGAAATTTTTTACACGTTTCTGTAAACATAATAGATGTTGTCTCAAGAGCAAATTTTGAAATTCTGATCGCAAGCTGAGATATGGGCCAAAGTGCTTGGCATCTTGCATGTATGAATCAAAAAATTATGAAAATTCTATTTCGCGTTTTCCAAAAATCTCATGAGAGAAGCTTACAACTTATGAAGGTATGAAACAGAAATTTTTTAGCTATCTATTTAATAGTTCCTTATAAAAAGCAACATACATTATCGATAAAACTCCAGTGGAAGTCTCTGCAGGAGAGACGCTCTGTCGCTCCGTACGGGCTTTTGTCGAAGTTTCGAGAACTTACCTTTTACCGAGGAGTATAGCAGTATATTGCTCCCTCCTACACATATCTCGCGAAGAGATCGTGAAGATAAAAATCAGAGAGATTAGAGCCCACACAGAGGCATACCGAAAATCTTTCTTTCCGCGAACAATACGACACTGGCATAGGAGGGAGAACCGATAGTGGTTCTCAGGGTACCCTCCGCCACACACCGTCCGGCGGCTTGCGGAGTATGGATGCAGATGTAGCAAATAAAAACTGAGATTATATATACACACATCAAAGAATTTTATATGTAAATGAGTTACTTATATGCAAAGTTTAGTACAAAATTTCATTGCCATATCTCCAAACGTGTGGATTTGTTGCATTTTTTTAAATAGTGTGTGCTTTTCATTAACGCCGCCTCTAATCCGTAATAAAAGGTTCCTTCGTTCCGTATTCAATGCAAATCTGTCCAAGCGTTTCTACATCTACATCTACACACATACTCCGCAATTCACCGTAAGGTGCGTGGCGGAGGGCACACTGTACCACTACTAGGCATTTCCTTTCCTATTCCACTCCCAAATTGAACGAGGAAAAAAGAATGCCTATATGCCTCCGTACGAGCCCTAATTTCTCTTATCTTGTCTGTGATCTTTACGCGAAATGTAAGTAGGCGGCAGCAAGATCGTACTACACTCAGCTTCAAATTCCGACCCTCTAAATTTACTTAACATAAACTCACGAAAAGAACGTCGTCTATCTTCCAGCGATCCCCAATTGAGTTGCCGGAGCATTTCCGTGACACTCGCGCATTGGTCGAACCTACCGGTAACAAATCTAGCTGCTCGCCTCTGTACCACCTCTATGTCTTCCTTTAAACTGATCTGCTGCGGGTCCCAAACACTTGAGCAATACTCAAGACGTGGTCGTACAAGCGTTTTATACGCGGTCTCCTTTACAGGTGAAGTACATCTTCCCAAAATTTTCCCAAGAAACCGAAGTCGGCTGTCTGCCTTACTCACAACTGCCCTTACATGCTCGTTCCATTTCATATCGCTGTGCAATGTTACGCCTAGATATTTGAACGACGCGACAGCATCAAGAAGCTCACTACTAATGCTGTATTCGAACATTATGGGATTGTTTTTTCTACTCATGCGCATCACCTTACATTTTTCTACATTGAGAGCTAGCTGCCAATCTTCAGCGTTTCAGCGTGAAAGCTTAAGCAACAGCCCCTTTTCGTATTCATAACAGATGGAACTCCTTTGGCAGTTATCCGGCTTGTTTTCCTGTGCCCGCAGCTGTCGCCATTTGCACATCCAGCCTCGGCCATCCCGGCTGTGGACTTGGCAGAGCGCTGCACTCAGCCAGGCAATTTATAAGCGGCGCGCCGAGTGCTCCAGGGGGAGGGAACGTCTGCGGGAGGAGCTCTTTGGCGCCGCGCCGGGTCAAAGCACTCAGGCCGCAGAGGCGCGCACTGCGGCGCCTGCCGGGTCGATACCAGCCGGCGTCCCGGCGCCACACCGACTGACAGCCAGCACAGACTGCCAGACACACCCACAAACATAACACTTTTTACTCGAGACCAGTGTTGCCACATGGTTGAGAGAGAAAATACCTACCATCTCACAAAAACGTACCTACGTTTCCCCTACTTTATCCCTACCACCTCATCAATGCCCCTACATCAGGGTCGTAGCCAGGATTTGCGTCTGGGAGGGGCTGAATCTAGAAGTCCAGCCAGCAGAGGTTAACCAGTTGATTAATGTGACACGTTACAATTTTGAAAAACTTTAAAATAAATATTTGGAATCATGCTTCACTTGCTAGATAAGTTTTTCCAGTGACTCATCGTTACCAATTTTGTGTCCCAGCCTCGTCGCCGCTTTTGTGTCTCGTTTCCGTCGTAGGTGTCGGTGGCCGAGTAGAAAGACCGACACAGGAATAAAGGAAGCACGCTTGTGCAGGTACGGAGGTGACCAGCCAGTGGGACAGCAACAACTAGAAACACTAGAGTAAATTAGAACGAGATATATATTGCACAGAATTTATACAATACTTTTACATAGCTCAGTACTGCAGAATGCTGATACATAGTTGAGCTAGAGGCCTGCCTAGTGCCTATCCGTTAGCCAAGTCTCTACTGGTGCCTATCTAATTCCGAAGGTCTTAACTGGTTCCTATCTCAGTCCCAAGTGAACGATGTCGTTCAGTGGTGGCCACGAGCGGGATCGCAGCAGAGGGCGTTCATGGCTGACGTCGTAAGAACGCCGCGCCGTGCGTGCATGGCGGCGCGCAGCGAAAGTACGTGGCGCGCACTTTAGACTTGTGCGACACCCCAACTGATTCATGGAATCATGTGTAGATTATGCCGCGAATTCCAAATGCTCTATTGCAAGAGGTTAACTGATTCATCGATCGGACAAGGGTACATCAAGAACCTGGCAACCATAGAGAGGAACAGCATTAATTAGTTTCCCTAAATATGCCGCTAATTCCGAGTGCACTGTTACAGGAGGGTAACAGATTTATTGATGGCAAGGGTACATCGAGACACTATCAACCATAGAGTGAAACAGCAGTAATTATTTAGTTCACAGACAGCACAAAAAAGAAAGTTCGTCACTCTACATGATTCGATTTTCAAAGAGTAATGCTATGTTGACAACGAATTGTTAATTACAACGTTTGCTGTCGCAAATGTTTAGCGTTTTCTTGTCAGCATCTTCTCATTTACAAGTACTAACTAGTATATCGTCCTGACGTAAATAAATAATTCTAGTCAATGTAATAAAACGTCTTTACTTCATGGAAACAATGAATTTTTCTTGTGCTGATATTTTCTAAGACTGTTTCCAAACCGACTCTCCATTCCACTGATATAAATTCAAATCATATCTCGCATCAGTTTTAATGTGTCTGAAACAAAGTTATCAAGTTAATAATTTTTACTATGAACAGGAAACAACTATGCCGTCTAAAATATCATTGGCTACTTCAAACTCTGCCACAACTGGTCGGCTTCATTCCCGCGTGCCGGCGGCGGTGGCCGAGGGGACTGAGGCGCTCCAGTCACGGTCTGCACGGCCACTACGGTCGGGGTTCGAATCCCCCCTCGGGCATAGATATTTGTGCCGTCCTAGTTCTTAAGTAGTTCATAAGTAGTTTGTAAGTTTAGGGACTGATGACCCCGTAGTTAAGTCCCATAAGCTGTACAAACATTTGAACATTTGAACCTGATTAGGCTTACACACACTCGATAAAGCTTAGTACAGGAAGGGGATCTTGAAAAACGTGGAAGAAAGTAATGATTTGTAACGTTACGTAAATATACAGAAATTTTAACTTAATTACGCAACTTTCGATTACGGTTTCTGTTTCTGCCGAAACTAGAAGAGGAGCCGAATATACGGTTTCGGCCGCAAGTCATGTTTCGGTCGGACTCTTAGAAATAACCATCCGTGATTTAAGACCTCAGTATATACTGGCGTACAAAATGAAATTAACAAACCGCTGTTTTCCCGTTGCGTGACAAAGTCACCAGACAACCATACAAACTTTCAACAGATGTCCGTACAATCGTGTTCCACAAGACACGTCATTGAGGTCAGCTGCAACCACCTGCAACTACGATTATATTTTTTTGACGAAGTCACAGCGTTCAGTGAAAGAAAGAAATCTCAATTTGCGATCAGTTATGGCCTCACTGTACTAGGTTTAGCTGGAATACCAAAGTGCGGGGAATGAAAATTTGTGCCCGGCCGGGATTAGAACCCGGGATCTCCTGCTTACTAAGCAGATGTGTTGACCACTCCGCCACCGAGGACACAGTGACCAGCCCGACTGCAGAGGACTCTTCCCTGCACGTCTCCCGCCACATAGGAAAGAGACAGCGTGGCGAATGGAGATTTGTGTGTGGCGGGAGACGTGCAGGGAAGAGTCCTCTGCAGTCGGGCTGGTCACTGTGTCCTCGGTGGCGGAGTGGTCAACACATCTGCTTAGTAAGCAGGAGATCCCGGGTTCTAATCCCGGCCGGGCACAAATTTTCATTCCCCGCACTTTGGTATTCCAGCTAAACCTAGTACAGTGAGGCCATTACCTGTTCGCAAATTGCGATTTATTTCACCCTAACTACGACGTCAGGCCAGTGTTTGCTGGGCAGTGCCACGCCCACAATCACACACCCACCACAGGTGCGGTATGGCAGAGAGAAAACGCCTGCTCTTCGATTGGAGGGCCACAGAAAAGATGCAGACAGATGTGGCCTCTTAGCTTCGTCAACCGTTCTCTTTCTCGGATTTAACGACAGTTTGTAGAGACCGGAAGAATATCCCGAAGATCAGGGCAACACTGACCACGTGTGAGATCAGAGAGGACCGTTATTTGGCTGTAAGGTCATCTGAACACTGAGCATCCACTACAAGATTTACGTGGAGCCAAACAGCGTACAGTCTACTTCGGCAGTGTGGACTCTTGTTTACATACCTGTGACGCGTTTCCACGAAACGCGCTATTGAGACACGTTGGAATGGCCGAGCGCTCTATAGCATCTTGCTGCGGGGCGCTGTTGCTCCCCGGCGGAGGTTTGAGTCCTCCCTCGGACACTGTGTGTGTGTGTGTGCGGGGGGGGGGGGGGGGGTGGAGGAGTGTTTCCTTAGGTACGTAGTTTGTAAGCCTAGGGACTGATAACCACAATAGATTTACACACATTTCAACATTTTTATCGTTTTTAATGGAGTCTAAACAAACGGACTTGACGGTCGAACAATGCGTCAATGTTCTTTCCACAGTTGAGCCCCGACTTCATCCGGAGAGAACAGGTAACTATCATGTCGAGACGAAGAATGGAAAAAAAATAGACCAGTTAAAATCGATACCAGTATTATAGATCGGAATATTTTTTTCGGTTTTTGGTGTCAGTTGTACCCCGTTTCGGAGTTACTGCGAATAACAAGGTATAAACAGCGTTCTGACTACTGTCTCTAGTAGTGGTTCTAAACGTTATTGTTTTCAAACAAATGTGATCAGTTTTGCGACAAAAGAACACCAAATGTACTGAAATGAATGTATTTGACTAAAATCAGGTTTTTCATTGTGTAGACCTAAAGAAGAAGAATGCTACAAGTTTTGTGGTTACTATTTGTCTGCCATTTCTATGATACAATCTATATCTATAAATGTGAATGTCTGTTCGGTGTTCGCTTACCACGTCCGAAAGACAAGACGCAGAGACTTAAATATTTGTATTTTAATTTATAACTGAGGAAGGTTTTAGGCACGGTTTTATAGCGACAACGCGGAATGCGGAACAAAAATTACTCTTTGAAAAATATATTTTAGTCTTTGAAAATGGTTTTATTGGTTGCATTGTTGCTCGAGGGTTTATAATGATAAAAGGGTGGAGTATATTGGGATGGAAAGTTATAGGTGTATATAAAATTCTACGTTGTGTCTGTGTGTGTGTGTGTGTGTGTGTGTGTGTGTGTGTGTGTGTGTGAATATTTCGCTCTGCAGCGAAAACTACAAAACGCTAACGAATGCTCTGTGTGTAATTGTTGTCCGAACAGTCACGTTGTACACCACAGCAGTTCCGTGCCGATAGCTGTAAGGGGGTGGAAGATATGGTGATTGAAAGTCGTGAAATTATAAAAAAAAAAAATTCGGACTGAAGGCCAGCAATGACGTTTGCGACTCTATGGCAAGGAGGTTACGTACAGCGAAACGTGATGCCACAAACCATATCTTTTGTCTATGCGTGCTACAACGTCTTCAGCTCTTTCTCTGTAAGGATAAGCATACGAATAAGGAAATATAAGAATAAATAAATGAAGCAGTAAAATGAAATTAAAATGAATTTGGACATTACTCTGACCATACGTGTTGAGATATTGCAACGGAGGCTATAAGGAATAATGTATATTATTTATTGTAGGGGAGACCGAGGCACATTTTCCATAGGGGCAAGTTTTCCAAATCCGTTTATTTTCGAAACAAACCGCTAGAGGTTATCACCGGCGATACTGTAGGAAGTAGCAACAAAGCACGCTTCATTTACGAAAGTTTCAGTGTTGTACCAGCAGTCACAACGTCGGCAGGGCTGTTTTCGTCATTTTTGCAAATGTGAGTAAACTTTCACGTTTTTATAGAAACTTAAAATAAACATTCTAGCGTTAAACTTATTATTTTGACATTGCACACACTAAAAGTGGGTTTATTTCTTCACGTAACTGTGCATTTGTATTGTAAATAGCTTACACTGTTACTCATGGACGTTGTGTTATAGTTCCGAATAAGGCGACGCGGCACGTTTCCCGAGTGCATATGGGGCACATGTTCCTTATTGCTTTAAGTCTTACGCCAAGTCTAAAGCAAATAAAAAGTGTGTACAGTGCACGAAATGGGCACATAGAGACTGTACGAAAGGTAATGTTCCATTTTTTGTTTGCTTACATTGTGACTCAGACAATCAGTATACGTATTGTTAAAAATGTCTGTATTTGTAAAATATTTAAGTCACACATTTTGTAAAACCATTAAATAGCATTTGTTTTTATTTAATGTGGCTTTTTTACTATCCTCTTTGGTAATGTATTGTGAATTTCCAACGAAACATGGTCAGACAAAACCATTTGCTACCAAGAATGAGATTTACTATTTTGAAAAATATCTGTACAAGACTGTAAATAAAGGTGTAGGAAATATAATGATCCGCTGTTTACCGGAAAATCGGTAAAAATAAAAATGTAAAATGGTGGAAAACGTGCCCCGGTCTCCCCTAAATCATTAAGCTCGTCACATAATTTTATTTTTTATTTGAATGTTGATTAAAAATGTTTGTTTACAGAAGGTATTGTATTTCATTTCATCCTTCAAAACCAGTCTCATAGTACACTACTGAAAGATAGTGTATCACATAAAGAAATGTGGTAACGTGTTCTTTCAGCTCGTCGCCATCGTACTACACGGGCAGAGGAGCGGCCGGGCTTCCCTGTTGCGGCTGTGCTGTGCGAGGTCGCCGCCTGACAAATGCTGCGTAATGGCGGGCCATTAGACTACCTGCTCTCCACAGGCCTGTCCTCTCTCAACGCTGCTGGTTCAAGCCGCCGCGTAAACCACTCAGCAGGCGTTCTGCTTCTCTCAGCACCCACCTTAGCACCCGTGTCTATTAATTACTGTCAGTTCGTCTCATCTCCCCCCCCCCTCCCAACCATCACCACACCACATATCACGATGATTGTTACCAATTGTAGACTGAAAATAAAATCCGTGGTAAGTGCCAAAAATGAAAAATTTTGTTTTATTGTGAAAATGTGGGCTACATGCCTAACACTACTCAGTAAAAACCGGACTGTTCTTCGATGTGGAAGTAGTTCTAATGTTTGTCACAAGAATTCCCGACGATCTATTTGCCACCTGTCGTGAAGTAAAATCTGGGCTATGTGCAAGTAGCCGCAGGTGCACACGAGCTTTGTTATTACTGTTTGAGTTGAGATTCCATTGTGTAGCAAGCAGTAACTATTCATTTTGTGCTTTTTCTGCAATGGAAGTGGTAAATAAACACCGTAAAATGGGTTAAGGGAGTGTTTTTCAAGGCAAAAAAAGCTTAGAGCAGAAGGGAAGTCCTACAAGAACAGTTGGTACGTGGCAGTGTCTGAGAAACAACCTCCACCTGTTGCGGTAGGTTTAAATACCTCCATAACATCATAGACCTAGGTTGTCGTTTATTAATAGCTCAAAGTTGTATTCCTTCTGCTTTTAACGTCGCAATTGCTTGTATATGCGTTTTTGTTCTGAGTACAAAGTAGTGAAAAACAGGTTATTAGACGCAGTGTTTACACTTTTAACGGCCTTATTTTATGTAGGTTTCATGCCGATGCCCATATGTGCAGAAACAGAAACTAAACATCTTCAGTTTTATCAACTACGAGGATAACGTCAAGCAAAATTCGTATCTAATACACAAGTATTAAACGTAGGCGACATGGGTCGTACACAGACTGGACAGAAAGTAGAAGGCAGGCCAGTGTATTTTATACGATTCCAGATGGCAAAGGTGGCAAGCAAACATTTATGAAACTCAATAGCATCACAAAGCGTAGGGTTCAAACATTGGTTAAATCGAAACAGCGTGGTCACGTTACGTACGTTGAACGTAGGGGAAATAAAACCAAAGAGAGGAAGTACATAGGTGGTGATGCACAGCGTATAGTTGAACACACGGCAATTTTCCCCCAAGAGGAAAGTCATTACACATGGGCCAAAAGTTCACTTGTTTTTAAGCCAAGATTTGCATTATCACAATGTATGACGCCTTTGTGGACCTTCATCCAGACCACAAAGTCCAATACAGCTTTCCATTTACTCTAATTTTGGACATAGCCCGGTTTTTTTACAGTAGAGGGTATGGCACATATCCCTGTTTTTACAGTAAAGGGTATGCCACATAGCCATAGCCTTATTATCAGGAAAATAATTTCATAAAGATAAAAATTGAATGGTCAATACAATTGTAATAAGTCTTTAAAGATTAACGGTAGACACAAATTAAGGCGAAAAAAATGGCACATAAAGACAAACTGTTCATTTTCAGGAGGTTTCTTGCGTTTTACTCAAGACGTTCACTATGGCACTTACACAAATTTTTTAGTCAGTCTACAATTTTGGTCGCAATTGTTCCAGGTTCTTTGAACAATTTTGGAACTACTGCCTTGTACTAGAGGTCCCATTTTAATCTATAGCGGCCGATATCTCCGGAGCGAATGGCAATTCACCCTTAATAATGAGTAGTGTGAACTCGTCCATATGACCACTAAAAGAAGCTTGTTAAACTTCATTTACACGATAAATCAGTCAAATCTATAGGCCGTAAATTCAACTAAACCTTTAGGTGTAACAATTACAAACAAATAGGAAGGAAAACAGAAAATATTGTCGGGAAAGCAAACCAAAGACCACGTTTCGGTTGCGGAGTGTTGCTGCGCATTGTGGGATCCACACCAAGTGAGACTGACACACGATTTAGAGAAAGTTCAGAGAAGGGCAGCTCGTTTTGTATTATCGCGATATAAGGGAAGAGTGTCACGGACATAATAGACGAGTTGGGGTAGAAATCACCAAAACAAAGGTGTTATTCGTTGCGACGAGATCTATTTCCGAAATTTCTTGTACCACTTCTCTCTTCCGAATGCAAACATATTTTGTTAGCATCCACGTACATAGGAAGACATGATCATCAAAATCAAAATAACAGGAATCGGATCGAAAGCAAAGATTTACGTGTTCCCTTTTGCCGCGAGCTATTGCAGAATGGAACTGTAGAGAAATACCATAAAAGCGGTTCGATAAACCCTCTGACACGCACTTCAATGTGAAGTGCTGAGTATTCACGTAAATGTACATGTAAACGTTTTAACGCTTTAAGGGAAAGGGGGTCGTCGAATTGTTATCTCTAAATGACCTTGAACCTTGTTTCCAAGGTCAAACCGAACTCAAGATCATTTTTTCAAGTAGGAACCTCTACATTTTAATTCATACTCGTATAATACGAGCAAAAATAGGTACTTTTTGTACGGGACATGTTTTTCGATAAACCAATGTTCTGTCGCCAGGGGGCACTTCATTTTAAGTTTCCGAAGTTACAAGTAGGCCTATATCGAGAACGAAGCGAGATCGAGAATAATTTATGAAAACTAAAATTTCACCAATGAACAGAGTTCAAAAACAATTCAACATTTCACTCAAAATTTTCCCTATTTATTTTCGTTCTCTAGATACTGGTAACTTGAAACACGAAGTGCTTCCTGGCGAGAAACCAACGGTTTTCAGAAGAAACTATTCCCTTTAAAAATGCGTATTCTTTCACGTAGAATAGGAATAAAAAATCGGGTCACCATTTAAAAAAAGGAATTAATCTTGATTTGACCTTAAAACAGGGTTAAATGTCATTTCGAGATCACCATGCTAAGGGTCCTTCAAACCTTAAAACTTTGCAGAACGGAGCCGTTCCAGAGATATCGGCCGGTAAAGATTAAAATGAGACACCCTGTATACTGCACGTGTATATGCGCGATTCTCTGCCTCTTTGTACAGAACACCCCAGACAAGATGTAAAACGCATTCGTGATGTTAGACTTTGACCATTAACAGCTAATCTATCCGTTTCCACGCCATTGATACCTACACTCCTGGCCATTAAAATTGCTACACCACGAAGATGACGTGCTACAGACGCGAAATTTAACCGATAGGAAGAAGATGCTGTGATATGCAAATGATTAACTTTTTCAGAGCATTCACACAAGGTTGGCGTCGGTGGCGACAACTACGACGTGCTGCCATGACGAAAGTTTTCAACCGATTTCTCATACACAAACAGCAGTAGACCGGCGATGCCTGGAGAAACATTGTTGTGATGCCTCGTGTAAGGAGGAGAAATGCGTACCATCACGTTTCCGATTTTGATAAAGGTCGGATTGTAGCCTATCGCGATTGCGGTTTACCGTATCGTAACGTTGCTGCTCGCGTTGGTCGCAATACAATGACTGTTAGCATTATATGGAATCGGTGGGTTCAGGAGGGCAATACGGAACGCCGTGCTGGATCCCAATGGCCTCTTATCACTAGCAGTCGACATGACAGGCATCTTATCCGCAAGGCTGTAACGGATCGTGCAATCACGTCTCGATCCCTGAGTCAACAAAAGGGGACGTTTGCAAGACAGCAACCATCTGCACGAACACATCGACGACGTTTGCAGCAGCATGGACTATCAGCTCTGAGACCGTGGCTGCGGTTACCCTTGACGCTGCATCACAGACAGGAGCGCCTGCGATGGTGTACGCAACAACGAACTTGGGAGCACGAATGGCAAAACGTCATTTTTTTCCGGATGAATCCAGGTTCTGTTTACAGCAGAATGATGATCACATCCGTGTTTGGCGACATCGCGGTGAACGCACATTGGAAGCGTGCATTCGTTTACCGCCATACTGGCGTATCACACGGCGTGATGGTATGGGGTGCCATTGGTTACACGTCTGTCACCTCTTGTTCGTATCGACGGCACTTTGAACAGTGGCCGTAACATTTCAGATGTGTTACGACCCGTGGCTCTACCCTTCATTCGATCCATGCGAAACCCTACATTTCAGCAGGATAATGCACGACCGCATGTTATAGGCCCTGTACGGGCCTTTCTGGATACGGAAAATGTTTGCTAGCACATTCTCCAGATCTCTCAGCAATTGAAAACGACTGGTCAATGGTGGCCGAGCAACTGGCTCGTCACAATACGCCAGTCACTACTCAGTGGTATCGTGTTGAAGCTGCATGGGCATAACTACCTGTACACGCCATCCAAGCTCCGTTTGACTCAATGCCCAGGCGTATCAAGGCCGTTATTACGGACAGAGGTGGTTGTTCTGGGTACTGATTTCTCAGGATCTATACACCCAAATTGCGTGATAATGTAATCACATATCAGTTGTAGTATAATATATTTGTCCAACGAATAGCCGTTTATCAACTGCATTTCTTCTTGGTGTACCAATTTTAACGGCCAGTAGTGTACGTTTATGACGCTGTATCTCGTTAACTGCGTGTCGCACAGTGATATTGCGCGTACACTCAGTGGTAGATGAGTTCTGTTGAATCCACAGCTTCGCGACGAGTTTTACTGATGAAATTCTCTCGAGCTTCCTGCCGCTTCAGATGGTTTCAAACCTAAGAGCTTGTCGCCGTGATGTCCTCTGACATTCTCAAATAGTGGCTATCGAATGGTAGCTGCTGCTGCCGCCGTCTCTATACAGCTGTGCTTCTCGCAGCGTCACCATATATGGTAATGTTTTGGTCGCGTGCTCCGAATGACTAATATTAGCTGCAAGCAGTCTTCTGTATTAAGAGTTTTGTCGCTTATTTTAGTCTCTATCGCTTCTTTTATACAATATCCAATAAATTATTCTTATAGCGATTGTGCCTCCAAAAACGCGAAAGATGTGTTTTACCGGAACATTTACAAAAATTTTTGATTTTTCAAAATAACGTAACCGGAGAAATTATTAAACAGTTTTGTGCTGAACATGGAATATGTTTCCGTTTACGTTATTAAAAAAAATTGAAATTGTTGTTACTGAAAAACTGGAATTTCGAAAACTTTGCTCACGGTGGGTATCCAAACGTCTTAGTTAAAAACACAAAAAACAAGGACTGGGAGTTTTTTGACACGCTACAATGAAGAAGACGATGGTTATCGTTCTTTGATAGTCACAGGGGAAGAAACTTTGGTATCGTACGACACCCCTGAAACAAAACGGCAATAATGGAATGGAGGCACTCTTCATTCCCAACATAGGTTAAAGCCTAAGCAAATCATGACACCTGGAAAAGTCATGTTCACCTTTTCAGGGGAGGGGGGAGACATACAACGCATTTAGCGGATTTATTTCTTACTACAAAGCCAAACAATCAATGCACATGGTTACTGCGAGACCATTAAGAAATTGCGCCACGCAATACAGAGCAAGCGCCGAGAATCACTGTCAACAGTTTTGTTTCCTCCACGATAATGTATGACCTCACAAGGCGAATGTGACCAAACAACTCTTACGGGAATTTCACTGGGACGTGTTTGATTATCCTCTGTAAAGCCGAGACCTCGCTCATAGAGAGCTTCATCTCTTCTTACACCTAAAATCTGTTCTTGGTGGTCAACACTTTAACGATGATGACGAGCTATAAGATAGGTTTACCACATGGCTGAATACACAGGCAGCAACCTTCTATGAAGAAGGCATACAAAAACTTGTGCGATGCTACCACAAGGGTCTACAAAATTTCGGAAGCTATGTAGAAAAGGAGTTTAAAAGATGTAGATTTTTGTACGATAAATATTTTTTCTGTATCTGTACACGTTTGTTTTATGTAACCAAAAGCAACTTACTTTATGACATACCTCGTAATCACCTGCTTCGCTAGTAGGATTGGTCAGTTAACATGCCACACGCGCCGCCTGTACGTTTGGCGTGTTGCATACATACCGGGCGTTACCACATTTCAGGGGCTCAGTGTATTACTAAACTGTCCAACACAGGTAATGCATCACTTTTCCTAAATCCAGTAACTGTGTCCCTTGCAACGTTGAAGTCTGAAATTTGGCTCGTAAGTGCCTTCAACGTTCTTCTGTCATAGTGCCAAAGCACGTTATCCAGAGATTTTGCTACAGTTTTCAGTGACGCTGCACACACATCCAAGAAAAAAAGGCCACTTGAAATCTTCACACCACTGGTAGCGTGGTCGACACCCCTCCCTTTATTTGATTCCTCTAAAGTGCAGCTATCAACCGGGACGCCCGCAGTCGAAACATCGCAACTATATGTAGACGAAGAGAAAAAACGATAAAAGCAAACAGCACCCACTGGACATTGCTCGATTTTTCCACAGCCGCCAGAGTTGATGTAGTAATATCTAAAACATAGTACCTTCATTTGACTGCCTAGTTTTTTATGCACTTTCACAATCACGATATCGGCTTACTGCCCGTTATCACGTCTTACGATGATAAAATACCATCAGACTACTCAACACGAAGCTATTGTTAAATCGTATTTTACTTGCGTATGTGATACAACAAAAACATGACCACAGAGTGGACGGCGCAAATATTACAAGCGTAGCAGAACAATATTTTCATTCTGCAGCGAAATATATACTGATATGAAACTTTCTGGGTGATAGCCAGAACCGGGATTCGAAACTGGGACCTTTGCCTTTCGCGGACAAGCAGTCTACAGTGAGCTATCCCGGCACGCTTCGCCGGCCGTCCTCACAACTTTACTTCCGCCAGTGCCTCGCCTCCTAGTTTCCAAGCTTACAGAAGTTCTCCTGCGAACGCCGACACGGTACACAGTTTTAATCTGCCAGGAAGTTTCATTACAACCGTGTCTGAAGCATACAGTACAAACTGTTTGGATTCAACTGCTATTTCAAGAACCTTTCGTATGATATACACCAAACTTAGTTTTAATGTTTTAATCTTGTTGCATCACTGATGTTCACTTTCGTTTGTGATGTGCATGAAATGTAAAGTCCCATGATGGTAGTTTAACCTGCCGAAACCAGCCATTTGAAGAGAGATTATATGCGATCTTCCCTGTTTTGCACAATAATTTACCGAAGTGAAACATCTATATTTGAACGAAGACTTCAAGTTTTGAAGTGTGATATTGTTTAATTTTAAGACCTGACAGTAGGCCACAAGGCCGAAATAATTAGAAATGAATGAAAAATTTAAAGTGTGTCAGTGTAAGTGCATTACCGCTCATTATTTTCAATACCCCAATAATTGAAATCTAGGTCCCTGTAGACAAGGTATAATACCGTGGGTGTCGGGTATCGTTGAGGAAGCAAAGCAATAGTATAACAGTTTTACACATGATGGTTTATGGTCATCGAAATACAATAGTATCCAACGAACAATGTTCTGTACATCAACATTATGTCCCTGTCAAGGCCGCGGCGGAGCGGCCGAGCGCATTGAGGCGTCATGCTGCGAAGTGCGAGGCCGTTCCCAGTCGGGGGTTCGAATCTCCCCTCCGACATGGATGTTTGTGTCGTCTTTAGAATAAGTTAGTTCGTAAGTAGTCAGTTTATGGACTGATGACCCTGCAGTTAAGTCCCATACGCTTTACATACATTTGAACATTTTTTCCCTGTCTGATATGTTTGTTAACGTATTTGTCGACGCACCCCGCATCTGGTGCACCTGTGTTGTTCCCAGTAGTCCGCATCTAACTACAAGCACTGCTACGATACATAACATCTGGTTCCTGCATGTCAGTTCCTTCGTGACAGTTTAAGTGTAGACATCGCTAGCACGATTCCACGAGTGGAGATATCCATAGAAAAACTTGCTGCAATTGTAGCAGGTTCCTCTACTCGCCAAATTGCGAAACAATGTAGTGAGTCTATAGGGGGAGTGCAATACACCCTTGGCCGGCCGCAGTGGCCGAGCGGTTTGCGGCGCGCCAGTCACGGTCTGCAAGGTCGCTGCGGTCGGAGGTTCAAATCCTCCCTCAAACATGGGTGCTTGTGTTATCTTTAGCGTAAGTTCGTCAAGTAATTAGTGTGTAAGTCTAGCGACTCATGACCACGAAGTTTGGTTGCTCTCTCTCTCTCTCTCTCTCTCTCTCTCTCTCTCTCTCTCTCTCTCTCTCCACCCACCCACCCACACCCACACCCACACACACACACACACACACACACACACACACACACACACACACACACACGCACAAAATACAGTACACCCTCCTCCGCCATAAGACAACAGGTATCAATACGGACACACCACGACCAGGACAACCTCGTAAAACAACTAAAGATATCAGAAATACCAGTAAGAGAAATAGATTCAAAACAGTGCCCCAAATTCGTGCAGAATTGGTAGAAATGGACACAACAGTATCTGTTGCAACACTAAAAAGAAGACTGACTGAAGCCGGCTTGGAAGGATGTGTCACAGCGACACTTAAATGGACTCGAAAACACCGTAGTTGGACATCGTAAGAGTCTACGGAGGTGTTAATCATCGATGAATCAAAGTTGGAGTTTTTTTAACTAGGAGAACATTTAAACGCTAATTGGCAAGGGAAAGGGTAGCCCAGCAATGTGTTCTAGCTACAGTTAGACACGGTGGAGGTTCTGTTATGATTTGGGGATGTTTTGCCGAACAGAGTTGGCGATATATGAAAATAGAATGATATATGTATCACAAGCAGTACCACCGCATACTTCAGTATCATGCAATACCAAGTGGATTGCGCTTAATAGGGAAAGGTATCGGCTTACAACAGGATACTGACCCAAAACATCGGTTGGCATACTGTAGGAACTAAGGGGGAACAGATAGTACTGAAATATACGGTATGGCCGTCCCAAAGCCCCGATTGTAATTCCATTCAAATGGTGAGGGATGAAGTGGACAGACGTATCAGGGAAGTTAATATATCCAAGCAAGGAGCATCTCTGGAATATTGATAAAGATGTGAGGAATCATATAGATTCACGATACCTACAAAAACTGATTGACCACATGCCTCGAGTTAGCGAGGCAGTCATTAAATCCAAAGATGGATTCTTGGGCGAAATTAAAATATAATGATTGTGATTGTATTATAACATAACTATATTTTGTAAGAAATAACGTTTGACTTATGTTGTAAATCTCAACTACTAGGACGTACTGAAATTAATGAGCGGTAGTGTCTTCAATTTGGGAGTGGAATAGGAAAGTAAATGCCTAGTAGTGGTACAGAGTACCCTCCGCCACGCACCTTACGGTGGATTCTGGAGTATGTATGTAGATGTAGATATTTCAAGCATTGTTCCAATTTAGTGGGGTCACCGTACAGATTGTGGTGGAAATGAGAAATGGAACTTTCCGGTCGTGCGAAGCCACTCTGCCAGGATGGTGTAGCGGTTGGCAGTAGTGCCTAGTGAGCTCTAGATCCGGGTTCGTACGTACCACAGCCTTCGAACCAACACTCATATGTCGCTTCAATCTGGGACGTACCTGGCGTCATTTTCGGGAGTTGCCCAAGGTTCTACATCTACATAGATACTCCGCAATCCACTGTACGATACGTGGCGGAGGGTATACTCCATCGCTACTAGGCATTTCCTATCCTATTCCACTCCCAAATAAAACAGGAGCCGGCCGCGGAGGCCGAGGGGACTGCGGCGCGCCAGTCACGGTCTGTGCGGCCAATGCGGTCGGGGGTTCGAATCCCTCCTCGGGCATATTTGTGCAGTCCTTTGTGTAAATAATTTGTAAGTTTAGGGACTGATGATCCCGTAGTTAAGTCCCATAAGCTCTACAAACATTTTTTAAAACAAGGAAAAAAGGAATGCCTATATGCCTCCGTATGAGCCCTAATTTCTCTTTCTGATCACTATGCGAAATGTAAGTAGGCGGAAGCAAGATCGTACTACACTCAGCTTCAAATTCCGGCCCTCTAAATTTCCTCGACAGAAATTCGCGAAAAGAACGTCGTCTTTCCTCCAGCGATCCCCAATTGAGTTGCCGGAGGATTTCCGTGACACTCGCACATTGGTCGAACCTACCGGTAACAATCCTAGCTGCTCGCCTCTGAACTACTTCTATGTCTTCCTTAAAACTGATCTACTGCGAGTCCCAAACACTTGAGCAATATTCAAAACGTGGTCGTACAAGCGTGTTATACGCGGTCTCCTTTACAGATGAAGTACATCTTCCCAAAATTCTCCCAATAAACCGAAGTCGGCTGCCCGCCTTACAACTGTCCTTACATGTTCGTTCAATTCCATATCGCTCTGCAATGTTACGCCTAGATATTTGAACGACGAGACTGCATTAAGAAGCTCATTACTAATGCTGTATTCGAACATTATGGGATTGTTTTTCCTACTCATGCGCATCACCTTACATTTTTCTACATTGAGAGCTAGATGCCATTCTTGGCACCAACTAGAAATTTTGTCCAAGTCATGCTGTATGCTATTACAGTCATTTAAAGACGACACCCTCCCATACACCACAGCATCATCAGCAAACAGCCGAAAATTACAAGTTAGTCTGTCTATCAGATCATTTATATAGAAAATAATAGTGATCCTATCACACTCCCCTCGCCGTTGAGAACAACATACTGCGTTTTATTACTTAGGAAGTCTCCTAGCCAGTCACAAATCTGTGAACCTATGGCATAAGCTCGTATCTTCGTTAGCAGTCTGCAGAGTGGCACCGCGTCGAACGCCTTTTTGAAAGTCGAGAAAAACAATCCGCCTGTTGCCCTTCATCCATGGCTCGCAAGATGTCATGTGAGAAAGGGGAGCAAGCTGGGTTTCACATTAACGATGTTTCCTAAACCCGTGCTAGTTCATAGAAAGAAGCTTTTCCGTCTCAAGGAAATTTACTATATGCTACAGGAAACTGATGTCAACGATACTGGCCTGTAATTACGTGGGTCAGTTCTCTTTCCTTTCTTATAAAAAGGAGACACATGCGCTTTTTTTTTTCCAATCAGTAGGAACTTTGCGCCGAATGAAGATTCGCGATATAAGCAAGCTAAGTAAGGGGCCAATGCCGCAGAATACATTTTGTAAAATGGAATTGGTATTCCATGCGGACCTGCAGACGTTTTCGTATTTAGCTCTCTCAGCTGCTTCTCTACACCGGAAATACCTATGTCATCTATTTCGGAATTAGTACGTTGATCAAATGATGGTACATTTGTGAGGTCCTCCTGCGTGAAAGATTTCTTAAGGGTTAAATTTAGAACTTTCCGTTTGCTTTCTTCTATTATTGCCCCGGAATGATCAACGAGTGACTGGATAGTGGTCTTCGACCAGCTTATCGATTTTACATAGGACCAGAATTTTTTCGGGTTCTCGGGACGATCTTTTGCTAAGGGATGGCTGTGATAATTACTGTATGCTTCGTGCATCGATCGTTTTACAGACACACGAATCTCTACTAACTTTTTCCTGTCATTTGTATGTTCCTTTTTGTACCGAGAATGCAACAGTCTTTACTTTCTCAGTAGGTTTCTAGAATCTTTTCCATCCTTAATTGACATTACAGGCACAAATTGCTCTAACCCTTTATGTACAATGCACTTAAATTTAGTCCACAATTTCTCCACATCCATAGACCCGCAACTAAACGACGCGATCCTAACATTTGCTTATCGGCTCTTCCCAACAAAAACACGCTCCTAGCCTTCTTGATTGGTCTATGAACTTTAGACACTATACGCTATGACGACATCAGGATCACTAATTTCTGTCTCTACACGGACATAGTTAATAAGGTCAGGCCTGTTCGTAGCTATAAGGTCTGAAATATTTCCAATGCACGTGGGTTGCCGGTTTAACTGCTCAAGAAAGGTATGTATTTATTCATTTCTTGGGCCAGTCCATCTCGTTGCCTCCACTTTACTGCTCTCGGTAAATTTCAGTTTCGTTCTTATGCAGCTGACTGCTGAAGACGCCGTATCTCCTGAATTGTGTGTAGTATAAGACCACAATTTTCGACTTTCGTAAAAATTAGGAAACGTTAAGCGAAATGGGTTGTGAATAGAATTTGTAGTAAAGACGTAATAAATTACTACCTTTTGGGTAATGGGCCGGATTTTCATGGATTCATAGTTTCTGATGCCAACTCACCTCAGTGTCGTACTATAATGTTTGAAGTACACAGTGTTCTGTGTCCACACTGTCTACAAAGTATGTCGAGAACGTAGTACTGAAGACGTAATAAACAAAAACCCATGCGTGATGAGGCCGTTTTCATGAATTTGATTGTTTATGACCTCAATCTTACAAATAATAATTTTTCAAATGTTCAAATGTTTGTTAAGCTTATGGGACTTAACTACGGGGTCATCAGTCCCTAAACTTACAAGCTACTAACGAACTACCTTATACTAAAGACAGCACAAACATCCATGCCCGAGGGGGGGGATTCGAACCCCTCGACGGGAAACGGTCTTTCCCCCCCCCCCCCCGACGGGAAACGGCCTCGCGCATTGCAGCATAGCGCCTCAATGCGCTCGGCCGCTCCGCCGCGGCGACCTTAATCTTACAAACGGTCTATCGTTCTAATATGTAATTTCGGAGGAGCATACATAGGTATGAGTGTATACAGTCTGTAAAATGTCGACTGTAACAATGCCGAATGGCGTCGTTTTACTGCATAAACATCCGAGAAGCAGTAAGTGGTGAAGTTCTCTAATCGTTTTGCTGAGCTTAACAGCAAGAAAAGTTTTTGCAAAGTCTTGAAATTACGTTCAAGTCGCTAAGTGCTCTCATTCGCAGATAGTGGACGGGTAATGTTACGTCGCAAGACGGGGCAGTTTTTCGCCAATTTCGTTATTTATGACGTACCTCCTGCAAGGTGCTGTAGACCGCTCGACTACTCCACCGCGGCTGTTTGTTTGTACATCTATCGGAGCAAACTGCATGGTCATCAGTCCGTAGCTTACAAACTACTTAAACTAAGGTAAACTAACCTAAGGACAACACACACACACACACACACACACACACACACACACACACACACTCGAACCTCCGACGGCGAGCAACCGCGCGCTCCGCAGCGAGGCGTCTTAGACCGCTCGGCTACTCCACCGCGGCAGGCCAGAAATAGCACATTAGTTCCTTACCTGCTAGCGAAGGAACCCAGTTTCGTGAGGATCGTTTATCTCAGCGGCCTCCAACGGAATGTGAAGGCTCCTGAAAAGAAAAGATTTTAAACATTATCTCTATTCGTCATTTTCTTCTTATACACAGAATGGCTTAACTGCCGTAAAAATATAACTTACTGCTTAATAAAAGGAAGTGAGGTACATGTAGGTACATGATGCTCTTATCTCTTGTGCAAACAAAATAAGTTTGGCAAGACAGTTATTTCGACTTCGTGACGTTGCGTTACAGTTTATCCACTGAATGTAACTTATTTTATACTACATGGCTCAGCATATTTTTAATAGAATTTCCCCCGGTTACTGAAATATGACATATTGCCTAATTAGAATGAAACTTTCACTCTGCAGCGGACTGTGCGCTGATCTCAAATTTCCTGACAGATTAAAATTGTGTGCCGGAACCGGGACTCGAACCTGGGACCTTTCCCTTTCGGGGGCAAGCGCTCTACCGTCTGAGCTATCCCGGCACGGTCCACGGTCCAAACTCACATCTTTACTTCTGCCAGTACGTCGCCTACTACATTCCAAACTCCACGCAGTTCTCCTGCGAACCTTGCAGAACTTTAGAACGTACCATTCTTTACAAATCTAACCGAACATTTACGTACCGATTACTTCAGTAGTTCGGTCCTTTAGGAATAATAATAATAATAATTTTAAAAAATTAAACATCATGCGTGATGGGATTCTTTTTCATGTGGTCTCTCGTTTATGACCTCTACTGACCTATGTTACTGGCCAACCAAAATCTCCACGAAGAAGGACCAGAGGTACCACAGCGAAATTTATTTCGGAGGCAACACGAACAACTAAATCACATGATAGGATGCAGAAGGCCATGTCAAGTGAGGAAAATGATGGAAACGGTATTGCTGGTTATGACCGCTGCTCGGCTTTCGCCACTCAATGAAAGAGGCCCTGGGCGTGTTGTCAGGGTTAGCAGTCCAAACGGCTTGCACATCCTGCCAAAGTTCATCTGGTGTAGCAGCGGGTCGTGTAACGTGATACATGTGGCATCAGAATTCTTAAGTAAAAGCCATGTACCATTTGGCTGTCCTTAACCGTCGTTCACTGCACCATTGCTTGAAACGTCCACTGTGTTGACTTTGTGGTAGACGCAGCAACAGACGCCTTGAGCACAGGCCACCCTGCTTCAAACCACGACGAGTAGAACGCGCGGACACTGCTAGCCGAGCACAGACCGGATTTCTTGATATGGTTTGGGATGTAGATGAGCGATCCATTACTGGCAAGCGCCAAACATGCCTGTCATGTGTGGTGAAGGTAGCTGCAATCTGCCCCGCCGGTCCATCGTCCCCTCCTGCATCCAGCTATTACACATCCGCATCACAAATGCTTGGTTACATGCGGCACGACCACAGATTTGTGTGAAGGATATCTGTGATACTTACAGATAGCGAACTATTCTTTCTCGATTGGACTCGGAAAGATGGCAATATTAACGAACTAGCTGAACCCCCACTGCTTCGCATGCGTAGGCTGGTTGGTCTGCACCAGTTCTTCTTAATCATGATCAAGAGTCCATATCCTGTTTCGTAGTTATAGGTTAAAATTTGAGTTAACAGCAACATATTTTTGAAAATCAATTTTTTGCGTCCTCTATTTTACCCCCTTATTTGATGAATTTCAAAAAATGCCGAAACACGTGTCTTTTAAATTCGAACCCCGAAGCCAAATCCGAAAATTTGTAGTTGTAACTTCAAAATTGCCTAAATAGCAACAAATTTTCTAAAAACATCCCCTCTCCATTTTAACCCCGTTGATGGTTGAATTTCCAAAAATACCGAAACACATATTTTTAACGTCTAACCAACTATACAAATATCAATTTTTGCAGCTCTAGCTTCAAAACTGTATCAATACCAACGTGTTTTCAATAAGAATTATTGATCCTCTATTTAACCCTCTTACTTATTGAATTTCCAAAAATACTAAAAGTCATGGATTTTTAATCCTGACCAAGATTCCATATCCGACGTTTCGTAGTTGTAGCTTAAAATTTGAGTTAACAGCAACATATTTTTGAAAATCAATTTTTGCGTCCTCTATTTTACCCCCTTATTTGTCGAATTTCAAAAAATGCCGAAACACGTGTCTTTTAAATTCGAACCCTGAATTAAAATCAGAAATTTTGTAGTTCTAGCTTCAAAATTGCCTAAATAGCAACGTATTTTCAAAAAACGATTCATCCCCTATTTCACCCCCTTACGGACGGAATATCGAAAAATCGCTTCTTAAATGACGCCTACAGAGTAAGATCAACACCCTCCACAAATTTCAAGTTTCTATCTTCAGTGGTTTGGGCTGGGCGATGATGAGTCTGTCAGTCAATCAATCAGTCAGTCAGTCCATCGGGACACTTCCTTTTATATATAGAGATAACAAGGTAACACTGAGGCACAGCTGAAATTTGTGAAGGAAGACGTACTTAAGTTACGCCGTGCTTCCCATTGTCGATAACGCCACGATGACTGAATGGGTAAAGTGAGTAGGCCTATGTAATAAGGAGACCTCGATTCGAATGATGTTCAAATATTTGTAAATATATTGCACTTCTTCTGTCACCAGACCCTGAGCTTACAAAAGAGTTTAACTTCAACTAACCTAATTTATTCAATGCCTCGCCTTAAAACCAATGCCTTTGATATGCCAACACTAATATTTCTCTCTCGAATATATTTTATTTAGAAAGGCAAATTAACAGTAGTGGTACTAGTGTATTACGTATCCATCATTACGCACCGTGTGCTGGCTTGAGGAATATAAATGTAGACGTATGAAGTTTCGTTCAGATTGCTCCAGTAGACTTCTAGATGTACGACACACACACACACACACACACACACACACACACACAACCACAGAGAGGGCAACTTAACTGCTAAATGTACATGTAAGGAAAACGCTCCTTAACATGCTAGTTTTACGATTTATTTAGTAAACAAACTCGAAACCAACTAAAACCTAAAGCGCCACCGGGAAAGCTGAGAACGGAGATCACGTTAAGTGACTTATCCCGTATGGTGATGTCTCTCTACTGTACGATTTCGCGTCAATGTTAGCTGAGTCATTCCGTGTCCCGTGGGTTGAAAGCGAACCGTGGATTCCATCATACTGCTTAAGAATTTATAACATCACCTGAGATTGCCGGTTGAGGAGATCTGATACCTCTCTAAGACCGGGAATTAAAAATTTATTTAATGACGACCTGTTTCGGAGGGCTGTGGCACAAAAAAATTGGATATAAAATAGTAAGTGCAACAAAGCACTTAAATCATCACATAAAAATACATAAGTTAAAACATGACATCTTACAAGATACTGACAGCTTCGAGGATGTTTGTATCAGTCTTGTGTAGTTCGCGAACGAACTAGTTCGGAAGAGTGCTCCGACAGGCGAAATACGCGAACTAGTTCGCAGATTCCTCGCCTCTTAGTTCGTCCGCTCCTTTTCCGAAGACTGAAGGGGAACAGCGAGAGGACGCCAGAGCGCGCAGAATCGCGTGATTTATAGGTAATGTTCCTTCAATGACCTATTAAATAAATAAATACATTTTAAAAATGTATCCACAGTAGTTGAATACCATTGTATCACACATTCGTGTGAATAACTGGTTTATTTGCTTAAGTATTTGATGCCTAATTGCCCAAATATATGGGTAATAGCACACGCTTGGGCAACACTGATTATCTAATAAAGCTGCCATAAGAAAAGACCTCTTTTGTAGCGGTAGCAAAAGCCAAAAAGAGCGAACGAACTAAAAATAGCGACCTACTTCGCGGTGGAGCTGCGAGCTATCGATCGCGCATATCTTAGTTCACGACCGGTCGCGAACTAAAACATGCGTTACCGGTCGGGAACTATTATGCCAAACGTATCTCGTTTCTTAGTTTGTTGGATTCTTTTCCGAAGATCGACGGGCAATAGCGAGAGGGCGCGCAGCAGAATTAAAAATCACGTTGTTGCCTTCTGCTAATGAGAGCCATTTCTAGGTGAGCGTCTGTCTGCTAGATTACATAGTTCAGTGCTACAAAATTTAAGTTTTCAAGTATTCTGCACTTTACAATATCTGAGTAATTAATTCGATAAATGCAAGATATTGTGAAAACTCTTAAACGCAAGAAATTATCCACAAACTGTTTCTTTTGGTTTGTGTGATATCGTTAGCGGCTCAAGCAGCAAGCGCATGAAGCAACTAGGTGGGGGAACTTCTCCCTCCACCTGCACGCGCAGACCACGCCGCTCAGCCGTCACTGGGAGCGGTGGTGGTGGTGGACATGAGGGACCAAACAAGGAGATCATCAGTCCCTTCAACCTCAAATTGTATACGCCACGGAACCCAACGAAAAATAGGGGAAAGCCAATAGACCATTACACTAGGAATTAAAATCGTCTCACCAACAAGACTAAGACCAACCCAGGGCAGCAAATGCTACAGTGTCCGCTCCCACAGCTCCGGAAGCGACCTCTACCCTAAACCACAAGTTACTAATGGCACAGTGGTCAACGTATCACAGCTCCAGAGCAGGGAGAAATAAAACGACGGTAAAATGTAGAAGAGTGGGGGACTGGTGGGGATAAGGCTCTAAACCCCACAAACAGCCAAGAATCACAAACCCACTCACCCCGACCAAGCGAGTCCTAGGGCTGACAATAAAATCTACTTTCACGGAGGAAGGCAAGGACGCGATCAACCATCCGTGGGTCATCCGCCAAAACTAAAGGCAATGCAGGCGGTAGGCCATAGTCGCCACGAAGTGTCGAATGGAGAGGACATTCAGTCAGAATATGAGACACGGATTGTACGGCTCCACAATCACAATGTGGTGGATTGTCATTTTGTATAAGAAATCCATGGGTCAGCCTGCAGTGTCCAAGACGGAGGCGACAGAGGACAATTGATTCTCTCCGGGAAGGGCGTAAAGATTAACTCCAAGCTGCAGTCGTATCTTTGATGGTGCGAAGTTTATTGGAAGGGGCAGTAGCTTTCCAACTGCTATCCCATAAGGAGTGAAGCAAAGACCTGATCTGCACCCGCAGATCCGCACCCGGAATTAGAAAGGGAGGTGGGCAGCGAGTAATTGCCGATCTAGCCAACCGGTCAGCCTCTTCATTCCCTGTAATACCAACAAGGCTTGGCACCCAGAGAAAGGTAACGGAACAGGCAGCACAATGAAGGTCAGCAAGGAGATTCCTGGGAGCGGACGAACTAAAAGAACGAACTAGTTCGCGGATCGCGAACTATTATGCGCCAGTCTAGTTTGTATACATATAAGAGGCCGCTTGCCGTACAGTCTTCTCGGCGGTAGTGCTCACGCGGATGTCGGGGAGCGAACGTTTGCCAAACCGGTAGTACGCGGCCGGAGTGGCGGACGTTTGGCGCGCGACGTGTACAAATGGCCGCAGCTGCGTGGCGGCCGTTCACACGGCACGGCGCAGCGCTCAAAGCCGCCGCCGCCGCCGCCGCTTTCTCCCCTGCACGGCGGGGCGCACCGCCACACGCCTCCAGCCGCCAGCGGCCACCTCAAGCCATCGCTTCGTAGACCGCGCTGCTGCCACGACGCCGATACTGCATCCTTATTGCTAGAGCTTGTGATATTCCCGGCCTGTGGCCACTTCATGTTTCTGGCCGCTGGCCGTTTCTTTGCTAACATCGTACGTGTCTTAAACGCGGGAGAGAGACAGAAGTGCAGCATATGTTGAAATGTGGGGTGGGGAGCAGTAGCATATGGCACAGTAGGTGCTGGTTCCCGTGGGAAATCCCGCCTATGTTACTGGTGCTCTCCTCGCACTGGCTGCTGCATTTCACGTCACGTGATTTCTTTTGAAATTACTTTTGTTTATTATATACTAAATATTAATTATTCAGAGCTGAGTTCAAATGTTTGTTAAGCTTACGGGACTTAACTACGGGGTCATCAGTCCCTAAACTTACAAACTACTTATGAACTACTTACGAACTAGGACGGCACAAAATATCCATGCCCGAGGGGGGATTCGAACCCCCGACCGTAGTGGCCGTGCAGACCGTGACTCAAGCGCCTCAGTCTCGTCGGCCGGCTCAGAGCTGAGAATTTGTAATAAATATCTCTCAAGAACAGGCTAGGTTTTGACAATTTAAAAAGTTTAACGTGCCCTCTCTTATTGTAACAAGAGAAGAGCGATTTTGCAGAAGGCGCGCGACGGCCCTGTTTTGGCGCGAAATAGAGCGTCAGGTGCCCTCTAGTCTCGCAACGCGCCGCAGTTTCAGTCTCGAGCTGACCACTATACGCGCCGGACCGCGCCGGTCATGAGTAAAAAATTGCGTAAATGTGTTAACAGTTCGGTCTCAACATGAACTATGGGCAGCTTAGTAACAATAGTTGCTCATCATATTTTATTATTTATTTAATAAATGGCATCCCTGACAATTAAAAATCTCACGAGTCACTTATTATGCTTCCATTCTACATAACTTATTTTAGCCTCACATGTATGCTGTACAAGAACCAACGACCTGTGTGCTGTCTTCTGCGCTGGGGACAACTATAGAAGACGACAGGTTAGTCAGAACTCTATGCTTTCCATAACGACATGGACAGCAACTACGGCACCTCGTGCGTACTGTAGGGCGGTACAAACGCACACTGCTACGCAACAGCATCCACAAGGATGTGGAGGTTTTAGGGGACTTGTGGGAGGAAGCAGTACTAACTTCTCCGTCCGCAAATAAAACCCTAGGAAGCTTGTAAGCTCGGCGCGGGACCGAATGCTCTGAGTATTTGTTACTTTGCGGATAAAATCAAGGACGGCGAGTACATTCGCGGGTTATCTGCCCAAAACGTCAGCTGTAATCTACACTGATCAAAAGAATTACGGCATCAGTTGAGATATCTAGGCTCTCAAGTACTGTGGGCGGTTCTACGGAGAAGAGACAACATTATGGAAAGCGAGATAGTGGTAATAAAGTTGCTACACATGAATTGGTGTTGACTTGTGTTTGCCAAACGAAATACACAAGCAGTTGGGTTCAGACAGTGTAGTGATCAGGTAGTGCAATGCAAAAACAACGTGACTTACCAGAAGCTGTGGCTCTGAGAGCCATAGGAAGGTTCGAAGCGGGACAACACAGAGGGAAGTGGCTGCAGCTACTGGAGTGTCACAAAGTGTTATTTACAGGACCTGGTCGCGATTCAAAAGAAGGCAAGGTCATTTACGGGTAACATCAGCAAGAGATGGCCGTTATCTCAGGTTAACAGCCCGTCGAGACAGGAGACTGAATGCGACTCAGCTGCAACCCACCCTCCAGGCAGCAACGGGACGCGCAGTATCAACACAAACAGTCCGGAATCGTCTTCGGGAATGTCGCCTATTCGCACGGAGGACTATGTTGTGTCCCCCATTACAACCACGACACCGTTTAGACCGCAGAAAATGGGCGGAACAACATCAGGATAGGAGTCTTAACGAATGGCGCCGGATTCTGTACACAAATGAGTCAAAATTTTGTGCTGAGCCGTACCGTCGTTGTTCCGTCATCTGGAGACAGCCTGAAACTCCAAACACACCTACTTAAGTGCAAGAAACACCACCATATCATGGTGAAGAATGGGCATGAGACGTATCTGATTCTTTATTCTACCAATCGGAGGATGTCGCGTGGTTCTATTGCCGCAAGACAGTACAGTTTAAAATATGCTGCAATGAAAGTGAAAAAAGAAAGAAAAAGAGACTGAACCACCTATTCATGGACGGGAAGTGTCAGAAATGTAGCACTTAATGGTCTGAATCAAGTTTATGTTTTACAGATTTTTTTTAAGCACGTCCCACCTATCCCGGCCACCCCAGCACTGTCTTCCTTATGTGTGACACATGATTATCTCTCCTCAAGGCTGGTAGCTGTGACAAGTCACTTGGGGGCACTGTGGTGTCGCACAAGTCTAAAGTGCGCGACACGTACTTTCGCCGCGCGCCGCCATGCACGCACAGCGCGGCGTTCTTACGACGTCAGCCACGAGCGCCCTCTGCTACAACTCCGCTCGTGGCCACCTCTGAACGACATCGTTCACTTGGGACTGAGTTAGGAACCAGCTAACACTTCGGAATCAGATAGGCACCAGTGAAGACTTGGCTATCGGACAGGCACTAGGCAGGCCTCTAGCTCAACTATGTATCAGCATTCTGCAGTACTGCGCTATGTAAAAGTTGAGTATTACCAAGTCTCTAAGAAATATATATCTCGTTCTAATTTACTCTAGTGTTTCTAATTTCTGCTGTCCCACTGGCTGGTCACCTCCTACCTGCACAAGCGTGCATCCTTTATTCCTGTGTCGGCCTTCCTACTCGGCCACCGACACCTACGACGGAAACGAGACACAAAAGCGGCGACGAGGCTAGGACACAAAAGACACAACCTGTCCTGCAGAACGCTCACTACCTATTCGGAATGTTTCTGGGCAATGTGTAGACTTTTTTTTTTTTTTTTTTTGCGGTACAGTATTTCTTGGATTTGGGTAAAGGTGACATGTGATGTACGCAGATTTTAATGGTAGTGGGGCTGGAGCTGTGGTGGCTGGAGCGCAGGCACCTCGCGCGGAGATGTGAAACCGACGCTGGCGGCTGGGCCGCGTCTTCGTTGTGGATGCAGACGGCGCCGGAACACGCGACTCTGAATTATTCAGAAACGGCGGTTGTTGGCCGAGCTTGCGGCGGAAGCGGCCGCGAGCTCCGATCTGCATGGGAATGGCCGCTCAGCGCAGGCTTCAACTGTCGCCTCAGACCACCTCATGGACGGTAATCACGGGACGCATCGCCACTCTGTTTCACTGAAGGACTGAAGCACGCGGGAGAGCGGCAGCAAAGTAAGGCTGGCTGACACGCCGTTTTTGGACGAATGATATTCTGTCAAAAGAAAGTTCAAATGTTTGTTAAGTTTAAGGGACTTAACTGCGGTGTTATCAGTCCCTAAACTTACAAACTACTTATGAACATTTTTTTTCTTATTATTATTTCTTTGCTGTCCTACTTTGACCCACCGCCTAAGAAATAAGGTGGGTCGTGGAATGGCCTCTTCGCTGCTGCGGCTGGACATGGGCCCTGAAGGACGCTGTGATCGGCATCCTCCAGTTTCCCGCTCCAGTCGCAACGTGTGAGACAATCTGAATAGCTCCCTTAGACTGTTCGCGGATGATGCTGTCGTTTATCGGTAGTGAAGTCAATTGAGGATCAAAAGCAACTGCAAAGCGATTTAGACAAAATTTCTGCATGGTGCGGAAATTGGCAATTGACACTAAATAAAGAAAAGTATGAAGTAATACACATGACCACCTCGCTGCGGAGCGCGCGGTTGCTCGCCGTGGAGGTTCGAGCCCTCTCTGGGGCATGGGTGTGTGTGTTTGTCCGTAGGTTAGTTTACCTAGGTTTAAGTAGTTTGTAAGCTACGGACTGATGACCACGCAGTTTGGTCCGATAGATTTACAGACATTTGAACATTTGAACACATGACCACTAAAAGAAATCCGCTGAACTTTAATTACGAAATAAATCAGTCAAACCTTAAGGTCGTAGATTCTACCAAATACCTAGGACTTACAATTACGAACAACTTTGACTGGAGAGAACACACAAAAAATATTGTGGGGAAGGCGAACCAAAGGTTACGTTTCATTGACAGAACGCTTCGAAGATGCACCAGCTCCACTAAAGAGACTGGCTACATCACACTTGTGCGTCCTCTCCTGGAGTACTGTTGCCCCTTGTGGGACCCTCACCAGGTGGGACTGACGGAAGACATTGAGAGACATTGAGAAGGTTCAGAGAAGGGCAGCTCGTTTTGTTTTATCACGTTACGGGGGGAAAGCGTCACGGAAATGTTGCACGAATTGGGGTGGAAATCATTAAAAGAAAGACGTTATTCATTGCGGCGTGATCTGTTTGCGAAGTTTCAATCACCGACTTTTTAGTTCTGAATGTGAAAGTATCTTGCTAGGACCCACCTACTTAGGGAGACATGACCATCCCAATAAAATAAGAGAAATCAGATCGAAAACTGAACGACTTACATGTTCTTTCTTCCCGCGCGCTATTAGAGAATGGAACGGTAGAGGAAGGTTATGAAAGTGGTTAATGAACCCTCTGCCAGGCAGTTAAATGTGATTTGGAGGGTATCTATGAAGATGTGGAAGAACTCAGATGGAAAAACCAGTACTAAAGAGAAAATGGAACGCGGAAAAAAGAAGGCCTATATAAGGAAAATGCAGCATTGCAGAAATGGTAGACGAAGTGAATGGAGATAGATACGATACAGCGAGAAGAATTTGACAGAGCACTGAAAGATTTGCGTCGAAGAAAGGCCTCTCGAGTACATGATATTCCCTCTGAACTGCTCAGAGACTCTTCGAAGAGACTCATGAAAAAAACTATTCTACCTTGTGTGCAAAATGGGGGGTGGGGGGGGCGAAACAAGTGCAGACAAGTGTGAATTACCGAACTAGCAGTTTAATAAATCAACTGCACAATACTAACTCTAATTATTTACAGACGAATGTAAACCATCGGTGGAATCGGACATCGGGGAAGATCAGTTTGGATTTAGGAGAAATGTAGGAACATGGGAAAGGAGATAGGTTAAGGAAAGACAAACCGACATTTTCAGATTTTTTAGATTTAGGGAAAGCATTGGGCAATGTTTACTGCATTACACTCGTTCAAATTCTGAAGCAAGCAGGAATAAAATATAGGGAACGGAAGGTTATTTACAACTTGTACAAAAAAGCAGGCAGCATTTACGACAGTCTAAAAAGCAGACTACAATCCGAAGATTGCTTTGAACACCAGTGCTTTACTAGGCATGGTGCTGTTTGGAGGTGATATGCCGTTGCCTTCCTCCGACCTTCGAACTGACTTACCCAACCAGTTTATGGGGGGACCTACAGTTTAACGTGGGTTCGGAACCACGGTGCTACTCGGTATTTTTCACATGAGCAACACTGTCAGAAGGGAAAGAAGTGGAAAGTGACAGATAAAAATCCCAGGACCTGGCAGGGATGGAACCCGCGACCTTTGGATCTGTAGTCTGGCACTACCACTGTACAACCGAGGCGCGCTAAGAGCATGAAACGGACGCAGTGCGTGGGAAGGCATTAACACAGGGTTGTAGCTGTGACGGAAAGCAAGGAAAAATTTGGAGATTGGCTTTAAACTGAGGGAGAAGAAATTTAAGACGATGCAGTTTGCTGATAGCACTGTAATTGTGTTAGGCTGCAAAGGACCTGGGAAAGCAGTTAAAACGAAACGGACACTTGAAGGGAACATAAGGGGAACATTAAGACAAGCAAAGTAAGGGCAATGGAATGTAATTAAAATCAGGCGATAATGAAGGAATGACATTAGGAAACGAGACAATAGAAGTAGTAGACGAGTTTTGTTAATTGGGTAGCAAAATAAATTCTTATGGCCGACGGAAAAAATAGCTATCGCTACAAAAGCATTTCCGAACAAGAAAAATTTGTTGACATCGCTTATTAAATGTTAGAAAGACCTTTCTGAAAGCATTTATCGGGAGTTTAGAATTGCACGGGAGTGAAACGTGGACGATAACAGAAAAGACTATAGACGTGTTTATAATATAGTGCTAGAGACGAACGCTAAAGATTAGATGCGCAGATCGCGTAACTACTGAGGTACTGAACAGTGGGGAGAAAAAAAATTGTCACATCTTGATTAACAGAAGTGATGGGTTGGTGGGTTTGTGGCCGTGTGGGAGTAGCCGAGCGTTCTGGAGCGCCACGTTTCGGATCGCGTCATCTCTCGCGTCGGAGGTTCGAATCCTCCCTCGGGCATGGATATGTGGGTGTTGTCCTTAGGTTATTTTAACGTAGCTTAAATAATTTGTAAGCTAGGAACTGATGACCACACAGTTAAGTGCCATAGAGTTACAAACATTTTGTGGGTTTTTGGGACACATTCTGAGACTTCCAAGAAATCGTCAATTCAGCACTGAAGGGAAGTGTGTGGTAAAAGTCGCAGAAGTTGCCTGAGAAACGAATGCAGTAAGCAGATTCAAATTAATGCAAATTGCCGTACGTATTCTGAGATGAAAGACTTGTTTTGTTTCCCATCCTCGTCGCCACTTTTGTATCTCTTTTCCGTCGTAGGTGTCAGTGGACGAGCAGAAAGACCGACACAGGAATAAAGGATGCACGCTTGTGCAGGTAGGAGGTGACCAGCCAGTGGGACAGCAGAAACTAGAAACACTAGAGTAAATTAGAACGAGATATGTATTTCTTAGAGGCTTAGTAATATTTAACTTTTACACAGCTCAGTACTGCAGAATGCTGATACCTAGTTGAGCTAGAGGCCTGCCTAGTGCCTATCCGATAGCCAAGTCTTCACTGGTGCCTATCTGATTCCCAGGTGTTAACTGGTTCCTATCTCAGTCCCAAGTGAACGATGTCGTTCAGAGGTGGCCACGAGCGGAGTTGTAGCAGAGGGCGCTCGTGGCTGACGTCGTAAGAACGCCGCGCCGTGCGTGCATGGCGGCGCGCACTTTAGACTTGTACGACACCACACCTTGCACTGGACAGGGCAGCGTGGATAGCTGCATCCAACCAGTCTGCGGACTGATGACCTCAAGAACACAGGTACAGTGTGTGTTCATTCGCCCTCTCGATAAAAGACGGCACTTTTGGGGCTGCGGGCGTTACGTATCCGTCGGGGAATTTACATTAGCTGCTACATAGCATTCAGTTACAACAATGTGGGTAGTTGAAAATTTCTGGCAGACGGATTCGAACGGGTTTCTGTTTTTGACGACAGTGCCCACTACGGCACCCGGTGGTTCGCACCCCCCCCTTTTTTTTTCTCTTCTCTTCATTTCAGCTGCACCAACTTCCGGCTACAGCCAGATTTCCCTACCTATCATGATCTGTGGTACAGTACTTTCTGTTAGCGCATGGAGCTCTGGTACTTCCCCCCCCCCCCCACACACACACACACACGTACTGCAGTTCGCTACTGTGAGACTAATGGTTCTTACAAGGAAAGTACTTGGGCTCGAACAAACATATCTGTATGAACGTTTGGTTACAGTATCTACGTACACCTCAATGTGCTGGTGGGTGTCGTTTTTCTGCAAAGCTCTGCAACCATGCTCTACATAGCACTGTATATGTAATTGTAGACGCCATACGTAAAGCAGATATCTTAACTATAACTTATGTAATAATCATCGTACATGTTCTCTAGCGAATTGTCATCAAAAGCCGTGATGATAGTTGCAACTTTAACCTTCTTCCCGAAAGACTGTTGGTATACATTGCCACTGCTTCCATCGACTCTTCCCGCACTTACCGTAGCACTACCGCTTCCGATGAGTTGTTCGTCATTATCATCCCTATTATCATTATTATCAGTTTGTAACAACAGTATCTAACTTATGCTCATATTTCTGTACCATAACAGATACGAGAAAGCATGCGAATGATTCATCTTTTACACTAATACCATCTTCACGAAGAAGGGTAATTCGTAACTTCATCTCAACCAATCGCAATACATTAGCAGGATTGATTAGCAATCGCCGCCCCATCTGACGCTTCACCACACAAATAACGTCACAAAATGCAACTTCGGAGGCACACTGCACCGTCCCTACTGGCGAACCGACAGGTCAAAGTGCAATGCGGCAAGGCACACGCAGAGGCCTCTAACGGACGACTGCAGAGTTTTGCAGATGCGGGAGTATCACTGGTGCAATAAGGGGCCTTTACATTATCTCTCATATGATTTTGATGTATGTGTGTTTGTTCGAGCCCAAGTACTTCCCTTGTTAGATCTGCGTTTGTCTTGTTAGCTGTACCCTTTGAGACAAACCATTTTCTGTGTCCCCAAGGCCCTTTAAGGTAATGACAATGTAATTGATGCTTTTCGCAGAAGCTATGAGTTACTTTTTTTTTTTTCTTCGTCGTTTCATGGCATTACAATCTCTTCAAAACTTATTTCATAGTCCGCGGACCGAAATTGGTTGTATAATGAAATTTTTATCGGCAACTGTTGGCATTTCCTACTATTTACGAGCTGAGGGGAAATAATCTTAAAATGTTACTGATTTACAGAAGCTGGTGTCTGAGCAGCTTGCAGCCAATAAGATAATATAGGCGGCGGGCCACATCACACGGAGTATCTGGAATCTCTACGATTACTCAGCAGCGAGCACAAAAATCTGGTAAATTATAATATTGCCGATGAAAAACTGCCGATAAAATTCTCATCAGCATTGGAAATATTTACAGCTTAGTTGCGAAACTGCGCAATTCCCTAATTATGAACTGCCCGAGCAACACACTGCTTATCGATCGACGGCTGTTGCGGCCGCGGCACAAACACACACGGCATTATTTACGTCGCTCAACTCTCGTAAAACTCGTTCCAAATTAATTCCGTCACAGCTCCGTATATGCCCCCCCCCCCTCCCTGACGTTAGCTCTCACTCCTATCTCGCCTTCGGAGATTTCATTACGCCTGTTAATCGGCGTCTTGCCTCTATGAAAAAAAGGCCCATTAAAGCACATTTGACAGCCGTTTAAGATAACGGCGGACATCGTTTTGTAATTACGGCCGGCTATCAAAAGTGCGCCGCCATTTTTGTTCCCGCTGTGATTCGCGGCCTATCTCCGCCAGATATCGCCCCGGGCGGCAGCTCACGGGGCTGGGACGTGCTGGCACTAGGCCCCATGCATATGTATCGCCGCTGCAGAAACAAGAAAGGCCCGCGGTGGCACCTAACGGACACGCCATCTGATAGGCGCGTCGTTACAGGCACGACAGCCCGGGCCGTACCGGCCCATTCAGGTTTTTGCCGTGTCTGCCGACCGCCACAGTCGGTCGCCGATGGGGCGGCCGATAGCCCCGGGCCCCTTTATTACCGCTCCCATTCGAGTTTAATAAGCGACACGCTTTCCCCGTCACAGGGCCCGGCGGAAGAGAAGGCTAAAATAAGAACCCACTGTTGCCTGCCGACTGTGTAAATGATACGCAAACGGCGCCTTTGATGCCAGACAGCGTTAAAATCCACAACCACAGCGGACGAAAAAGGCCCATATTAAATGGCAGTCTAGCCGTGAGCGAACACGCCATTTGACAACAAACTCAAGAAAACAGTTTTTCTTATTCCTTCTTGCCTTTTCCTCTACAAGGTTGGCGTCGTCGTCTTGAGACCACCACTCCGCGTGGGAAAAGAATCTGCCCACCCCATATGTCTTGCTCTAGCGACCCCTCCCAAATAATAATAATAATAATAATAATAATAATAATAATAATACTAATCGACTGATTATCCCTTTCAGCGTTCACTCTGGAGCATAGTACCTCTAATAAAATTCCTGCATGATGGATGGATGGTTTGATTTTTAAAGGGACTAAACGACTGCGGTTATCAGTCCCTTGTTCCAACCGTAGAGAGTAGAATTAAAAAAAAGCACTACAATGCAATAGAAAACGATTTATTAAAACTCATCAAGCAAAGGTGTGTAACAAGTCAAGAAGTAAAAGAATGTCTTCTTTTATCCGTTTTTACTTTCAAAGGTGGAAAGACGATAAAATAGTGTCTAGGCCAGGTGACCACAGACATGGTAGTAGGGTATCTGGCCGCTTTTGCACATTAAAACCACCTGCCTAAAACGGTAGGCGAGCGGAGAACAAATATGTAATGAAGAGAGTACTAAAAATCAAATGGATTGGTACAACCCACTCGCAAGAGGCATTGTCAGCTAAAACAAGTTTCAAATCGTCAGGGAGATTAAAATTCCTTCTCTGCGCTGTCAGACGCACACCACATCGACCCTCGGGAGAGTAGGTGGCCGTGCGTAAGCCAAGTATGACCGATACGCAGCCGGCAGAGAACAACAGTCTCTGCGAGGGGCCCGCAGAGAGGTCCTCCACGCGTTGGTTGTCTCCTTTATACTCCTCAGTTTGTTGGGCACCTGTAGAGAGCGCCATTCACCACTCCACAAACCGAGCACTTCACGGCGTAGTGTACAACGGAGATCAGCAAATGGAATGCCTATATTGAGGACAGGCTTGTGGGTGGCCTCTTTGGCCAACCTGTCAGCCAGCTCGTTGCCATCTATCCCGACGTGTCCCGGAGTCCCCTATTCAATGCTAACATTGATGCCTCGTGTGATGTTATGCCTTTTACTTCAAAATCATTCTGCATTCTTCTTGGGCTACCTCGACTCCTCTTACCCTCCGCTCCCGAGCTCATGAGTCTCTTAGGTAACCTTGCTTCTCCCATACGTGTAACATGACCCCACCATCTCAGTCTGTTCGCTCTGACTGCTTCATCTATGGTGTTCATTCCCAGTTTTTCTTTGATTTCCTCATTATGTACACCCTCCAGCCATTGTTCCCATTTATTGGTACCTGCAATCATTCTTGCTACTTTCATATCTGTAACCTCTACCTTATGAATAAGGTAACCTGTATCCACCCAACTTTCACTCCCATACAACAAACTTGATCGAAAGATAGAGCGGTGCACTGCTAACTTAGTCTTGGTACTGACTTCCTTCTTGCAGAAGAGACAAGATCTTAGCTGAGCACTCACTACATTAGCTTTGCTGCACCTCGATTCCAGTTCTTTCGCTATGTTGTCATCCTGTGAGAAAATACATCACAGGTACTTGAAACTGTCTACCTGTTCTTTGTTCCTCCCATTTGGCACTCAATGTGTTTGAATCTCTTTCCCACAGACATTTGTTTTGGAGATGCTGATCTTCATATCATAATCCTTGGACCTCTGATCGAGCTCTGAAAGATTAGTTTGCAACCTTTCAATCGAATCGGCCATTTCAACTAAGACCTCCGCATATGCGATACTGCTTATTTTGTTTTCACCTATTTTAATCCCACCCTGCCTCCCAAACTAAAAAAGAAATATATATATATATTTCTGGCGACCCCCCTTTTCTTACGAACCATAATAAAACTTATCGAGAAGGACTGAGGTGGGCGTGACATGTGGCTCCACAAACATTCGAATATCTTTTTGTGAGTAAACACGGCATTACTCTTTCAGAACAAAATAAGAAAAAAAAGATTTACTTCTTCCTTCCTGCTATTTTCCTCTTTCTCTTCAAGGTCTGGTTCTTCGTCTTGAGACCAGCACTCCGCGCGGGGATAGAATCTGCACACCCTATATGCAGGCCCGGCGGTTGAAGTGGCTGCAATACCCAGATTAGGTTTTAAGGAATATTCATTTACATTGACCGAGCGAGGTGGCGCATTCGTAACAGACTGGACTCGCATTCGGGAGGGCGGTGGTTCAAATCCAACTCCGGCCATCCAGATTTAGGTTTTCCGTGATTTCCCTAAATCACTCCAAGGAATTGCCGGGATCGTCTCTTTCAAAGGTCACAGACAATTTCCTTTCCCCATTATTCCGCAAACAATCCGAGCGAAAGCTCCGCCTCAAATGAGCACGCTGTCGACGGGGCGTTTAACACTAATCTTTACTCCTCGTTTACATTCAACAGTGCGGGGATGGCCGCTCCTGGTCGAACCGGGCTAGGAAAAAGGGGGAAATTCATACAAGTATCTCTACACAACTTATTTGTCTTTCGTAACCATATTGTAACACTAAAGCCACTTTTTTCATATGGAAAACCTATAGGAAGAGAGGACCGAATCCTGAACTCATCACTCACTCATTTCATGATACATCTACTTCATGTTACTATATAACTTCAGCTTCCTTTTCAACGGCATTCTCCTAAAATGATCGAAATATAATTTGATAATTTTTTTTTCAAAAATATTTTCTCTTTAATCCATTGGAAACATTTTTCAGTGCAACGCATCGAAAATATAGCGCCGGCGAGAGATAGGCAGGTGGGAGGGGGCGTTACACTATAGGGCGCAAAAAGCATTGCTCGTAATTTTCTTTCTGGCGCTTCCCCCCATTACGAGAAAATGGAATGTTATAGACGTCACTTGTAGGAAATTTAATGTAATTTCACACGGTGTAGGGATTTTGTTGGTAACATGTATATTTCTCCAGTTGCAGGGCGTGCAAGAGTGACGTTTTCGCAGAAGGGCCAAAAATTTGCTCTTTTTCATTGAGTTCTAGCGCCTATACTGCTCGTTAGAAAACACGAGTAGTGCATTTTATAGGAAATTTTGTCTAATTTTGCTCAAAGTGAACATCTTGCAGAAACGCATACATACCTGCCAACCTTCAAAACGTAAAAAACAGGATATCCAGTTTAAGAAATCGGGAGATTCTTCGAAAAATCGGAAGATGTGCTCCATCAAAAAGAGCGGCGCACATTACTATAAACCTTAATATAACCGATTTTAGCCTTTTCCTATCATCTCCCAATTGTACATAATGGCTACAAAAAGACTTGCATGAACCCAAATATTGATTACATCTTTATTTGTAGCCAGTCCACTTAGTGATTGAGTTTTTGATTAAAACAAAAAAGTTCACGGCTGTATCTTTTCTGCTATACTGCTACTTCGGTACATTTTATGAAACAATTGACCCAATGGTCATCACATTTAATTGGTAAAGTGTACTCTAAAATTTAAAAAATGTAAATAAGCACTCAGCATGTATCACATGATCACTGTCACTTTTCTCAGCAATTTCAGTGTTTTATTGTTACACAGTTTTCATTCTCTTTGCATGCATTACGGTACTTCGCTTTTTCCACCAACTGATGTGGAAAGATCACATCAAGAAGGAATACAAAATGCAAATAAAGTTCTGAATACTGCTTTAAAAAAGTGATTATATTTCTTGCCATACTAGAACACATACCACTGAACTTGAATTCCCTTCCAGAATGAAACTTTCACTCTGAAGCGGAGTGTGCGCTGATATGAAACTTCCTGGCAGATTAAAACTGTGTGCCGGAACCGGGACTCGAACCTGGGACCTTTGCCTTTCGCGGGCAAGCGCACTACCGACTGTGCTATCCCGACACGACTCACGATGCCGCCTCACAACTTTACTTCCGCCAGTACCTCGCCTCCAACTTTCCAAACTTCACAGAAGTAGTGCGCTTGCCCGCGAAAATTAATGGTCCCAGGTACGAGTCGCGGTTCCGGCACACAGTTTTAATCTGCCAGGAAGTTTGAATTCCCTTAATCACGTAAAATAGTTTTTACATGAAAGTTGCTCTTTCTGCAATTCGCGAACGAAACTGATGCTCCTAACTATCCGCTCAAAAGATTTTCATCGATTAAAAAGCCATTGAAGTGATTTCACTTACGTACTGTAAGAAAATATCACGTTCAAAAAGTGCACATCGAAACTCTACATGTTTATTTGCAAATATGTGGCAAGGGCAAAAATAATCATTATAAACTCCTAATTTCTATGAATTTCGATACGTATTTAAACTGATAAATGAACAAAGGACTTCTGACCATTAGCCAATAAACAAATCACGGGTTTCAGGATAAGAGCTAAAAATCGGAGAAATAATGGCAAAATCAGGAGGAGGGGGAAAAAGTGAAAAATCAGGAGACTCCTGCCTAAATCGGCAGAGTTGGTAGGTATGCGCATAGTTTTCGAGATATGAGGAAGAAACTGAAAACAGTGCGAACATTTTGAGGCTTATTTGAGTTTTTCGTTGTGAAGCCGACCTCTTACAAGGCAGCAAACTGTATATTCGAATTCAGCGCCCCCAAAAACATACAGAACCGTTGAGAAAAAAACCAGCATTTGACTGGACCAGAGGGCAGGCCCGCTCCCACGGAGTGTCCGGCAGGAACGCCAGCGAGCGCGCCGGACAGGATGCGCGCCGGCCCGCGGCTGGAAGCGGGCAATCTGCCGGCGGGCGGCGGGTGGCGGATGGCGGCAATTGTGGCTCAGCCTCCTCAGCGCGTCGGCCTCCTACCGGGCGTGGGCCCTTCTGCAAGGCTGCCCGCCAAGCCGGCACTCCCTAACTACACAGGCCAATTACTGCGCTACTTGATTTTACAGTTGGAATGGTTGAGAGGCTGTGTGAGCCACAGAGACGCATTCCAGGCTGAGAAAGAGAGACCACTGCATATAACAGGCTAAAGCAGACACGTATATCTTACGGGTTGTAGGCACTAAAGAAATCTCCTAGCGAACTGCTGACGCCCTCGGCCACCGTCCCAGTGTGGACGTTACCTTTCGTAGAAGAGGGGCGTAACTTCATATAGCGTCTAGAAGCTGTTGTAAGACGTTACATTAGTACTTGGTGGCCAACAGGCACGTTTTAATGTACGCAGCAAAGTTGATACCGGTCACTTGGGAACAGCAACGTCAGTGGTTCCACGAGGCTAGAGTGAGAGGGTAAAGAAGAAAAACTGCAAATTAGCAGCTCCCCTGAGGCGTGGCCTAAGGCGGAGCCTAAGGTGTGGCCAACTGACGTAAAACGTTGGATGTTGTTGCCCATATTGGGTAGCGTCGCGACGTTTTACTTTCAGCTGAACAACGTTGCTACCAAGTATGGATTTTGTTAGTGCACAAACAAGCCACCTCCCCACCCGGGGAATGGCAGAAGGGACAGGGCTGAAACGTGGTTCGCTAGAGGATTCAAAGAGGGCAAGCCACAATTTAGATTGGTTGAACCAAGCAGCGGCCAATAGGAAATTGTTAACTGTCGGAAAATGGGGAAAAGAAGTGCGCCCACACCGGCCGTTAAAACCCCCGGTTTTTGGATCAGGAGGGGAGTTCTCAGTCAGACGTGACTATCGCCGTCGGCCTCGGGGTCCTCCACGACAGTCTGTTTCTCGCGGGGAGTGCGTCCGTATAGGGAACGTAATTACTGGCTTCTGTTGTGGCAAACGATTTATACGTCTTTTTTTTTAATAACTAACCCCAGTGTAGTAGACTGAGTATGGGATGCAATAAATTCAATGCAAGGTACCTAGGAGTTCCATTAAGTTTCCTAAATAAGTATCATCTCGAGTCCCGAAATCCGCGTCTCTAGTAGATGCCTGTACTGTCTCTGCAATCACATCTCTCCACTCGGGATATGCAGATTGACCTTGCTACCTCTTCCCTCTTTCCTATGTAGGACACGACATAGTGCTCTGACCACCATACGTACATAGATCATTCACCATCATTATCACAGCTCATCCTACATACACAACTCATCGTACGTACACAGCTCATCACATTAACGTCACACTAACGCCCTCACAACTGCAACACCGCCTGTAATATTTCTGGCTTACAACCATCATAGATTTGAGATTCGCTTCCGTACAACAGGTTAGAACTACTAGCCGACAGATGGTACAGGTAGTGTCAGAACCAGGACGGGAGCTGCCAATACGTTCGCTTCCTGTGGGAAGCAATGTAGAGAAGATCCCCAGAAAACAAAATGAATTGTAAATCACAACCAAATACTAACAAAAGGCAGACGACGCGGGTCGGCCATGCTTTGGCGCCAGCTGGGGAGAGAACACGCTTGCGCAGGTCGCGCTGCCGAACTTCAGTCAGACCGGATGTTCAGACTGAACATGTACCAGTTCAGATTTGGTGGTCACACGGTGTAAACGTAGCACATCAATTCGGAAATACTGTACGGACACAACAGGTTAATGCTTAGTAGTTACGAACTTCAATGCACAGACATGGAACAATATAGATCATTACGTGTAGTTTGATACTGTTCTGCGGTTATAACTAATAATTTCAACGCTATCCCATTATCTTTATCACTTAATAGAGACACAGTTCCAAGCTATCCATGAGAATTTCAGCCTAAAGAGCAAGAACCAACGACCTGTGTGATATTTTCGCGCTATGACAATCACGGAAGAAGACAACAGGTTAGTCACATAACTCTCAGAACTGACGCATGTTACTCAGAGCGGTAGGAGTAACTCGGCGTCCCCCGTGTTCCGTAGTCTTGTTACTACCGAGAACGGGTCTACAGTGTCCATAGTAATATGGAGGAGGCTCATTTAAAAGAATATTAGGGGAAGTTCACCCATGGTGAAAGTAGGGAGAGAACCGACAGCTCGCTCTGGCAATTCTAAAAACAAGTCAATCTTTAATTTTTCTTATACCCGCCGTTCGCAGTAACAATAGCAAAAGCACTATCGTCATCACAGTAACATCATCATAGACTGCTTAACTACGGTCAGAAATGGGGAGAAAATATGCTTATGGCGTAGTTGACAAATACGAAGGGATCGAAAAGTTTTCTTCTCAGATATCAAGGAATAGTTAATTTACTACTACAGGGAACTGCGGGAGACAAAAATCGCAGAGGGATCCCACAGCAGGTTCAAATGGATGTGGATTGCTGTTGCGGCGTGAAGAGCTCCATAAAAAAAAAGTTAAAATGTTTGTAAATTTATCGGACCAAACTGCCTGGTCATCAGTCCGTAGCTTACAAACTACTTAAACCTAGGTAAACTAACCTACGGACAACACACACACCCATGCCCCAGGGAGGACTCTAACCCCCACGGCGAGCAACCGCGCGCTCCGCAGCGAGGCGCTTTAGACCGCTCGGCTACTCCACCGCGGCGAGAGCTCCATGAAACCAGTGTTCGAACAGAAAATAACCATAAATTGACTGGTGATTATGCAACACAAAACTTACTTTAATGTGATCATAATTAGCAGTCAAAGCGCATCAAACTGTTGTAAAACTGAAGGTTCTTTAAAATGGCTGCACGCCAAAGTCATATTTGTGGTATAATAAATTAACAAATACAAATGGCGCTAATTTCATTACAACAATACGACATGACCGTAGTTCTCCACCAAGGATAAATCGTAACTATATGGCCTGGGAGGGGCGGAGGGGGCAGGGAGGCGGTGGCGGCATTTAGTAAAAGTGAGACTATCAAGTTTAGACCCGCGAAAAAAAAAAAGTGATCGTGTCAAAGCGACTTTATGACCAGCTTGACACAGACAAGTAGTTGTGTCTCTTGCAGGTGGAGTTTGCCTGAAACACGATTTGGGTTGATAACGTGAGAAGGACCATAATAGGAAAGCGCGGGGAAAAGGCAGATTGCTTCTGAGAGGCGTGAAACGGCCGTTGGATCGTCCAGAGCCAAATTTGCGCAGCTGTGCCTCCAGATCCCGCGGGCTGCTACCGGGTCCCTTCGCGATGTTATGCCACACTTACTCTATGACCACGCACTGACACGGATGTTTCAGCATTGATCGACACATGCTACCTCAGTATCGCTGGGGCTATTGATCTGCAAACGTAATCATTTCACCTACTCCCTATGCGCCAATTCAACAATAAATGTTCAGTAAATTGGAAACAGAGTGTACCACTTTTTATTTCCGACTGTGAACCTATGCAAAGTGTAGCTCAGTAGAACCTGGTAGTGCACCACATTAGGTATCCAAAGGCCGCGGATTCGATCCCCGCCGAATTCTAGGCACTTTATTGTCTGGGTGTGGTGTCGCACAACTCTAAAGTGCGCGCCACGTACTTTCGCCGCGCGCCGCCATGCACGCACGGCGCGGCGTTCTTACGACGTCAGCCACGAGCGCCCTCTGCTACAACTCCGCTCGTGGCCACCACTGAACGACCTCGTTCACTTGGGACTGAGATAGGAACCAGTTAAGACCTTCGGAATTAGATAGGCACCAGTAAAGACTTGGCTAACGGATAGGCACTAGGCAGGCCTCTAGCTCAACTATGTATCAGCATTCTGCAGTACTGAGCTATGTAAAAGTATTGTATAAATTCTGTGCAATATATATCTCGTTCTAATTTACTCTAGTGTTTCTAGTTGTTGCTGTCCCACTGGCTGCTCACCTCCGTACCTGCACAAGCGTGCTTCCTTTATTTCCGTGTCGGTCTGTCTACTCGGCCACCGACACCTACGACGGAAACGAGACACAAAAGCGGCGACGAGACTGGGACACAAAATGAAAAATATCGAGTAGCACCGTGGTTCGGAATCACCCTCAAACAGGACCTTACCTAATAAAGCACAGTAGTGTTCAAACTGCGTCACCTTTATTTATTTATTTATTTATTACCTTACCTATACCAGCGTCCATGGTGAACAGTGAAACTGTGCCGAACTCTCATGTAAGGTACCCTCTGCAACGCACCATACTACATTTCATGTACACGGTTACGTTCCTCTCGTTTTCAAGGTCAAGTGTGCCAAATTTCATGAAGATTACAATGAAACAGCAGATTTCGACTAAATACATCCTGTCTGTACATTTTCAGCGGTCGAAGAACCAGTGAACACATACGACGTAGTGCAACTGCCCGTCAACAGATCAGCGAACAATACGGAGTACCGCAGCACCTCGCTTGTTGTTTCTCAGCGTATCTACAAGTACACTGACCCAGACAATTGATCACAGCCCTCAAATTTTATTAAGGTGATGCAGCTTAATAGATAGAACGCCATCAGACTCACCAGCTGTGCTGTCTCGACTGCGACCAGCCCATCGCGTGACTCTCCCCGATAGCTGAGGCTACAGGAAACAATTTGGAGACGTCAGCCCCGTTTATGATGCACAGCCCTTCTGGTAGATTACGCGATGAAGCGCCTCCGTTTAACTCCCCGCTTTAGAAGAGCGGCCACCGACGCCACGCTACGGCGTCTGGCTCCACTGCTGCGCTAGAGATCCCCTGTAATTGCATTCTGTTGCCTTCATTGCTGGAATGATACACTGCGGAAAAAGGTTTTGTTAAAATGCTTAACTCCCCCTCACAGCCCGTTGTCCGTCTCGTCTCCTCCAACCACCACCACCACTACTTACCTGTCTAATTCCTCCCCCCCTCCCCTCTCTGACCATATATTAGTTTGATCCCTCCCCTCCCCACTCTTCATTCTTCCCACTCCTCTGCGTATAGTTTCCGGGTCATTTGCTTGTAGCACTGAAGCGCGTCGATTTTCTGAGATTGGTAGGACGGATCTTTTCCTGCCCTTCTAAGACGCCGTACATACTGTCGCAGACAAACAAGAATTCTTGGTCACCTTTTCGGACTGTGTGCGAACCAAAGTCAACTGCACCACGAACACTACGTAAAATCATTCCCCAGGATCACTTCAAACACTGGGTTTTCCGCGACACGCCTGTCTTTAAGGGTGACGAATAATAAACTCACCTGCGCTCCGGTAGCGAAAACTATTTTCACTTTTTGGCCCACTTCAGGTTACGGTAGTAACACTGGACCTTCGCGATCGTCTTTTGACAGCTCGAAATTTGAATGAAAATAACGGCCTAACTATTCATCTGACACGAAAATTGAATAACCGAATATGTAGAGGAAAAATTCTCCACAATTTTTTTTTTTTTTTCTTCTAATTCTCCGAGCAACCTCACATTACAAACCTTTTCTAATCCAACGCACTTCACCCGATATCTTATACCTCCCCCCCCCTCTCTCTCTCTCTCTCTCTCTCTCTCTCTCGCAAAGTACCCTCCGCCATGTTCCATACAATGGCTTACAGAGATACTACAATTACATATTCACTCTGAAATTCACATTTTCAGTGCCTGGCAGAAAGTTTATCGAATATGCTTTCATAATATTTCTCTGCTGCTCCATTCTCTAATAGCGCGCTGGAAAAAAGGGCACCTAAGTCTTTCCGCTTTTGATCTGATTTCTGCCATTTTATTAGCATGATCATGTCTCCCAATGTAGGTGGGTGCCAATAAAATATGTTCGCATTCGGAAGACAACGCTTCTAAGAGAAATTTCGCAAATAAATCTTGCCGCAATGAATATCTTTCTTTTAATGATTTCCACCCAATCTCGTGCATGACATCCGTGAGAATCGCTCCTCTATATCGCGAAATCAAAACGAGATGTCCGTCTCTGAATGCAGAGGACGGGAGTTGGAAATCCGAAAAAACAAAGAAATTCATCCGGAAGACTAGCCCAAAATCCAGAAAACTTGGAAAGTATGGAATTCACACATACAGTTGTGATACAGTGCTGTGTTGGCGGGGTCGGAGTGATGGGTTACTAGAATATTTTTGTACCGGACATAAAAGAGCTAATAGAAACTTGTTAAGTTCAGACAAGAAACATCATGGGAGCATAATCGATGTCTTAATTCTGCAAATAAAAAAATTACGTTTTAGACAGACCAATACAACTTTGTCGCACGACGCGACATACGGGCGAGAAGGCCTTATCTGCGAATGCAGTCTTCTTACGCTTGGCGCTGATGCTAATTTATGAATCGCTGCTCTGGCTTTCAGCCGCAATTAACGGCCCTCCGAGAACCGCTAATGATAATTAGCCCCCTCCCCTCCCGTCTGCCGTCCGAGGCAGATCTGGGAGTGAAATTTCTTGCCTCGAATGAATATTTCACACCCGCCGTTTAAATTATACGCTAATTCCATTTTATGAACCATAAAATCCACAAGGCGGACCCCGTTAGCGGGAACGCAATAAAACCCACAGCGCAGCGCAAGGGACCGAACGGGAGCGACAACTTCCATTCCGGAGACTCGAGCCGTCGCCACGCAGGCGGTAACAGCCTCAAAATAATTGCCCCGCAACATTGTTCACCGCAAGTGCGAGAACACCGGTGTAAATTAGCACTTTGGTGGGCAGTCGCAAGGCTGTTACAGTCGCCAGCGGCTGTGACTCGTTGAATGCGGCTCTCGTCGTCAGATGGAGAAAGTTAAGGAACTTACGATGGGCAAGCAGATCAGTTCGCCATGTCGTGTGATACTGTTGACGGTGATCCATCCGTAGGAAGAGAACGTTACACAAACACACACACACACACACACACACAGCTCTAACCTCCTCCACAGCAGAACGCTTTAGACCACGTGAACATTCCGTGCGACAATTAATTTAATCAGTGATTTTGAAAAGGGCACGCGTCCACAAGAAGCAATTTAAGGGAAAACGATAACATTTTCCTTTTTATAGTTCTTGATTTATATTTTTGTAAGAATTTTTTGTTAATATATATATTTGACCTCTACTTTGCATCTTAATTACAGGTTTTTTTTTCGCAAACAAAAAAATATAGTTGAAACCAAGTTGACTTCTGCCCTTTTCAAAAGGAAATTTGAATGATATCACTTTCTAAGGAATTTTTTTTTCTTTTTTTTTTTTTTTTTTTAATGTTGAATTTGAATGTGTTAACATTGTATCAATCTATTTGTAAATAATGAAATGCCAAGATCGCGATATTTCGTCTCTATTTATGACAGACGACCGGTTTCGATGTACACAGACATATTCTGGCCTCTGCACTAAATTGTGATATTATTACATAGATACATATTGTAGCCAGTTGGATTGTACTGGTGGGTTGTCACACATTAAAATTAGCCGTTTGGTTGTCACATATAACACTCGTATAGTTATATTTAAATAAAGAGCCACCATATTGTACTCACAAAAGTAGTTAGCTAGAAAAAGTTAATTAAAGGCTTGAAATTATTTTTAAAGTTTGTTGCAAGTCGCTAAGTACTGTCATTGTCATATAGCGTATTTATAAAGTCGCGTGGCATTATGTGTCAGTGTTTTGCGATTCCTATTGTTTATAACGTCATATCTTCTGAACAATGTGTCGTATGTGACTCTGAAGCCTGCAGCAATTGTCAGCTCACGGTAAGGAATGTGTGCACCAAATTTGGTTGAAATCGGTCCAGTGGTTTAGGAGAAAGTGAACAGCATTGTCGCTAAATGCAGCAGTTTTTCGCGCATCTCATTGTTTATGATCTCATATCTCGTGAACTATGTATGATACGTGGTTCTTACACTTACGGCGACCGTCCCCATGAATTGAAGCTTACTTGTACAAAATTTGAATAGGATTGGAGCAAAACTGTAGATTTGTATACAACACGTACACACAAACATACGTCACATTTACTAGACTGACACGTTCCACATCCTTACGAAATGTATAATGATCTATGGAACAAGTATTAATCTAATCTAAATATAAAGATTAAATATTGGCGGTTTGCACAATACTTGCATATTGAAGACTGCACAGCTTCCATAATATTGCCTAATATAACGCTGCTAGCTGCCCAGAGGGTTTCCATATGGGTCGCTGTAAACAAAGCATTTGTTTTTTGCAGATCCTACCACTTAATACCTCTACTTAAGGCAATTTCTTTTAAGATTAACTGACATAGTCGGGTTTGGAGGCGATCTGATCGTTTAATAGTTTTCACATTAATAATATATTCAGTGACAACCGGTTTCCGTGAACTGTTTCACGCTTGTGTTAGCAATAAACTTATTTTTAGTTTGTAGTGTTGTGCTGCATTTACAACCAGCCTACGAATTCCGGACCACCTGCAGTTTTCAATGCGACAATATGTAGTTTACATATTTTCAGCTCAAAGAAACGCCGACGTCCGTTACGGAAACGCTGCCATTACGTGCCGCATATAATTAAAAAAAAAAAAAGTTCAGAAGTTACTTTATGACCAGTATTAAAGATATTGTATTACGTTATGTTTCATGAGCAGTCAATTTAAAGGATTTTTTAACGTCAATGTTAGTCTGATTGTAACAAGATTTTGCACAGATCTGACCTTGGTTTATTGACTATAAAGTTCCATTAACTTCATTTGAGGAAGAATTATCAGCTGCACATATAAACTCTTGACATTTTGAATAGATTTATCAACATTTCGTTTATCAGTACGTTAAAGTCGCGATATTACGTTGATCTGTTGCCAGACAGTCTCAGCGCACTGAAGCTGATTTTATTTACAAACTAGTTTCATTCCCGCTGCTTCGCTCGCTTAGACTGGATGGTCTGCATTGGTTGTTTCTACTTCTAAATATAAATGTTCATAGATTTTGCTTTAAAAATGCTATCCTAATCAAGTATTTTGATACAACTTACCACCCCCTATTGCACAATTGAAGACTGAATTCGAAACATCCCGGAGAACATTTTTCTTTTTAATTGCAACCATGGTTCCAAATACAAATTTTCGCTTTTCTAGCATCAAAATATTATTAGTAGCACCCTTAATAGATTCGTCACTTATTTCACCCCCTTCATGGTTGAATTTCCAAAAATATCGAAACAACTGTTTCTAAAATTTCAATCAAAAATCTAAATTCGAAGTTTTCTACTTTTTGCTTCAAAATTGCCTTAATAGCAACGAATTTTCAAAAACCCGTTATACCCTATTGCACTCCCTTAGGGAACGGAATATCGAAAAATCGCTGATGCCTACAGTGTTAAGATAAAGAAAGTCTACAAATATCAAGTCTCTTTCGTCTGCAGATTCACTTTCAAGCGCCGGTTTCTGCCTTTTAGAAACTTATCGAGAACCTGAAATTTCTTTCTTACGCTTTTGCATCCTTCTTGCTAGTTTTACTTTTCAAAATGCAATATGCACTTATTTTTCTTTATTCGTACTCTCGTTGCAGAAAAACTGAAGAATGTCTATCACGTTTCGCTGTATATAACCTCTTTGCTATTATAGTGTCAAAAGTCATCGCTGGTCTTAAGTCCGAATTTTATACAAGCTGACGACTTGCAACCACTTTGTCTTCCTCCCTTTTATAGCTATCAATATTGAACTGCCATGGTGTACAACGGGAGACTTTGTACTACGACAACACAGAGATCTTCTCCATTGCGTAGTTTTTGCTGAAGAGCAAAATATTGACACCCAAACGTACAATTTTATAGAAGTCGTTAATTTTGAACTCCCATATAGTCGCGTTGAAATGGAAGCGAGCTTGACTTCGAAGGCAGGGTTGTCAACTGAACACAGCACTTAAATTAAAGCAGGTTTATTGCGAACTGAAACATACACGCAGCACGGACTGCCTCTCGGGAAGAGTGCTCTGCTATTTATACATAGAATGTACCAGAAATGAGAAGAATAGTTAACATAAGAAATTACAAGTGAACATAAGAAACATGTAGAACATTCTGGAAATTATAATTACAAAGAAATTTTTGCCTGTGGACGGGATTGAACCGACGACCTTCAGCACCGCAATCGGTGACGCTATCCCTTGCGCTACGCCGGCAGTCGGTTAATTCGGGGTCTTCCGGCAATATCTTGCACCTCCTTATCATTATCAATCCTCTAATACGATAGCACCACAATGGGAGACTGATACCTACTACCACATACAAATACTATTCGTTTGCGATGTGTAGTTTTGGTTGCAGAGTGAAATATAGGCACAAACACCTCAATTTTTTACATATATGAAGATTATTATACTTTCAATTAAATAAAGTAAAATGTACAGACTGACGGAATTGTGCGATTGGAATCACGATTTCCTTTCAGAAAGGACACAGTTCGTTGTAATTGACGGCAAATCATCGAGTAAAACAGAAGTGATATCTGGCGTTCCACAGGGAAGCGTTATAGGTCCCCTACTCTTCCTTGTGTTTATAAAAGATTTAGGAAACAATCTAAATAGCTTCCTTAGACTGTTCACGGATGATGTTTCGGATAGTGAAATCAACGGAGGATGAAAAGCAACTGCAAAACGATTTAGACAAAATTTCTACATGGTGCCAAAATTGAAAATTGACACTAAATAAAGAAAAGTGTGAAAAAGACACATGACCACTAAAAGGAATCCGCTGAACTTCAATTACGAGATAAATCAGTCAAACCTTAAGGAGGTAAATTCTACCAAATACCTAGGAGTTACAATTACGAACAACTTTGAAGGGAAGGGAAGGCGATTACTTTTCATTGGCAGAACGCTTCGAACATGCACCAGCCCCACCAAAGAGACTGCCTACATCACACTTGTGCGTTCTCTCCTGGAGTATTGTTGCCCCATGTGGGACCCTCACCAGGTGGGACTGACGGAAGACATTGAGAAGGTTCAGAGAAGGGCAGCTCGTTTTGTTTTATCACGTTACGGGGTGAAAGCGTCACGGAAATGTTGCAAGAATTGGGGTTGAAATCATTAAAAGAAAGACGTTATTCATTGCGGCGTGATCAGTTTGCGAAGTTTCAATCATCGACTTTTACAGTTTAGGTGTTCTTTCTTCCCGCGCGCTATCAGAGAATGGAACAGTAGAGAAAAGTTATGAAAGTGGTTAATGAACCCTTTGCCAGGCACTTAAATGTGATGCACAGAATATGTAGATGTAGATGAATAAACGGTGAGGAAACTGTCAAACCCGTTCGTTTTAACACACTGGCGACTTAATGCTGAATGTGCAGTACTTGTGCAGCTGTAGAAAATAAAGTAACGAACAATAAGCTACGCTTATTATCCTTGTCGCCATATTTTTCTCCCCCCCCCCCCCCCCACCGTAGCAAATGTTTCACACCGCGGGCGGCCATTCGCAGCCGGCCTAGCCGCGTCATAAACACGTTTGCATTCAGCGGCAGGAGACGGGCGCGTGGAACGCCATAAAAACGGCAGCAGCTGCTGCAGTTAGAACGTTGCCGTCGCCGTTGCCGCTACGGCTGCGGCTGCGGCGTACAGCTGTTCTCCGCTGCCGCCGTCGACCTGCATTCCCCTCCCCCTCCCTCGGCGGGTTACGTCACGTGACCTGGCCGCGGTGACGTCACGGCCACCGCCCATGCTGGGCGCGACAGGAATCCAAAATGGCGGCGGGCGCTGCGTGACCCCCGACTGCGCGCCACTGGTTTACATCGCCGGCGATTCACAAGCGATTCAGCAACGTCCGCTAGTATCCGTTTAAACTATAGCAACACACGAGCTAACGTGCACAGGGTATGACGGTACGTTGTTTTATCCTAGTGCTCACAATCGACCCAAGGCCTTTAACCGTTAATTATCAAAGTCAACGTTTTCGAGTAAGCGATTAACTTTCACGTTAATTGTAAAACTATAATGACTGTACCTGTCAGCACTGTTTAACAATAAGTAAATAGCGTACATTTTACTTCAACGAGACTTTATTTAATGACTTTTTATGTTTTTCGTTTGTGTGGCCATTATGTCCGTAGTTGCTTTTATAATTATGAATGGTAAAGTTTGTCCGTCTATAAAACTACAAATAAAATGCGATTTTCCTCACCAGACGCGTTTCGCTTTAATGACAATAAAATATGTTCAGTGCTCTGTAATCTTAGAATTATACAGTTTGTTTTGTTTTTGGATCGAAAACAGTTCGTGAGCGGAACACGTAAAGTACGCCTACTGTTTTGTTACTTGGAAATTTCAGTCTTGGTTGCACGTATCATGGAATGCCGGTTTGTTTCATGTTGTACCACCGCATATTTTCCTTTCTGCATCATTTTTTCCCCCACTAATTTCACTTTCACTATTGGGCTGTCCATATTTGTTTTTCACAGTTCAAACATTTGTTTTTATCGTATGTATTTTGTCGCCTATAATGTCTGTAAAATTCCATTACGAGCTGAATAAATCTTAAGTTATTTTGAAGTAATTTATCCATTTCAGCAACTGTTCAGGTTATAAATTAATAAAATTCAGCAACCAGTTGCTTGTGATTATTTACACGACCGGTTTCGGGTGCTTGAGTGCCCTTCTTCTGGTCTCTTGTTGGTGATGCAATTTTTGTTGAAATAGTGTGATGCGAAATTTTTAGGAGTTTTAGCTTATTTGCCCTTTTATTTCAGCATCACATCTACTTCAACAAAAATTTCATCAGCAACAAGAGACCAGAAGGAGGACACTCAAGCGCCCGAAACCGGTCGTCTAAAATAATCAAGCAACTGGTTGCTGAATTTTATTAATTTATATTACGTTATTTTACCTGCGGCTTCGTCGGAGTTTACGTCCTCTTACAAACGTGTCAATGACACATTGAAAGTACGATAATTTCGCAACTTTATTCTTAATGACCAGGACCATCAGGAAAAATATATTTCCGGTTGAAATATAAATGTGCTTACAATCACGGTAAATAACCACCTTTATCGAGATTAAAATTAAGATATTTAATATGAGCCACTGGTTCGTGACTAAACAGCTGACTGAAGAATCTATACTGGACGTTACACAACGTCTAAATTACGCAGGATTCAAATGTCATCGATATCAGTTCCGCGGTTTGAAGACATTAACTTTTTCTGTAAGCATTGTATTCATTATGTTGAAATTATTATGTACGACATATCTACCGTTAAAAGTATTTTAATAAATGTAATAAATTTCAAAACGCAAAGAATAAATAGATTTTCCAAGGAATCTACAACCGACACAAAAGATATCAGACACACATTGATGCTTAGCTGTTCCATATTTCGAGTTATATACTTAAAAATCAAGAAATATCTTAAATTATGCACACATTCTAAAGTAGCATATGTTGTTCTTCAGCGTGTAAGCTACCTCCACACCAAATTTCACGATATTATTAGCTGCTAAACCCGTTATGCCCGGATATATATGCATTTTTGCAGCCTTATATTAGAAACAAAACTAAAAATTCGAAAAAAATTTCATCTCCATGTATTCATGAAAACTGCTTAGAAATTATGATCCAGTAAAACAAATACGCAGCGCAATACTTCTTGACATCGTATCCTTGACTGTGTGTCGTAAATAATATAATTTTCCAGATTTGTAGAGTGGAATATTAGGAAACTGTCCGCGATGAATAAATTGTGGATGAATAAATTCTCGCAAAACACGCGTCGCGTGATGGGAAAGTTTTTGTGACATGTTCAAATGTTTGTAAATCTATCGGACCAAACTGCGTGGTCTTCAGTCCGTAGCTTACATACTACTTAAACCTAGGTAAACTAACCTAAGGACAACACACACCCATGCCCCAGGGAGGACTCGAACCTCCACGGCGAGAGGTTGCAATAGAAAGCATATTAAATGATATATTTACATCAAACTGAGTACATGGACTTAAAATGCCATCTGATGAATTAATGTAATACTGGCAATAATTATAAAAATTCAGAAGACTTAATGTGTAACCGACATGACAACATGGCCAGCATTTAAGTGTTCCTTGAAAACTATAATATTTAAAGAACTGTAAAGAACGTCAAGAGTTAAAGCTAGCTAAAACATAGCTACGTACATGTTAGGAATTGTATTCATAACATAATCCTCACGTTATTAATTTCTTTTGAATTCTATTGTTCGCATACATATAGTACCATATATTGCTTAATTGTATCAATTATTCTCAAAGTGATCATATTTAAAATAATAAACATTTTATGCTTTATTTACCAATATGAAGTGTATCTTGTAACAAATCTATTGTTCATGATAAAGTACAACAAATCTATTGTTCATGATAAAGTACAAGTTCCTGTTGCTAACAATAATTTTGTTCTGTTATCTACATGTCGAAATAGTATATAAGGAAACGAGCAGAGAGACTCTAAGCGTCATTATTAAGGCTGACTTTGGGCAGTCACTATGTCAGATGTGAATTAATTCCAACAATGTAATGTTTTATTGCATACAGTTTTATGAAATGTACGACTTGTGTTTTGAGTTCACACAAAGTGATGTAGGTCTGTAAGATATAACCTAGCACGCAACCTTCAGAATTTCAGGCATTTGAAGAACTTTACGAGCGAAGCAGATTCTACAAGATACACCCAACCTACGACACTCTGGTAATGTGCTGAACTTAATAATTTTGTAACTGTAACCTTGCTACATGAAAGTGACATTTATTTATCTTCAGCTTATGGAAATTCTAAGTTAGTAGGAGGTACGGTAGAGATCAAATATGTTTTTAGGGTACAGGGGACCCCCAGACGTGTTGGATGACGTCAGTAGGCCGTAAAGAAGGTACCAAAGAATGAAAATGATAGGAAACCGAGAAGCCTGGAGGGTTGCAGTCAAAACCTGCCGCCAAGTCGTAACGAAACCATGACAAGACGAGAATTTGCCTACGGCCTCCGACGCTGCCCGTACGTCGCTTCTTCAGCTGCGAACGGCAGGAGCAATGCAAGCGAAATTATCGAGAGCTGACTTGGTGCTGTTCGACTGAGAAAGGCCGGCCAATTCCGGCAGACGATGTTGCGGCCGCAAATTGCCCACTTGGCATTCACCGCAGCGGAACTTGATTAGCAGACCATATTATCTGGGGCCGCGCCGTTCATCCGCTAAGGCAAGCAAAACTGTCAGTGGCAGCGTACGGGATGAAGGGGAGAAGGCAGGCGAGGAAAGGAAGGAGGAAGTGGAAAGGGAGAGCGGGAAGCGAGGATACAGCGGAAAGGACGGGTAGGTGGGGAGGCGAAGGGAGAGGAGGGGAGGGGGTCAGCTGACGGTGACGAGCTCGTAATAGCGGTTTAATTGGGCAGCGGGCCTGTTTTATTAATACTGCGTCAGCGGAGCCCGACGTGACGGCAAGGCTAGGCGCAGCCGCCAGGTTAAATAAAGAGCCGGCCGTCACGCAGGGCTGTCACAGACCGCGTCCACCAGACACGACTAAAAGCAATCGGGAAATTCTGGGGTCAAATTATACAGAAGGGCGAACATCAACCTAAAGCCCCGTTTACACCGAACACAGGCGAATGCGCATTCGCCAGGAATTCGACTGTGCGCGCGCACATTGGCTTGTACTTGCGAATAAGCGTTTAGACCGGAGCGAACGGAACAGAAAACAGCACACTGCCGCAAGACGAGCATACGCAGTTTATCGCTACGCTAGCGCTGAAGTGGGGAGGACGCGAACTTCCTTTGATGGTTCGCCCTGAAACCAACACACAGCGGATCACAAGCGAGCACTTGCGAATGCGAGCCGAGCGTGACCGAACACTGCGCGCATAGCGTTTACAGAGATTCCAACTTTTGAATATGGCAAATAGTAATTCGACGTAATATGTATGAGCGGGGAGGGAGGCGGGGGGGGGGGGGAGGTTGTTAGAAGGGTTCCAAGGAGAAAAAGTGAATACAAAAGGATCAAAATTGTGAAGCCAGTTTTGTAAGATTGCAGATGATATATGGTCAGCGTATTACAACATTGTTCTCAAGTGTGCAGCAGGAATATGTGTGGGTGGGGAGAGGTGAAGCAAAACTGTTTTCTTCCTCAGAACCAAACATATTAAATTTGATGATTTCCAGAGATTTATAGAAGAATCATTAAACTTGCACACAACCACAAGATAACGTAAAATTATAAATGACAGAAACAAAGCAGGTTAAGATATTTCGGTGAGTGTGCAGGTTATGAAAGGTACAAGTCAAGTGACATGATGCATTTCCATTGGCTGCTGCTGGATTCCAAAATGGCGCGCCTTTGTGGATTTCTTCCGTATGTCGTATTGCGTAGTTTTCGAGTTCGTAGAAGTTACTGTCATTACCGGTGATTTCCACAAGAACACGCTCGAAGATGCTGCTCAGAACCACTTTTTGTCGATGACATCGCACGACCGAAATTATAGGGAAACGAGTTTTGCCGACGGAAAACAATGACCGATTTGTCATTTAAGCCTGAAAATCGGAATCCGAACCACTCCAATCGTAAACTCGTAATTTTAAACAATTTTCGTAACAATTACGATTAAATCGTAATGGTTGGAACCTCTGCGTTTACACCAGGGCGAATTCTCGTTCGCTGCTGCTAGTTCGCTTGTTTTCGCTTCGGTGTAAACGGGCCTTGACGTTGCTCACATGGGAGACAAACGCCGCCTCGTGAGGGTTCTGATACTGAGAAGGCTATCTACACACATCCTTGAGACAAACATTGTCTCGATCAGAGGTATTATATATACCGAGAGGCATTGAATAAAAATTTGTGCTGTGGCCAGAATTCGAACCAATGACCTCCTGCTTACTATGCAAGCGCTTCAGACCGCTCAGCTAACAAAGCGATACAGACACACCGACTACAGGGAATGTATTCAATCACGTCTCCATCCCCACCACATACTTTAATTCTGCCCAGTGATCTCTATACAATCTAGATGTATAACTCTGGTCTATGCGCATATAACTGCCACCTGTCTGCACATTTACACGTTTTCCACACTTATTCGCATTGATATGCAGACGATCTCATGGTCTGGGGCAACAAGGAGGAGGAATCAAAGAGTAGCTAGATGCTTACGAAGAAACAGTGGGAGAATACGGATTTGAAGTTCAACATCCGTAAATGTGAGTTAGTGGTAACCAGCAGGAAAAAGGATAGACCAGTGAAGGGCATAACACTCGGAGGTGAACAGCTGAGGAAGGTAGAAAGCTTCAAATACTTGGGAAGTTTAATTGAGTCAGATGGGCAGAAGTATTTCTGAGAAGTGTTAGTTTAGTGTGGAATAAGGATGTACCACAAAAGTAAAGGAGTACTGTACCAAAATTATGTTCCGATATTCACATATGCATCGGAAACTTGGGTGACAAAAGAGATAGGAGCAAAATACAAGCAGGGGAAATGAAATTTCTCCGATGCAGAATTGGGGGTAACAAGAAGAGACAGGACGAGTAATGAGAAGATCAGGGAAATAGTGAGAGAGGAGCTCTTACAGGATAGGATACAGAGATCAAGACTGCAGCGGTATGGCCATTTAAAGAGATGCTTCCGAATACGAGTACCTCTATAGGCCCTACAGTTAATGGCTGTTGAATTTTCCATTTAGAATGAAACTTTCACTCTGCAGCGGACTGTGCGCTGATACGAAACTTCCTGGTCGATTACAAATGTGTGCCGGAACCGGGATTCGAAGCTCTGATGAACTGCCGGGATAGCTCAGACGGTAGTGCGTTGGCCTGCGAAACGCGAAGGATCCTCGCTCGAGTCCCGATTGCGGCACACAATTTTAATGTAGCAGGAAGTTTACCTTTTATTTCTACTGAAATTTTAACGGTTTTTAAGACAATTGTTGAAATTTCTTTACAGTAATAAGATAGGCTACAAATGCTAGTGTAATTTGGATCCTCATAACCAGAATGTAGCAATGATCAGACAGGCAGATTTGTAAAAGTCCTAAATTTGGAACGGTTTAACCTCCATGAACATAAAAAAGGAAATTGCTTGTGGATGATTACGAAAGTAAGTAACATGTGTAATCCGTACCATAAAACCGATAACTTTGCCAACGTGCAGAAATTATGTGACATTACTGTCATTCTCCATTTTCCGTTGAGGTATGTGAAAATTGTCTCCTCACTTATTACGTGGAAACCATTAATTACAATTCGTGTTTAAAGTCTGTCAGAGAAAAATTTAAAATGTTCCGTAATGACGCACGCGAATTTCTTCCGCGGGCCGCATTAAAGCTATTCTGTACACGTTGCGCTGCGATATTGGCAAAAAAGTTCTGTTCTTTTAAAGCAGCTTTCGTCCATCGGAATAAAGTTAAATTTAATGACCCTCCCAGCCAGACACGCGTGCAAATGGGGCTACTGAACGTCGAGAACGCAGCCGTCGACGGCTATTGCCGGAATAACGGTCCGTGTCGAGAGCGTGATAAACGGGACAAAATGGCTCCCGCGACTTCACAGCGCGCTATGACGGCGTGCCGAGTCGTTGGCAGTATCGATCGCGCCGGTAGTCGACCAACGATGTCAGCGGGCGGGCGGCGGGGTGGGGGAAGTCTGTGTGGGGAGGGGAGGGGGGAACGGCGCCATCTCACGCCAGGCTCCAAACGAGTGCGCGAGGCGCAATCAACACGGCCACTTCAATTCAAAGGGGGAATTGTGGCGCCGCCAACTGAATAGGATCCGGAATTACAACAAGGCGCGTAGACAGTTACAGTTTTAATTATCTAGATGGAAACTACAACGCGTAAGTGTAAAGCCCTGTACAGGCGGAGACACTTCTTGCGCCACAAAATGGTGCAATGAGACGCCACAACGTCTTGCTCCAAGAGATGGCAACTTTGTTTGAACACAGAATGACTACAGATGGAAAATGGATTATTTTAGAAAATGGCTGACGGCTAAAAGCAGCAGTCGTTGCTACCGTTATATCTCGGCGACGTCGATGAAGAAATTGGAGCAGACTATGGATTTTAAGACGTGATGACGGTTGTCGGGAATTATAGTCTTATTATGCCATGAACACACGTTACAAGTATTCTGAGGATGGGCGAGACAGAATTCATTACATTGCTTCGTCTGGTGGTAGCAAGAATAACAAAGAAAAACAATGTAATGTTCTGTGAATGGATATTTATGGCGAATACAAGAGTGCACGACCTCCCCAATTTAATGTGACTTTATTACAGAGGTGTGAAAATTATTAGACTTAAGGTTATTTTTTATTAAAATGAAAACATTTTTCAGTTTAAAAGCATTTATTCGCAAAATAAGAATGCATTACCGGTAGTACTTTGTGTGCATGCCAGTTCAACACGTGTTGCCATTGTTTCTATGAATCTGGAGCATTAATTTTTGACATCATGGTGTCATTTGTATGAGTTGCAACTTAGTTGTAATGTTGGTCTTTCTTCCAGGAGTGCTAGTCTTGTATGTTTCGCAGGAGAGCTTCTGTGAAGTTTGTAAAGTAGAAGGCGAGGTACTGGCGGACGTAAAGTTGGGGGGCGTCATCGTGAGTCTTGTCGGGATAGCTCAGTCGGTAGAGAGCTTGACCGCGAAAGGCAAAGGTCCCAGGTTTGAGTCCCGGTTCCAGCACACAATTTTAATCTGCCAGGAAGTCTCAATTCTCATAGTTGTTTTTTTAATAATTAGAGTACGTAACTTACACTATTTTTCTGTAGATATCAACACCGAGCTACAAGGTAAAGGGAAATTAAAATGTGATTTGGTTCAAAATGTATCATTCCGTCGCAAGCTGCTTCTTTGAAAGAGACGTTTTAAGTCAAGAATTTCTTCATTTCGCAACAATTTTTTAATATAAAAATAATCCTGAAGTAGATATTTCCATATTATAAAATTTCTTGGCAGATCTTAAGAAGGAATTTGCAGTAAGAAACTGACAAGTTGTCACGAATCTTAAAATCGCCTTTTCATGTTTAACCTGCAGCAGAATGCACATATGTGGCTCCGACGTTGTTCCACCTTTCAAAGTCTTTACTCCAAATGGAAATAATAGACTTCCAGGAAGACAATTCCTTGTAAACGTATAAAACTGTACCCACTGGAGTATTTTGGAGTCAACATGTCCCGGAAAAATATGAAAATTGCAAAGAATTAGCGATCTACCTGGCTGCTATGTTTGGCTCCATATATATTTGTAAAATTTAATTTTGCCGCGGTGGTGTGGCCGAGCGGTCTAACGCGTCTCGCTGCGGAGCGCGCGGTTGCTCGCCTTGGAGGTTCGAGTCCTCCCTGGGGCATGGGTGTGTGTTGTCCTTAGGTTAGTTTACCTAGGTTTAAGTAGTTTGTAAGCTACGGACTGATGACCACGCAGTTTGGTTCGATAGATTTACAAACAAAATTTGATTTTCAAAAATGAATTTCTTGCAGAATAATTTTCTACTCAAGACCGCCCACTTTGAAGACACTATTCGCGTAAGGTCTTCCGCATGTGAATCTAACTTTACGTACCTCCTTAAGACCGCAAATGTAATTTTCCCATTAATTTTTTTAATAGATATATGCAAATTTCGTTGTATTTCACACTTTCTTAGTGAAAATTAAAATAAAAAACTAGTATGTATAATGCATGACCAGAATCTAGACTTTCCAATAAAAGTTTGACTATTCATACGTTTTTTGAGTGAAAGTAAAAATAAATATCAAATAATATAAGTTTATCTGGATTGCTTGCACATTGTTATTTTACATCTATTGTAATTCATATTATTTTGAGAATGGTAATTAAAATAAAAAATTAGTAAGCAACATTCAGATTTACATCTGGACCGCGATAAAGGTTTTCAAAAGTACCCGGACCTCGTCTAAGATTACTTGCGGACCTCTATCATGGGGCATGCTGAAAAAGGCGTCGAAAGGTTGGGTTGGTTGGCAGTGGCAGAGCAACAAAGGAGCAGATTATTTCTGACTAACAGCCATATTAAGAAATCGGTAAGCTGCCTCAAAGCCAGCAGAAGTATTCGGTATGCAGATGTTATGCAGTGGTGTGACTTCCAGAATGCAGAAGGAAGTTATGTCGGAGTAAGTTGATCCCTGACAACCTGCAGAGCTGTTGAAAGCTCTCAGCGCAGAAAAACGACTTCTGACGAAAACAATACTATTGTGTTGCCGTAGAGATATTTACAAAATCGCGTAACACAGCCGGTGACATTTAGGTGCATCAACTTGCTGTGGCCGAATTACTGCAACTGTCAGGGTTCAACTTACAGCGACTGAACTATAGTAGATCACGTTTTTACATGCTCGGAAATGCCATCAACGACGCTACTAATAGTTATTCGGTTAAGTCTTAGTTAATGTGACACTAGCTTCTCGCTGATGTGGATAGCGAAACGCAGCCAATCAGAAGCGTGGTTGAGAGAGCCAATGAAACTGCGGGTTTCAGTTGTGATTTGTAAACAACACTGCGTTGTCCATGAAATTTTTTTAGCCGAAATTCGTGTAATATTCGTTCAAAATAAGTCCATGTTGTTAATGAGTGGTACCATAAATCTGAAATGACGTCTGGCAGAATGATAACATTAGTAGGAAGTAACTATGGCTTTTGACGAATTTCTCCAACTGTCACTGTCGCTACAGAATATCAGGATTTGTTTATTATTATTATTATTATTATTATTATTATTATTATTATTATTTGCTTTACGTAGGTTTGACCACTAAGCACTAAGTATTTAGAATGTTAAGATATCTATATTATTCACGAATGAATTGCACTCACTTTTCATTATTAAAAAACCTACCCATTTAGTGACTGGTTTTCAATGTTCCTTTTCCTTTCACGACGGCGCAGCTATTTGTATTACGGTAAGGTAAAGCAGTCAATCCGAAGATTGGTTTGAACACCATAGTGCTTCACTAGGCATGGTCCTGTTTGGAGGTGGTATGCCGTTGCCTTCCCCCGACCTTCGAACTGACTTACCCAGCCAGTTACAGGGGAACCTACAGTTTAACGTGGGTTCCGAACCACGGTGCTACTCGGTATTTTTCACATAGGAATACTGCCAGAGGTGAAAGAAGTGGGAAGTGACAAAAATATCCCAGGACCTAGCGGGGATCGAACCCGCGACCTTTGGATTTGTAGTCTGGCACCACCACTGTGCAACCGAGGCTATTTGTATTAATTGCACTAATATCAAATTTCTTCTCGTTACTATGAAACCTAATTCCACAAATTAATCTCAAAACGTGCATCATATTTACTTTCCTATATTGAACAACTGTGTATTACATTAAAACATACGCCTCACATCTTATTAGGACACGCAATATTCTGATTGGCTCTCTCAACGACACTTCTGATTGGCTAGCTTTCGCTACCAACTTTTGCCCACAAACGAGAAGCTAGTGTCACCTTAACTAGGATTTAACTACGTAGAACCTGATCCCAGTCCCTTCTCCAATCTCTAAGTTTATGGTTAGAAACAGCCATGCTTAGTTTCATTAGGCTTCGTTTTAAGAATTTTATAACTGTGTAAACTTTAACCATCTTATGATTTTCATTTTTGCGTTAAATCTATGTTTGTTTACTATTAAGATCGTCAAAATTCACGTGCCGAATTGGGATCTTCAAACCATGTGACGAAGATAGGTTTACTGCAATTGGAAAATTTAGGAGTTTTTATAATGGCAATTCACACTTTATCGCTGTTCACGTCTTCTAGTTGTGAAAATGAGAGAATTTGGATGCGGAACTATTGTCCACATTTTTCTAGAAAATCTGACCAGAATGTCCAATTCCTGAGCGCAATAACCATTACTACACAATACATAACAAATTTCATTACAACATACAGGTTGTTCAAGAATGTGACATTAAATCTTGGCGAGAAATTTCGAAACAATAGACTATCCTAATACAAACACACAGTGAACTGTAGTACAACAGCTGCTTTTAACTGCGAATTGATACTCAACAGGTCACGACTACGCAAATGGTAAAAAAGCAGACAATGGGGTTTCTAAATCATTAGTTTCTCCATCATGGGATGGTTGCTGTTGCCGCAACTGTGGTTCAAATTTAATGAAAGTCCAGTTGCAATTATTTGTGCTTTATTTAAGCCCACACTACCGGTTTCGGCCCCTATGTTAGGCCATTTTCAAGTGTGACAGACGTTATGCCATAGAGAAAGCAACTTCAAGTTTCTAAATCAACCATCTGTCGATTCATCAAGAAGATTTGAGAAGCTAGAACCCCTATGTGTGAAATACCCTTTGGGCGAGGAAGCTCGTTCAGTTATTCAGGACTTTTACTTGATTAGTGAACATTCCTGGAGTAATCGGAGCCACTGACTACTCTTATACCGATTCTACAGCTTTGTCACAACGCGTTATTACGAATTTATTTTTAAGAAGAATAGTTGCACTGTATGTACGCTACTTACGTAGGGGTCTTTATTTGATCAATTCAAAAATGGAAAATAACCGTCAAATTAAACGATAAAACTCGATAATGTCGACTTAGTACACGATACAATACTGTTTGAGAGTTTGTTAAACGCCTTGTCTACTCACTGTGACTTGTAATGATGAAACTGTTCACATCGCCGCGGCGGAGCGGCCCAACGCATTGAGCTCTTGCTGCGATGTGCGAGGCTGTTCCCGTCGGGAGTTCGAATCCCCCACGGGCATGGCTGTGTGGTGTCTTTAGTATAAGGTAGTTTATACATAGTTTGTAGGTATAGGGCCTGATGACCCCGCAGTTAAGCCCCTTAAGCTCCACAAACATTTGAACTGTTCACCTCCCAGATACCCATTAACGTAAAGCTCGTTCCCATTGTAACGCCACCGTTAGCGAAAGGGGAGGGGGGGTGACAAAAATGTTAAACAGGAACCCCCTAGTTTTAATTGCAGATTTGGAATCTGTAACTTTTGTATGAAATATTTTTCTTTCGCTTCCTGATAGATTGCGTTGTAATTGGCAATAATGAAAATGAGATGAGAATAGTTGAAAAACGGTATGTCTCAAACGAATACACATCAGATTAGAAAACCCAAAATACACTGTTTGATATTCCTGATAATTTTACCATCTGACACCTCCCAAAATCTAATCTACCACAGACTGATCACACTTGTAATCAAATTGCTCATTCAATAATTCGTACTGTACACATCTACGCAATTGTTACGCAGTGTTAGCGATTGCAGAGAGAGAGAGAGAGAGAGAGAGAGAGAGAGAGAGAGAGAGATTGCTTCGTACTTTGAGGCTAATAGGAAATGCCTTTCAAAGGTATACTAATCTGTTCCCTCACACGAATGTTTGGTAGAATGCTTGTAAACGTAGGGCTATAAGGAAGTTACGACTGACACTGAACCAGATGTCGAACCGCATTGTTTAAAATCTTGACATATTCATAAAAAATACTAAAGTACTTTTGACAATCATAATAGACATCTATGAGGTGTATCGTGTACTACGGCTTAATATCCCATAGTCGTAGGAAACGGGGAAGTCCTTTCGAGAAGCTACACTGTAAATGTCTATTCTGATTGAGAAAAGTAGTTTAATATTGTCTTTATATTCCCGCAATATACGAAATAGACATGTCCCTACTTGTCCCGGTGGCGTAGTATGTAGGAGAACCGAGTTCGAATCATGACTCGGAAGAAATTAACATTCCTGATGCCGCGACGGAGTGGCCGAGCGCATTGAAGCGCTATGCTCAAGTGCGCGAGGCCATTATTCCCCGTCGGGGGTTCGAATCCCCCCTCAGGCATGGATGTTTGTGCTGTCTTTAGTATAAGCTAGCTCATAAGTAGTAAGTTAGGGACTGATGATCCCGCAATTAAGTCCCATAAGCTTCAAAAACATTTGAACATTCCTGTTGAATTAATTCAACGCGCATTGGAAGCTAATGTGAATCGCTAATTGTATCTTGACTGATAGGCCTACCTTAGTCCGAAAAGTGAACTATTTTGATCAGCACAATGACATTAAGCGAACGCCGTAACAAACCTATTCAGTATTCACCTATTACTCGTTTACCGACGACTCGTCAAACGTTACGAGCAATTTTTGTAGTTACTGAATACGAGTAATTCTCTGTACTGCTACTGATTTAGAGTGCTTTTCTCCAAATGGATACTTGTGGCTACAGGAATTGAATTCGTGCATCTCAATTTGTCTTAATGTGACTTATTCTGAGAAGGTCATTTTCTGTTACAGATATGAGACTGTCAGAAAATGTTTACATGAGAAATGATATAAAACCTCAAATACTGGAAAACAAACAAGCTCACTTTTCAAATTACTAACTTGCTACTTCATTAGACCCCCCAAATATGATTGTTCAACACAGGGTGACAATTTGGTCACGAAACAGAAAAGCCAAACAATGAATGTCAAGAATTGTGGTAAAACTGATCTATTGCGCAGTCTGTTTAGTTAGAGCTGTATTTAATGCGCAGTCTGTTTAGTTAGAGCTGTATTTAACGTTCTATTCGTCGTAGAAAAACTCAAATAAGAAAACCTATATCAAAATATGGCCATGTCTTTTACGGGTAATTCGATGCATAGAAACTACAGAATATGCATGCTGTAGTCTGCTACGTAATTGGGTAAAATTGTACGACGCTTCTCGACGGGCTGCAGTGGTTATGTTGGCACAAATGGTAATGACGGCAATTCTGATGACCAATAAATGTTTTTTTTTCGTGACAACTTCAATTAAAACGAAATTATTTTTTTCATACAAGAACCTGTCAACCATAGAGCAGGGACAGTATTAATTTTGCTGAGAGTGAAACTAGCAGCAATAACATTTACTCTATAGCTCGTGAAAAATATTAACGCAATTCTACACTTCATTGTTCATCTGTTGCCAACATAAGAACTGGAGCCCGACGAGAAGCGTCGTAAACTTTTACCCGTAATTTTTATACGCTACTTCGAAAACGGGATGAAAATTTATTTTACGTCACTGAGCGGCATGGGTCGAAGGTATTCCTTTCCGTGGGATGTAATTATTAACAAGTATGTAATTTGTTTCTCTACTGAAGCCCAACGGACAAAAGTTGAAGAAAAGTTTTACAATAATACTGATCATTTGTTAGTGTATTGTAGACAATGTATTAGCATAAAATCGTGTAGAATACTACGTAATGCAACATGGTACAAGCTCATAAAATCCCAATTACGATAAGTTCTAGTTTCTGCTATGAAAAAGAATCCTCTTTATACTTTTCATGAGAGTGAGCGTGTTTTCTTATGCATACGGACGGTTGCTGGCTAACAAGGATGTAACACAGTGAAAATGGACGATCATCTACAGATCAATAACGCGGCCAAGCTACGCTATCTGCATAAGTAGTCCTCTTGCTGAGAACGAGCTGAACATTTGTACAGATTCTACGATGCAATAACACCAGACGGTAATAAAACTGTCATATTACACATGTAATTGTTATAAAACTATCATCTAGAAAATGACTTCGCCTGTGAGTTTCATAGCACACATTTATTACAAGAACGTTGAAAATTGCTCCGCGTTACGAAAATGGGAAATTTAATTCCGTGCAGTTTACGATGAAAGTAATCAACATATGCATAACGAATTTAAAGTCTAAGAGTAAAATCACACACAGAAATATCAAGAGCCGGAGTATTTCAACAAGTAAATGTGAGTAATGAAATACACACACGGAAAGGTTTCAGCCAAAAGTAAGCTAAAAATTCAAAATTGAAGGTAGTTAAATAAAGATATTTAAATGTTGGAATACTCCTCAAATAAAGAATAATTATCAGTCAAATCTAAGTTATGATTTTAAAATTATATAAAGATTAATGTCTAACCTTCCACAGCGTCAGACTGCCGGCTTCGGATATTCTTCGTGTTGTAACCACATTGTATTTGCAGTAAAAAGCACTCATCGCTTTTATGTCGACTGTCAGCATCTCACAAAATTGTCACACCGAATGCAAAGAACAAGCATATCAGCGTACCAACGAAAATATCACACGATACATTGTCACATTGTTTTCCACAGAATCACAGATTGTATGCATCGCGTCGTTCTCTATCGCTTCTTGGAAGACGGAGCAAAGCCACCGAATCACATTTCAAACTTCTGCCTCCTGCTCGCCGCCGTTCGATGCTCCGCATTTGTGTTTTTTTCCCCCTTTTAAGAGCCGGCGCGACGGGCAAACCGCCCTTGCCAGCGAAAACTGTTCCATGTTTGGGCAAGCAACGCCTCTGCCATATCCGACGGCGGCCGCGGAGGTGCTGCCATCTGTTGCCGCGCGCTGGAAGCGGCGACGCCGCGAAGCTAGCCAACTGCCACTTCGCGAGGGGGGACGAACCCGAAGCTGCGAATTCTGTCTGGCCGCCGACGCGCGTGCGTGACACACTTTGCATTAATTTCGCCGCGCCCCGACGTACAAATGGCCGCTAGTACCCGTTTCCTGCAAACAAGCCACGAAACGAGGAATAATTAACCCCACATGCAAAAGAGCGTTTCTGCATAATCTGATTTAACGGGAGTTCGTAAACTGGTTACTACCAGCTCAGCAGTAAAACTCATTAAAAAATCAGTTTGTGCGCTGAGCTTCTGGCGGGTGATGCCAGAGATTAAAATAAACATAAAATCCTTTTATACTGAAAAACTCTTTATACAGGAAGGAGTACATATCATTAAAAAAAAATTAAAATTGCGCCAGAGTGGACAATTCTTCTTTTCACATCGCACAATAATATGCTATCACGTACACACCTATTAGGGCTTACTACAGTCATGTCTTGGGCTTAACATTCATTAATATTAGAGGAACCATGATGCTAAAAAATATGGGCATATACAGTACTAGATAAATTTATAGAAAGTAACGAGCGAACATTGTTGTTGTACATCTATCAAAAGATTATGACAAGGTTCCTACAGCGTAGCTAAAACAAGTTGTTGTGTGTCACACATCTCGTTCAATTATATGCAGACGTGGGTCTCCGAAGATGGAAAAGTAAGTTATGGAGGAATGGGAATAGTTGTAAAGGTGTTTTAGTAAAGCTTTGCTGTTGATCTGGTCATTCAAGCACCAGATAAATACTTTGAATTCATGATAGGACGTTAATTACTTCATACAATTCTTGTTCTGAGAATAACGGAAACAACATAAAAAGGATCTGTGAAATCGGTGGAACCGTTCTCAAGTTATGTCGTTACCAAGGTATTTAGGGATCCATTTACATGTTGCAAAGTACCCTCCCCCATGCACCTTATGAAACTTAAGGTAGACGGCGACCTTCCTCTTGTTTTGAAGGTCAAGCATGAGAAATTTCGTCAATATCGGAATGAAACTGTAGATTTCGTGAGTCTGTACGAGAAGTATGCTCCGCCATGCACCTATCAACAAAATACTTTCTTAGCTGACGTTTTCTATCTATAAACTACATTCCTGCCAAATTTCAGCTTTGTAGGGGAAGTAGTTTTCGAGATTTCGTGTTTAGTGAGTCAGTGAGTGTCCTTTCGTTTTTAATAGATAGAGATTAAGAAAACAAATTGCTTTATTTTGGATGCAAGAGAATTAAGGGAGACTCGCAAACAAAAATAAATAGTAACATGCAAATCTGTAATTACAACTTTATTTGATGCAAGGTCATGCCTGATGTGACAGTTTTACGACATCTACAGCGAAACTGTAGTGAGCGGTAGACTTCTTTTCGTATCGTAATTTTGTGGGGGGTGGGGGGGGGGGGGTCAGTTACAAAACGCTTCATAAACATCCGAATTACACGCTAACTTTGTTGCAGGTCCCTAAGTACTCCCATTTTCCAATAATTTACGCATAAATCTGGATATTCTTACGCAATGGCTTCTCATTATTTATGACGTCATATCTCCTGAGCTGTGTGTCGTGCTCTTTTGTTTTGGGGTCAAGAACTTTCGTGGGGGTACGGTGAACAGTTCACCAAAGGTTCATTGCAATCGAATGAATGGTTTACGAACGCATAGAGGACATAAAGACAAACATTCATTTATATATATATATATATATAGATTTAGGAGACAATCTGAATAGCGCTCTTAGACTATTCACGGATGATGCTGTCATTTATCGATTAGGAAATTCACCATAAGATCAAAAGCAACTGCAAAATGATTTAGATAAGATATTTCATGTTGCAAAAATTTGCAATTGGCGCTAAATAATGAAATGTGGAATGTCATTCCGATGAGGCCGAAAAGAAATACGTTATCTTTATTTACAAGATAAAGGACGAAAATTGAACTGAATACTTATGAATAACAATTACGAACAACCTTAGCTGATCTATGTTTCATAGGCAGAACGCTTAGAAGATGCAACAGTTCTACTAAGGAAACTGCCTACGCCACATTACACATTATATTTATATAATGACTAATGCAATGCAATGCAATGCAATGCAATGCAATGCAATGCAATGCACTTGTTATTTTATACACAATTCTTTTTACAAGATGACCAGCTTATAACACATACGTGACCAGATGATGGTGACACAGTGCACCGAAACCGGTCGTCATTTAATAAATTATTAATGAGCGATATTGGCTTTTCTTTTTATAAGCTATAAATTGTTGATGTTGTGGTCTTCATTCCGGTGGTGCACAAAGAAGTCTGGTGCAGTATGATAACTGTTTGTTCTGGAGTACATTTGTAGGTATAAATAATCTACTCCAGGACCTACAAATGAAGTTGTTTTTAAAAGTTTTTCATATTGTTACAGCCTGTCTACATCTACATGCATCTACATGGAATACTCTGCAAATCACATTTAAGTGCCTGGCAGAGGGTTCATCGAACCACCGTCATACTATTTATCTCCTATTCCATTCTCGAATAGCGCGCGGGGACAAAGAACACCTGAATCTCTCTGTTCGAGCTATGATTTCTCGTATTTTATTCTGATGATCATTTCTACTACGTCAGTGGGAGTCAACAATATATTTTTGCATTCAGAGGAGAATGTTGGCGATTGGAGTTTCACAAGTAGCTCACGCCGCAGCGATAAGCGCCGTTGTTGTAATGATTCCCATCCCAGATCCTGTATCATTTCCGTAAAGCTGTCTCCCCAGTATCGTGACAATACGAAACGAGCTGCCATTCTTTGGACTCTTTCGATGTCCTCCGTCAAACCCACCTGATAAGGACCCCACACTGGGCTGGAATACTCCAACAATGGACGGACAAGCGTAGTGTATGCAGTTTCTTTTGTAGTTCTGTTGCATGTTTTAAGGGATCTGCCAATAAAACGCAGTCTCTGGTTCGCCTTTCCCACGATATTATCTACATGTTCTTTCCAATTTAAGTCTGAAGTAATAGTAATTCCTAGGTATTTTGTGGAGTTTACGGCCTTCACTTTTGATTGATTTATCTTGTAAACATAGTTTAATGGATTTCTTTTCGTACTAATGTGGACGACTTCACACTTCTAATTATTTAGAGTCAATTGCCAATTTTTACACCATAGTGATATCTTATTTAGATCGTTCTGCAGTTGATTTTGATCTTCAGATGAATTTACTAGACGGTAAATGACGGCGTCATCTGCAAACAACCTAAGAGAGCTACTTAGATTTTCCCCTAAATCGTTTATGTAAATAAGGAACAGCAGAGGACCAATAACACTACCCTGTAGAACGCCCGATATCACCTCTGTTTTAGTCGATGTCTTGTGTTTTGATCGTAACAGCCCAGGCCCTTAAAGTTGTAAAAAATATAAAAAAAAAAATTAAATTAAAATAAAAAAAAAAAAGGCAGAGTCACCTGATGATGAGCCCCCGGAACTTTGAAGGGCTGTAGCTCCCAAACTAACAGTGATATTAATGTAGTTTAAATTGATTTGGACGCAGCTGGTTTCAACAAATCCAATACACGATAGAAAAAACTATTGTTCCATTTAAAAAATTATATCTTTGTGGTGTAACTCTTTGGGAAATGGTACAATAAACTATGTTCATAGTTCCGCAGAAAGTGTAACATTTCTTGTGTTGACCTACCGCATTAAAATATCCCGTCACCTATTGTAAATTACAGAGGCAAACACACTTAGTGAAACACCCTATATATGAATGTATAATTACTACTTAGTTTTTATTTGTAATCTAGTATGTTGTTGTTGTTGTTATGGTCTTCAGTCCGGAGACTGGTTTGATGCAGCTCTCCACCCTACTCTATCCTGAGCAAGCCTTTTCATCTACTCATAAGAAGGACAACCCACATCCACTTGAATCTGCTTACTATACGCCTCTCTTGGTCTCCCTCTGCGATTTTTACCCCACACACTTCCCTCCAATGCTAAATTTACGATTCCTCGATGTCTAAGAATGTGTCCTACCAAACGATCCCTTCTTTTAGTCAGGATATGCCAAAAATTCCTTTTCTCACTAATTCTGTTCAGTACCTCATCATTAGTTACGCGATCCACCCACCTAATCTTGGGCATTCTTCTGTAACACCACATTTCAAAAGCCTCCATTCTCTTCCTGTCCGCACTGCTTATAGTCCATGTTTCACTCCCGTACAAGGCAACACTCCACACAAATGCCTTCAGAAAAGACTTCCTTACCCTTAAATTAATATTCGATGTTAGCAAATTTCTCTTTTTCAAAAATGCTTTTCTTCCCATTGCCATTCTGCATTTTATATCCTCTGTACTGCGACCATCGGATGTTATTTTACTACCCAAGTAACAAAACTCATCTACCACCTTCATTGTTCCATTACCTAATCTAATTCCTTCAGCATCGCCAGATTTTCTAAGACCGCATTCCATTATTTCTGTTTTGCTCTTGTTAATGTTCATTTTATATGCTCTCTTCAACACGCTGTCCATTCCATTCAACTGTTCTTCCAGGTCCTTTGCTGTCTCTGACAGAATTACAATGTCATCACAAAACGCAATGTTTTTATTTCTTCCCCCTGAACTTTAATCCCTATTCCAAATTTTTCCTTGCTTTCCTTCACCGCCTGCTCGATGTACAAATTGAATAACATCGGAGAAAGGCTACAACCCTGTCTTACTCCCTTCCCGACTGATGCTTGCCTTTCATACCCTTCGAGTCTAATAACTGCGGTCTGGCTTTTGTAAAAGTTGTAAATAACTCTCCTTTCCCTGTATTTTGCCCCTGCTGACTTCAGAATTTGAAAGAGTGTATTCCAGTGAACATTGTCAAAAGCTTTCTCCAAATCTACGAAAGCTAAAAATGTGGGTCTGGCTTTCCTTAATCTATCTTCTAAGATAAGACGCAAAGTGAGTATTGCCTCCCGGGTTCCTACGCTCCTCCTGAATCCAAACTGATCTTCCCCGAGGTCAGCTTCTACCAGCTTTTCCATTCCAAATTATTATTATTATTATTATTATTCCTAAGGGACCGAACTAATGAAGTAATCGATACGTAAACTTACGGTTAGATTTGTAGAGAACGGTACGTCCTAAAGTTCTGCAAGGTTCGCAGGAGAACTGCGTGAAGTTTGGAATGTAGTAGGCGACGTACTGGCAGAAGTGCCGGGATAGCTCAGACGGTAGACAGCTTGCTCCCGAAAGGAAAAGGTCCCAGGTTCGAATCCCGGTTCCGGCACACAATTTTAATCTGCCAGGAAGTTTCATATCAGCGCACACTCCGCTGCAGACTGAAAAGTTCATTCTAATTAGGCAATATGTCATATTTCAGTAACCGGGGGAAATTCTATTAAAAATATGCTGAGTCATGTAGTATAAAAAAAGAAGTTACATTCAGTGGATAAAATGTAACGGAACGTCACGAAGGCGAAATAACTGTCTTGACCAAACTTATTTTCTTTGCACAAGAGATAAGAGCATCATGTACGTACAGGTAGCTCACTACCGTTTATTAAGCAGTAAGTTATCTTTTTACGGCAGTTAAGCCATTCTGTGTATAAGAAGAAATGATGAATAGAGATAATGTTTAAAATCTTTTCTTTTCAGGAGCCTTCACAGTCCGTTGGAGGCCGCTGAGATAAACGATCCTCACGAAACAACGAATTTGAAAGAGTGTATTCCAGTCAACATTGTCAAAAGCTTTCTCCAAATCTACAAAAGCTAAAAATGTGGGTTTGCCTTTCCTTAATCTATCTTCTAAGATAAGACGTAAAGTGAGTATTGCCTCCCGGGTTCCTACTTCCTCCTGAATCCAAACTGATCTTCGCCGAGGTCAGCTTCTACCAGCTTTTCCACTCTCCTGTAGATAATTCGTGTTAAAATTTTGCAACCATGACTTATCAAATTGATGGTTCTGTAATTTTCACACCTGTCTGCGCCCGATTTCTTTGGAATGGAGTACAGACTACTAAGAATCTAGTATATGTAGCCTATTAATTAACTACAGATGTAGCTAAGACACGATTAAATAAATAAATAAACCGTACTATAAACGCAGCTGCGCCACTCAGTGAAGGAACTCGGACTTCGCAGCTGTGCAGAGCGCGGCCACAGACAAATATATACAGACGGGAAACCTCCGTAAGGGCCCGGTCCTACGCTCCGGGGTGCGGGGAGGGAGGGTTTTCAGCAGTTCCGTAAGATGTCCCATGATGGCGCTGAGGTAAGAAGCAACCGCCAGAGCAGACGGCAGGTAGCGTCTGCCCCCACCACCACCTCCCCTCAAACGCCGGCACGCCGGACACAGCCGTGGCTTCGTGGCAGGCGGCACGAGCTCTCCCCTCATCCTCCCCTCCACGCTACCCTCTGACGCGCGAGAGGCACCCTAAGCCAGCGATCCGCCTGACACCTGCTAGCATCTTACGGAACTACGAGGGGAGCGTAGGACAGTGGTTTAGAGAGAGCTGCGTCTCTGTATATGTTACTCTGTGGCGCGGCCGACATACGCAGTGTTGTGCCGCCCCCCCCCCTCCCCCCGTATACCTGGCGCTGGGTCGGTCGCCCATTAATCTCCCAGAGCCGCCATTATGCCGGCGTCAGACTCCGGGCTGGCTTCGCCTTGCCTCAGGTCGCGCACACGCCACCGGGCCCTCACCGTACACTCAGCTCCAGGGTCCTGGGTGCGTCGCTATACGCGTGAGAACGCCCGTCTCCCAGATCTCCAGTTCCTCGCCTCCATCCACTGCACATTCCAACCACAACCAGCGGACACCTCACCTGGCGTTCCCCAGGGAAGCGTTGTAGGTCCCCTACTCTTCCTTGTGTTTATGAACGACTAGCTGAAAACCCGGCGTTGCCCGAGTATTTATTTATTTATTCGAACCTTGAGTTATTACTTTTTCTATCCACTCTCTCTCTCTCTCTCTCTCTCTCTGTCCATCTCAATTTTTTTCTTAAAAAAAAAAAAAAAAAAAAAAAAAAAAAAAAAAAAAAAAAAAAAAAAAAAAAAAATTTACATTTATCAGAGAATATATAAGAAATCACAGGTAAAAATGCACTCGTTTCAACAATAATGATTCTAATAATATCACAGATTGATCACTTGATGTAATGCGCGAACGTCAAATCGATTTTGTTTTAAAGAGATGTTTTAAATGAAATTTATTTTTTACTGCTTTATTTATTTATTCTTCTATTTCCTAATTCGTAGATTGGGAAACGAAGCAATAAAGGAGGTAGATGAGTTTTGTTACTTGGGCAGTAAAATAACAAATGATGGTCGCAGTACAGAGGATGTAAAATGCAGAATGGCAATGGGTAGAAAAACGTTCTTGAAAAAGAGAAATTTGTTAACATCGAATATTGATTTATGCCTAAGGAAGTCCTTTCTGAAGGCATTTGTGTGGAGTGTTGCCTTGTATGAGAGTGAGACATGGACGATAAACAGTGCGGACAGGAAGAGGATAGAGGCTTTTGAATTAAATATGGTGCTACAGAAGAATGCTGAAGATTAGGTGGGTGGATCGCGTAACTAATGAGGAGGTACTGAACAGAATTGGGGAGAAAAGAAATTTCTGGCATACCTTGACTAAAAGAAGGGATAGATTGGTAGGACACATTCTTAGACATCAAGGAATTGTAAATTTAGCGTTGGAGGGAAGTGTGTGGGGTAAAAATCGCAGAGGAAGACCAAGACATGGATACAGTAAGCAGATTAAGACAGATGTAGGTTGCCGATCTTATGTGGAGTTGAAGAGGCTTGCTCAGGATAGGGTATGTGGAGAGCTGCATCAAACCAGTCTCCGGACTGAAGACCACAACAGCAACACGCTTTATCCTTACAGAGAAAGAACTGAAGAGACTGTATCACGCATAGACCACAGATATGGTCTCTCGCATCACGTTCCGCTGTATGTAACCACCTTGCTATAGAGTCGCAAACGTCATCGCTGACCTTCAGTCCGAATTCTTGTATAAGCTGACGACTTTCAACCACCATATGTTCCACCCCCTTATAGCTATCGGCATGGAACTGCTATCGTGTACAACGGGAGACTTCGGACAACAATTACACACAGACCATTCGTTTGCGTTCTGTAGTTTTTGCTGCAGAGCGAAATATTAGCACACACACACACACGTAGAATTTTATACACTCCACCGTTTTATCATTATCAACCCTCAAGCAACAATGCAACCAATAAAACCATTTTCAAAGAGTAAATATTGTTCCGCATTTCGCGATATATTCTTCAAATTACTAAATATCTATCAGATCGCTATAAAACCGTGCCTAAAATCATTCTCGGGTATAAATTAGTAACTGTACAAATATTTCTCTGCGTCTTGTCGTTTGGACGTGATAAACGTACACCGAACAGACATTCACATTTATAGATATATATTTAGGAGACAATCTTAATAGCTCCCTTAGACGGTTCCCGGATGATGTCGTTTATCGGATAGTGCAGTCAACACAGGATCAAAAGCAGCTGAAAAGCGATTTAGACAAAATTTCTACGTGGTGTGAAAACTGGCAATTGACACTAAATAAAGAAAAGTGTGAAGTAATACACATGACCACTAAAAGAAATCCGCTGAATTTCAATCACGCGATAAATCAGTCTAACCTTAAGGTCGTAAATTCTACCAAATACCTAGGAGTTACAATTACGAACAACTTGCACTGGTGAGAACACATAGAAAATACTGTGGGAAAGGCGAACCAAAGATTACGTTTCATTGGCAGAACGCTTTGAAGATGCACCAGCTCCAGCAAAGAGACTGCCTACACCACACTTGTGCGTCCTCTTCTGGGGTACTGTTGTCCATTGTGGAACCCTCGCCCGGCCGCGGTGGCCGAGGGGACTGAGGCGCTTCAGTCACGGTCTGCACGGCCACTAAGGTCGGGGGTTCGAATCCCCCTCGGGCATGGATATTTGACCATTCTCCCGTGAGTGCAATATCCATCTCTGCAAACGTTGTCGTAGGTGCTGGTCTGGCTGCAATTCGTCTGTCAAGTGCATCCCAGACTTGGTCAATCGGATTTATGTCCGCTGAACAAATTTGCCACTCTATTCGTTGAATTCCCTCAGCTTCAAGCATGTTCTCCACCAGTGCAGCTCTGTGCGGACGAGCGTTATCGTCTACCAGAAGGAAGTCATCTCAATGACACCAGCGCAGAGGACAACAAAAAACACACTCTCCAGTCACCAACGGGACTCGTTATACCAATACAAACAGCCCGCCTTCGAGAATGTGGCCACTACGCACAGAGGCCTACGGTTTGTGTCCAATTAAAACCACGGCACCGTTGGGGTTGGAACACTTGCGGGGAGTGACACTTGCGGGGCCCTTGGGGCGGCTGATGGCTTTTCCTGGCTACAGGCACACCAAGAAGTCTAGTACTGCTGTTGTCAAGTTTCTACACTGTCAACATAACACGAAACTCAGTGAAATTGCACAACCCTTTGCAAGCTGAAGAGCAATATAGTAACTTGTTCTAACGACATATTAATACGTTGAGTGTTCCTCCTGAAAACAAAAAGGTATTTTAATAGTGACAATGTTTGGAGAGTTAGTCTCTGCTACTACAAGACGATGACTTTTCACAGTCACACTTCCTAAAAGCATATTATTCAGAACACTAAGCATATCAAGACACCTGCGCAAGCAATAAATATATTAGGCATCCTGCACAGATACGTTGATGTAATTGACCGCTATGTAGTTAACCCCACTATCACCCAACTTCCATCTCTTTAAAAATAGCTACTATGCTTTTTAATAAGAGACGCAACCTTAAAGCTTCAATTAAAAAAACGTTAATAATAAGTCAATGAGTATTTTACATACTTGAAGCGTTTATTCGTAGACCCCAAAACGATTTGGCTGTATTCGAATTACAAATACATCTAAGAAATGTATGAAATACGGAATGTGTAAGGGAATGTCACACACCGAAAAATGCTAAAGATAAATTCTATTTTCCATCACTGTCATATAGAACCATTTTTACTCCGAACTTGGCATAAACCAACAGGGAGAAACAAGTTGCAAGACTTCCAGGAAAAATGAAGCGAAATTGGCAGCCAATAGTTGGCTATAAATTGCATTGCCTGTTAACTGTATAAATATAAATTACGGAATACGCGGAACTCCTGTTCAGTACAGTCAAAAAGGTCTAAGGTAATAAGCAGTGGTTTACAATCAGATATCCGTATCACTCTCCTCCTCAAGAAGTCTGTGTGAAGATTTATATTCAGAACAGTTCAAGAAAAAGGCTACTGTGGCTGTTGAAACTACAAGAAGCAGCTCGTTTACTCAGGAATGGCTGTAAATTTGAATTGTAGTAACATTCATTTTTCGATAAAATGTTAAAATCACCAGAATTTTGTTTTTCTAAACTCAGTGCCAATTTTTTTTGTCGAAATTTTTGCAGGAAGTAGTCTTGACGTGATTTGATACTTCTATGCATTAATATTATCAAACATGTAATTTGTGTCACAAATTGTTCGGCCGGTCCGGTCCTCGAACAGGTCGGAGGTTCGAGTCTTTCCTCGGACATGGGTATGTTTATTTGTACTTTGCCTAAGTTATTTTAAGTAAGATTAAGTAGTGTGTAAGTCTAGCGACCGATGATCTAAGTAGTTTGGCCGCGTAAGACTACACATATACACGTAATTTATTTTACTATTGATCCACCTCTCTCGGTGGGCCTTTCCCTGAATACGGCACAGGTAGCGGCTGGAGGGCGTGGAGTAGGGGTGGTGTATCTCTACTTGTGGAACACCCTGTCCACTACCTGCAGCGTCCGGGTCTCTCCGCAAGTGTCTACACATTCCCTTTCCCCACTCGCCGCAACTGGCAAAAGTCGCACCGTTTGACCTGCAGAAACTGGGCGCAAGGATATTAGGATTGGGGTCGTAACGAATGACGCGGGTTTCTGTTCAGAGGGAACAAGATTTAGTGTTCAGCCGAACAATCACCTTTCCCTCATCTGGAGAAACGTGAAACTCGGAACGAACCTCCCTACATGCAGGAAACATCACCAAATCATGGTGGTGAACGAATCGTGCGAACGTATTGGCGGGACGTGCGGACCTCTATGTCGTTCAGAATGCAGCTTTGACTGCTCAGAGGTGTAGAAACGAGATCCTTCGACGTTTAGTTGTGCTTGTCTCATAGCAAATGGGTTCCTTCTGGTGGACGATAACGCTCCTCCCCACAGAGCTGCAGTGTTGTACAACATGGTTGGTGGGAATGAAGGAAAGGAGTGGCCACCTCGTTCACCGGCTTTATGTCTGGGATGCACTTGGCAGATGCCTTGCAGCGAGACCAGAACCTCCCACAACGGTTTCAAAAAAAAAATGTTCAAATGTTTGTTAAGCTTATGGGACTTAACTACGGGGTCATCAGTCCCTAAACTTACAAACTACTTATGAACTACTTACGAACTAGGACGTCACAAATATCCATGCCCGAGGGGGGATTCGAACCCCCGACCGTAGTGGCCGTGCTGACCGTGACTGGAGCGCCTCAGTCACCTCGGCCACCGCGGCCGGCACAACGGTTTCAGAGCTGGATATTGCACTCATGAAAGAATGGCCAAATGTCCCTCAAGAGCTTATTCATAACCTCAAACTGTCCGTGCGACACAGGTGTCTAACTGTACTGGCCGTCCGAGGACATCACACCTTATTCCAGAGCAACAGAATGACTTTTTCACAATCATGATAGCCCCACGGTACCTCGCTCCATAGAAACACTATGTAAACCTCAAATAAATAAGAAAGAAAAATATCGTTTTGTGACCGATGTCTCAATAAATTCGTTACCATATGTGTATTGTATAAAGGCTAATATCTCATCTGATCTCGAAATTGTTTTGATCAGTGCCGGCCACGGTGGCCGAGGGGTCTGCGGCGCGCCAGTCACGGTCTGCACGGCCAATACGGTCGGGGCTTCGAATAACCCCTCGGTAGTTAAGTCCCATAAGATATACAAACATTTGAACATTTGATCAGTGTATCGGATGATCAAAAAGTCAGTATAAATTTGAAAACATAATAAATCACGGAATAATGTACATAGAAAGGTAAAAATTGACACACATGCTTGGAACGACATGGGGTTTTATTAGAACAAGAAAAAAAGTCCGACAGATGGCGCTGAACAGCAAAACGTCAGTGACTGCTACCGTGGCGGGTATGTTGCAGAATCGCATCATCCCCAGCCTGGCTGATAAACACCTGCTGGAACGTACCATTTTTATGCAGGATGGCGCTCCACCCCATATTGCTAGACGCGTGAAAGATCTCTTGCGCGCGTCGTTTGGTGATGATCGTGTGCTCAGCCGCCACTTTCATCATGCTTGGCCTCCCAGGTCCCCAGACCTTAGTCCGTGCAATTATTAGCTTTGGGGTTACCTGAAGTCGCAAGTGTATCGTGATCGACCGACATCTCTAGGGATGCTGAAAGACAACATCCGACGCCAATGCCTCACCATAACTCCGGACATGCTTTACAGTGTTGTTCACAACATTATTCCTGGACTACAGCTATTGTTGAGGAATGATGATAATACATATTGAGCATTTACTGGAAAGAACATCGTCTTTGCTTTGTCTTAATTTGTTATGCTAATTATTGTTTTTCTGATCGGATGAAGCGCCATCTGTCGGACATTTTTTGAACTTTTTTTTCCTAATGAAACCCCATGTCATTCCAAGCATGTGTGTCGATTTTTACCTCTGCATCTGCATTATTCCGTGATTTATTAAGTTTTCAAATTTATACTTACTTTTTTGATCACCCAGTATATAAACGCCATGTTAATTTCAAATAAATAGACAGCAAAATATCGTGTTATATGACAATTACACTTTTAACCGATGTCTCAATAAATTCGTTACCATATGTAGTGCATATAATATCTCATCTGATCTCGCTATTGTTTTCACCAGTGTATATTTCTGGTTTGCAGATGACATAGTAATTCTGTCAGAGACCGCAAAAGATCTGGAAGAGCAATTGAATAAAATGGACAGTGTCTTGAAAGGAAGATACAAGATGAACATTAACAAAAGTAAAACAAAGGTGATGGAATGCAATGTCAGAAAATCAGGCGATGCTGAAGGAATTATATTAGGTAATGAGACAATGAAAGTAGTAGATGAATTTTGTTATTTGGGTAGCAAGATAACTTATGATGGCCGAAGTAAAGAAGATGCAAAATGCAGAATGGCTATGGGAAGAAAAGCGTTGCTAAAGATGCGAAAATTGTTAACGTCCAATATTAGTTTAAGTGTTATGAAGTCCTTTCTGAAAGCATATTTCTGGAGTGTAGCATTGTATGGAAGTGAAACGTGGACGATAAAGAGTTCAGATAAAAAGATGATAGAATTTTTTGAAATGTGGTGCTACAGACGAATGATGAAAATTAGATGGGTAGATCATGTAACTAATTAGGAGGTGCTTAACCGAATCTGGGAGAAAAGGAGTTTCTGGCATATCCTGACTAAGAGAAGGGATAGATTGGTGGGACACATTCTGAGACATCAAGGAATTGTCAACTTAGCATTAGAAGGAAGCGTGTGGGGTAAAAATCGTAGAGGGAGACCGAGGGACGAATACAGTAAGCAGATTCAGAAGGATGTAGGTTGCCGAAGGTATTCTCAGATGAAGAGACTTGCACAGGACAGGGTAGTGTGGAGAGCTGCATCAAACCAGTCTGCAGGCTGAAGACCGCAACAACAACGTATTTCTGGTGGTCTGCCTTGCTTGCCACATCCTGTATACGCACTACAGTATACACGGGACAGTTCGTTCAGCGTGCGGTATGTGTTGCTAACCTGCCTAGCTGAGTTAGCACTGGTTACACAGCAACAGCCCGCTAGTGGATTAATCCGCTGCCATCCGTCTCGCTCTGTTTGTTAATGCGCGGCGTGAAGAACGCCATGTTCCGGAACTAATCCGGCCCGACAAGTGCGCCATCTGGAGATCGTCGCCGTAGTTAAGACTTCAGCTGGCGTCGCGGTTCGGAAGGCGCGAACTTTGTTTCTCCAGGCCCCGTCAAAACTGTGTACACTCGCACGTCCGCGCGTGATAATTATGTCTGGCCGGTGGAGTTTCTCTCTGAAGCTGCGTCTGGTTCTCTTCGTTACGACCGAGTTGTTGAAACCTTGCGACGTCGTGGGAGGACCATTCGCTTTTTTTTCTTTTTGAGTTGGTTTACGTTTTAGGAGGCGATCCACTTATAATACTGTAAAAAGATATAAAAAAATCCAAGATCGCTGTCATCAATTTTTATTTACGACGACCGGTTTCGCTGAACTACGTCAGCATCATCTGGTCAAATAAAATATTTTACAGGCCATAATCTTGTAATGTCAGTCAGTTGTTATATAACAATTTAAAGTGCATAGGTGCTGATTATGGCCTTGTAAAATTTTTTATTTGACCAGATGATGCTGACATAGTTCAGCGAAACCGGTCGTCGTAAATAAAAATTGATGACAGCGATCTTGGCTTTTTTTATATCTTTTTACAATTTTTCCTTTTTACTGTGATTTGACAGCCGTCTTTATTATAAGCAAACGTTACTCACAAAGTACAAATAATTGCAAACCACGAAAAATTGTGGCAAAAGCTTGGTTGCAGTTATTGGTCAAATAGAAAAGATAGTAGAGAAATTGGAGTATTTGATGAAATTTTACTAGAAAATTGTTTAGAGCAATTCTGTAGAGGACATAACCTAAGTTCCGAAAAGCACCTGGACCAGCTGAAATTACCGTAGTTTAAATGTTCAAATGTTTGTTAAGCTTAAGGGACTTAACTACGGGGTCATCAGTCCCTAAACTTACAAACTACTCATGTACTACCTACAACTAAGGACGGCACAAATATCCATGCCCGAGGGGGGATTCGAACCCCCGACCGTAGTGGCCGTGCAGACCGTGACTGAAGCGCCTCAGTCCCCTCGGCCACCGCGGCCGGCAAATTACCGTAGTACTAGAGTTCGTAGACGCCTGTGAAGAGCGACCTATTTATAAGATCAATAAAAATACACCTTCTTCGCGTTGTTACGCCAAGATTGCCAATAAAATATGTTTATTTCTCTTAGTAGGTTTCAATGATTTATATCATCATCTTGACTTAAGACAACATATAAAATAAATGGTTTCTCATCGAAATGTAAAATGAGTAAAAATGCATGATCAACATGTAAAAATTCACGCTAGCAACATGGATCGTTATATCAGATTAAAAGATAAAATGTTTTGTGAGAAACAGTCTTTTTTATCTTTTAATCTGATATAAAGATCGATTTTGTTGACGTATATTTTAACATTTTGACCATACATTTTTAGTCATTTTACATGTCGACGAAAAACCCTTTATTTTACATATTCTCCTAAGTGTAGATGTTTAAAACCCTTTTGAAGATGATTATGTTAAGCCTTGAGAGCGGATAAGAGAAATAAGTAAATTTTATTGGCGATCTTGGCTTAACAACCTGAAGAGGGTGCATTTTTATTAATAAAAGAACATGTTATTGTTGTTGTTGTTGTTGTTGTTGTGGTATTCCGTACGGAGGGGACATTTTTGCGTACATAGATTTTTTAATACATGTAGAGGTTGTTGTGGTCTTCAGTCCGGAGACTTGTTTGATTCAGCTCTCCGCAATACCCTATCCTGAGCAAGGCTCTTCAACTCCACATAAGAACGGCAACCTACATCTGTCTGAATCTGCTTACTGTATCCATCTCTTGGTCTTCCTCTGCGATTTTTACCCCACACACTTCCCTCCAACGCTAAATTCACGATTCCTTTATGTCTAAGAATGTGTCCTACCAATCGATCCCTTCTTTTAGTCAAGGTATGCCAGAAAAAAAACTATGTTCGCATTCGGAAGAGAAAGTTGGTGAAAGAAATTTCGCAAATAGATCTCGTCGCAACGAAAAACTCGGTCTCGTTAAATTTAATTTGATGCTCGCCCTCTTGATAAACATGCTCCCAAGACACAATTTACAATGGAAAAAGAACTTAATAGCCAGCTTAATTTTCTAGGTGTGTCTGTCATGACACGAGAAGACGGCACGTTGGGCCACAAGGTTTAGAGGAAGTCTACGCATACGGATCGTTACTCCAACCACTACCCTAGACAAAAAAAAAGAGAAGTGATTAAAACCTTGGTCGACAGGGCGCATAAAATTTGTGAACCGGCTTACTTACAAGATGAGGTCGAACATCCTCGAAGGATCTTCAAGAAGAATGGTTATTCCACCAGAGAAATAGACCGAGTTCTTCTCCCCACGACGAAAACTAAAAACAATAAGGAACCTCAACCAACCAAAGGTAAAGTGTTCCTTCCCTTTATTAGTCATGTCACAGATCGCATTGGAAAAGTGCTGAACAAACATGGGGTTGAAACTATTTTCAGACCTACCAGGAAAATGAAAAAAAAAAAAAAAAAAAAAAAAAAAAAAAATGTTTGTAGAGTCTGTGGGACTTAACTACTTATGAACTACTTACGAACTACGACGGCACAAATATCCATGCCCGAGGGGGGATTCGAACCCCCGACCGTAGTGGCCGTGCAGACCGTGATTGGAGCGCCTCAGTCCCCTCGGCCGCCGCGGCCGGCATGAAAGAACATTTAGGATCTGTAAAAGATGCACTCCACCCCTTGGATACACCAGGTGTGTATAAAATTCCTTCCAGCTGTGGCCAAGTGTGTATCGGAACTACGAAAAGAAGTGTCAACACTCGTCTAAGTGAACACAAGAGAAGCTGCCGCCTGGGACACACACAGAAATCGTCCGTAGCGGAGCATGTTTACCAAGAGGGCGACCATTTAATTAAATTTAAAGAGACCAGTGTTTTATCAAAAACTTCTCACTATTATGCTCTTACATACAGAGAAGCCATTGAAATTTACAAACATCGTAATAATTTCAGTAGAAAGGTGTTTAATTGGACAAGATTTGGAATTCAACGTTGCACAAGCACGTTGACAATCGATCTTCCTCTAGTAATAAGGCTGGCGTTACCAGAGACAGCTGCTGAGGCGACGTCACGTGATGTACTGAGGCGCCCCCTACACCCCTCGAGGTCCCATCGCAGTAGAGCTGGGTTTGAACATCAACCGTTGGAACAATTTACGTCACGGTTCGGGAAATATCGGAAAATGTTCGAACTTCCGATCACGACGCTATCTAGCAATGGCAGGAGGTACTATCTCTTCGATTTACAACGACGATATCCATAAATCTTATCTGTGGTGTACAATATACGATTTATAACGAAGATAAGGTGTCATTAATGTGGTATGGGGATTAATAAGTGTGAAACTTGGACTAGTGACTTCTAGGGTGCAGGTCATAAGTAAAAGCAGCAGCGAATATAGGCTATAAGTAAACGACAGCAATCGCGATTAAAAATTACAGTGCGACGCCTGTTGATACTGCGTACAGAGCAGTTCGAGGTTGCAATTACAGTTTATTTGTATATAACTTATTTCCGTTATTGGATATTAAATTTCAAATATTTTCCCTATTTCATCTCTTCTAATCATCTTTTCAAGGCGATTAAAAGGTGGTAAAATTTTTATCTGTTACTGTACCGTATGGACAGGCAATGGAATGGTCATTTGCAACCAACCTGTTATAATCACATTAAATGTAACTTCCACTCCCATGAACCACAGACATTGCCGAGGTGGGGTGGCTTGCGTGCCTCAACGATACAGATAGCCGTACCGTAGGTGCAACCACAGCGGAGGGGTATCTGTGGAGAGGCCAGACAAACGTGTGGTTCCTGAAGAGGGGCAGCAGCCTTTTCAGTAGTTACAGGGGCAACAGTCTGGATGATTGACTGAGCTGGCCTTGTAACATCAGCTAATGCGGCTTTGCCACACAGCTACTGCGAACGGCTGAAAGCAAGGGGAAACTACAGCCGTTATTTTTCCCGAGGACATGCAGCTCTACTGTATGAACATATGATGATGGCATCCTCTCGGGTAAAATATTCCGGAGGTAAAATAGTCCCCCATTCGGATCTCCGGGCGGGGACTACTCAGGAGGATGTGATCATCAGGAAAGACAATACTGGCATTCTACGGGTCGGAGCGTGGAATGTTAGATCCCTTAATCGAGTAGGAAAATTAGAAAATTTAAAAAGGGAAATGGATAGGTTGAAGTTAGATATAGTGGGGATTAGTGAAGTTCGGTGGCAGGATGAACAGGATTTCTGGTCAGGTGACTACAGGATTATAAATACAAAATCAGTTGGGGGTATCACAGGAGTAGGATTGATAATGAATAAGAAAATAGGAATGCGGGTAAACTACTATGACCAGCACAGCGATCGCATTATCATTGTCAAGATAGATACGAAGCCAACACCGACAACAGTAGTACAGGTTTATATGCCAACTAGCTCTGCCGATGATGAGGAAATCGAAGAAATATATGAGGAGCTAAAGGAAATTATTCAGACAATTAAGGGAGAGGAAAACTTAATTGTTATGGGAGACTGGAATTCGGTAGTAGGACAAGGAAGGGAAGGGAAGATAGTGGGGGAATATGGTCTGGGCAAAAGGAATGAAAGAGGAAGCCGCCTGGTAGAATTTTGCACGGAACATAATTTAGTTATAACAAACACCTGGTTTAAGAATCACAAAAGAAGGTTGTATACGTGGAAGAGACCAGGAGACACCGGGAGATACCAGATAGATTTTATAATGGTAAGACATAGATTTCGGAACCAGGTTTTGAAGTGTAGGACATACCCAGGGGCAGACATAGACTCTGACCATAACTTGTTGGTTATGAACTGTAGGCTGAAACTGAAGAAACTACAGAAAGGTAGGACAATAAGGAGATGGGACCTGGATAAATTGAAGGAACCTGAAGTTCTTAAGAATTTCAGAGGGAGCTTCAGGCAACAATTGACAGAAACAGGGGAAAATAAAACAGTTGAAGAGGAATGGGTAAAATTGAGAGATGAAATAGTGAAGGCAGCAGAGGACAAAATAGGTAGGAAGGCAAGACCTACAAAAAATCCTTGGATATCACAGGAGATACTAAATTTAATCGATGAAAGGAGAAAATATAAAAATGCAGTAAATGAAACAGGCAAAATGGAGTACAGACGACTAAGAAATGAGATTGACAGGAAGTGCAAAATGGCTAAGCAGGAATGGCTAGAAGGCAAATGCAAGGATGTAGAAGAATGTATAAATAGGGGAAAAATAGATACAGCCTACCGGAAAATAAAAGAAACATTTGGCGATAAGAAAAACAGCTCTATGAATATCAAGGACACTGATGGAAAACCAGTTCTCAGCAAAGAAGGGAAAGCTGAAAGGTGGAAAGAGTATATAGAGGGACTCTACAAAGGAAATGAACTTCGAGACACTATTGTAGGAAGGGAAGAGGATGTAGATGATGATGAAATAGGAGATATTATACTGAGAGATGAATTTGACAGAGCACTGAAAGACCTAAGTCGAAACAAGGCCCCTGGAGTAGATGATATCCCGTCAGAGCTACTGAAGTCTCTGGGAGAACCAGCCATGACAAAATTGTTTCACATTGTGTGTAAGATGTATGAGACAGGTGAAGTACCCTCAGACTTTAAGAAAAATGTAATAATCCCCATTCCAAAGAAAGCGGGTGCAGACAGGTGTGAAAACTACAGAACCATCAGTTTAATAAGTCATGGTTGCAAAATATTAACACGAATTATATACAGAAGGATGGAAAAGCTGGTAGAAGCCGACCTCGGGGAAGATCAGTTTGGGTTCAGGAGAAATGTAGGAACACGGGAGGCAATACTCACTTTACGGCTTATCCTAGAAGATAGATTAAGAAAAGGCAAACCAACATTTCTAGCTTTTGTAGATTTGGAGAAGGCTTTTGACAATGTTGATTGGAACAAACTGTTTCAAGTTCTGAAGCAAGCAGGAGTAAAATATAGGGAGCGCAAGGTTATTTACAACTTGTACAAAAACCAGACAGCGGTTGTCAGAGTTGAAGGGCATGAAAGGGATGCAGTGGTTGGAAAGGGAGTAAGACAGGGTTGTAGCCTTTCCCCAATGTTGTTCAATTTGTACATTGAGCAAGCTATAAAGGAAAGCAAGGAGAAATTTGGAGAAGGAATTAAAGTTCAGGGTGAAGAATTGAAAACATTGCGTTTTGCCGACGACATAGTAACTCTGTCAGAGACAGCAAATGACCTGCAAGAGCAATTGAACGGAATGGATAGTGTGCTGAAAGGTGCATATAAGATGAACATTAACAAGAGTAAAACTAGGGTAATGGAGTGCAGTGTAAGAAAATCAGGTGATGCTGAAGGAATTAGGTTAGGTAACGAAACAATAAAGGAGGTAGATGAGTTTTGTTACTTGGGCAGTAAAATAACAAATGATGGTCGCAGTACAGAGGATATAAAATGCAGAATGGCAATGGGTAGAAAGGCGTTTTTGAAAAAGAGAAATTTGTTAACATCTAATATTGATTTAAGCCTAAGGAAGTCCTTTCTGAAGGCATTTGTATGGAGTGTTGCCTTGTATGGGAGTGAAACATGGACGATAAGCAGTGTGGACAGAAAGAGGATAGAGGCTTTTGAAATATGGTGCTACAGAAGAATGCTGAAGATTAGGTGGGTGGATCGCGTAACTAATGAGGAGGTACTGAACCGAATTGGGGAGAAAAGGAATTTCTGGCATACCTTGACTAAAAGAAGGGATAGATTGGTAGGACACATTCTTAGACATCAAGGAATTGTGAATTTAGCATTGGAGGGAAGTGTGTGGGGTAAAAATCGCAGAGGGAGACCAAGAGATGCGTATAATAAGCAGATTCAAGTGGATGTGGGTTGTCGTTCTTATGAGGAGATGAAAAGGCTTGCTCAGGATAGAGTAGGGTGGAGAGCTGCATCAAACCAGTCTCCGGACTGAAGACCACAACAACAACAAATGTAACTTCTACTTATGAAGGATTCACATTTTTTTCCTTTGAATGTTAGCCATCAGTAACGAGGTGCCGTAGTTCTGTTCTAGTAGCAGATATTTTGTTTATCAATGAATCGTACCTTTCAGTGACACCAGACACGTCACGTACAGCATGCACTGTTTTAAACAAAATATCCAGTTTTTCATAGAGTTGACCTTCTTGTACTTTACATGTACTTGTACTTCCTATGAAATTAGTTCTGAGCAAAGCGACAGCCCGCTAACTACAAGATTTCCCGCGTATCGCTGGCAGATAGGCAGCGCCGGTCACTTATTATCTGAGTGTTCGAACACTTGGATACTGTATGGAGTTCTCTGCTGTATCGGGAAATCGCGAACATGTTTGAACGCGAGTATCATTTGCCCAGCCCTACATCGCAGTTGCCACTCAGCCTCCGAAGATGTCTTCCGCGGCTGAAGACGAAACGTTAAGGGAGAGTTTTATCCATCGACCACGGCCTACCAGCCCGGAAAATTTAAGGGTAATTCCCAAGACTGTGTTATTCGTGATATTCAGTATTTGAAACAGCTCATGCGTACACAGAAATTACGAACGAACGAAAAGCGGAAGTAAACTGTAGTCTGATATACTACGTTTACATGTAACACATCTTCCGGAAGACGAAAACCGATTTTCGTATACCGTTTTCCTCTGTCGTGTTTACACGGCACAGCCTGAATCGGATTTCCTAATCCACTTAGGATGGCGGCTGAAAAACAGCTGATTCAGTCCCCGATTTAGTCAGCATAATCGCTATTTTTCTTTACTGAAATACACAGATTCATGCTCACTCTAATATTAATACTTTTATTTCACATTAGAAAATATCACTCTGTCCATATGTGCCGAAAATTCGTACCAAAAAAAAAAAAAAAAAAAAAAAAAAACAAAAAAAAAAAAAAAACACAATCTGACAAGCCAAGAACGCTTCAAAATCGGTTTACATGGGCACGAAAATCGACTGTGGAACTGGAAAACCGCTTTAGAGAAGTGGATATCCAGAATCGATTTTGGAGTGTTTACATGACCAACCAAAAGCGGAATTGGAAAATCGGATTACGAAATCCGGTTTTGGGATCCCATGTAAACGGGGTGATAATGTTCTGGGTCAGCTAAGATGCGGGACGTCGGCTTGAGTTTTGTGACGTCACGTCATCTCCCCTCTGGTCTTCACACCTGCGCGCTGGGTGACCTGGCGGTGCGTAGCGACTTTGGTAGGAGCGCGCCCATCAGACAAAAGAATGCGTGCGTGGTCACGGGAGGTCACGGCGGGAACCGGTTCCCTGCCCGGGCGGCCTGTAAGGCACGGAATGCCACAGCCACAGGCAGCGAGCCAGCGCGGCCGACCAGAACGCCACGCAACGCAACGGCCCTCACCGGCCAACACTTTGCCTCGCAAAGGGGCCACATGTTCGCCTTCGTAACACGGATTTCACAACTGAGGGACTCGGAGCCCGAGTACCGATTTACTAAAGCCGCAACGGTGCCCTCACTCGTGCGAATCTACGTGCGTTGCAAAAGCCGGGCGCAGGACGAAATCCTCCCAACGGCAGGTAGGCGAACAGGGGACAGGACTGAATCCTCCCGAAGTACTCTAGCACAATGGCACCTCCTGCAGCTACCAGCCCCCAGCCCCCACTCCCACCAACCAGTGTTCAGCGTTCATTCATATTGTCATCCGGTATGGTCATTGTTGATCACATAACAAGTGTTGAAGTCTGGCAATATATATCTCGTCTCCATGCTTAAGTTTCTCTACTGCTCCTACCGTTTCTTCCAAAGTTGCAACATCATTCGTGCTGACGAATTTGGTGAGTTTTTGTTGTTGTTGTCTTATGTAATGTTTACGTTTGAAGCTTTTTACCCAGGTACCACTAGCAATAAACAAATTTTTGTGGAAAAAATACTCGAATACAACTGTCATTCTCCATTGTTGTAATGTTTTCGTTGTACTTGTTTATAACAGCCTCATGCTTCCTTATATCTCTTCCACGTTTTCGAGTTGATTAATGGATTTTTTTTCTCGTGTTACCTTTTTCTACTTATTACCTTCCGATTAGATTAGATTTTATTAGAAACTACAGATGTTCATAACTTGCTTCTATTCACGTTAAGTCAAGCCAGTTCAATAAGACTCATGTTCCGCCCTCCCGTTGAAAGCAGAATTTCTTCTTCCTTAGGAAAAAAATTAGCCTGCCTTGTCCTCTGTTTATAATTCGACGCTGTATCAAATAAACTTGTATACCAACTGCTGAAAATGTTGCACAGATCTGTAGATTGTAAGAACCCAAGTTAACTCTAAAGTTAACTGGGGCTTAATTCTCACTCTTACTTTACTGTACAATGTAGGAACGTACACTGGAACAAATGCTAGATAGCTTTGTTTGCCTGGAATATTCATAAAGGCCTGGTCACACACTATGGTCTCGGGCCGCCACCAACTACCTGCTTAATCAGGTTATGGGAGGATTCAGTCCCGTCCTTTTCGACACCCTTGCAGGCTCGGGAGGATTCAGTCCTATTTTTCTGACCGCGCGAGGAATGGATCCTGCGCCCCAGAAGCCACAGTGCTATCAAACCCAGTCCGCCCTATTCGCCCACCAATCCCAAACGGCGGTGGATTACGGTCTCCCCGGCAGACACCGCCTTTCTTGACTGTTTTCAAGGCATTCGATACGGATTCGAAATATTTCACCCGTTTCAGGACATTGAAATAAATCCAACGGCACATTTCAAAATTTGTGCTAGTCCGGAATTCGAACCCGGATTTCCTGCTTTGCGCCAGCGGATGCCCTAACTATTTTTTTTTTTTTTTTCGTCCTTCAGATAGATCGATGCTTTGCGGTCTACATATACATATATACATTTACATATATACTCTGCAATCAACCGTAAAGTGCGTGGCGGAGAGTAGATTGTACCACTATTAGGCATTTACTTTGCTATTCCACTCCCAAATAGAACGACGGGAAAAAGAATGCCTATATGCCTCTGTATGTGCCCTAATTTCTCCTATCTTGTCATTGTGATCATTACGAGAACTGTAAGTAGGCGGCAGCAAGATCATTCCGCAGTCCGCTTCAAATTCCGACCCTCTCAATTTCCTCAACAGAATTTCTCGAAAAGAACGTCGGCTTTCCTCCATCGAACCCCAATTGAGTTGCAGGAGCATTTCCGGGACACTCGCGCATTGGTCGAACCTACCGGTAACAAATCTAGCTGCTCGCCCCTGAACCGCCTTTATGTCTTCCTTCAAATCGATCTGCTGCGGATCCCAAATACTTGAGCAATACTCAAGACGTGGTCGTACAAGCATTTTACAAGCGGTCTCCTTTACAGATGAAGTACATCTTTCCAAAATTCTCCCAATGAACCGAAGTCAGCTGTCCGCCTTAACTCACAACTGCCCTTACATGTTCGTTCCATTTCGTATCGCTCTGCAGTGTTACGCAGAGATATATGAACGATGCGACTGCATCAAGAAGCTCACTACTAATGCTGTATTCGAACATTATGGGATTGTTTTTCTTACTCATGCGCATCACCTTACTTTTTCTAAATTGAGAGCTAGCTGCCATTCTTCGCACCAACTACAAATTTTGTCTAAGTCAACCTGTATGCTATTACAGTCAATTAAAGACAACACCCTCCCATACACCACAGCATCATCAGCAAACAGTCGCAAATTACAACTTACTCTGTCCATCAGATCATTTATATAGATAGAAAATAATAGCGGTCCTATCACACTCCCCTGGGGCACGCCTGACGATACACTCGTCTCTGATGAACACCCGCCGTCGAGAACAATGTACTGCGTTCTATTACTTAGTAAGTCTTCCAGCCAGTCACAAATCTGTGAACCTAATCTATAAGCTCGTATCTTCGTTAGCAGTCTGCAGTGTGGCACCGCGTCGAACGTCTTTTTGTAGTCGAGAAAAACACAATCCGCCTGTAGCCCTTCATCCGTGACTCGCAAGATGTCATGGGAGAAAAGGGAAAGCTTTCACACGAACAATGTTTCCTAAACGCGTGCTGATTCTTGACAAAGAAGCTTATCCGTCTCAAGGAAATTTACTATATTTGAACTGAGAATATGCTCCAAAATTCTGCAGGAAACTGATGTCAACGATATTGGCCTCTAATTGTGTGGGTCAGTTCTTTTACCTTTCTTATAAACCGGAGTCACCTGCGCTTTTTTCCAATCACTAGGAACTTTGCGCTGAGTTCAAGATTCGCGATAAATGCAAGCTAAGAAGGGGGCCAACGCCGCAGAATACTCTTTGTAAAAACCGAACTGGTATTCCATCCGGACCAGGAGATTTTTTTGTATTTATGTTTTTCAGCTGCTTCTCTACACCGGAAATACCTATTACTATGTCCTCCATTTGTTCATGTTCGTTCTGGGTTGTTCGTTGCTCAGTCTTATTATCGTAGAGGGCCACTACGGTCGGGGGTTCGAATCCCCCCTCGGGCATGGATGTTTGTGCCGTCTTTAGTCTCAGCTAGTTCATAAGTAGTTTGTAAGCTTAGGGACTGATAATCCCGTAGTTAAGTCCCATAAGTTCTACAAACATTTGAACATTTGATTTGATCTGTATAAAAGTGAAAGCACACTCATTGAGTCACAGACTAAACACGAAATCTCGAAAACTACTTCACCTATGAAGCTGAAATTTGGCAGGAATGTAGTTTATAGGTAGAAAACGTCAGCTAAGAAAGTATTTTCTGATAGGTGCCTGGCGGAGCATACTTCTCTTACAGACTCACGAAATCAACAGTTTGATTTCGATCTCTACGAAATTTCGTGTGCTTGACCTTCAAAACAAGAGGAAGGTCATCGTCTACCTTAGGTTCCATACGGTGCATGGGGGAGGGTACTTTGCAACATAAAAATGCATCCCTAAATATCTTGGTCATAACTTAAGAACGGCTCGACCGATTTCACAGATCCATTTTATTTATTTATTTTATTTTATTCTTTTTTATTTTATTATTATTTCGTTATTCTCACAACAAGGGTTGTATGAAATAAAACTGGAATATTCGAGAACAACGAAATGCGTTTTTCAATGTGACCCTGCGTTTCTGTTGCGTAGAAATGTATCGTTTTGTTCCGATATTGATGACATTTTGCACACTCTGCCTTAAGAACAAGAGGAATGTCACTGCCCGTATAAAATTTCGTTCGGTGCACGGTGGATGGTATTTACGGAATTTTACAAAATGCATAGTTTTGCTCCAAACTTTATGAATATTTACACACACGACTAAACCAAGAGGAAGATCACTGGGTACATTAATGTTTGTGTGATACCTGACAGAGGGTACTTTGCCGAGAGAGGGAAAGGTGGAAACGAACAGACAGATGGGAGAGAAAGAGGTGGATGCAGAGAGAGGGCGGAAGGGGATGTGGACTACGAGAGTGTAGGATAAACAAACACCTTGGCTACGCCGGGTTTACAGCTAGTAATAATATAATTTTCCAGGTTCGTAAAGAGGAATATTAAAAAACTCTCTGCCAAATATGTTGTTACTGGAGTTTGTATTAAAGACGTATTAAATTACAAGATCACGCGTAAAACTGTGGAATTTTTTTTTTTTTCTTTTTTCTTTTTTTTTGACGCTACGTCCTCTGAAGTATGTGTCCTGCTACATTATAGTATATTAAGTACAAAGTGCTGCAAAGTATGTCGCCATAGAGTTAGTAACAAAAGCGTAATAAATCGATAGGGCCGTTTTTCATGAATCGAACTGTTTATGACGTCATATGAATTATGCCAAGTGAAGACGCGTGAAACTCTTTGGTATTGCCAACAGTTGGTAGCTGGTTCCCAGACTTATAAAAACTCATTCCTGATGATATAAAGGGTAGCGGTAGCTACGCTATTGCTATTTCTGCAGCCTGGCCTCCTGTTGGTTATCAAACCATCCTTGGTGCCGGCGTTTGCACGTCGTCCTTTACTGAGCCCCAGGTTCATTTTTGGCCAGCTGCCAGGGAGAAACAATGGAATGCCGCCCAGCAGGCGAGCCCATGTTTCTTTCTCGGCGTTCTTTCTTTCTCCTTCCGCACTACTCTCTGTTTCGCTCTCGTCTTGCAGGTGTTTCTGAAGTAATCTCCCAACACACCTTTTCCCTCAACGTCTCCTGTAATCTCTCTCTCTCTCTCTCTCTCTCTCTCTCTCTCTCTCTCTCTCTCTCTCTCTGTGTGTGTGTGTGTGTGTGTGTGTGTGTGTGTGTTTGTGCTGTCGCGTGTGTTTTGCGCACACAGTAAAGCAACATTTGAACTACAGTAGCTTAGCTTTTTCATTCCTGTCGAGTTCTTGCTGGCTGTTCCCTCTACACCATATTAGAGATTAGACTAGATTAGACGAATAGTTGCTCCATAGTTCATAAATACATTTCGCAATGATGTGGAACGTATCAGTTTAAAAATGGTGTATCTACATTACACTCACCAGGTCCTAGAATTTTAATGTCACTTTCCACTTCTTTCACCTCTGGCAGTATTGTTGATGTGAAAAATACCGAGTAGCACCGTGGTTCGGAACGCACGTTAAACTGTAGGGCCCCCTATAACTGGCAGGGTAAGTCAGTTCAAAGGTCTGAGGAAAGCAATGGCATACCACCTCCAAACAGGACCATGCCTAGTGAAGCACTGAAGTGTTGAAACACTCTTCGGATATTATCAATATTTTCTCGCAATTGCGAATTTCTTTTAGCGTCACTGTATAAGGTATGGATGATCTGCCAAATGGTGACATATGAAAATTTGTGCCGGGACGGGACTCGAACCCGGGTTATCAGTTTGATAATATTATCATCACTGTAATTCGCCAGCCTACAGTAATTTAACAGATACCTAAACTTGACCATGACGATAACAGCGTAGGTTAATGCCTCGTTGTTTTCATTCTCCCTGGTGTGGGAATACAGATTAAGCTGCGAGTGCTAAGGGATGGATGCAGTTGACTCACATGTGTGCAGTCAGTGTGTCATATGGAAGTTTCATATGTCACCATTTCGTAGAACATCCATACCTTATACAGTGACACTAAGAGAAGTTCGCAATTGCGAGAAAATATTAATAATATTATCATCACTGTAATTCGTCACCATACAGCACTTTTAGGATAGTTGACTGCTTTACCTATCATTGTGGGAATCCAATATAGGCTGCCAGTAAGAGGAACTAATGGGCTAGGGACGCTACCATCGTAGTGTGCTGAAAGATCAGAATCTGGGTTGGAAGAGAAACGTGGCCACTTGGCCTAATTGTTTGAAGCCAGGTGCAGTGGTTCAGCGCGCGAGGGGGGATTCGAACCCCCGACCGTAGTGGCCGTGCAGACCGTGACTGAAGCGCCTCAGTCCCCTCGGCCACCTTTTATACAGATAGAGATTAAGAAAAGAGATTGCTTAATTTTGGATGCAAGAGAATTAAGGGAGAGTTGCAGACAAAAATAAATAGTAACATGCCAATCTGTAATGCTAACTTAATTTGATACAAGGTCATGCCTGATGCGACAGTTTTACGGCATCTACAGCGAAACTGTTGTGAGCGGTAGACTTCTTTTCGTTTCATGATTTTGTGGGGGAGGGGGACGGACGTAGTTACAAAAACGCTCCATAAACACCGGAAATTACATGTAAACTTTGTTGCACGTCCCTAACCACTCCCATTTTCTAATAATTCTCGCGTAAATCTGGGTATTCTCACGCGGCAGCCTCTCATTATTTATGACGTCTTCTCTTGAGCTACGTGTCGTGCTCTTTTGTTTTTGGGTCAGGAACCGTCGTGGACGTACGGTAAACAGTTCACCAAAGTTTCATTGCAATCGAATGAATGGTTTATAAACACATAGACGACATACAGACAAACATTCACATATACATTTAGAAGATACGAGACATATTTCTTTCAGGAGATCTGACGTCCTAAGTATAGAAGTGTATGAAAACGGAAATTAAATGGATAGAGATTTGAAAAGAAGATGGTAGACAGAGAGAGAAGAGACGGGCAGACCAAGATAGGAATATATACGCAGCCAGGCATTAGGTGAGATATCTAGGTTTCGTATTGTCATCGGCAGATGGAACTAAAATGGTTCGACATGTTTTATCAGTTCTACGGGGCGAAGACAACAACATTACGGTAGCCGAGATAGTGGTAACAACAGAAAGTCGCAGAGGGCGTTGGTGTTGACTCGTGTTTACTCTACTCAGGCAGTTGGGTTCAGGCAGTGTAGTGAGCAGGCAGTGCAATGCAACAACAACTTGAGTTACCTGAAGCTGCGGCGTGGAGAGCCATCGGAAGGCTGGAAGCAGGACAGACACAGAGGGAGGTGGCTGCAGCCGCAAAGTGTAATTTCCAGGACACGAACACGATTAAAAAAAAAAAATAATAAAAGAAATGTTTGTAAATCTATCGGACTCAACTGCTGGGTTATTAGTCCGTAGCTTACAGACTACTTAAACTAAGGTAAACTAACCTAAGGACAACACACACACCCGATAAGGGACTTCGAACCCCCGACTGCGAACTGCCGCGCGCACCAGCAAGAGATAACTTTATCTTCGGTTAAAAGCTCATCGAGACAGCTGCAACGCACCCTCCAGGCAGCAACAGGATGCGTGCGATATCAACACAAAACAGTCCGAAATCGCGTTCGGGAATGTGGCCTCTAGGCACGAACGCATATGGTGTGTGCGCCATTAAAACCACGACACAGTTTAGCTCGTAGAAACTGGGCGGAGGATCATCAATATTGGACCGAGCGAGGTGGCGCTGTGGTAACGCACTGGACTCGCATTCGGAAGGATGGTGGTTCAAATCCACCTCCGACCATCCAGATTTAGGTTTTCCGTGATTTCCCTAAATCACTCCAGGCAGATGCCGGGATGGTTCCTTTCAGAGGGTACGGCCGACTTCCTTCCCTATCCTTACCCCAAACTCCGAGCGTTAGCTCCGTCTCTAATGACCACGCTGTCGATGGGACGTTAAACCCTAAGCTTCCTTCCTCCATCAATATTGGAGTCTTAACTAGTGGTGCCGGGTTCTATTCAGAGGTGAGTCAAGATTTTCTGTTCAGCCGAACAACGGTCGTTCTCCCGCTTATGCGCAGAAAACGTAACCATATCATGGCAGGAGTCAGTATGGTCACTCAGAATGGAGCTTTGGTTGCTCAGAGGTATAGAGACGACATATTTCGACATTTTGTTGTGCACTACGCTGGTGCCATAGTAGATGGGTTCCTTCTGGTGGACCCCACAGAGCTGCACTGGTGGACAACACGGTTGAAGCTGAGGGAACTGAACGAATGTAGTGGCCAGCTTGTTCACCGGTTTAAACCCTCTTGATCATGTCTGGGATGCACTTGGCAGACGCACTGCAGCCAGGCAGCACCTCCCACAACGGCTGCAGAGCTGGGGATTGCTCTCAAGGAAGAAGTATCCCCCAAGAGCTGACTGATAGCCCCACAGCGCCCATGCCACGCAGGTGTGCAACTGTTCGGGCCTCACGACGTGATCACATACAATATTAGAGGGCAACGAGAATGATTTTTTTCACTATTACTGCAGCTCCATGGTGCCTCGCTCTGAGTAAGGGCCAAGCAAACCTCCACTACACAGACAGCAAAATTGTGTCACACACGAATTACAGCTGTATAGAATCTTCTATCTATATATATCTAAAAATGAATCCCTGTTCGTTAGTCTCGCTAAAACTCGAGAACGGCAGAACCGATTAGGCTACTTTTAGTGCTGAAATATTCGATTAAGTCCAGGGAAGGTTTAAATACGGAAAAATTGTCCGGAAAAGGGAAAATCGGGAAAAACTGAAACAGCTTTTTCCAGTGAGCTATCAATACCGTTCGTCCAATTGCGATATAATCTTGCACATTTCATGTTGAAAGCAAGAGGAAGGTTTGCATCAAATAAAAATTTGGAAAAGTCGCCCGGAAAGTAGGAAAATTTAGGAAAAACCGAAATCAATTTTTTTCTATGAAAAAAAAATCAATTGTCACGTGGTTGTAATAGCATCAGTTGAGTACGGCTTGACAGGGCAAGGTTTGTATGAAATAAAAATTTTGGAAAATCTACCGGAAAACTGGAAAATTTGAGAAAAAATGAATATGTGTTTTTCACTGTGTTTTTGATTGAATTCAGCACGACGGGGAGGTGAAATTCTTTATTTGTTTTGTTCATTCTGTTGTTGGAAAAGTTTTCAGTAAAAAAATGGGACAGTTAAAAAGGAACGTCGCAAAATTCGAACCAAGCTCCTTTTTTCAATGTGTTTCTAAAGGTACTCAACACTGTAAGTTGACAACCATTCATCCGATTGCGATAAAATTTTGATCATTTGACGTTCATTCGTCTGATTGCGACAAAATTGCATATTTGACGTTCACAGCAAGAGTAACGTTGTTATGAAATAAAAATTTGGAAAAGTTTCCCGGCAGATTGAAAAAAAAGAGGAAAAAAAGAAAAACAGATTTTTCTATGAAATATTAATAACATTAATCTGATTGCGATAAAATTTGGCACATTCTGCGTTCAAAGCGAGAAGAAGGTCTGAGTGAAGTAAAAGTTTGGAATAGTTGGCCAGAAAATAGGAAAATGAAGACCAGATGACACTCTTAAGGAGGTTGATGCGACAGGCAAGTTCATCATCGGTGAAACGCAATGCTAACACGTGTGTAGTTTGTTACATTTGCTAAGAGGAAAACGACGTCGCATAACTGTGGGACAGGGCTAAGAAAGGGCATTTTCTTGTCCCAAGAGTGCAAATGTTCAAATGTTTGTTGAGCTTATGGGAGTCAACTACGGGGTCATCAGTCCCTAAACCTACAAACGACTTATGAACTACCTTATACTAAAGACAGCACAAACATCCATGTCCGAGAGGGGATTCGAACTCCCGACGGGGAACGGTCTTGCGCATCGAAACATAGCGGCTCAATGAGCTCGGCCACTCCGCCGCGGCTGAAAGGTACCCTCTCATCGTCTCCGGTGCTCTTAACGGTACTGTGCGGTGTAACTTGTAGTGGGACGGATTATTGTCTCCGCTACATATCTCATGTCAGCTCAGTTTGTGCAGGATAACTTACTTATATTTGTGTTCTTAAATGATTTTTATGTAAATGGTTAATGTTATATGATTCTTAAAGAAGTTTTTTGTATGTCTTTTTTATGTTTCATGTACTGTGAGGCGAGTCAACCTACGAGGGCAACATCTTGGACGCCGATTCCAAGGAGTAAATATCCGGCCACATCAAGTCGCGGGTCGACGGCTACGAGGCAAGAAGATGTTGATCTCTGCGGTTGTCGTCGCAAGAGTTGACATTTTTATAGAAGATTCATGTTAAAACAACAAATTTTAAAAGTCAGTTCCCTTTATAAAAAGCTTTATAAAAAGCAATAAATGTTATCGTCTTTAAACTTGACGAAAGTGTCAGAGTACATCATTTATGAAGAATTATTTAACGATAAAGAATATATTAATGAATCGAGGAGAATATTTAATTTAAATATTCTTCAATCTGAAGGAAGATTTTTTATGAATTTTTATTAGTGGAAAAGTTACGTCAAGAAGACTTCGATAAATGTTTCTTTTAGAACTTTGATTAATCGATCATACACATCGATCGATAATCATTGAAGAAATATTTTTTTATCTGTGGCTATAGTAACGACCACAAACTGAAGAATTTCTTTTGATCGTCTTATCTATGAGAGAACTTAGAAATATTTTAACAAGAGTGACTGTTAAAGACTTCTTCCCTCGGCGCAAGAATCTGATTTTGAAATATTGCAACGTATAAAGATTTTATATGAACATATTTTTTTTAAATTTTATATAAATTTTTATGGGCGAGTGGACACCTCACGGATTACGAAGTCTGACACGGCCACATTCAACCCTAATCATACAAGACGAGTGCTTTTGAAGATAAGGTTCTAGCACACGTTCCGCCGCACGAAGAGATCGTTCCGCCGCAAACTGCAGAATTCCCCGTTGCGAGGAAGCGGTAAGTCTTGTAAGGAGTGCTGACAGGGAAGAACTTGCGGGTGGCCCTGTGGCTACTTACGAGGGGAGCTGTGAGCTCCCACCGCCCCCTCTGATGCCGCGAGGGTTCCACCCCCCCCCCCCCAGGATCAAAAGACAGCTGCCTCGCCTGGGTAGGAGGTCCCACCTCTCGCTATGAAGGGGGAGCCTCAGCAGGGATACGGCCAGAGAAGGAAGTGCTGTACAGGGCGAATACAACGTCAGGGGGCGGAGATGGCGCAGGGGTGATGTTTGCACACCCTCTTCCCTTCCGCCAGCTGACACGTATTTTTCAGACGTGATTGTGCAAGCAACATCAAGATCTGACACCAATGCAGCTACGTACACGACGGATGGGAATTTCGATTTTAATAGGAGATAATATACTGCGAGAAGAATCTGACAGAACACTAAAAGATTTTAGTAGAAAGAAGGCCGCTGGAGTAGATGATGTTCCTTCTGAACTGCTATTATCGGTTAGATGTGCCAGTCATGAAGAAATTGTTCCACCTGGCATGTGAGACAGGGGAAATACCATCAGACTTCAAGAAGAATATAGTGATTCAAAATCCGAAGAAAGTACGTGCAGAGAAATGTGAAAATTACAGAACTATCAGTTTAATAACTAATGGTTGGAAAATACTAACACGAATTATTTACAGCCGAATGGAAAAACTGGTGGAATCCGACCTTGGGAATGATCAATATGGATTTAGGAGAAATGTAGGAACCCGTGAGGCAATACTCACATTACGACTTATCTTAGATTATGGCAGAGGTGCACACAGGGAGAGGGGGGGTGAAAAATTAGTACTTTTGGCTACCTGGAGGGATCTTCATAAAAAAAAAAAAAATTACAAAACGTGAAAAAATAAAAACAATAAACCAATGTTTACATACAAAATAAATTTATCTTCCGAATCTAGGATCTAATATCGCGGGTGTGGAGGGGGTGGGATGGCGAGTCGTTGACCAAGGGGGGGGGGGGAGGCAGCTATGGTATGAGGAAAGGAAAACCTACGTTTTTACAATTTGTGTATCTGGAGAAAGATTTGTGAATGTTGACTGGAATTGTTGTTGTTGTGGTCGTCAGTCCGGATACTGGTTTGATACAGCTCTCCACCCTATACTATCCTGAACGTGCCTCTTGTAGGCCAATCAGAAGCTGACCAATAGGGAGCACTCTTCGGGCTGTTCATGTCTACCACGCCGGCCGCGGTGGCCGAGGGGACTGAGGCGCTCCGATCACGGTCTGCACAGCCACTACGGTCGGGAGTTCGAATCCCCCCTCGGGCATGGATATTTGTGCCTTCCTTAGTCTTAGCTAGTTGATAAGTAGTTTGTAAGCTTAGGGACTGATGACCCCGTAGTTAAGTCCCATAAGTTCTACAAACATTATTATGTCTACCACAGCACCAGCTTAGACAGTCAGTTGCTCCTGACGAAGGCGATGGCGGTAGTCGCCGAAAGCTTGCGCTTTTAATTGCCGTGGCAAGAAGTCCCAGAATGTTTCGTTCAAGAGTGTCGTCGCGGAAGACTTCGTACCCTATATATTTCTTCATAACTATTATAAAAGCATATGCTATAACGCAGTCTCACGTTTATGTGAAGCTAAACATTTTGTGAATCTCCAAGCTGAATTCATTTTCATCCACTAGACTAACTTCCTGCATTACGACACTTACGTTGTTTCTCGCCTCCAGATGCTGCCCTGCTTCTGGTTTCTGAAGCGCTGGTTTAGAGTGCAACTGCAAACAAAAGAGAATGACCGTTATTTGACATTGCAAGACGAAGGCGATCTAATTGTGTTAAACAAAAACTGAAAGAAAAGAACTTCAAATGTTTGTAAAGCTGAGACACCAAACTGCAGTAGTCATCAATACCTAGAGTTACGAACTACTTTAACGTATTAAAGATTAAAATTCTTCTGAGCTATTTGCCGCGTCATGTTGATAAAATGTTTCGAACGTTTCCGATCCTGTGGAAGGCTCTTGTAACGGATCCGAAACGTTGAAAATATTTTATCAGTATGACGCGGCAAATAGTTCAGAAGTATTTTAATTTTAACGATAATGACGACGAAAGCCTACGTTCTTACTTTAACTTGTGCTAAGAGCAACACACGTACCCATGCCCGAGGGAGGACTCCAACCTCCGACGGGGAGCAACCGCACGCTCCGCAGCAATGTGCCTTAGACCGCACGACTCAGGATGCCGCCTCACAACTTTACTTCCGCCAGTACCTCGCCTCCTACTTTCCAAACTTCACAGAAGCTCTCCTGCGAACCTTGCAAGACTAGCACTCCTGGAAGAAAGGATATGGTGGAGACATGGCTTAGCCACAGCCTAAGGGATGTTTCCAGAATGAAACTTTCACTCTGCAGGGGAGTGTGCGCTGATATGAAACTTCCTGGAAAATTAAAATTGTGTGCCGCAACCGGGACTCGAACCTGGGACCTTTACCTTTGCCTGCGCGTCGGAGGTTTGAATCTCACCTCGGGCATGGATGTTTCTGATGTGTTTAGTATAAGCTAGTTCATAAGTAGTTAGTAAGTTTAGGGACTGATTACGCCGCTGTTAAGTCCCAAAAGCTTTGAACGTGAGGGTACTGTGACGGACAGTGCGAAGTGGCCTTTACTAGGAGCGAAAGTGTCACAGAGATGATAAGGAAACTCCACTAGCAGACGCTGCAAGAGAGGCATTCTGTATCGCGGTATGGGGTTCTGTCAAAGTTCCGATAGCGGACGTTTCATGAAGAGTTAAACAATATCTTGCTTCCTCCTGCGTGTATCTAGCGAGGCAACGACAAATTAGGACCCACACGTAGGCACATTGAAAAGAGAAACCAAAGGAATTAAAATTAACGGGGAACGAATACACTGGATCCCTTTTGCAGATGATAATAGTAGTACTTGCTGTCTCAAAAAAAAAAAAAAAAAAAATGCAGTGTATGTTGCTAAAATTTGCCAAAATCCTAAGAGAATTTAATCTAAAAATTAATAAGAAGAAAACAAAAACTATGGTAGTTGGGAAGACAAAAGAAAAGAAAAAAGTTAATATTAAACTAGAAGATGTTCTAGAGCAGGTTGAGAACTTCTGTTATTTGGGGAGCACAATCACTGATGACAATAAATGTATCACAGATATAAAGAGAAGAATATCCTTGGCAAAGCAAGCTTTCAAAAATAAAAGGAATTTACTAACAGACAATGATATAAGCCTAGAAAGTAAGAAAAAGTTTGCCAAAACTTTTGTTTGGAGTGTTCAAAATGTTCAAATGTTTGGTAAGCTTATGGGACTTAACTACGGGGTCATCAGTCCCTAAACTTACAAACTACTTATGAACTACTTACGAACTAGGACGGCACAAATATCCATGCCCGAGGGGGGATTCGAACCCCCGACCGTAGTGGCCGTGCTGACCGTGACTGGAGCGCCTCAGTCACCTCGGCCACCTGTTTGGAGTGTCTTAACATATGGCTGTGAAGCGTGGACTCTGGGAAAGGCAGAGAAAGAGACTGGAACCAATGGAAATGTGGATATGGAGAAGAATGAGCAAAACAAGCTGGGCAGATAGGAAAAGTAATGAACAGGTCTTTAGAGAAGTGAATGAGAACAGAACTCGGCTAAATAATGTACGAAGAAGAAAATCAAAAATGATAGGGCACATAATAAGACACAACCAGTTCCTAAACAATGTATTTGAAGGAAAAGTTTTAGGGAAAAACCAAGAGGCAGGCCAAGGGCAACGTATTTTAATAACATCAAAGAAGATATGGGGATAAAATCGTATGAAGAATTGAAGAGGATGACAATGGAGAGAGGGACGTGGCTAAATCGACGAGGCATGTCCTTTAGTTTCTGATGATGACGTAGGCACACAGACAATCATTTTCTCCGAGACTGGGAGGAAATGACAATTGTATGCAAAGTACTCTCCGCCATTCTCCGTGATGTGGCTTGCGGGGTACGGATGTATACTTAGATGTTCCTTCAACACCCGCAATTAAGAGTACAGTAGAGAAATGTGATGAAAGCTGTTCGATGAACCCTCAGCCATGCACCGTACATGTAATTTACAGAGTACTTAAGTAGATGTAGAATTGTCTAGTATGCAGGGGGTCCCGAGTTTGACTTCAGGCTCCGGCACAAATTTCATATGGCCATGTTTCCAGCAGCTGAGTATGATACCCGAAACAAAGGCGTAGTCAGAATTTGATTTCGGGCGGGGGGCAGGTGTTTAAAGAAATGGACATCGTTAAAAAAAATAAAAAAGGTGGTGTTTATTGTTAAAAGAACTCAAAACGGACGTTCACGGTTCTTGATTTTCTTCGAACAGGTTGTCGCGTCCTTGGTATACACCTGACAACAATTTTAACAGGCGTAGTTCCAGCAGAGTTGAAGGGGGTTTGAGTATTGCAGTCGGGACGTTGACGACAAAGTGGTGTTTTCTTTTGAGCTTCCCTTATCCTACCTTTGTAGCGGAGATGAGAGGGGGGGGGGGGGGAATCTCTTGAGCGGCTAAGAGGGCTTAATTGGAACTGGGATTCCTTTGGACAAGTGAGGAGGAATAATAATAGGAATGGTTAGACTTGAAGTTCAAAAATGTTCAAATGTTTGTAAAACTTATGGGACTTAACTACGGGGTCATCAGTCCCTAAGCTTACAAACTACTTATGAACTAGCTAATCCTAAGGACGGCACAAATATCCATGCCCGAGGGGGGATTCGAACCCCCGACCGTAGTGGCCGTGCAGACCGTGACTGGAGCGCCTCATTCCCCTCGGCCACCGCGGCCGGCAGACTTGAAGTATATTTACTATTAGGGTCGCTTTAAACTAATCTATTGAATAAAATACACAATTTATGTGACGTCTCAGAACCTTTCCCCTTATGATATCTACTTTTACTCTGCAGATTTAGTCAGATTCTCAAATCCTTCTTTACTATTCTTTGTCATTCCAACCTGGGAACTACTGTCCGCTTTTTTCAGGAGATAAGTCCAGTACCATGACTTGGTCCCAATTAATTACGAAATCTACTTATGGGCTACTTTTGACAAAATCCAAGTATCTCTGTTCAAGACTAGTCCAATGGAAATTACAAGTTCTACTCTACCCCACTGTTTCTCCTAGTGCCAACTGGAGTGCTACCGTCTTCTCGTAGTTGAAGCTCTATCCGCCCACTAGTAGCGACCGCTACTGTCAGTGAGCTGCGTCGTCGATAGCTTTTGGCCGCCACTCTCAAAGACCCCCTTCATGAGGTCGGTGAGGGATATGATTAGCCAAGCCAGTGCACCAAACTTAGCTCTCTCAAGCACCTAGATCATGAGATCACTGAGATCTGTGCTCGGGGTAGCGAGTCCAGTACACACTGCTCTTGAATCTCTGGCGTGTGCCTTTTATATCCGATTTCTAGACCCCCTTTGCACACGTTCCCCTCCTTCTCGTCCTTTGACGCAAATGTTCCAGAATGTTCCGGTCTGCCTGCGACACGTGTCCAGGTAACAACTGGTCGTGCGCCTACACGCATTCACGCGTCCTTTGGCTCTACTCACGGCGTGTCGTCTCGTCGGCGTCAACTGCCAACCGATTTTTGACTGAATAACTCTATCAAGAAATGTCCATTTTTCTAAATCTTCTTTTTTGTTACATTACTTCTTACTCTAGATTTCTCTGAGGACCTGACAAGCTGTACTCCTGGGTACGTTCATGCTTCAGTAACCAGTCTAAAACTTGTATGAAGGCACTGACCGTCTTGTCGCACAGTGGAATAAATCTGCTAACAGTTACGGCGATTATTTTCGTAATAATGAACACTACAAACTTTTTTTTTTTTTTTCCTATCTGGCTCGTTTTAGTTTTGCTGCCCACCGTGTATCGCCCAGGTCGATCTATAGTGCATATTCGAGTTCAATCATTCTTATCTGGAGCAAACTCTGCGTAAGCGAACAGCAATGCTGTGCTATTGTCGAAATAAAAGAGCATATCATTAGCGTAATTCATCTATTATTGTTCGTTATCGCAGAATCAAACTGTTACTGTGGTAGTTTTTTCGATTTCTCTTTATCCTTATGGCCCAGCTACTCCCAGCCTGCTTACTACAACGCAAGTGCTTTCTTTGCTGTTTCCCTCAAACTTATTTGAAGCATAAAGAGATAATTTCGCTTCGTTTCGGAGGTTCAATTGATCGCATACTGAAGATGCATCCACAATGGACCCCGCTTGTAGGGGAACACTTGTGTTTGATGTCAAGAATGAGCAGCGGAATAGCACCTCGGAAATTAAGATATTGGAACATTCCTGTTTAAGGTGATGTAAATATCAATGCAAATACAAATAAATAAATAAATCTATGGAACACAGAAACTGAATTAAAATTTTGTGACGTGAAGGAAATCGTGCTTACACTATTCCGAGGCGCTTTAAGCGCTAGTGATGCGGTGGTCTAGCGGTAAGACGTCTGCCTAGTAAGCATGAAGGTCCGGGTTCGATTCCTGGTCACATCACAAACTTTAATTCAATGCTTGAGATTTATCATTAATGTGTTTGACATATTCGAGACGTCTCAGGGATTCTTTATTTGTATTTACATAAACAGTTAACTGTTTGAAAAGAGGTAAGGGAGAACAGCTTTCGCGCATGCGTAATAATAGGAGAGCGCGGCGCTATCAAGTTTCCGTCCCGGTTCGGAAATATTGCAGATCCGTCACCGAAGGAAGTGAACCCTCCCTTCACTCATCTGAATCACCAGCCGCCGCTGAATTCTACCCCTATACGTGGTGCGGCGTCTGTTTTTACGGACATGTTCGGAAAAACAAACACCTCACGAACTATATATTTACGGATTTATTACGGAAAACAGCCGAGATCGCTTATAATTTTTATTTAGGTGACGGGTGTCGGCAGATTAAACTGCCATCTTCGTATCTTTAATCTGCCGAAACCGGTCACGTAAAAAAGCGATCTCTGCTGTTTTCCACAGCGAATTGATTGAACGCATCGCCCTCTAAATACGACAAACTTTTGTAGGTACTACTGGTTTGCGACTGGCGTCGGACGCGCTGAGCTGCTAGCAGACGCCGTCTGGCGTGTTGTGCGTCCGATGCCGCTTCTGACGGGCTGGGCCAGCTCCCCCTGTAGAAGAAAGCCTGCGCATGACGTCACAACATGGCGGCGGTGAGGGGCTTAGAGTCTTCTGAAAGACTTGTAAACATTAGCAGTGCGCGCTGTTTGTAGTGCATTCTTTCGTTCAGGAGTGTAGTTACTACGTAAATCGGTGTTGTGTACGGTGTGATCGCTACGCTGGACGATTTGTGTGTGAGAGAACAACGTGTGAACTCTTTTTTTACTGACAAAATGCCGTTTCGCTGTTCTGTGCCGAAATGTAGAGGAAATTACGACTGTGGCCCAAAAGTTATCGTCTTTAAACGTCCGGAGAAGAATAAGCTAATGGGGGCGCTTACGTAAATAAAATGAATCGCAATATCCAACGGTAAACAGTCATGACTTAAAACTCTTTTATAAGGTCAAACAAAAACGAAAACTTACTCATTAACTTGAAGAAGGAGCCAAGTTATCCTGGGAATCCTTGATATCCATTTCTTCTTCGCCGGACGTTTAAAGACGGTAACTTTTGGGCCACAGTCGTAATTTCCTCTACATTTCGGCACAGAACAGCGAAACCGCATTTTTTCAGTAAAAAAGAGATCACACGTTGTTCTCTCACACACAAATCGTCCAGCGTAGCTATCACACCCTACACAACACCAATGTACGTAATAAATACACTCAAATGTTTTGTTTGTATAGTCTATGGGACTTAACTACGGGGTTATCAGTCCCTAAATACACTCCTGAACGAAAGAATCCTTTATAAACAGTGTGCATTGCTAATGTTTACAATCTTTCGGAGGACTCTAAGCCTCTCCAAAAAATGTTCAAATGTTTGTAAAGCTTAAGGGACTTAACTACGGGGTCATCAGTCCCTAAATTTACAAAATACTTATGAACTAATTACGAACTAGGACGGCACAAATATCCATGCCCGAGGGTGGATTCGAACCCCCGACCGTAGTGGCCGTGCAGACCGTGACTGAAGCGCCTCAGTCCCCTCGGCCACCGCGGCCGGCTAAGCCTCTCCCCGCCGCCATGTTGTGACGTCGTGCGCAGGCTTTCTTCTATAGGGGGTGCCGACTGGGCCCGGGGTGTGTGTGTGTGTGTGTGTGTGTGGTTGTGTGTGTGGTTGTGTCACGGCGGCGGTGACGTCACGCGCGGGCAGGGCGTTGTCGGCCGAGTATTGACGCGCGCCACGGCGCATGCGCGGCGCCGGCCGCTTCTGCGCATGCGCACGCGCGCCAGCCGCCCGCCCCACCGCTAGCCACACAATGCCGGGGCTCGCGAGTTCATCGCGCGCTGGCGTGTTCCCGATCCATTCGATTCGCCATCGGGCGAGTCTGCGCCAACATACGGTCACGCGCTAATTACGTGCCCTACATACACTACGTGCCGGCGCGTAAACTTTTAAGACATCGAAAGATTTTTGCTTACTAGCTACATAACTAGGGTTACCAGATGTCCGTCTTCAGAAAAGAGGACATTTCTAGATTAATAATAGAACCTCTCTCTCTCTCTTGTATTGACAACTCAATTAGTAGTGATATATCTACTGTATTATCAGCGTCTTGTTTGTAATACATCTTACGCAATTTGTTCATCTTCTTACAGATAAAGAAGCATGAAATGTTGAGACCCGTAGAACGAATTACAGGACTACACAGCAGTGAAGCCCTAATATTTCATCAACTCACCACTTGTAGTTATCGTCTTACGTGCCGAACATTTTTCCATACTTTTAAGATACCTTGCCGATCACCCCTGTTTTCACCTGAAATTTTTTGCGATGCAACATTTACGGAAACCATAGTAATGTTTACTGTAAAATCGTCACGAATAAAGTAACAGCTATGCTCCCATTTCGGATTAGGCCGACGTGACTATATACATGATTAGCATCTAGATTTATTTGCCGTACAAAGGCTCGCAATTAAGTATTAAAAAACTACTCAGTTTTTAAGACAAAAGCTTTAAATCGATTTTTTCAATACACTGTTTATGTAGTTAGGTCTCTTTGGTCCTAAACAGGCGAATGGTGAAACGGCAATGGTTACTGTGGCATCCGACCTTATTTGTATGAAGTTTTGAACAAGGTTTTAACTTATGTATAATGAACACTGCACAAGCTTTTGATCTTAAAGTCATAAGTGTGGTAGACAGAACTGCCGAGTCCCAGCACGAAGACTGAACGTCTTATTTTTGGGTGTCACACAACACTCCGACCAGAAAAAGGAGGGGAGAGTTTCATATTATACTACTGTATGTGTATTGCACTGTCTAGCATTGTTGCAGACGTATGTTTTTCATTGGCCGCCACGAAGTTCGTATTCCGCGACAATTGCCACGCCATTTCTTTCAACTGACCTCAAGAGCAGCGGCGGCACAGAAACGTGATTTTTTTTTTTTTAAATCACATTGTTTGAAGAAAGGTTAAATTCTCTAGAGTTAGTGATTGTGACAGTTCAGAGAGTTGTATTTACGTACTTTCAAGTTGACGCAGTTGCACAACGCAAAGAAGAGGACATTTCCCCATTTTGTTAAAAACCCGGCCGGACCATTTTTAGGGTCCAAAAAAGAGGACATGTCCGGGTAAAAGAGGACGTCTGGTAACCCTATACAAAAAGTCCTAATAAATGGGACATGCGAATGAATTAAAACGAACACAATAACACAAAAAATCAAAACGTAAAGAGACGTAGTATTTTCATATTCACGGAATGTGTGACATTAACTGCGAATGGGTAAAGCTGAAAATGTGTATCCAGCCGGTACTCGAACCCGGGTCTGCTGCTTTCTAGACAGCTACGTTGACCTCTACACCACTGGGGACTCAGCCATTACCAAACCTGCTCGGAATTACTGCAGTACGCCTCTCGTCAGATACAAATTCTCAACATTACCCCTGTCCACTAGAACGGAAATTAGTTTACAATAACTACGACCTTTTAGGCTGGAGGTTTTAGTGTATTGCAGAGTGCTGGGTTGATTGATACCTTTTCCTCCTGCAGCCAGTCACCTTTAGTCATCTGATCTGTCATTTAACTTCTTCACTCACATCTACCTTTTAGAAAAAAGTTACGATGTTACGACTTATCTTCCTTGTTTTTCGCTGTACGCAGGTTTTGTCTCAATTTGTTGAATCCTGCATTTCATATTGTGTTCTCCTCGTCGTGTAAAGGACTTTACTGACACTCGCCCGGGCGCTGAAAACCTCGCAGTTGAGCGCCTTACATTGATTTTCATCTTCATCTGTCATTCCCCTACAGCTTGGCCGTCAAGGTCAACGGACATCTATCCCCGTGACTTCTGGCTGTGGCGTTGTATGAAACGTGTTCAGTGGCCGCATACCGAATGTGGCTGAATTGAAGGCACGAATTACAGAACATTTCGACAGTGTGACCCCTGACACACTGCGGCCTGTTGTGGAAGAGGCTGTTTATCGCTTTAAACTTCTGACGAACAATAGTTGTCAGCATACTGAACATGACTTGGACAAGTCCCCGGTTTTTTACTTTTCGTGCTCTGTTTGCGTGTTTTTGATGTAAGCATACGGCGACCAATTTTTCAAAGCTCAATGCGGGACATTTCGATGATGTGAAGGAGGGCTAAGATCACATGACTCATTGTGCCAGTTATTCTGGAACTGGGAAAGAAATGTAGGCGAGCAGAGTAGACCTACTCATTTACGTTTAAAGTAACATATCTAACATTAGTGACATTTTATTCTTAATTTTCAATCTTTATTTACAGTGCATAAATCTTTTCTCATGCTTCTCTTTTGAATTATACATATTCTTTCTCCGTTACTTTTTTCAGATTACCGTCGTCTTTAGGCCTACTACTTTTATTTGTTCCATCTCTTAGAGCATCGTGCTCGACACATTTAGATAAGTAGCTCACTCCGCCCAAGGATTTATGTTTTGTAATAACTTCTACTTAAATTTGATAAAAACTGCTTTATAAAAGCATTTGAGGTACTCTGTTATATACGTTCTTTCGATAAAGTGAAGAGTTTAAATGTGCCTTACTGCATGCAATGCTCACCTATTTCCGTTGTTGCATTTTCAGTATTTCGCCACCTTTTCATTTCTGAAGATAGTAACATGAGTGCTAAGATTATATTTGCATGTCAGATTCTAACTACGTTTATACAGACTGTGATAATATTACATCATGTTTGCCACCTTGAACACCGAAAAATATTCCATTACACTTACTGAAACATACGAAGGCACAGAAAATATGCTAAATACATAATTATTTAATAAATCATCTTATCACCAAGTGCAGTACCAGCACTTTTCACTGCTAGCAAATTTGCCATTTTTAAATAGTCATATGATGTGCATCTTTTTTTCCCCTTTTTTTTCCTTTTGTATTTAATGTAAGAATACTGTCATTTATTCATAAATGATGCATTGTGCAGTTGACTTGCAAGCGGTATGACATAACATGCCGTACACAAATAGTTTCGACTTGTGCTCTTAGACCAAGAATTTTAAAATTGCGCTAATGCGGGACGCTTTTGCATACAAGGCAACGCTCCACACAAATGCCTTAAGAAGAGAACTTCCTTAGGCTTAAATCAATATTCGATGTTAACAAATTTCTCTTTTTCAAGAACGCTTTTCTACCCATTGCCATTCTGCATTTTATATCCTTTGTACTGCGACCATTATTTGTTATTTTACTGCCCAAGTAACAAAACTCATCTACATCCTTTATTGTTTCGTTACCTAATCTAATTCCTTCAGCATCATCTAATTTTCTAAGACTGCACTCCATTATCCTAGTTTTGCTCTTTTTAATGTTCATCTTATATGCACCTTTCAGCAAACTATCCATTCCGTTCAATTGCTCTTCCAGGTCCTTTGCTGTCTCTGACAGAATTACTATGTCGGCAAAACGCAATATTTTTAATTCTTCCCCCTGAACTTTAATTTCTTCTCCAAATTTCTCCTTGCTTTCATTTATAGCTTGCTCAATGTACAAATTATATTGGAGAAAGGCTACAACCATGTCTTACTCCCTTCCCAACCACTGCATCCCTATCATGCCCTTCAACTCTGACAACCGCTGTCTGGTTTTTGTACAAGTTGTAAATAACGTTACGCTCCCTATATTTGTACTCCTGCTTGCTTCAGAACTTGAAAGAGGGTATTCCAATCAACATTGTCAAAAGCCTTCTCCAGGCGTACAAAAGCTGCAAATGTAGGTTTGACATTCCTTAATCTATCTTCTAGGATAAGCCTTAAAGTGAGGATTGCCTCCCGTGTTCCTACATTTCTCCTGAATCCAAAGTGATCTTCCCCGAGGTCGGCTTCTACCAGCTTTTCTATCCTTCTTTAAATAATTCGTGTTAGTATATTGCACTGATGGTTCTGTAGTTTTCACACCTGTCTGCGCCTGCTTTCTTTTGAATGGGGGTTATAACATTTTTCTTAAAGTCTGAGGGTAGATCGTAGATTCCGATAAAACAGAAGACGGTGAGATGATGTTAATGCATACCATGCCGAGGTGACGTGTACTGAATCGTGCGTGATCCTGAAATTGAAGTCCAGGGCACGTAAGGATGGCGGCATAGCCGAGGCCGGTCAACAAGGCCCGAGGTGAGGCGTTGTGTGAAGGGGTGACAGAGGTCAAATGGGGGGGGGGGGGAGGAGGGGGGAGGGAGCGATGGCTGACGGCGTAGCAGGGGGGAGCCAGCTACTAATCTGCGTTTCCGGTTCCCTCTCATGTGCAGCTGTGGGGGAAGTCGAGAGAGAGAATGTGAGTGTGTGTGTGTGTGTGTGTGAGAGAGAGAGAGAGAGAGAGAGAGAGAGAGAGAGAGAGAGAGAGAGAGAATGTTCAAATGTTTACAGGCTATGGGACTTAACTACGGGGTCATCAGTCCCTAAACTTACAAACTACTTATGAACTACTTACGAACTTGTACGGCACAAATATCCATGCCCGAGGGGGGATTCGAACCCCCGACCGTAGCGGCCGTGCAGACCGTGACTGGAGTGCCTCAGTCTCCTCGGCCACCGCGGCCGGCAGAGAGAGAGAGAGAGAGAAAGAAAGAGAGAGAGAGAATCACTACGTTTACATGCAACACATCTTCCGGAAGACGAAAACCGATTTTCGTAAACCGTTTTTCGCTGTCGTGTTTACATGGCATAGCCTGAATCGGATTTCCAAGCTTACTTAACATGTCGGCTGGAAAATAGCTGATTCAGTTCCGTATTTAGTCCGCACAATCGGTATTTTTCTTTATTCAAATACACAGATTAATGTTCACTCTTATATTTATACTTTTATTTCACATTAGAAAATATCACTCTTTCCATACCCGCCGAAAATTCGTAACAAGAAAACACAATCTGACAAGCCAAGAACGCTTCAAAAACGGTTGCGTTTACATGGGCACGAAAATCGATTGTGGAATTGGAAAACCGCTTTAGAGAAGCGGATTTCCAGAATCGATTTTGGAGTGTTTACATGACCAACCAAAAGCGGAATTGGGAAATCGGTTTACGAAATCCGGTTTTGGGAGCCCATGTAAACGGGGTGAATGTGTGTGTGTGTGTGTGTGTGTGCGTGCGTGCGTGAAAGAGAGAGAGAGAGAGAGAGAGAGAGAGAGAGAGAGAGAGAGAGAGAGTACTTCTTGAATAGTGACAATTACTCTTGTGTAGTTCGCGAACAAACTAGTTCGGAAGAGCGCTCCCAGAGGCGAAGTATGCGAACTAGTTCGCAGATCCCTCGCCTCTTAGTTCGTCCGCTCGTTTTCCCAAGACTGACGGGGAACAGCGAGAGAACGCGAGAGCGCGCAGAATCGCGTGATTTCCTTCTGCCAGTTGCCTTCATTTCGAGCTGAGATGCAGCTCAGCTGTAGTTTTAGTAGCGGTAGCAGAAACCAAAACGAGCGGACGAACTAAAAACAGCGACCTACATCGCGGCCGAGCTGCTATCTAAAATGAGAGCTACCGGTCGCGAACTAAAATATGTGCGAACGCTCGGGAACTACAATATGCGCGATAGGTCGCGAACTAAAATATGGGCGATAGAATTAAAAATCACGTGTTTGCCTTCTGCTGATGAGAGCCATTTCGAGGTGAGCGTCTGCCTGCTAGATTACATAGTTTCAGTGCTACAAAATTTCTGTTTTGAAGTATTCTGCACTCTGCAATATCTAATAAGTTCCATAATGCCGAGATATAGAGATAACTCTAAATTTAAACGCGAGAAATTATCCACAAACTGTTTCTTTTGGTTTGCGTGATATCGTTAGCGGCTCAAGCAGCAAGCGCATGAAGCAGCTAGGTGGGGGAACTTCTCCCTCCACCTGCACGCGCAGACCACGCCGCTCAGCCGTCACTGGGAGCGAGCGAACTAAAAGAACGAAAAGAGCCGAGAACTAAAGTGAGCGCTCCCGATCGCGAACAATTATGCGCAAGTCTAGTGAGAATAGCGAATGCCAAGTAGAACTAGTCTTTTCCCCCAACGAGATGCCAACGGTAGTAAATAGTGCTGTTTTTTGAAGTAGGAGTGGCCAACCTTACAAAAATAATAGAATAAATAAATAAAAAGTTCAAATGTTTCTAAATCTATCGGACCAAACTGTGTGGTCATCAGTTCGTAGCTTACAAACTACTTAAACTACCCTAAGGACCACACACATGCCCATGCCCCAGGGAGCACCCAACCTCCGACGACGAGCAAGGCGCCTTAGACCGGTCTGCTACTCCACCGCGGCCCAACCTTTCAGCTTACCTCGGCCACAATGGAAGAAGGCGAGGATTTTTGGGCCGCAGTACAGTTGGTAAAAGAAAGCACCGACAGGGGCGGTCAGAGGTTTACAGCTAGTACATTTTAAGTTTTGATTCATGTAACATCTAAAGGCAAACCTACATGTCTAGCTTTTGTAGGTTTATAGAAAGCTTATGACAATATTCATCAGAATACACTCTTTCAGACACTGAAATCGGCAGGAGTAAAATATAGGGAACGGAGGGTTATCTACAACTTGTACAAAAGCCAGACCGCAGTTATCAGATTTGGGGGACATGAAAGGGATGCAGAGGTTGGGAAGGGAGTATGACAGGGTTGTAGCCTTTCTCCAGTGTTATTCAATTTGTACATCGAGCAGGCGGTGAAGGAAAGCAACGAGAAATTTGGCGAAGGAATTAAAATTCAGTGTGAAGAAATAAAAACACTACGTTTTGTCGATGACATAGTAATTCTATCAGAGACAGCAAAGGACCAGGAGGAGCAGCTGAATGGAATGGACAATGTGTTGAAAGGTGCGTATAAAAACAAGGGTAATAGAGTGCAGTCTAAGAATTAGATCGCATAGCGAAACAATGAAGGTGGTAGATGAGTTTTGTTACTTGGGAAATAAAAAAATATATTACGATGGTCTCAAAACAGAGGATATAAAATGCGAAATGGCTATGGGAAGAAAAACATTTTTGAAAAAGAGAAATTTGCTAACATCGAATATTAATTTAAGTGTAAGGAAGTCTTTTCTGAAGACATTTGTTTGGAGTGTTGCCTTGTACGGGAGTGAAACGTGGACGATAAACAGGAAGAGGATAGAGGCTTTTGAAACGTAGTGCTACAGAAGGATGCTGAAAATTAGGTGGGTGAGTCTCGTAAGTCGTAACTAATGAGGAGGTACTGAACAGAACTGGGGAGAAAAGAAATTTGATTGGACAAATTGTTGGACATCAAGGAATAATGAATTTAGCTAGCTCCACTCCTTTTGCAGAAGCACAAATAAGGGAAGTGCTTGCCATCGCTCCAGCGTCATGCTCTCCCTCGTCTTCTACCCCCACTACCCAAGCCCCCATATCCGCTCTCTCCCACTGCCACGTGGCACGTTCCCCAGAACAAAACTTATCCCTCAGTACTGTTCTACTGTACTTAAATGAGGTATAGGCTTTTAATATTTACTATTAATCCACTTCATTTAACGATAAACATTAATTTTATACCATTAAAAGACTGTTTTCATAAACTGCCATTTTTTCACCACTTGTAATGAGAAGACTATTGGTCCTAGAGCTAAAATGAATAGGACCTTTTCTGTAGGAAATTCAACGTACTTAAATTTTGTACTGGGAAATATTTTCACTAGAAGCCATGGTTTTCGAGTTATTTAAGAAAAAAGCGAAAAAGTGACCTTTAAACACACTCCCATCCCAACACTCACACCCTACAGGTCAGGATTTTTAGTATGTTGTTCATGACACTCCCCGGTACCACTGCACCAAAATTTGCGACTACATTAATTTTTTCCCCTAATCGTCAATTTTCTATCATCGTTGAGTGGTCTATATAGTGTTAAAAAGGCCACAATCAATGAATGATAAACTTGTGCAGGCATACACATTGCACAATCCGATTTCCCGACCAATGTTTATTGGGTATTCTTGTTTTGTTGGGTACCTTCCAAAGTATTGGACACATTTCCTTCCGAATAGAATTGGTTACGGTTTCATGGTTTCGAAACCAGGTTTCGATACACACAACAGTTTCAGTGTTTCAAAACCGGCATCTTTCACGGTTTCGAAACCATGCGGTTTCATTCCGTTCTGTTTCGGATCACATTCGCGGTCGATTGTCGATAAACTGAAACCGTTTCTACCTGTCGGTTTCACGGTATCGTGTCGGTTTCACGGTTTCGTGTCGGTTTCACGATTTCATGTCGGTTTCACAACACCGGTGTCTCAAACCACTAATGCAGAAAGGCGGAACAGACTAATGGTATCGAAATGTGGTGTTTCATTTTACTGAAGCTCCACACAGATACACATATAACTTACTAGTATGTACACCATTTAGAGAGTGTCAAATAGTAGTTCACACTCGTGAGTCTGCAGCTTATGATTATTGAAATCAAGATTCGTTTGCAAGAGACTGCTGTATTCCGAAATGACATAATGTCGGCTTTATAAATGTAAAAGAACAATAAAACAACGTTCACTATTTGCATTGAAAAACCAGTTAAATTCTAGGTTTATCTACCATATTAAAGACACACGAGTGAAACTACATTCTTTAAAATAAGATACAACATGAAGCCTGAAATGACATTTTTTATACTAACAAGGGTAGATCGCATGTTTAATCTCTTGTTAAAGAGTTGGTTTCTTATGAGCGAAAACGTAGTTACCTACTGTCGTTATAATTTTTCGACAGTCATGTTAAAAGAATTGCGGCGGTGGTGTAACGGTCAAGACGTACAAGTGGTGAACTTGCCTCTTACTTTATTATTTTTGTAATTCCATAGCATTACTTGTGATTATTTAGTGTGCCCTTTATTCCCTATAATTTATTTAGTATGTATAGAAAGTAGCATTTATGATCCATCACTGTAATATGCGTACCGTATTGCAGTTTGTGAGTTCCTAACGGGGTAAACTTTTACCTACCATACCGGCGGCCTCGTGTGACTATGTTGGCAACATCAACAACACGGGAGAAAATCTTTATCAACATGTTCCGTAGAAGTAAATATATACTCTATGGTTGACAGGTTCTTGAATGTATCCTTGTCCACATAGTGAAAAATATTGCCCTCCTAGAATGAAGATTTCATGACAAAACATACATTGCTTCACGGTTTCATGGTTTCGAAACCACAGATGGTACGGTTTCATTAGTTTCGAAACCGTCAGATGTTTCAGTTTTCCCATCTCAAGCAGGTGCAGACAGGTGTGAAAACTACAGAACCATCAGTTTAATAAGTCATGGTTGCAAAATATTAACACGAATTAATACAGAAGGATGGAAAAACTGGTAGAAGCCGACCTCGGGGAAGATCAGTTTGGGTTCAGGAGGAATGTAGGAACTCTGGAGGCAATACTCACTTTACGGCTTATCCTAGAAGATATATTAAGAAAAGGCAAACGTACATTTCCAGCTTTTGTAGATTTGGAGAAGGCTTTTGATTGGAATAAACTGTTTCAAGTTCTGAAGCAAGCAGGAGTAAAATATAGGGAGCGTAACGTTATTTACAACTTGTACAAAAGCCAGACAGCGGTTGTCAGAGTTGAAGGGCATGAAAGGGATGCAGTGGTTGGAAAGGGAGTAAGACAGGGTTGTAGTCTTTCTCCATTGTTATTCAATTTGTACAATGAGCAAGCTATAAAGGAAAGCAAGGAGAAATTTGGAGAAGGATTTAAAGTTCAGGGTGAAGAATAAAAAACATTGCGTTTTGCCGACGACATAGCAATTGTGTCAGATACAGCAAAGGACCTGGAAGAGCAATTGAACGGAATGGACAGTGTGCTGAAAGGTGCATATAAGATGAACATTAACAAGAGCAAAACTAGGGTAATGGAGTGCAGTGTAAGAAAATCAGGTGATGCTGAAGGAATTAGATTGGGAAACGAAGCAATAAAGGAGGTAGATGAGTTGTTACTTGGGCAGTAAAATAACAAATGATGGTCGCAGTACAGAGGATATAAAATGCAGAATGGCAATGGGTAGAAAAGCTTTCTTGAAAAGGAGTAATTTGTTAACATCGAATATTGATTTAAGCCTAAGGAAGTTCTTTCTGAAGGGATTTGTATGGAGTGTTGCCTTGTATGGGAGTGAGACATGGACGATAAACAGTGCGGACAAGAAGAGGATAGACGCTTTTGAAATATGGTGCTACAGAAGAATGCTGAAGATTAGGTGGGTGGATCGCGTAACTAATGATGAGGTACTGAACAGAATTGGGGAGAAAAGAAATTTCTGGCATACCTTGACTAAAAGAAGGGATAGATTGGTAGGACACATTCTTAGACATCAAGGAATTGTGAATTTAGTATTGGACGGAAGTGTGTGGGGTAAAAACCGCAGAGGAAGACCTAGATATGGATACAGTAAGCAGATTCAGACAGATGTAGGTTGCCGTTCTTATGTGGAGATGAAGAGGCTTGCTCAGGGTAGGGTATTGTGGAGAGCTGCATCAAACCAGTCTCCGGACTGAAGACCACAACAACAACAACTTCCGAATACGCTGTGCATGTGCTTGAAAGGCAGCTGGAACTGAAACAGCGGTCGAGGTGAAAGCCCCGCCTCTTCCTGCCGCGGATTACGAGGAGTGCTGCTCTCTGCGGATCGCGGCGGTCCCCTGGAAAGGTCAAACGGGGCCGCGGAGAGCTGGCGGCGGCGGCGGCGGCCATGGCGGCCATGCGGCCCCTTTTAACCCCTTCCCCCGGGGCGCCGTGTTCGCAAACACAGGCCTCCCCACCCCCACCCCCTGCTGGCGGCTGGGGTGAGCTGGCGCAGGCGGGCGGCGTCGATATCAGAGCCGCTACTGGAGGCTGCCCTGGGGGAGGGGGCAGGATAATCACCCCCACCCCCGTCCCTGGGGGGCGCTGTTAGCGGCGCGGCCGCGATGCAGTCTGCCCCGCTAGGGGAGGGGGCGGACCTGTGCTCACTGTTTACCACGCACAGCGCCCTGCCGACGAGCGAACCGACGCCCACCGCCCGCATTCCAGGCGGACACCACTGCACAATATAACTAGCTGAAGCCCCGCTGCTTCGCATGCGTAGGCTGGTTGGCCTGCACCAGTTCTTTTCAATCCTGATCAAGAGTCCATATCCTAAGTTTCGTAGTTATAGCTCGCAATTTGAGTTAACAGCAACATTTGAAAATCAATTTTTGCATCCCGTATTTCACCCCATTTTTAGTCTAATTTCCAAATATACCGAAGCACGTCTCTTTTAAATTCGAACCCCAAATCCAAATCCGAAAATTTGTAGTTCTAACTTCAAAATTGCCTAAATAGCAACAGATTTTCGAAAAACAACCCCTGTCCAGTTTAACCCCGTTGTTGGTTTAATTTCCAAATATACCGAAACACGTATTTTTTAACGTCTAACCAACTATACAAATATCAATTTTTGCAGCTCTAGCTTCAAAATTGTATCAATAGCAACGTGTTAATTTTTTATCCTCTCTAACTCTCTTACTTGTTGAATTTCCAAAAATTCTAAAAATCATGGATTTTTAATCCTGACCAAGATTCCATATCTGAAGTTTCATAGTTGTAGCTTAAAATTTGAGTTAACAGCAACGTATTTTTGAAAATCAATTTTTTGCGTCACCTATTTTACCCCCTTATTTGTCGAATTTCAAAAAATGCCGAAACACGTGTCTTTTAAATTCTAACCCTTAATTAAAATCCGAAATTTTGTAGTTCTAGCTTCAAAATTGCCTAAATAGCTACGTATTTTCAAAAAACGTTTCGTCCCCTATTTCCCCATCTTATGGACGGAATATCGAAAAAATCGCTTCTTAAATGACGCCTACAGAGTAAGATCAACACCCTCCACAAATTTCAAGTTTCTATCTTCAGTGGTTTGGGCTGGGCGATGATGCGTCAGTCAGTCAGTCAATCGGGACACTTCCTTTCATATATAGAGATAATAAATCTGTAAATGTAGGCCTGTCGCTGTTCCCTTCCATCTTCAAAACTATTTGTCGATTCTTCATGCGGTTTTCACAGGAAATAGGACAGAAGTTTGGGTCAACATATAGGAAAAATTTTATCAAAATCGCAACAAAGAAAAAACAAAAAAATATCGTAATTTTAAATGTTTTCAGTAACCGTCGTGTCTGTTTTTTCAACTTTTAAAAACCTTCTTTCTCCAAAACAACTTCACGAATTTGCATGGGGTTTTCACAGGTAACGAGCGTAAATGGAGACTACGTTTCATAAAAGTCGGATCACGGAGAAAAAGAAAATCGTAATTTCAATTTTTTCATCTACGACCGTTACGCATGTCGGTCTCTTCGAACACGTATATCTCCAGAACTACTTGACGAATTTTCATGGGGTATTCACACGTAACTTTAGAACAGCGTGCGGTTACATAAAGGTTTCAATAATTAAAATCGGATCACAGAAAATAAAGATATCATAATTTAATCATTTGCTTAAAAGCCATCGTGTATGTCTATTTGTTGAGGGTAATCTCTAAAAGCACTACACGAACTTTCATGGGTATGCACAGGTAAATTGAGAATATTTTGGAGAGTAACATAGCCTTCATTTCATCAAAATCGGATCAGAGGAAGGAAAGATATCGTGATTTGAAGTTTTTGTGTAAACTATGCTTGTAAGTATGGTGTAGTACAGCAAATATCCAAGAGTACTAAACGAACTTACATGGGATTTCATAGGTAACTGAGAGTACCTTGGCGCAACATATAAACTTCACTTCATCATATTTAATGGAAAGTTCTATACAGACGATCAGCTGACGCCATTTCTTCAACAATTACCCACACTTACTTTATCGCACATTGACACCACCATGACGTCTTATTTAAACAGACATGAACTGCTCTGTTGATTGAATTACCAGACTTTCATATTCGGCGACTTTTCGAGAATATAGAGCACGCCGACCGCGGTGGCCGAGGGGACTAAGGCGCTCCAGTCACGGTCCGCACGGCCACTACGGTCGGGGGTTCGAATCCCCCCTCGGGCATGGATATTTGTGCCGTCCTAGTCCGTAAGTAGTTCATAAGTAGTTTGTAAGTTTAGGGACTGATAGCCCCGTAGTTAAGTCCCATAGACTTTACAAACATTTGAACATTTGAACATATAGAGCACTGCATATAGAAAAACTACATTGTCCCCAGTGCAACACTGCAACATTCTAATACTTCAGCATACACTTACTGTAAGAGGTAAACAGTTTAGTACTACACCATAGAACCAATACACGGTGCTGTTATTATTACTATTTCTCTTCTCAACGATAGAAGTATTTTCAGAAGTTTATGCCAGACAGTCAATTACACACCTCAGTCATAACTTTATGAACACAAACTAACAATGAATTTAAAATGTGACTGTCCCATAAAAAATGTCACCTGTGTTAGCTCTTTACTCAAACGAAGTGATGGGTGCTATCGACAAGGGTTCCCAAATCGATTCCGTATTTCTTGATTTCAAGAAGGATTTTGAACCGCACCTCATAAACGACTTTTAATCAAATTGCATGGTTATGGTATATCGCCCGAAATATGCGATAGGATAGGGGATTTCCTGTCAGAGAAGACACAGTTCGTAGTAGTAAGGCATAAACTAAAACAGAGGTTATATCGGGCGTTCCACAGGGTAGTGTTATTGGTCCTCTGCTGTTCTTTATTTACGTAAACGATTTAGGGCAAAATCTAAGTAGCTCTCTTAGGTTGTTTGCAGATGACGCCGTCATTTACCGTCTAGTAAAATCACCTGAAGATCAAAACAAACTGCAGAACGATATCAATAAGTTATCACTATGATGTAAAAATTGGCAATTGACTCTAAGTAATGAAAGGTGTGAAGTTGTCCACATGAGTACGAAAAGAAATCCGTTAAACTTTGTTTACAAGGTAAATCAATCAAAAGTCAAGCCCATAAACTCCACAAAATACCTAGGAATTACTATTACTTCAGACTTAAATTGGAAAAAAAACACGTAAATAATGTCGTGGGAAAGGCGAACCAGAGACTGCGTTTTATTGGCAGAACCCTTAAAAGGTGCAACAAAACTACAAAAGGAACTGCATACACTACGCTTGTCCGTCCTTTTTTGGAGTATTGGTGCCCAATGTGGGATCCTTATCAGGTGGGTTTGACGGAGGACATCAAAAGATTCCAAAGAAGGGCAGCTCGTTTCGTATTGTCACGATACAGGGGAGACAGCGTTACGGAAATGATACAGGATCTGGGATGGGAATCATTACAACAACGGCGCTTATCGCTGCGGCGTGGGCTACTTACGAAACTCCAATGGCCAACATTCTCTCCCGAATTCGAAAATATATTGTTGACACCCACTTACATAGGTAGAAATGATCATCAGAATAAAATACGAGAAATCAGAGCTCGAACGGAGTGATTGAGGTGTTCTTTCTTCTCGCGCGCTATTCGAGAATGGAATGGGAGATAAATAGTATAATTGTGGTTCGATTATCCCTCTGCCAGGCACTTAAATGTGATTTGCAGAGTATCCCGTGTAGATGTAGTATCAATCATAATTCTCATGAAAAATTACCCTGTTAAATAAATAAATAAGAGTTTTTAACTTGCTGTAAATTAGGAGCGTTTTGAAATGGGGTGGTAATATAAAGCAGATTTAAAATAAATAAATAAATATTCAGCATCTACATCTACATAAATTCTTTGCAAGCCACATGCAAGTGCATGGCAGAGGGTTCATCGAACCGCTTTTATGATTTTTCTCTACGATTCCATTCTCTAATAGGTCGCAGAAAAAAACTACATCACAAACATCTTTCCGTTTTCGATCTGATTTTCTTATTTTATTTTCACGATCTTGTCTTCATAATATGTAGGTGGGTGCTTACACAATATGTTTGCATTCGGAAGAGAAGGTTGGTGACAGAAATTTCGCAAATCGATCTCGTCACAACAAATAACGCCTTTGTTTTAATGATTTCCACCTCAGTTCGTGCATCATTTCTCTGACACTCCCTCCCGTATATCGAGATAGTACAAAACGAGCTGCCCTTCTCTGAACTTTCTCTATACCATCTGTAAGTCCCACTTGGTGGGGATCCTACAATGCGCAGCAATACGCCAAAATAGGTCGCATAAGTTTAGTGTAGGCAGTTTCTTTAGTAGAACCTTTGCATCTTCCAGCGAAACGTAGTCTTTCGTTAGCTTTCCCTACAATATTTTCTATGTGTTTTTTCTATTTTAAGTTTTTCGTAATTCTTACTCCTAGGTTTTTAGTAGAATTGACGGCCTGTAGTTTTGACTGATTTATCGTGTAAATTAATGAATTTCTTTTAGTGGTCATATGAATGACTTAACACTTCTTATTATTGAGGGTCAATTGCCATCTTTTGCACCAAGCAGATATCGTATCTAAATCATTTTGTAGTTGTTTTTGATCTTCTGTTGAGTTTACTAACCGATAAGTCATAGCATCACCCTCGAACAGTCCAAGAGAGCTACTCAGCTTGTCTCCTAAATTGTTTATAAAAAATAAGGAACAGTAGGGGCCCTATAACACTTTCCTGGTGAACGGCAGATGTCACGTCTGTTCTACTCGATGACTTACAACACACTGTGTCCTTTCTGACAGGAAATCACGAATCCAATCGCAGAATTTCGGTGAAATTGCATAACCACGAAGTTTGATTAGAAGCCGCTTGTGAGGTACAGTGCCGAAAGCCTTGCGGTAATCTAGAAATAAAGAATCTATTTGATATCCCTGGTCGATAGCACTCATGACATCATGTGAGTAAAGGGCTAGTTATATACATATAAAAAAAAATAAAAAAAATGTCCAATACTTTGGAACGTGATAGCAGACAGGACTTATTAACAGTCGAAGGGCAAGAAAGCGATGCAGAGGTTGGGTACAGAGTAAGACAGGTTTGTAGCCTTTCCCCAATGTTGTTCAATCTGTACATGCAAGGAGAAATTTGGAGAGGGAATTAAAGTTCAGGGAGAAGAAATAAAAACTTTGCTGTTTGCCGATGACATAGTAATTTTGTTACAGACTGCAAAGGATCTGGAAGATCAATTGAATGGAATGGACACTGTCTTGATATGAAGATATAAGATGAACTTCAACAAGAGTAAAACGAGTGGAATGTAATGTCAGAAAATCAGGCGATATTAGGTAATGAGACAATAAAAGTCGTAGATGCAGAATGGCTATGGGAAGAGAAGTGTTTCTAAAGAAGCGAATCCGCGGCGGAGCGATCGAGCGCATTGAGGCGCTATGCTGCGAAGCGCGAAGCCGTTTCCCGCCGGGGGGGGGGGGGGGTGGCGATGTTTGTGCTGTCTTTAGTATAAGGTAGTACACAAGTAGCTTCTAGGTTTAGGGACTCATGACCACGCAGTTAAGTCACATAAGCTTTCCAAACATTTGAACATGAATAAAATTCCTCAGAAAAAAACCTCACAATGTTGGGATTTTGGACTGGTTATCGGGTAAAATAAAACGTTCCTTGGAAGGGACTCTTTCAACATTTAAGCCACTATGTCACCTCCTTAGGCGAAGCACTAAAAAGTTGTTTCACAAATGGAAGTAAGGTTATCAAACATTTGAATTTGAAAGAAGCGAAACTTGTTAACGTCCAATATTAATTTAAACGTTAGGAAGTCCTTTCTGAAAGCATTTGTCGGGAGTGTGGCACTGTATGCGAGTGAAACGTGGACGATAAGGAGTTGAGACAAAAATATGATAGAAGCTTTAGAAATGTGGTGCTACAGACGAATGATGAAAATTAGATGGGTAGATCACTTAACCGTATTGGGGAGGAAAGGAGTTTGTGGCATATCCTGACTAAGAGAAGGGATAGACTGGTGGGAGGCATTCTGAGACATCAAGGAATTGTCAACTTAGCATTAGAAGGAAGCGTGTGGGGTAAAAATCGTAGAGGGAGACCGAGGGACGAATACAGTAAGCAGATTCAAAAGAATGTAGGTTGCTGAACGTATTCTCAGATGAAAAGACTTGCACAGGACAGGGTAGCGTGGAGAGCTGCATGAAACCTGTCTGCGGACTGAAGACCGCAACAACGAGTGACCGCGTTCAAACGACAGACGGTCGCCAGCAACGTATCTTATTAGGAATCAATGTAGATATGAATAAACAATCCCTGAGACGGATTTTCGTCTCTAATAAGTCAAAGACATTAATGATAAATCTGAAGGATGGATTACCGAGAATCGATCCCCGGCCTCCATGCTTACTAGGCAGACGTCTTACCACTAGACCACCACATCACTAGCGATTAAGGCGCCTCGGAATAGTCTAAGCACGACTTCCCTCCACGTCACAAACTTTAATTCAGCTTCTGTGTTCCATAGAACATTGCCACTACCGCCAAGGCTCTCCATGCAGCGGAATAGCACCTCGGTAATAGACATATTGGAACATTCCTGTTTAAGGTGATATAAATATCAATGTAAATATGAATAAAAAAATCCTGAGACGGATTTTCCACTCGAATATGTCAAAGACATTACAGATAAATCTGAAACATTCAATTAAAATTTGTGATGCGACCGGGAATGTTCCAATATGTCCATTGCCGAGGTGCTATTCCGCTGCATGGGGAGCCTTGGCAGTTGTAGCAATGTTCTACGGAACACAGAAGCTGAATTAAAGTTTGTGACGTGGAGGAAATCGTGCTTTTTGCTCCAAGGCAAAAGGTACTCTGGTAAGTACCAGAAGAGCTTGTGGCAAAAATTGGGGCCCGAGCCCCAAGGATATGCACTGGATATACACCACGGTGATTAGACCCAGGATCACCTATGGGGTGGTCGTGTGGTGGAAGAAGGTAGAACAGCAGGTTCCTGCTAAGGAGCTTGGTAATGTGCAGAGATTAGCCTGCTTAGCCATAACAGGCGAATTAGCAGCACACCAACTGCTGGGATGGAAACCATGTTGGATATGCCCCCATTACACCTTTGGGTCAAGATGGAGTCAGCGGCTGGTGCATACAGACTCAAAACTGGGAAAAACTGGAACTCTTTGGGATATACAGAAACACATACTAAAATAGTGAGTGAGGTAACTATAGGAAAGGTTGGGGAAATGCCAGCCGACTATATTATAGCCCCATACTGCTTCAACAAGCCTTTCAATATAACAATTGGAAGTAGGGAGCAGTGGGAGAAAATAGTTCGACACCGTACGTGGGATATTGTCTGGTTCACTGACGGGTCGAAATCAGACCAAGGTGTTGGGGCCGGGGTATATGGGGTGCAGCCAAGACTGGAGGGCGTCATCTCTCTAGGCAAACTGGCCTCAGTATTCCAGGCCGAAATCACTGCCATCAGGGCGTGTATGGAGGAGAATTTGAGTAGGTGCTACAAAGACAGCCAGGCAGCCTTGAGATCACTGGCAGCTCCTGCAACAAGATCTAAAATTGTTGCAGAATGTCACAGGATTCTGGTGGAGCTAGGGGAAAGCAATAGAGTAAACCTATTGTGGGTCCCTGGCCACTCGGGGATCAGTGGCAACGAACATGCCGACAGATTAGCCAGGATGGGGGCAGAGACTCCATTTATTGGACCGGAACCTGTCCTGACAATCACCAAGGCAATGATCAAATTGGAGCTACGTAACTGGCTCAGAAGACAGCATGTAGAATATTGGACCAAAGTCCATCAACAAACACATGGCAAGGTAATGATGTAAAAAGCCATGTTTTAAAAAGAAGCTCTGCAATCCTGGGCCTAAACAGGAGAGAGATTAGACTCATGGTTGGATTGTTGACAGGCCATGGGAATTTCAAGAAACACCTACATACAACGGGAATAACAGAAGAGGACCCTAAATGTAGGATCTGTGATGACGGTGATGAAACTGCATCACATCTAATCTTCGAATGCATTTCATTGGAGAGTAAAAGGCACAGAACATTTGGAACAACCAGACCCGAGGAAAATAAGAAATTGTGTCTAATAAAGAACTGGTAAAGGGACTCCTTGCACTGTTCAAGGGCATTGGTTGGCTTTACTAGATATACAGGGAGCGATACCGCACAATAAACTTAGTTTCGGTGCGGGCAGTGGCGGGTTGGTCCAAGACTGTTTTGGCTTCCCTGAGAAAATCAATCAATCAAATCGTGCTTAGACTATTCCTAGGCGCCTTAACCGCTAGTGGTATACTGGTCTAGCGGTAAGACGTCTGCCTAGTAAGCGTGGAGGACTGGGTTCGATTCCCGCATAATTTCAATTCAATGCTTTAGATTTATCATTATTAGGAATCTATTACAAGCTCGTTCGTAGTTTAAAAAAGGGCTTAGCGGGCTGCGCGCTACAGAGTGGTGTATCAGTGTGTTTCTTTCCTGCGCTCTCCCGGACGACCTCCGACTCGGCCTGCTGGCAGGAGAGGTTCCCACACACGCCTCGCGGCCCCCTGCCCTTCCCTCCCCCCTTATCCTGACCCACGCACATCCTGTGGGGCGACGTCACCGACAGCTCGACAGCTGAGAACAGGTCCGCTTGACGGCGAGCCAAGACTTCGCGGTCGGCCAGTAAAAACCTCGGAACACGGCCTCTCCTTGTACACCTCCTGCGACGCTCCTCTATTTTTCCACGTCCAGACTCCTTTAAATGGACGTCAGAGGAGGCAGACGTACCCAGGCAAAGCTACGCTCTCTGTCGAACTACGTAGTAACTACGAGAGTTATTTTTGAGATATTGTCGGGGTATTCGATTGAGTGCAAAGATACGAAACCGTACCCAAGCAGATTTTTCGAAACTTCTACATCTACATAGATACTCTGCAAATCACATTTAAGTGCCTGGCAGAGGGTTCATTAACCACTTTCATAACTTTTCTCTGCCGTGCCATTCTCTAATAGCGCGCGGGAAGAAAGAACACCTAAATCGTTCCGTTTTCGATCTGATTTCTCTTATTTTATTGGGATGCTCATGTCTCCCTAAGTAGGTGGGTGCTAGCAAAATATTTTCACATTCAGAACTAAAAGTCGGTGATTGAAATTTCGCAAACAGATCACGCCGCAATGAATATCTTTCTTTTAATGATTTCCACCGCAATTCGTGCAACATTTCCATGACACTCCCCCCCCCCCCCCCCCGTATCGTGATAAAACAAAACGAGTTGCCCTTCTCTGAACCTTCTCAATGTCTTCCGTCAGTCCCACCTGGTGAGGGTCCCACAAGGGGCAACAGTACTCCAGGAGAGGACGCACAAGTGTGATGTAGCCAGTCTCTTTGGTGGAGCTGGTGCATCTTCGAAGCGTTCTGCCGATGAAACGTAACCTTTGGTTCGCCTTCCCCACAATATTTTCTATGTGTTCTCTCCAGTCAAAGTTGTTCGTAATTGTAACTCCTAGGTATTTGGTAGAATTTACGACCTTAAAGTTTGACTGATTTATCGCGTAATTGAAGTTCAGCGGATTTCTTTTAGTGGTCATGTGTATTACTTCACACTTTTCTTTATTTAGTGTCAATTGCCAATTTTCGCACCGTGCAGAAATTTTGTCTACATCGCTTTGCAGTTGCTTTTCATCCTCAATTGACTTCACTAACCGATAAACAACAGCATCATCCGGGAACAGTCTAAGGGAGCTATTCAGATTGTCTCCTAAATCATTTATAAAGGAAGAGTAGGGGACCTATAACGCTTCCCTGTGGAACGCCAGATATCACTTCTGAACGCCAGATATCACTTCTTTTTTACTCGATGACTTTACCGTCAATTACAACGAACTGTATCCTTTCTGGTAGGAAATCGTGAATCCAATCGCACAATTGGGGAGATATTTCATAAGCACGCAATTTCATTAGAAGTCGCTTGTGGGGTACAGTGTCAAAAGCCTTCGGGAAATCCAGAAATATGGAATCGATTTCAGATCCCTTGTCGATGGCACTTAACACTTCATGTCAATAAAGGGCAAGCTGTGTTTCGCAAGAGCGATACTTTCTGAATCCGTGTTGACTATTGGTTAATAGATCGTTCTCTTCGAGGTAGTTCATAATATTCGAACAAAGTATATGTTTCCAAAATCCTACTGCAAATCGACGTCAATGAGATAGGTCTGTAATTTTGGGGATCACTCCTATTGTCTTTCTTAAATATTGGAGTAACTTGGGCAACTTTCCAGACTTTGGGTACAGATCTTTCGTTGAGTAATCGGTTGTAAATTATAGCTAAGTATGGAGCTATTGCATCAGCATACTCTGAGAGGAATCTAGTTGGTATACAGTCTGGCCCAGAAGATTTGTTTTTGTTTAATGGCTTAAGTTGTTTTACTACTCCAGGAACATCTACTTCTAAGTTTCGAATGCTTGCAGCTGTTCTTGGATTGAATACTGGAGTGTTCACTTCGTCTTCTTTGGTGAACTTTGGTATTAAATTCTTTACACACGACTGTCAGTCGGTGAAACCACAGACAGTCGGCAGACTTTTAAGACACGGGAAAACAAAAGTTGAGCTCACGATACAATTGCTTTAACCCTTTGAGCATCAGGGCTTTCTCCCCGAAAGCACCATATCAATTATCATGTTCGGGAGGACCAGTGGCTTTGCGTGAAACTACCGATGTATGGTTTATTTATTTATTTATTTATTTATTCGTGACAGAAGCATCTATATACGTGTGACACAAAATATAGCTGGAACACAAATACAAAAATGGGACAGTAATTGAGTACTCAAGTCTCATACTTGTCAAACAGTATACTGGGTATGTCGGTAAAGCAGATATGATGAAATCTCAGTATGAGATTGATAAGAAGTTTTTGGCATATGGCGGATGTGCCCATCGTAAATTCATTTTTGTTGTGCCAAGAAAGAAGCGATGGGGCAACAATGTCACTGAAGCAGTTCCGGATTGCGGTGGTTCGTGGACTCATTGTCACAATTGATGGTATACCATCAAGACGGCGCAAGAATCGAAATGCAAAAAAATTAAAAAAACAGTGCCAGAAGAAGTGAGAGAAACCAAGTCTCAAAACAGGCCAATACAAGGACCATCTTGTCGTTATGCACACTGCAACACAGTGTTTAAAATATGTAGGCTTATTACTTCGACAGTTCATTTTTGTAAGTTATATATACAGTATAGAGTGTATAAAAAAGAATGGCGCAAACTTACACAGTTCAAAGTACGCGATAATAGAAGCAAAAATGTCCCAGTAAACATGGGTCCGCAGACGAACCGTTTGCGCGATAATTACGCATGTATGGTTCCAATCCGCCACTGACGGCATTGTAAAATCGTCCTAGTTGCTACGAATTAATTTGAAATTTACCCTCTGCTATTAGGTTTTGCATCGCATTTAGTTGACATTTCACGTCTGGGCTACCTGTTAAAAGAGGTGTTCAACTGTCTTCCTTGCATCTGCATGCAATACTGTGCTCGTCTCTGCAGCGAACTTCGAAATATTTCGAAAACCCCTGGATCACTTCGGAATTCTTGACAAGCGTGTACAACTGTCCGCTCCGGTTCTTCAACCGTGTTGACGGGTGTGCTGTACGCTTGGCTTTTGAAGTGACGCCAGGCAGAAACATCCAGAGAGTTTAGATCAGGAGACCTTGCAGGCCAAAGTACAAGTGCGCCTCTTGCTCTCCACCTCTGGCCGTACCTGCGCGTTACATCCCGACTCACCGCAGCAGCGAAACATGCCGCAGCTCCATATGACTAACTAGGACAGTATTTACGATGAAGTCGGTGAAATGCGAACGAAATGCGATGTAAATCTTAATAATAAGGGGTAAATTTCAAATTAGTGTGTACTAAATAGGACGATGCTTACAATGACGTCAGTGGTGGCTTGGAACCGTACATTCGTAATCATCTCACAAACAGCTCTTTTGCGGACCCATGTTTAGTGGGACATTTTTGCTTGTTAAACTTGTAAATGTGTTTAGAACACGTTTTAAACTTAGATATTATTGTGATTTAGTTCCAAAGACAAAGCTCACGCCGCGGTGGAGTAGCCGAGCGGTCTAAAGCGTCTCGCTGCTGAGCGCGCGGTTGCTCGCCGTGGAGGTTCGAGTCCTCCCTGGGGCATGGGTGTGTGTGTTGTCCTTAGGTTAGTTTACCTAGGTTTAAGCAGTTTGTAAGCTACGGACTGATGACCACGCAGTTTGGTCCGATAGATTTATAGAAATTTGAACATTTTTAACAAAGCTCACACATAATTTTCTATCTCACCACAGCCAAACGAGTTTCACGATGTTACGAGGAACATATAAAACATGTATACCGCCTGATGATGAACTGCCAGGCAGTACGAAACCGGTCGTGGTAAGTAAATATCAAGAAAGGTGACTGGTTGTTCAAATGTTCAAATGTTTGTATAGCTTATGGGACTGAACTACGAGGTCATCAGTCCCTAAACTTAAAAACTACTTATGAACCACTTACGAACTAGGACGGCACAAATATCCATGCCCGAGGGGGGATTCGAACCCCCGACCCTAGTGGCCGTGCAGACCGTGACTGGAGCGCCTCAGTCCCCTCGGCCACCGCGGCCGGCGGTGACTGGTTGCTGTTATTTTCTGAATTCTTTCATTTTGCTCGTATTATTCAACCGTGTAAGTTTCTGCCATCCATTTTGAAACACCCTGTATAATTAGTCTATGACGGGCAGTGATCCTCTCTTCACTGCGGAGGCATTCCTAGGCCCTTACTCTCACGGGAATAGGTTGCGAATAACGCGAGTTTGAGTAACAGTGGGCTGGGAAACGTTGAAAACTTGTATCTGACTGGATGCGTGGTTGAGCAGTCCTTCCAGTTGTGGTGATCGCTGTGTCCCCAGTGGTGTAGACATTAGCGCAAGTGCCTAGAAAGCAGGAGACCCGGGTTCGAATCCCTGCTGGGTACCCATTTTCAACTTTTCCCATTCATACGTATAAAAAAAAGTGATGCTTTTAAATTGGGAGGTTTTGTGTCCCAGCCTCGTCGCCACTTTTGTGTCTCGTTTCCGTCGTAGGTGTCGGTGGCCGAGTAGGAAGACCGACACAGGAATAAAGGATGCACGCTTGTGCAGGTACGGAGGTGAGCAGCCAGTGGGACAGCAGATACTAGAAACACTAGAGTAAATTATAACGAAATATATATTTCTGAGAGACTTAGTAATACTTAGCTTTTACATAGCTCAGTACTGCAGAGTGCTGATACATAGTTGAGCTAGAGGCCTGCGTAGTGCCTGTCCGATAGCCAAGTCTTCACTGGTGCCTATCTGATTCCGAAGTGTTAACTGGTTCCTATCTCAGTCCCAAGTGAAGGATATCGTTCAGTGGTGGCCACGAGCGGAGTTGTAGCAGAGAGCGCTCGTGGCTGACGTCGTAAGAACGCCGCGCCGTGCGTGCATGGCGGCGCGCGGCGAAAGTAGGTGGCGCGCACTTTGGACTTGTGCGACACCACAGGAGGTTCAGTACACTATGAACTATCTAGCATTATGCAAAATGTCGGAGCCACGGCAGAGCTCTTCAGAATGTTGCGGAGAGAAGTCAGACATGTCCTGAGACTGGAAGCCACTCTCAGTCTAAACGCAAGATCGCGTCCTCTATTCGGACGTTTCCCACCGTCTCCGAGATGGAATCCGGTGGTATGCAGAGAAGAAGAGGCAACCACACATTTGTAACAATGCAGGGAGCCAAATGTTCAAATGTTTGTATAGCTTATGGGACTTAACTACGGGGTCATCAGTCCCTAAACTTACAAACTACTTATGAACTAGCTAATACTAAGGACGGCACCAATATCCATGCCCGAGGGGGGATTCGAACTCCCGACCGTAGTGGTCGTGCGGGCCGTAACTGGCGCGCCTCAGTCCCCTCGGCCACCGCGGCCGGCTGCAGGGAGCCCAGCACAGCTAGGCTGCGTCGTAGAGGGCACGTTATTTTTTTGTTTTGGGCAGCGAAAAGGGGGGGGGAGTAGTGGGCACGAGGGAGGAACAGAAGAGAAAAAAACCACACACACACCCAAGGGGGGAAGAAATAGGCAAAAAAGATGTCCGGGTGGATTAAATTAAACGTAACGGTGTTCGCCCCTCTGAAATTAGTGCGCCCCAAAGTATTTTTTTGTAGGGGGTGACTATAGAAGAGAAGTGGATGCTCTTTCAATGGAAACAATCCTCCGTTGTTCTGGGCTTTCACCTTTCTTAATTCCCTTCTCCCTTTTTGGACGATAGTCATCAGTTTTTTTGTGACTTTCATGCCGTCCTGAGTTTGGTGTTTCCTAATTTTCCTCCCTCCTTTTCCCCTCCCCCACTTTCGCTCGTCTGCACTACCCCTGCTTCCGTAAGGTCCTTACACACGTTCCGATTTGTCGGGACTAATTGATCGGCGTGTGGAGGCGCTTTCCGACCAACTTTTCTTGCCGAATGTTTGGTCGAGCTGATCGTCCGGCGACATCCCCCTCCCCCCCCCCCCTCCCCATCACCGGCCATTCCATCCGACAAATTGTACGGTCTGTAGCGCTACCCGACCAACTTCCTGCCTGCGATCGTCTGCTGTCTCCACAGCGAAAACGTCAAAAAAAAAAAAAAAAAAAAAAAATAAAATAAAATAAAATAAACAGTTCGACGAATGGACACCAGAACAGGGAGGCGCTTTTGAAGGGTACTACGAATTTGTTGGGTTCGCTGTTCAGTTGTTTAGTCGGAAGATAAATCGGAACCTGTGTAGGGGCCTTTACTGTCAGTAATCTCTACCGCGCTGTTGGTCGGAAGCTGAATTGATCCGTCAGGTTTCGATACTGAAGACTGAAGACGGAAAACAAAAATGTTAACCAACTAAATGTGTCATCCTCCTCGCAGCCTACCTTTCTAAGGCCTACCAGGGAATTACTTTTCTAGTCACATGTCCAAAATACAGACTCCACATATACACTTTGTGATCAAAAGTACCCGAACACCCCCCAAAAACATACGTTTTTCATATTAGGAGCATTTTGCTGCCACCTACAGCCAGGCACTCCATATGATTCACTTGTCATTAGACAGTGTGATCGGGTGTCACTTGTGTCAGAAGTCTGCACGCGAGATTTCCACGTTCCTAAACGTTCGTAGGTCCACTGTTACCGATATTATAGTGAAGTGGAAACGTGAAGGGACACGTACAGGACGAAAGCGTACAGGCCAACCTCGTCTGTTGACTGACAGAGACCGCCGACAGCTGAAGAGGGTCGTACAGTGTGATAGGCAGGCGTGTGTCCAGAACGTCACACAGGAATTACAGACTGCATCAGGATCCAATCCTTTGACAGGCGGGAGGTGAGAAAACTTGGATTTCATGGCGAGCGGCTGCCCAAAAGCCACACGCAGGTCAATGCGAAACGACGCCTCGCTTCGAGTAAAGAACGTAAACATTGGACGACTGAGCAGTGGGAAAACGTTGTGTGGAGAGACGAATCATGGTACACAGTGTGGCGATCCGGTGGCAGGGTGTGGTATGGCGAAAGCCCGGTAAATGCCGTCTGCCAGCGAGTGTGGTACCAACAGTAAAATTAGAGGTAGTCATGTTTTCATGGAGGGGGCTTGACACCTTATTGTTTTGCGTGCCACTATCACAACACAGGCCTGCAGTAATGTTTTACGCAGCCTCTTGTTTTCCAGTGTTGAACAGAGCAATTTGGGCATGGCGATTGCAGCTTTAACGCCACCGAGCACCTGTCCATAAGGCACGGCCTGTGGTCCTCAGTCCGCAGACTGGTTTGATACAGCTGTCTCTCCACTCTACCCTGTCCTGTGCAAGTCTCTTCATCATACGTTCGGCAACCTACATCCTTTTGATTCTGCTTACTGTATTCGTCTCGGTCTCCCTCTTCGATTTTTACCCCACACGCTTCCTTCTAATGCTAAACTGACGATTCCTTCATGTTTCGACCTACCCCATCTTTTAGTCAAATTATGCCAAAAACTCCTTTTCTCCCCAATTCTGTTGAGCACCTTCTTATTAGTTACGTGATATACCCATCTAAACCCTCATCATTTGTCTGTAACACCACATTTCGAAAGCTTCTTTTTGTCTGAACTCCTTCTCCTCCATGTTTAACCCCATATAATGCTACATTCCAGACAAATACTTTCAGGACTTCCCAACATTTAAATTAATATTGCATGTTAACACAATTAGCCATTCTGCATTTTATATCTCCTTTACTTCGACCTTGAGAAGCTATCTTGCTACCAAAAAAACAAAACTCATCTACTCCTTTTACTGTCTCATTACCTGAAATAATTCCTTCAGCATCGCCTGATTTCCTGACCACTTTCGATTACCTTCGGTTTACTGTTGTTAAGACATCAATAACATCCCGTTAATGGACTGGCCTGCACAGAGTCCTGACTTGAATCCTAAACAACACCTTTGGGAGTGCTTGGGACTGCCATTGCCCAAGAAACCTTCCAGCACCTGACTGAACGTATGGCTGTGAGAGTGGAAGCCGTCACCAACTCTAGCGGTGGGCATCCACCATACTGAATTCCAGCATTACCAGTGGAGGACACCGCGAAATTGTACGTCATTTTCAACCATGTGTGCAGGTACTACACGAGTGGTATAACTGTAGTACCTGTTTGTCTCTTGGGGTGTTCGTAAGCAAGTTACTGTGTAAACTGTGTACAGTGCAGTGATATCATGAAGACAAGTAATCCTACGCAAGTGGCCAAATATTAGGGACCAATTTGCGACGTGCTGAGTATGGAACTGACATAAAGGCTGAGGAGAAGTTCGAGGATCTATCATGTAATAAAATAAATACAACAGCGAAGACACAGAGATACACGACGTTAGGATGGGCAGAAGGACAGGAAGAACCTGAAGCTGGAGGTGGCTCTGCAAGCAGCAGACGACGTTCATCTCCAGAGGAACGCGAACAGTCGAGGAACAGCGAGTACCAACCCTCGCCACCCGAAACGTTAGGTCTAGTGTATTAAAAAATATTGATGACAGCGTACTAGGGAACATGTATGAGGACCGTTACAATCGCGGCTTCGTATAGAAAACTAATGAAGCGCTGTAGCAAAAGTAAATGAAATTGCATATTAATTCTAAATTATATGTCTAGGAAACGGGGATCAAGTGTTCGTTTCATAGGAAACAGACTGTCGTAATTACAACTATAATATCGCAATTTGATGGTGCAAGGAGGTATGGATCTACGGTTCTCTATTGACATTTGCAGTGTGGGCGGTAGAGTGGGCTAAAATTGTTGGTTTGTTCAATTTCAAAGCGCCCATTTCCATAATCTATCATTCCAAAGCTGAATATGGAATTTCATTCAGGCACATTATTACATTTGTCGCACGTAAGGACATAGAAGACGATAACATTATGCATCAGAAGGCACAACGGTGTGTGGAGGATGTGAATATGTTTATGACAGAGGAGTGGGTGGAGAAAGGTAAATATTGTTTGGAACAGTCACCAGAGTCAATTCCAGTATGAAAAATCTAATTGATGCGGCTTCTTCAATCACAGGCAGACTAGCAAACAAGTTGTACATCTGTTTTCAAGAGACAGAAGGCGCTCTCGGTACAAATATTTTAAAGAAACTTAAAAAAATCTGTTCTCGAAACATTCATGTTCAGGAAAGTAAAAATGGAATAATGACTGAAGAACACATGAAAGGTTTTCTACGCCACTCGCCATTAAAATTGCTACACCAAGAAGAAATGCAGATGATAAACGGGTATTCATTGGACAAATATATGATACTAGAAGTGACATGTGATTACATTTTCACGCAATTTGGGTGCATAGATCCTGAGTAATCAGCACCCAGAACAAACACCTCTGGCCTTGATACGCCTGGGCATTGAGTCAAACAGAGCTTGGATGGCGTGTTCAGGTACAAATGCCCATGCAGCTCACACACGATACCACAGTTCATCAAGAGTAGTAACTGGCGTATTGTGACGAACCAGTTGCTCGGCCACCATTGACCAGACGTTTTCAGTTGGTGAGAGATCTGGAGAATGTGCTGGCCAGGGCAGCAGTCGAACATTTTCCGTATCCAGAAAGGCCTGTACAAGACCTGCAACATGCGGTAGTGCATTATCCTGCTGAAATGTAGGGTTTCGCAGGGATCGAATGAAGGGTAGAGCCACGGGTCGTAACACAACCGAAATGTACCGGCCACTGTTCAAAGTGCCGTCGATGCGAACAAGAGGTGACTGAGACGTGTAACCAATGGCACCCCATACCATAACTCCGGGTGATACGCCAGTATGGCGATGACGAATACAAGCTTCTAATGTCCGTTCGCCGCTATGTCGCCAAACACGGATGCGACCATCATGATGCTGTAAACAGAACCTGGATTCATCCGAAAAAATGACGTTTTGGCGTTCGTGCACCCAGGTTCGTCGTTGCGTACACCATCGCAGGCGCTCCTGCAGAGTCAAGGGTAACCGCAGCCATGGTCTCCATGCTGATACTCCATGCTGCTGCAAACGTCGTCGAACTGTTCTTGTAGATGGTTGTTGTCTTGCAAACGTCCCCATCTGTTGACTCAGGGATCGAGACGAGGCTACACGATCCGTTAGAGCCATGCGGATAAGATGTCTGTCATCTCGACTGCTAGTGATACGAGGCCGTTGGGATCCAGTACGGCGTTCCGTATTGCCCTCCTGAACCCACCGATTCCATATTCTGCTAACAGTCATTGGATCGTGACCAACGCGAGAAGCAATGTCGCGATACCATAACCGCAATCGCGATATGCTACAATCCGACCTTTGTCGGAAACGTGATGGTACGCATTTCTCCTCCTTACACGTGGCCTCACAACAACGTTTTTCCAGGCAACGCCGGTCAACTGCTGTCTGTGTATGAGAAATCGGTTGGAAACTTTCCTCATGTCAGCACGTTGTAGGTGTCGCCACCGGCGCTAACATTGTTTGAATGCTCTGAAAAGCTAATCATTTGCATATCACAGCATGTTCTTCCTGTCGATTAATTTTCACGTCTGTAGCACGGCATCTTCGTGGTGTAGCAATTTTAATGGTTAATAGTGTAACATCGGTCCTTGGCAAACATGTAACAAATGAAGACTATTGTTATATGATTTCTGGGCGAGTTAAACAGATCGTACCCTTCTATATTTATGTGTTGCGCTATTATTAGTACTTTATCCTGCAGAATGGATATGTAATGATACGCTGAGGTAGACACACCAGTACTTTGTAGGGGTATTTCTCTACCACCACGACACATCCGTCTGGTGGGTTGCAGCAGTTTAAGGAGCCAAACAAAGTTACAGTCGCAGAGCGTCACTTACAGGATGCGAACGTTGCCACAAAAATTCCAAGCTCCAGGCTTTTAAAGCCTTCTCGAACGACGAGACGAGTGTTTACACTTATAGGCGGAGTCAGCTGAAAAGTAAAGCAATTTTCAAGCTTGTAAAAGTAATACTGGCGTGTCTACTTCAGTTTGCGACTTATTTAGTGACTCACCCTCCTAATTTCCTTCCTGTGCTTTTGATATCTTGTTATTTAGTTTCTCTCTGTTAAAATGTTACTTGAGGTATAATGCGGCGTTTTTTCATGTAAATGACGCACTTCACTGTCCTGTTTATGATCGCCTGTTATTCCAAGCACGGTTTCGTGCGGTTGCGAGAATTCGACGTCATATTCTCCCTTGTAGAATAAACTGCAGACTTCTGCAAAACACGTAATATATGGGGAGAATGGTACTGCGAGTGATCCGTATTTAAGAAGGTAAACCCCAAAAGCTGAGATGAGTTTTTCTGTATTTAATTAGGCTACCAGTTTCGGTGTTTCTGTCGAACAGTGCCTCATCATCAGCACGGCAATGCACGACGCTGGAACATCCACCGTACTCACCAGCCTCTGTGATGTCGATCTCTCTGACAGAGATTACCCGGTGTGAAACTATAGGTATCTCTGTCGATGATTTTAGAGAAAAATATTAGTTGCCTTTACTTTTCAACCAGCCTTGTGGGTCTCTCAGAGACAATACCTAACTTTTTCCTTGTTTTTCTGGACCGAACGTAATGCCCTTTTCTGTACCCCTAAAAATGCGTGTAAAATTTTCATGATTACTTGAGTAGTTAAGACGTGAAAGCGTAACAAACAAGAACTTCATATTTGAATTTATAATATTTTAGATAGATGCTGACGCAGTTGAAAGCCAGTGAAGGGGATCCCTTAATACTATAATCATTCGTTGAGGGAGTGTCCACACCCGAGAAAGGATATCTCTTATGGAAATACAGGGTGTACAATAACTCTGGGAACACTTTCAATTATTTATTGCACAAGAAGCAAACATTGAACAGATATCATACACATATCATATTGAAAAAAACGCTGAAAGTTTTGTTTTTCCATGTATACAGCCACGGCATACGTTGCTAATTTGCTGATAATCAGTGCTAGCCGTAAACATGGCGAGTTGAGGTGCTACACCGACCGTGGAGGGGCCCCTACCGACAGGCCACACTCGTGACACATTGGTGTGCCGGGAAACGCACTCAACAGGCTGCAACGTGTCCAGGTAGGAATATCCAGTGACAGTGCTTTCGCCGAAGAACAATGGCCCGTAAAATTCTAGCTTTTGTAGATTTGGAGAAGGCTTTTGACAATGTTGATTGGAATAAACTCTTTCAAGTTCTGAAGTAAGCAGGAGTAAAATATAGGGAGCGTAAGGCTGTACTTGTACAAAAACCAGACAGCGGTTGTCAGAGTTGAAGGGCATGAAATTGATGCAGTGGTTGGAAAGGGAGTAAGACAGGGTTGTAGTCTTTCTCCATTGTTATTCAATTTGTACATTGAGCAAGCTATAAAGAAAAGCAAGGAGAAATTTGGAGAAGGAATTAAAGTTCAGGGTGAAGAATTCAAAACATTGCGTTTTGCCGACGACATAGTAATTCTGTCAGATACAACAAAGGACCTGGAAGAGCAATTGAACGGAATGGACAGTGTGCTGAAAGGTGCATATAAGATGAACATTAACAAGAGCAAAACTAGGGTAATGGAGTGCAGTGTAAGAAAATCAGGTGATGCTGAAGGAATTAGATTGGGAAACGAAGCAATAAAGGAGGTAGATGAGTTTTGTTACTTGGGCAGTAAAATAACTAATGATGGTCGCAGTACAGAGGATATAAAATGCAGAATGGCAAGGGGTAGAAAAGCGTTCTTGAAAAGGAGTAATTTGTTAACATCGAATATTGATTTAAGCCTAAGGAAGTCCTTTCTGAAGGCATTTGTAAGGAGTGTTGCCTTGTATGGGAGTGAAACATGGATGATAAACAGTGCGGACAGGAAGAGGATTGAGGTTTTTGTAATGTGGTGCTACAGAAGAATGCTGAAGATTAGGTAGGTGGATTGCGTAACTAATGAGGAGGTACTGAACACAATTGGGGAGAAAAGAAATTTCTGGCATACCTTGACTAAAAGAAGAAGACCAAGAGATGGATACAGTAAGCAGATTGAGACAGATGTAGGTTGCCGTTCTTATGTGGAGATGAAGAGGCTTGCTCAGGACATGGTATTGTGGAGAGCTGCATCAAACCAGTCTCCGGACTGAAGACCACAACATATATATATATATATATATATATATATATATATATATATATATATATATATATATATATAAGGCATTAAAAACGTTTACCTTTCAGTAATCTCGCTCAAATGCAATGCATTCGTGTGTATGTTTTGAACTCCAGATTCGGTAATTATGGCTGTTCATTTTCCCATTAGTGTGAAAAGTGGCTTCGTCGCTAAAAATTAAGCGATTCACTATGCCATCCCCATCCTCATTCAGTTGTTGCAACTGCGAACAAAGCTCAAAATGCTTGTTTTTGTCGTCGTCAGTGAGCTTCTGCACAGCTCCATTTTGCACGGTTTCATAGACAGCTTCTGTCGTAGGACTTTCCACGCTGCCATTACAGCCATTAATCTACATCTACATTGATACTCTGCAAATCACATTAAAGTGCCTGGCAGAGGGTTCATTAACCACTTTCATAACTTTTCTCTACCGTTCCATTCTCTAATAGCGCGCAGGAAGAAAGAACACCTAAATCGTTCCGTTTTCGATCTGATTTCTCTTATTTTATTGGGATGGTCATGTCTCCCTAAATAGGCGGGTGCTAGCAAAATATTTTTACATTCAGAAGTAAAAGTCGGTGTTTGAAACTTCGCAAACAGATCAAGCCGCAAGAAATAACGTCTTTCTTTTAATGATTTCCACCCCAATTCTTGCAAAATTTTCGTGATGCTTTCCCCCTCGTAACGTGCAAAAACGAAACGAGCTGCCCTTCTCTGAACCTTCTCAATGTCTTCCATCAGTCCCACCTGGAAAGGGTCCCACAAGGGGCAACAGTACTCCAGGAGAGGACGCACAAGTGTGGTGTAGGCAGTCTCTTTGGTGGAGCTGGTACATCTTCGAAGTGTTCTGCCAATGAAACGTAACCTTTGGTTCGCCTTCCCCACAATATTTTCTATGTATTCCCTCCAGTCAAAGTTGTTCGTAATTGTAACTCCGAGGTATTTGGTAGAATCTACGACCTTAAGGTTTGACTGATTTATCGCGTAATTAAAGTTCAGCGGATTTCTTTTAGTGGTCATGTGTATTACTTCACACTTTTCTTTATTTAGTGTCAATTGCCAATTTTCGCACCATGCAGAAATTCTGTCTAAATCGCTTTGCAGTTGCTTTTGATCCTCAATTGACTTCACTAACCGATAAACGACAGCATCATCCGCGAACAGTGTAAGGGAGCTATTCAGATTGTCTACTAAATCGTTTATAAACACGAGGAAGAGTAATGGACCTATAACGCTTCCCTGTGGAACGCCAGATATCACTTCTGTTTTACTCGATGGCTTAGCGTCAATTACAACGAACTGTGTTCTTTCTGATAGGAAATCGTGAATCCAATCGCACAATTGGGGAGATATTCCATAAGCACGCAATTTCATAAGAAGCCGCTTGTGGGGTACAGTGTCAAAAGCCTTCCTGAAATCCATTAATATGGAATCGATTTGAGATCCCTTGTCGATGACACTTAACACTTCATGTGAATAATGGGCAAGTTGTGTTTCGCAAGAGTGATACTTTCTGAATCCGTGTTGACTACTGGTTAATAGGTCGTCCTCTTCGAAGTAGTTCATAATATTCGAACAAGGCATTGTTAGTGGCTTCCTACCGGACTTGGTTCTAAACATTCGTTGAACAGCTTTAGCACTTTTTTTTTTTTTTTTCGAACTCCAACGCACAGAAAGCTCGCTCCGCACATGAACTCGCCATGTTTGCGACTAGCGCTGACTATCGGCAAATTACCAAACTGCGCTGCGGCGGTATACATAAAAACAATAATAATAATAATTCAGGGTTTTTCTTCAAAATGACATACTTGTGATATCTATACAATGTTTTGTTCTTGTGCAATAAATAACTGAATGTGTTCCCGGACTTTATACCCTGTATATCAGAAGCACCATCATTTTGCTGATATGAGAATTATGCACCCATTGAGGTAGGAAAAATCTAATAAATAAACGATCGATATAATTGTGCTTCAGAAACCCATACGCTAAAGCATAACCAATACATTGATAAGAAAGGATCAAACTGGCAGTTAAGTCACACAGCATCTAATGAGTTTTTGTATTTAAGGTAACTGAGTAGCATACAAACCTGTAAGATCGTCAGATCTTCGCTGTTTCAGAGAGTCGACATATATTCAATGACGGCGGTTCAAAATTTTTACAGGACCTTGACGAGAATGTGCGGACGTCGTATCGTGTTCGTTCCAGGTTGATCGTCGAGTTCTTGCCTGAGTTTTTATTATTACTTTCGGGCCGAAAGCAGCTATCAGGACTCGATTCCCGTCCTGTCCAAATTGTTTGTAAACCTATTGAACCAAACAGCTAGGGTCGTCAGTCCCTCGACTTACAAACTCCTTCAACTTACACTAAGGACAACACAAATACCCATACCCGAGTGATGATTCGAACCTCAGACGGGAACAGCCGCTCAGTCCGTAGCACAACGCCTTAGACCACGCTACCCCAAATTGTCAACTACCGCGCACTGCTATTGTAGGTCCGAAAGAACAGGCGCCACATATAATTGTAATGGGACAGGTTTAAAACGGAATAAACAGAAAAGGAACAAACTGACAAGATGTGCTGCTTTTAAGAGAAATTAAAATTGTACGTGTGTCTGAAACGGTTTGTTTACAGTGAAAATTCCCAGTTTTGACTCCAAGGAGTGAGGCTCGGAATTTTATGCTTAAAGTATACAATTGCCGGGAGCGGACTGACGAACAATACGGAGACATATTTGATCGATACTAGGAGAGACATTAAAACAAACAAATGTACTAGTGAACAGAGTGGTATATGAGAAGTAAAAGACTGTAATTAAGGAATTTAACATTGACGGGGAATAAATAAGAACTTCTGTGACAGCAAAGGATTTGGAAGAGCGACTTGAACGGAATGGCCATTATATTGAAAGGAGATTATAAGATGAACATGAACAAGAGCAAATCTAGGGAAATGGAATGTAGTCTAATCAAATGCTGCAGGAATTTGATTACGAAATGAGATGATGAAATCAGTAGATGAGTTTTGCAATTTGGAGATCAAAATAATTTATGATGAGATAACAACGGGGATGGCAGTGGGAAGAAAAGTTTTCTGAAGAAGAGGAAGTCTTTTCTCAAGGAATTTGCACTCCAGTGTCCAGTGTAGGCTTGAAGAGAAAAGAATCTGTGACATAACCTAAAGAAGGAATGGATGGGCACATCGTGAGACATCAAGGAATTGTCAATTTAGTACTGGATGAAAGTGTGTATGTGTGTGAGGGGGGGAGGGGGAACATTTCAGAGGAAGACCAAGAGACGAAAACCCAGTGGTCATTGGTATTTGTCGAGGAAGAGGCTTGCACAGAATAGAATAAACTGCATCTAACTTATCTTAGGACTGAAGACCATCAAAACAACAACAATGAAAATGTAACAATTATGTGTCTAGTCGGGTGAACAGGTGGCCAAGGAAGCTCTCTGGTGGGTCCCGGCCAGGAACTGCGAAGCTGGTCCCGTAGGAGGTTCGAGTCCTCCCTCGCGCATGGGTTGTGAGTGTTGTCCTTAGGTTAGTTTAACTTAGTTTAAGTAGTTTGTAAGGCTATGGAGTGATGACCACAGTGGTTTGGTGCCATAGATTTACAAAAATTTGAATTTTGGTGGCCCCCAACTGTCTCTGTTCATACGTAAACTCTGTGTAAGAAGAGTGTTAGGTATATTGCGATGTTTTTTATGATGTCAATAAAGTCAAAGTTGTTTCAGAGGATTCTGAGGATCCACGTGTGCGGAAGTAAAACCTTTTGCAGTACTACTTGATAGTGCTCTTAAGGCAGAAATTACAATCGTGCGGAAAAAATAGTTCCTACAGTCAAGGCGCCGCTTATGGATGGTAGGCAGATAGAAGAAAACCTTATAGACACACACGTATGCGTATGGTCGAATTTATAGGGGAGGAATTTGACCAACTAGCAAGAGTATGTTCAAAATGTTCAAATGTTTGTTAAGCTTATGGGACTTAACTACGGGGTCATCAGTTCCTAAACTTACAAACTACTTATGAACTAACTAAGACTAAGGACGTCACAAATATCCATGCCCGAGGGGGGATTCGAATCTCCGACCGTAGTGGCCGTGCAGACCGTGACTGGCGCGCCTGTCCCCGCGGCCACCCCGGCCAGCCAAGAGTAAGTCCGAAATAACAGACACACATACACACACACACACACACACACACACACACACACACACACATTATATATTGCATAAAAATACATATATGTTCAATTTTTATAGAGTACATGAATACACCTGTTAGTTCGTGACCCAAACAAACTTAAAGCAAAGGAAAATGAGAAAATTTGCACTCTTTCTTCCCTCGGTTCATAGTTTTGTGTACGTTCTAAAAGTTTATTTTTACTTGGTTAACCGCCCTTCAGCTTACTTTGAAGTCTGAAACATGTTAACTAAATAAAAGCAGACTTTTAGGACGTACTCAAAACTACGTTTATAATTGAATAAGTTGACGTTCTACCAAGAACCGACGGAAGAATCACTGACAGTTCTCAATAAAAATTGGACGCATATTGAATGAAATTCTTTATTGCCAATAGTCTATACTATTCTCCACTTCCATATCGTTATCAAGTCTCAACCACCAAAGTGTACAGTTGGAGACTGATAAATACTTCCACATACAGACGATTTTCGTTTGCAATATGTAGTTTTGTCTCCAGAGTGAAATATAGCCACAAACATCCCAGTTTTCCTCTAAAACTAAACATCTCGAGCGACTAGTGTTTGTATGTGGCGGTAGTTACTAATCTTCCATTGTACGCTGTGTTGGTGGATGGTTGTCAACGCGAAGAGGATGGAAGATATGGAAGTTATCGACTTAAAAAAATAAAATGATGCGTGTGTGTGGCAAAAACTACACAACGTAGACGAACTGTGTGTGCGGTTGTACCAAAGTCATTTTACACCATTGCAGTTCCATGACTATAGCTATAAAGGGGTGGAAGATACGGTCGTCAACTTATACATAAATTTCGGCAATGTGGTTACATACAGCGAAACGTGATGAAAATTCTCCAGGTGGTTTTTTTTTTTTTTTTTCTGTAAGGGGAAGAGAAGCATATAAATGAGGGAAAATAAGTGCATAGCGCAGCTTGAAAAGTAAAAATACTGTTAACACCTTGCTATTATAGAAGATAACTGTAACGTATATGAATAAATATACGGCAAAATAAAATCACAGCAAAGCGGGTATTTGCAGCTGGCATTATATATCACTGTGTCCAGGTGCCTCAGTGGTAAGCGCAACTACCAAGTGAGGGAGATATTGTGTTATTGCGACGTAGGGAAAGTGTCACGGAAATGAAGCACGAGTTGGGGTGGAAATCATTAAAAGAAAGACGTTATTCGTTGCGACGAGATCTATTTGCGAAATTTCTATCACCAACTTACTCTTACGAATGCGAACACATTTTGTTAGCACCCAACTACGTACACAGACATCAAAATAAAATTAGAGAAATCAGATCGAAAACGGAAATATTTAGGTGTTCTTTTTTTTTCCGCGAGCTGTTTGAGAATGGAACTGTAGAGATATATAAAAACGGTTGGATGAACCCTCTCCATGCACTTCATTGTGATCTGCTGAGGATTTATGTAGATGTAAGAAGCATAGATTGGAATCCCACCCCAGCACAAGTTTTCAGTATTCTCCATTAATTTAATAAAATGCACTCTATCGAGTAATGTAAAATGCTTTGTGTCTTGTTCTTCAATAGTGTTTCGCGAAAATAACATCGACGTGTTCTCCAGTGTTTCCCATCTGATGTCACGAAAAATCGCTGTACACTAGCGTGTTGATCGAAATTCTTAATGCCTTCCTTTAAGTCGACTTAACGGGGATCCCAGACACAGTAAAAGAAGTCTGGGATTTCTTTCGATAAAACGAAGTCGACCCTTCCCTACAATCGAACCCCCATATTAATCGATTAAAACTGAATTCCAACATTACATGATTGTTTTTCCCCCACTTACAACTTACATTTACAGCGAGATGCCACTCGTCACACCAAACAGAAGTTGTGTCCTTTCCATCCTGTATTCAGTTAACACTGTTGCTTACCCTTCTTTTATGTATATACAGAACAGCAGCTGTCCAGTCAAAATTTCCTGTGGCACTACGTTATCTAATACGTGATGAACTGGCCAAGCGGATTTCTGAGACAAATTAGCAACAAAAATGTGACTTGACGGCAGTATAACAACAGCAGCAATTAAAGTTATTACTTCTTCTAAACATACGTCTAAGAAGTAAACACAGGTAATAAATGTTCGGGAGCGAAGTAAATGTTAATAAAACTACAGTTGGCCATTTTATGTCCAATTCAGACTGACGGAAATAAACATTATCTATGCAGGACTACGAAAATAAAGCGACTGTTTACGAAACTGCAATACTTTTAATTTATCTAAGGCATATATAGCTAAATTGCAGACTTGAAACAAAAATATGATTACGTGTTTTTAGAATAAAATGTAGTTGCGAACATTGTGGATATTGATGCAGCCTTCATAAAATTATCCTTGATCACTGTCTATCTGAACAGCGTGAACGAGCTAGAGAAATATTTACAAAACATGTGAAACTTATTCATGGTTGAGTGCCGATAAATGGTACCTTTTATTGTTAGAATTTCAATGTTTCTTGTTTCATTTTTTTATTGTCATGCGGTATTGAATAAATAACGATAGGGAGTTGTTCTGGTTTTCATTGGTCTATTTAAGCAATTGTGTTTTCTATCTGAAAATAGATTATCCTGCGCACAGAAAATTTCTGAATGATACATATCTGTGTCACGTTAAATGGTGCGGAATAATTATTTCCCAAGCAAGAATAGAAAACGCACAACTGAGACAGATAAAAAAAATTGTGATATCATCACAGTTCAGTTTAATCGATAGAATGACAGTAAATGTGAGATACAAATTCTAGAGTGGATTGTAAATAAGAATACGTAAAACAGATACCGTGATACATTTTTACCGCGTCGTGAATGATAAACACTGTTGCTTTCGAAAATAAATAACACGACTTTCATTACACGAGCTATCGCTTGTAAATAGGCTATATTAAATTACTCCCCGCATTGAGGTTAGAACGAACATCATCTACTGCTCTGTATTCTGCACTGCAAAAATAAGCTTTTATTTCTTTATCTGGGATAATAATAATCGAAAAATTAAACGTGCTTGGTTATCCACATTAACTGCGAATGAATAGCTACAAATAGATATGCGTGTCGCTGCGAAATTATGAAGCAAACATGTATCAGAGAAAGAAAATTTAAATAATTTAGAACTAAGGTTCAAAACATGACGTCGCTTACTTACCGGTGTCACTTGCAAGTTGCCGGCGAATCCAGACACGCCTTGACATAGCGACTGCTGCAAAACGCACTCCCTTGTCGCGTGCTCAGTCCGTGTCACTGTACTCGAAAACGCAGGCTGCATTGGGCATCGCGTATACTCGTGTTTTTTAGTTTTCGTTACTGCTTTTTTTTACCCTTCTTTCGTATCCACCCACGGCATACCGGGCGCCGAAACAAAAAACGAACGACCACTTGCCGCCTCTAGTTGTTGTCCAAAGAGGTTCGGCGGCGAAGACGCAGCACTCTTCTGTAGCCGCGCCACAATTCGGAACTGCCGGCGTATATTCACGGTATGAACTGACGGCCAATTACTGAATTTAGGAGATATGTTGATGTGTTTCAAATATCACTGTGTTTCCTACAAAAAAATAACACGTATGAAACGAACTTTGAAGTCTGTAGGAATTGCGATAGGTGTGGATGGCATATGCCAGAGGAAGTCACTGTTTACTTCATTCTATTTATCGGGTATTTCACAGCCATCTATTCAAGGTATAGACCTAGGTATGATACTAAACTAATAGTAGGTCTAATTTTTGTTGATAGTGAAAGACTCGTATTATTCCTTTACGCTAAAGTGCTTTTGGAACTAAACCACAATACAGCTTTATCACAGTTTTTACGCCTTGCACGTATAAGGTTACAGCACAGATGAATATTAACGTCTTCCCACGGCAACAAATAGTGATGTTGCTTTTAACACTTGAGCGAGACTGGCAGTTCTGCGGCAGTCAGACGAATCAAAATTCTAAATTTCTGAAGTGCCAGAAGAAAACAATACTGTAAACATTGACCATCTTTGTTTCGTTTCCAAGTGCTGAATAGTGTGGTCCTCGACAGCCGCTAAGTTGTTGTTGTTTTTTTTTTTTTTTTTTTTTTTTTTTTTTTTTTTTTTTTTTTTTGTGACGACAATACTGCCAACATCGAGACAACTGAAGAACGTTCACCTCCTTCTGCAACTCTGTCCAGTGCCGTCCAATGAAGTGTTGAAGTGAATAGTGTTGAAGTGGGTCAAAAATCGTAAATGAAGATAAGAAGAATGAAGTCATTACAGCGGCGATGCCCACACAGTAGGACTAGGTTACGGATGTTCCACGGCCAAATCTGCAGAAAGGTGTAACGTCTCGTCAACAGCGTTATTATTAGAGGCTTTCGTCTGGGATGTACAGTCGCTCGTATCCATTCTTCAAATAAGGTTCCGGACAAGCGTTGTCATTGATGGTTTTGTAAGCTTATTCTTCTTCTTTTTTTTTTTTTTTTTTTTTTTTTTTTTTTTTTTTCTTCCAGAATCCACTCGTGAAAGGAGATAAACGAGTCATCAATGTCAGCTCTTGTGTCTCGTCTTCAAGTTCAGGTTTCTACCTTCCACGAACGAGGGACGTCCACCACTCATTGTCAGATGCATAACCAATGGTATTCGATCGTCAGCCTTAGACACTTCACAAGCTAGCGACGTCCCTAATTGCGTCATACGTAATTTTTTGTGGTGCTGAGTGTAGTTTCAGTAGTGGAGAGTCGCAGCGATCGTGTTTCGTACTTCCCGATACGTTTGTAATTTTCGATGTTGGAGGAGCAGTGCAGGGTCGTTGTCGATGTCGTCGGGTTGAACGTCTGGAGTGAGAATGGCCCCATACTGCTATCCTGGACGTGGTGGTCGCCTTCGGAGGGTGGACTGGAGTGGCTGCTTGTGGAAGTAGCTCGACAGGCGCAGTGGTTGCGCAACAGCGTACGGTTTGGCACTGGCTGGGGCGGTTGCAGGAAGGACCCTACGTGAGGGAAGAAGCACGGGAGGGGGCAGGAAGGGGGGAGAGGGGGGGGCGAGAAATCCCGCCAGTTGGGGTGTACAGTTTACGGGCCTACTGAGCGAGCGTCGGGCAGACAGAGAGGGCTTTAGTGGCAGTCTAATGGGGCAGACGAGGACAGAGGGCGAGGGGAGGAGGATGGAGGGGGGCGGGCCGCAGCCATTAACATAAATTACTGGCGGCGCGACAGTTGGTATTGGGTCATAAACTGGCGAGGCAGTCGCTTTGTTGCCGGCGGCGGGACAGAGAGGGGGAGAGGCGAACACTGGGGGGCGAGAGAGACGGACAGAGGGGGGAAGCGACAAAGGGGCGCCGCGGGGCGGAACAGCGGCGGACGCGTCTCACTGTGGGTTTGGCGCGGTACTCTCTCTCACACTGTGCGGGCCCACTGATTTCTGGGGATGTTACGTTTCCCGTATCTGCGCTTCTGACATGCGACTTGGCACGGGTTACAAACGCAATTGAAACATTCTTCGTTTGTGTGGCCATAATGTCCGTAGTTGCATTCATAATTATGAATAGCAGTGATTTTCCGTCTTTGCAACTACAATAAAAATGCGATCTTTTCACACCAGACGCGTTTCGTTTTACTGAATGTAAAACATCTTCAGTGGTCTGAAATAATAGAAATCTACAGTTTGTTTTGTGTTTAGATCGAAAACAGTTCTTAAATGGACCCTGAAAAGTAGGCCTAATGTTTGGTACTCACGGAAATTTTGTCTTCTTTTCGCTTCACATCATGGAATGCCGGTCTGTTTAATGCAATACCGCCGGTTCTTCATCCATTCCATGTAGTAGGCCTAATGTTTGGTACTCACGGAAATTTTGTCTTCTTTTCGCTTCACATCATGGAATGCCGGTCTGTTTAATGCAATACCGCCGGTTCTTCATCCATTCCATGATGTGAAGCGAAAAGAAGACAAAATTTCCGTCAGTACCAAACATTAGGCCTACTTTTCAGGGTCCATTTAAGAACTGTTTTCGATCTAAACGCAAAACAAACTGTAGATTTCTATTATTTCAGACCACTGAAGATGTTTTACATTCAATAAAACGAAACGCGTCTGGTGTGAAAAAATCGCATTTTTATTGTAGTTGCAAAGACGGACAACCACTGCTATTCATAATTATGAAAGCAAATACGGACATTATGGCCACAGAAACGAAGAATTTTTTTATCACGTTTAGTTTGGCAGCTACGACCGTTCAAAGTTTCTGAGGCGGTGGCTGCGATAGCGTAGCTGACTGGCTGCGATAGCGTAGCTGACTGGCCGAGTGGCTAGTCCCTGGGGCACGGCCCACTGTCTCATGACCACCAGCCAGTCAGCTACGCTGTCGTAGCCTTCGCCCCCGAAACTTCGAACTGTAGTAGCTGCCAAACTAAACGTGATTAAAATGTCATTCAAAATTCTTTGTATACAGCTGGAGTCAAAAATTCCAGTGCATGATAGAAACAACCATTGTTCCATTTGAAAAATTGTATGTTAGCAAAAAAAAAATACACTTTCTAGGTATTTTTACAATCTGTTTATTGGCTAACAATACGAGTCCTTGACTACCGATCATCTCAGCGTTTTCCCACGTCATGTGGGGTCGGAGTTGCTTAGCTGCATCCTTCTCTTCCACAAATGTCTGTCCAGTGCTTCTTCCCTGCGCCATCCCCTCTCCCGTAGTTCCCCTGCTACCTTGTCTTTCCATCCCAGTTTTGGTCTTCCTCTTGTCCTTGATCCTTCTATTTCCAGGTCTTCAACTCTTCTCCCCATATAGTACTCCCCTCTTCTCTGCGCATGTCCATACCGCCTTAGCCTACTTTGTTGGATCTTCTTCCCCACTTTCACTGTTCCCCTGATGTACTCATTGCTTAGTCTATCTTTTCGTGTCATCCCACTCACCCTCCTTACCATTCTCATTTCTGCCTCTTCCATGTTCTTCGCTTAGGCTTTTGTAGCTGACCAAGTTTCTGCACTACACAGCATCGCAGGCCTCAACACAGACCTGTATAGCTTTCCTTTCATTCTACAGCTGACCTTATCACACAGTACTCCGCTCAGTTTCCTCCAGTTCATCCATCCACTGTTTACCCTGTGCTGTATTTCGGACTCCAATCCTCCATCACTTTGCATGTAAGAGCCCAGGTATTTAAATTTCTTGACCAGCGTCAGTTGTTCTTCTTGCAGGTTAATATATAGATCCCGGCATCCTTTGTATTCATATACTCTGTTTTCAACCTGCTAATTCTCGTTCCCCTTTCCTCTAGAGCTTTTCTCCACTGTTCAAGCTTGTCTTGAAGTGCTTCCTGGGTGGGTTTGACTACCAATCCATTCTGTGAAAACCGCACATCAATCGCACTTTCCGTTTCCGCAATATTTGCGGTGCAAGTGTTAGGTGATTCACCCCGTGTATACAATAATCGGCTGAAGCTATGACTTGATGGTTGGTTTTATAAGGAAGAAATGTGTCCCACTTGTTTGTGCAGTGCTCTCTCAATACGCCTGTTAACCACTGACTTATCACCTGGCTATTCACTCTTGTGAAAGAGGTGAGGTTATGAAATGTGTACAAGGTAACAAATGTACCCTCTCGCTTCTCTCGTCTTCTGTGGCAGTCAACAGAACTGTGGACCGTAGATTTTCAACTCGCCGATGCACAGACAACTGTTGTTATGAGAGTCACTCGCTCTGCATTTACGACAGAACACATGGCCTGCTGGCGATTTGCTTGCGCAATCTGACACGTATGCCTGTGACCATTTTGCGCTGTAATGATACCAATGAACTTCTCCTGTGAATATGAAGTTCATATTGAAACACGTCCGTTGAATGTGTGGTCGTTTGATTGATTCATTAACCTAAAGTGTTTCTGCAACATTAATGCTATCTATTTGTGTGTTAATTATTTTATTAATCAAAATATCCAAGGGTGTACTGCCAGGGCTTCCTCCTCGAAATTCTCCATGTACAAATTTGCGAGGAGGAAGCCCTGGCATCATCTGAATGGAAACCTACTTGTTTTTTCCGTTACGTGGACGACACTTTCGTCATCTGGCCATATGGTATGGATAAACTCCTTGACTTCCTTACACATCTGAACTCCACACACCCCAACATCAAATTCACTATGCAGACTGAAACGGAGGGTAAATTGCCGTTTCTTGACGTCTTGGTCAAGAGAAGAGCTGTTGGCACCCTGGGTCATAGTGTATATCGGAAGACAACGCACACTGATCTGTATTTACACGCAGACAGCTGTCACCACCCTTCACAGAGGAATGGGGTACTTAAAACTCTAGTACATAGGGCGCGCACTATCTCCGACGCAGAGAGTCTACCCCAGGAATTGGAACACCTGAGAACTGTATTCCGAAAAAATGGGTACTCAGAGTGGCAGATTCAGCGGGCTCTCCGCCCAACCACTACATCACAACCTGTGGAAACGGAGGAAAACACGAGGGAGGATGTAGGCACTGCGTTCGTTCCATATACCGGCGCACTCTCAGGGAAGATCGCCCGCATTTTGAAAAACACCAGGTTGGAACTGTTTTTTGTCCGCCGAATAAAATTCATGCACTGGTGGGGAGGGCCAAAGATGATCTCGGTTTGAGGAAGGCCGGCGTGTACCAGATTCCGTGTCAGTGTGGAAAGTCATATATTGGACAGACGATGCGTACCGTCGAGGATCGATGCGTTGAACACCATAGGCACACACGATTGATGTATCCGAGCAAGTCGGCGGTCGCTGAACATTGTCTGTCGGAGAGTCACGCCATGGAGTATGAACGCACTAGGATTCTGGTACAGATGTCGTGATACTGGGACTGCGTCGTTAGAGAGGCCATTGAAATTCGCACAAGTGACGACCTCATAAACCGTGACTGTGGCTATAATCTTAGCAAAGCTTGGGAACCAGCGATTGGGTTAATTAAGAGTAATTCTAGCAAACGTAACGAAGTGACGACCACGGCGGACAGAGCCCTCACACCGACGTCTTCTCAGACGCCGTCGCAATTGGTTCCACTGCGCGGACCGCGGAGGGGTCGCTCCGCGGGCGGAGGGTATTTAAATGGCCCGCTACCGGGCTAGAACCCAGGTCCCTTCGAGCAGCCGTAGCGTGCGGATCTCCGTGCCGGCGCGTTTCCATGAGCTCAGTCCGTCAGTTCACCTGATGATGGCGACATGTATGATCGCCGAAATATTGTGCCCGTTGGACACTGTAGACCGGCAATACACCCGTGGATATTTTGATTATCAAATACGCCGGGAGAAGCTGAAGAATCACAAATATTTTATTACTTTTATTAATGACCAATGCCCCATGTTTATATATGTTTGCCTCACATTTATATATGTTTCCACCCGTATGATTGAACTTTTATGTTCATGTAAATGTGATCGTGTGCTCTCAATACTGACTGACTGCCGCGCAATGGCTTACAGTCGCCGCCTCGCGCTCTAGGCCTCGTTCTGCTGTAGTTCAGAACGCGTGGCTTCGTTTGTCGTCTGCGCTGGCGTCTGCTGGCTGGCCAGAGACAAGCTTACTTGGCGATGTGGCGAGGTGGCCGTGTTCTTAGTGTGGTGCCAACCTAATCTTGGACGAAAGAGGTGGCAGGAGACCTCTCTGGGAGCGGTTGTAGAGGGAATTGTCGTGGACAGGTAGCAAGGGTTGGTAAACACTAGTCTCTGAACGCGCTCTGCGTCGCTTTTAGCGCGCTCTACATCCAGTCTATGATGGGGGGAGGTTTCTCCGAGGCCTTAGAGCTTTAGTCTGGCTTTAGTCTTGCTCCAACGACTGTGGAAGTAATTACTCCGCCGAATCATGCTGAGGGGAAGCCATGTTGTTACGACTTTGCTTTCTTGGTGATCAGGCAGTCTTGGTTTTCAGTGATAGTTCTCTGGAGTAATTCTTTCGCTATCCGAGGCGAAGTGTTTCTTAATTTACAGAACTCGAGTAAATTCAGTGTAAATTTACTATTTGCATTTTCATTCCAGTGATGACTGTGTGTCCGGTTTTGCTCAAGTTAGAATTCACGTGTGTGAGCTTCAGCCTTTGTGTAAATTTAGTGTGTTTGAATTCCCTTGCTGTTTTTACTGACTTCCCGTCGTTTCTGTATCCGCGAGTACGCTAAATATTTCTCTGATTTTTCTTGTTTGATTCCGTCTTTCCTGTCTAATATGACCGATTGCACCACGTACTTTCGTAACAGTCGTTACTTCGGCTTTCAGCCATGGTTTTATTAATACTAACCTTCTTCTGTACGAATTCTCGTGTGTGCTCTACTCGCTTATTATGAATTAATTTCCTTTGTAAATTCTTTGTAATTCACTGTGGTTGCACACCACGTGGTACTTAAGAATAGTATGCCGCTGCATAAGAGCTTGCAGTGTTCACCGCCACCAACTGTCATCATGGTGAGAGTTATCTATGTTGACTGAAACCGGCCGTGAAATAAGAATGATGATTAGATGGGTAGATCATGTAACTAATGAGGAGGTGATCAACAGAATTGGGAAGAAAAGGAGTTTCTGGCTTCACCTGAGATAGGAGATTGGCGGGACTCATTTTGAGATAACAAGGACTAGTCAATTTAGCATTAGAAGGCAGTAAGTGAGGTAAAAATGCTGGAGGGAGCCTGAGAGACCAATACAGAAAGCAGGTTTAAAAGCATCTAGGTTGCCGTTCGTATTCTCAGATGAAGACGCTTGAACAGGACAGGGTAGCGTGGAGAGCTGCAACAAACCAGTCTCCGGACTGAAGACACACAAGTTAATATTCGATGTTAACATATTTCTCTTTTTCGAAAACGCTATTCTTCCCATTACCAATTTGTATTTTATATCCTCTGTACTGGGACTTTCATACGTTAGTTCACTGCACATTTAACAAAACTCATCTACCACCTTTAGTGTCTATCTAATCTAATTCCTTCACAATCTTCTTACCCTTGTGTTACTCGTGTTAATGTTCATCTTCTCCTTTCGAGAAACTGTCCATTCCATTCAATTGCTTTACCAGGTCCTTTGCTGTGTCTGACAGAATTACAATGTCATCATAAAAACTCAAACTGTGAATTTCTTCTCCCTGAACTTTAATTCCTTCTCCAAATTTCTGCTAGCCTTCCTCCACAGCTTGCTCTATGCACAAATTTGAATAACGCTGGAGAAAGGCTATAATCCTGTCTCAATCCATTCGCAACCAGTGCTTCCTTTTCATACCCTTCATCTCTTATAACACCTGTCTGCTTTTGTAGAAGTTGTAAATAAATTTCATTCCCTTATATTTTACGATTCCTGCGCCAGAATTTGGAAGAGTGTATACCAGTCAGTATTGTCAAAAGCTTTCTCCAAATCTACAAAAGCTAGAAATGGAGTTTCGCCTTTCCATAATATATCTTCTAAGATAAGTCGTAATGTGAGATTTGCCTGACGTGTTCCCACATTTCTCTCTAATCTAATCTTAATAAAGTGATAGTTCTGTAATTTTAACAGCTGGCTGCAAATGCTTTGTTTGGAATAAGCGTCATTACAATTTTTTTAAATTCTCAGGGTAATTCGTCTCCCTCTCCCTCCCTCCCTCCCTCTCTCTCTCTCTCTCTCTCTCTCTCTCTATATATATATATATATATACATATATCGCCTCGTCGATTCCTTGCGGACGTCGTATCGTGCTTCTTCTAAGTTTATCGTTGATTTCTTGGCACCATCAACCCTAATTATTAATTATTATTTTGACAATCTTCAACGTTACCAGTGAGTCTCGGTCACTGACGCAAATTTAATCTCTTTAGCGTGTAATTATACTTCAAAGCTGCTTTTCCCGAGACTTTTTTTATATTTTCCAAGACTGGCCTTGGGTGATTGTTGTTTTAGTTCTAAACTTCACTCACCCTCTTTGTATATAAAAATGAATTGCTGTTAGTCTTAGTAACACTAAGGAATTGCTTGGTCCATTTGAATAATTTCCCTCTAAAATTTTACGCCTATTATCGTCTCCAAAGGCAACCCGCCATACACAAATTTTTTCCAGCCGTAAGGAGAGAAAGTAGCACACAGCTACTCCTTTCATGTATCGTAATATTAATACATGAACTCCAAAACTCAAGTAACGATTTATAATGTTATTTGTTGTATATATAAATGTGACTGTTAGTGTGTTTTGTTTGCAGATCAAATGTGCAAAAAATCTTAAGGAATTAACTGATGCGGTTATCTGTCCGTAGGTTTACAAATGACTTAAAGTAAGTTATGATAAAGACAACACATACCGATGCCAGAGGAAGGACTCGCACCTCCGACGGCGAGCAACCTCGCGTTCCGCAGCAAGGCGGCTTAGCGCGCTCGGCCACTCCGCCGCGGCTATATCCCAATCTTGACGCTATTCTGCCCACTTTACCATTAAAAACAAGATTAAGATCACTGTATACGTAAAATTTCGTGTGATATGTGGTGAAGGATGCTTTACTTACTGGCTTTGAAGCATTGCTATCTTGACTAAATCTTGCGCACTTGGCCAGTAAAACAAGATGTTACCTTGTAACACACTTAGACACCGATTTATTAATTAGAAGAAAGTTGGATCAAGTTTGAATCTTTTCATAAACACGATTTTTTTAACTGCAATTCAGCGTATGGTGCATGGAAAAAGGTGCCTTACGATAAACATTGATAGTATTTCATTGATCACAACGAAAGCTGAAAGATATGTATGAGTTTTCAGTTTTCAGAGCAGGAGATGAATTGAAGAGACATAATGAGCAAAAAGAGAAGTGAAGGAGGATACGGCCAGAGAGGTAAAGAGATGGGTGCGAGAGAGAGAGAGAGAGAGAGAGGGAGGGAGGGAGATGATTCGAAATTGACTACGAGAGTGTGGAATAAATACCCAGGCGAAGCATAGGCGTAGCCAGGATAGGATTTCAGATGAGGCTTTAGCTGAATGAACATTGTAATGAAATGTACTCTTAACAGAGTTGCAAACGGCACTAACCTGTATACATTATATTTCATTCCAAGGGATTGTATACTAGAGGCATCTTCTTTATATATAAAGCAGTGTCCGTATGTTTGTTTGTGTGTACGTATTGCATACAAATCTACAGTTTTGTTCTTTATATATAAAGCAGTGTCCGTATGTTTGTTTGTGTGTACGCATTGCATACAAATCTACAGTTTTGTTCTTTATATATAAAGCAGTGTCCGTATGTTTGTTTGTGTGTACGTATTGCATACAAATCTACAGTTTTGTTCTTTATATATAAAGCAGTGTCCGTATGTTTGTTTGTGTGTACGTATTGCATACAAATCTACAGTTTTGTTCTTTATATATAAAGCAGTGTCCGTATGTTTGTTTGTGTGTACGCATTGCATACAAATCTACAGTTTTGTTCTTTATATATAAAGCAGTGTCCGTATGTTTGTTTGTGTGTACGCATTGCATACAAATCTACAGTTTTGTTCTTTATATATAAAGCAGTGTCCGTATGTTTGTTTGTGTGTACGTATTGCATTCAAACCTACAGTTTTGTTCTTTATATATAAAGCAGTGTCCGTATGTTTGTTTGTGTGTACGCATTGCATACAAATCTACAGTTTTGTTCTTTATATATAAAGCAGTGTCCGTATGTTTGTTTGTGTGTACGCATTGCATACAAATCTACAGTTTTGTTCTTTATATATAAAGCAGTGTCCGTATGTTTGTTTGTGTGTACGCATTGCATACAAATCTACAGTTTTGTTCTTTATATATAAAGCAGTGTCCGTATGTTTGTTTGTGTGTACGTATTGCATACAAATCTACAGTTTTGTTCTTTATATATAAAGCAGTGTCCGTATGTTTGTTTGTGTGTACGCATTGCATACAAATCTACAGTTTTGTTCTTTATATATAAAGCAGTGTCCGTATGTTTGTTTGTGTGTACGCATTGCATACAAATCTACAGTTTTGTTCTTTATATATAAAGCAGTGTCCGTATGTTTGTTTGTGTGTACGTATTGCATACAAATCTACAGTTTTGTTCTTTATATATAAAGCAGTGTCCGTATGTTTGTTTGTGTGTACGCATTGCATACAAATCTACAGTTTTGTTCTTTATATATAAAGCAGTGTCCGTATGTTTGTTTGTGTGTACGTATTGCATACAAATCTACAGTTTTGTTCTTTATATATAAAGCAGTGTCCGTATGTTTGTTTGTGTGTACGCATTGCATACAAATCTACAGTTTTGTTCTTTATATATAAAGCAGTGTCCGTATGTTTGTTTGTGTGTACGTATTGCATACAAACCTACAGTTTTGTTCTTTATATATAAAGCAGTGTCCGTATGTTTGTTTGTGTGTACGCATTGCATACAAATCTACAGTTTTGTTCTTTATATATAAAGCAGTGTCCGTATGTTTGTTTGTGTGTACGTATTGCATACAAATCTACAGTTTTGTTCTTTATATATAAAGCAGTGTCCGTATGTTTGTTTGTGTGTACGCATTGCATACAAATCTACAGTTTTGTTCTTTATATATAAAGCAGTGTCCGTATGTTTGTTTGTGTGTACGCATTGCATACAAATCTACAGTTTTGTTCTTTATATATAAAGCAGTGTCCGTATGTTTGTTTGTGTGTACGCATTGCATACAAATCTACAGTTTTGTTCTTTATATATAGAGCAGTGTCTGTATGTTTGTTTGTGTGTACGCATTGCATACAAATCTACAGTTTTGTTCTTTATATATAGAGCAGTGTCCGTATGTTTGTTTGTGTGTACGTATTGCATACAAATCTACAGTTTTGTTCTTTATATATAAAGCAGTGTCCGTATGTTTGTTTGTGTGTACGCATTGCATACAAATCTACAGTTTTGTTCTTTATATATAAAGCAGTGTCCGTATGTTTGTTTGTGTGTACGCATTGCATACAAATCTACAGTTTTGTTCTTTATATATAAAGCAGTGTCCGTATGTTTGTTTGTGTGTACGCATTGCATACAAATCTACAGTTTTGTTCTTTATATATAAAGCAGTGTCCGTATGTTTGTTTGTGTGTACGCATTGCATACAAATCTACAGTTTTGTTCTTTATATATAAAGCAGTGTCCGTATGTTTGTTTGTGTGTACGCATTGCATACAAATCTACAGTTTTGTTCTTTATATATAAAGCAGTGTCCGTATGTTTGTTTGTGTGTACGCATTGCATACAAATCTACAGTTTTGTTCTTTATATATAAAGCAGTGTCCGTATGTTTGTTTGTGTGTACGTATTGCATACAAATCTACAGTTTTGTTCTTTATATATAAAGCAGTGTCCGTATGTTTGTTTGTGTGTACGCATTGCATACAAATCTACAGTTTTGTTCTTTATATATAAAGCAGTGTCCGTATGTTTGTTTGTGTGTACGTATTGCATACAAATCTACAGTTTTGTTCTTTATATATAAAGCAGTGTCCGTATGTTTGTTTGTGTGTACGCATTGCATACAAATCTACAGTTTTGTTCTTTATATATAAAGCAGTGTCCGTATGTTTGTTTGTGTGTACGCATTGCATACAAATCTACAGTTTTGTTCTTTATATATAAAGCAGTGTCCGTATGTTTGTTTGTGTGTACGCATTGCATACAAATCTACAGTTTTGTTCTTTATATATAAAGCAGTGTCCGTATGTTTGTTTGTGTGTACGCATTGCATACAAATCTACAGTTTTGTTCTTTATATATAAAGCAGTGTCCGTATGTTTGTTTGTGTGTACGTATTGCATACAAACCTACAGTTTTGTTCTTTATATATAGAGCAGTGTCCGTATGTTTGTTTGTGTGTACGTATTGCATACAAATCTACAGTTTTGTTCTTTATATATAGAGCAGTGTCCGTATGTTTGTTTGTGTGTACGTATTGCATACAAATCTACAGTTTTGTTCTTTATATATAAAGCAGTGTCCGTATGTTTGTTTGTGTGTACGCATTGCATACAAATCTACAGTTTTGTTCTTTATATATAAAGCAGTGTCCGTATGTTTGTTTGTGTGTACGCATTGCATACAAATCTACAGTTTTGTTCTTTATATATAAAGCAGTGTCCGTATGTTTGTTTGTGTGTACGCATTGCATACAAATCTACAGTTTTGTTCTTTATATATAAAGCAGTGTCCGTATGTTTGTTTGTGTGTACGCATTGCATACAAATCTACAGTTTTGTTCTTTATATATAAAGCAGTGTCCGTATGTTTGTTTGTGTGTACGCATTGCATACAAATCTACAGTTTTGTTCTTTATATATAGAGCAGTGTCCGTATGTTTGTTTGTGTGTACGCATTGCATACAAATCTACAGTTTTGTTCTTTATATATAAAGCAGTGTCCGTATGTTTGTTTGTGTGTACGCATTGCATACAAATCTACAGTTTTGTTCTTTATATATAAAGCAGTGTCCGTATGTTTGTTTGTGTGTACGCATTGCATACAAATCTACAGTTTTGTTCTTTATATATAAAGCAGTGTCCGTATGTTTGTTTGTGTGTACGTATTGCATACAAATCTACAGTTTTGTTCTTTATATATAAAGCAGTGTCCGTATGTTTGTTTGTGTGTACGCATTGCATACAAATCTACAGTTTTGTTCTTTATATATAAAGCAGTGTCCGTATGTTTGTTTGTGTGTACGTATTGCATACAAATCTACAGTTTTTTTCTTTATATATAAAGCAGTGTCCGTATGTTTTTTTGTGTGTACGCATTGCATACAAATCTACAGTTTTGTTCTTTATATATAAAGCAGTGTCCGTATGTTTGTTTGTGTGTACGCATTGCATACAAATCTACAGTTTTGTTCTTTATATATAAAGCAGTGTCCGTATGTTTGTTTGTGTGTACGCATTGCATACAAATCTACAGTTTTGTTCTTTATATATAAAGCAGTGTCCGTATGTTTGTTTGTGTGTACGCATTGCATACAAATCTACAGTTTTGTTCTTTATATATAAAGCAGTGTCCGTATGTTTGTTTGTGTGTACGCATTGCATACAAATCTACAGTTTTGTTCTTTATATATAAAGCAGTGTCCGTATGTTTGTTTGTGTGTACGCATTGCATACAAATCTACAGTTTTGTTCTTTATATATAAAGCAGTGTCCGTATGTTTGTTTGTGTGTACGCATTGCATACAAATCTACAGTTTTGTTCTTTATATATAAAGCAGTGTCCGTATGTTTGTTTGTGTGTACGCATTGCATACAAATCTACAGTTTTGTTCTTTATATATAAAGCAGTGTCCGTATGTTTGTTTGTGTGTACGTATTGCATACAAATCTACAGTTTTGTTCTTTATATATAAAGCAGTGTCCGTATGTTTGTTTGTGTGTACGCATTGCATACAAATCTACAGTTTTGTTCTTTATATATAAAGCAGTGTCCGTATGTTTGTTTGTGTGTACGTATTGCATACAAATCTACAGTTTTGTTCTTTATATATAAAGCAGTGTCCGTATGTTTGTTTGTGTGTACGTATTGCATACAAATCTACAGTTTTGTTCTTTATATATAAAGCAGTGTCCGTATGTTTGTTTGTGTGTACGCATTGGATACAAATCTACAGTTTTGTTCTTTATATATAAAGCAGTGTCCGTATGTTTGTTTGTGTGTACGTATTGCATACAAATCTACAGTTTTGTTCTTTATATATAAAGCAGTGTCCGTATGTTTGTTTGTGTGTACGCATTGCATACAAATCTACAGTTTTGTTCTTTATATATAAAGCAGTGTCCGTATGTTTGTTTGTGTGTACGATTTGCATACAAATCTACAGTTTTGTTCTTTATATATAAAGCAGTGTCCGTATGTTTGTTTGTGTGTACGCATTGCATACAAATCTACAGTTTTGTTCTTTATATATAAAGCAGTGTCCGTATGTTTGTTTGTGTGTACGCATTGCATACAAATCTACAGTTTTGTTCTTTATATATAAAGCAGTGTCCGTATGTTTGTTTGTGTGTACGCATTGCATACAAATCTACAGTTTTGTTCTTTATATATAAAGCAGTGTCCGTATGTTTGTTTGTGTGTACGCATTGCATACAAATCTACAGTTTTGTTCTTTATATATAAAGCAGTGTCCGTATGTTTGTTT